>CM014276.1:46590627-46641534 GCA_004135705.1 Alloteropsis semialata | reverse complement strand
TATGAGTTTTGTCGCACATGTTCGCAACAACTAAAATTTAAAACATGCTCCGTCAGTTACAATATAGTATCTACTGACTTTGATTTTATTTTATTTTTTTTTGCAAAAAATGTTGGGTGTAGTGTACACCCATGTCCTATTATGGGTCTGCCCCTGGCCGCGGTGCCGGCGCTACCACCGGGAGTGTCATTGGATCCTACGCGGTTTCCGTGCAGGTAAGCGGGTTGTGCTTCAACTAGCGTGGTTGAGCTTCAAATGGCATTATTTTTAGTGAACTTGCCAACTGGGAGGCTGGGAGCTAGGGTTTAGAGCTTTATGATTTGGAGACCTAGCTAGGGTGGATTTGATGTGTTATTAACTTATGAATTCAGATTGTTGTGGTTCTTAGCTTGCATTTGCTGCTGCTGTGCTGGGAATGCCATTGGGGTATCTTTTTGTTATTGTTTACATCTGGAGCTAAGCAGATTATGTCTCCATTTTAATAGTGTAATCATGCTTACTTAGACTCTGCTTTGATATTTTGAGCCAAGTAGTCATTATGTGTGGGTCTGCTAATAATTTGCAGCCCGGTTCATGCTACAAATATGTGATTTTTGGTTGAGTGTTAACCCTATTAATGTGAATTGGCATTTTGAACCCAAGGATATGCCGGTTGGTGCTATTTGGCAAAATGTTGGTCTAAATCTGACTTTGTAAAACGTCTAACTAAATCACCAACTTCCTGCTCTTCCATGGGGCTTAATACCTGACTTTTTTTTTTATTGTTGTTAGACATAGCTGAAGTTATGTAACTTTCACAGAATAACTGTAAAATGTTAGTTTACACAACTTTGCTGCTATAATTGCAATGCAGGAGCTTTTGGTTATCGATGATTTGCTATCAGCTCTGGTGGGTATTGAGGGACGATATATTTCTATTAAGAGAGTTCATGGAAAGGAGGGCTACGTTGTCTTCCAGATTGATTCTTCGATGGACCTTGCCCTCCAGGTAAGCCTAAGTGTACAGCCCACTGGACCACACATAGAGAAAATGATGTGGTTGGTGCTTAATTGATCTTTCTCTTGCAGGAATTGACCCGGCGAATATTCCCTTTGTGTGAGGATTATGTGTTGGTAAGCCAGTTTGTGGAGTCCAGATCACATTTCAAGAATGGTTTGGTCAACCATGCTTTGGCTGCAGCTCTAAGAGCATTCCTACTGGTACAACCCCTATCTGTAGAAAGAAAATTTGAATGATGCTTCTATGCTCTTGTGAGAGGCAGATGTTTAAGCAGTATACTTCACTCTTGGTAGGAGAACACCGAGTAGTTGCAAATCAGGCCCTCAATCTGCTTTAACATTTGTGACTTTTCATTTTTATTTTAGGAAAGCATTGAAGTTCCCTTTAGAACTTTGCTGTATGCGACTGCAAGCTTTCTTCTGTTTGAAAAGGAGACAGAACCAGAAAGAATATAAACATGGCTGTTGCATGTGCTAGAGTTCAGTTGTTATATTCTGACATGGATTTTTTAGATAATCCATTGACCAGACATCGACTTTCTTAAGTAACTATAATTCTTCTAGGGAAGGTCTATGTCAGTATTTCTGTATTGGTTGCACTTTGCGTGAAGTCATTTAGTGTTCTTTTTTCTTTCTTTCTAAATTAAAATTGTGATCAGGATTATCAAGCGATGGTTGCTCAACTGGAGCACCAGTTCCGTCTTGGAAGGCTTTCTGTTCAGGGATTATGGTTCTTTTGTCAGGTGAGTTTTCTTCTACTGCATTTGCCTTACTTCGATTAGTGGCTTTAGCATTAAAAGTTATGTTTGCTCTTTGGCAGAGGATGATGAGTTCATTGAATGCACTGTCAGTTCTCGTGGAGAAGGCTACGTCCAACAATACCAGTGGTTCTGCAACGCTTAATCTACTTCAAAGCCAGGTACTCTTTCAAAAGGAGTTTATGCCCCTGAGATTAGTAGATTACACACTGTTACTTTTCTGCCTATGCCTACTGTAAATCTAAGCTAAATGGACCTGTCCAGCTTATTTTCTTATAAATAAAGCACATTTCTTCAATAAGACTGGATTCTTACTTCACATTTTTCTCATTGCTTAGTTCTCCCAGGTTGACATGATTACTTATTTAAGCATTTAATGCATCTATCATATCCTTCAATTCAGGCAAAGGCGATGGGTGGTGATAGTGCTGTTCGCTCTTTACTCGAGAAGATGACAGAATATGCAAGTGCAGCATACCTCAGGATGCTAGAAAGGTTCATGATTGTTCATTGCTTCTTTCCTTGTTCGTCTTAGGAGTTAGGAGTGATGCACTTTTTCAATATTTTGCTAACTCTCACGTTCAATCTGAACTCAATACACATCTTCTAATTGCTGGCTTGTCCTGTTTAAAGTACTGGTGATTAGATTGAAAAAAATAAAGGTTCAGTTAACTTGCTTGCTTTTTAACAACAGCTATATCTTATAATTGTTTTTATATTAGGTGGGTGTATGAGGGTGTTATAGATGACCCTTATGGTGAATTCTTCATTGCTGAAAACAAATCCCTGCAGAAGGTACTTTAAGACTTCTAAAATTTTGGACCTTATCTTACTGTTGTCTGCATCATATGAAGCCTAAAACGTTGAACCTAGTTTGTTCTTGTTTCAACGAGGTGCTTGTTTTATTTCTTTTTGGTTTTGCTAGGAGAGCCTCACTCAAGATTATGACGCCAAATACTGGCAGCAACGATACAGCCTGAAAGAAGGAATTCCTAGTTTCCTTACTAATGTTGCCGCAATGATTCTGACAACAGGAAAATATCTTAATGTTATGAGAGAATGTGGGCACAATGTTCAGGTATACATGATTCATTTTCTTATTCTGAAGTCAAATTATAAATGCGCTATAATAATACATTTTATGATTACAATAACACAATTGTTTGAATATTTTATTTAGGTTTCCTTGTCAGAAAATTCTAAGCTTATGAGCTTTGGTTCAAACCACCAATATCTTGAATGTATCAAATCGGCATATGATTTTGCAAGTGGTGAATTGTTAACTCTGATGAAAGATAAGGTAATAACTGTTTATAGTAAACCTAGTTACCTAGGATTGCATTTCGTTCATTTATAATCTAGGTTACTAATTTCATCACATTAAATGTGCAGTATGATCTCATCGGGAAACTGCGATCCCTGAAGCGCTATCTACTCCTTGACCAAGTATGCAAAAAAATGTGGAGAACATTTACTCTATAATTTTTGTCACTACTTCATATATATGCTTGTGTTTTAATTTGTATAGAGAGTCTATTAAAATACAGAAAGTAATCTCCATATTCTGTAATACGAAATTATGAGTGTCTTAGCTCTTTACGATGTCCTTGATAATGAATGCCATGTTTCCCAATTTAATTTTCACCATCCAAATTGGCTTTCCTTGCTCTATTTATCTTATTTGTTTTCTCTAGTTTACAGGGTGACTTTTTGGTTCATTTTATGGATATTGCTCGAGAGGAGCTTACGAAGAAACCAGAAGAAATTTCTGCTGAAAAACTTCAGGTTGATCTTGTAATTTGTAAATGCTGTCTGTTTGTTTGTGCCTTGGCAAAAAAAGAAGACTTTTGGCAATTCTGGTTATGAAAAAGCTGACTTTCCTTTTGCTTTATGTTGTGCTTTCTTTGTTCATTTTGCTTGGCAGTCTCTGCTTGACATTGCTTTGCGGAGTACTGCAGCTGCTTCAGATCCAACTCATGAAGAATTAATTTGCTGCGTGGTAAATATTATCTAGGTCCCGACATAATACAGTTCTTTTTCTGTTTTCACATTGTTTACATCTTTGTTCGACAGGAAAGAAGTTCCCTCCTTAAGAAACTTGCCACTCTGAAAGACTTGGATTGTGCTTACCCTGCAGATAAGCTTGCTGCAGCAGATGTTGATCAGTCAATGCAATTAGGCATCACGGGTTTGGAAACATTCTGCCTTAGCAACAAGGTTTTGTTTGTCGTTTGTTTTAAACCTTCCTCATTGTGTTTGTCTTGTGATAATGAGATGATATACGTGTTGTACACTGCAGGTCCAGTGGCCTCTATCTCTTGTAATTTCAAGAAAGGCTTTGACAAAATATCAATTGATCTTTCGCCTATTGTTCCACTGCAAGCATGTTAGTCGTCAACTATGTGCAGCATGGCAAATACAACAAGTATGAATAAATCTTTTTTATCCCATGAAGTTAGTTAAATTATTTCTGTATAAGCCAATGTTTACTGGATATTAACTCATAAACAGGTATTCCGTTCTGTCAAGATTCTAGGAACACCAATTTTACGGTCTTCAATTCTCTGTCGCAGCATGCTCAAGTTTGTAAATAGCCTTCTGCATTATCTAACGTTTGAGGTAAACCGTACATATCACCATGCTGAACTATTCTTTTGGTCATACTAAACCATACATATCACCATGCATCATCTAATTTTCGAGTTAAACTGTACATGTTGGGGTTGTGGTAAATTATTCTTTTGGTCCCAAGGTTCTTGAACCAAATTGGCATTTGATGCATCATCGCCTTCAAACTGCAAGGAGCATAGATGAGGTTTAACAGAATTTTTACTATTGAATTTTTATTTTTTTCAGATTGAAATTTATTTCCCAATGCTAATGCAGCAGAGTGCATTGCCTTTGATGTTAATACTGCTTGCAGGTCATCCAGATCCATGATTTCTTCCTCCAGAAGTGTCTAAAAGAATGCTTGCTGTTGTCGCCTGAACTCCTCGTGGTCTGTCCTTTTGTTTTTTCTTAAATGAAAAAAAGAAAAGAAAAGACAAAACCATAACTTTTGGTCAATAGTTAATGTAACTTTCAATACCTTTGAAAGAATCAATCCTTGTTATATCATTTATTTGCATGTGCAGAAAGTCGAGAAGCTGAAAGCTTTATGCCTTCAGTATGCCACTTCCATCCAGCTTTTGATGCCATCCATCGATGTTGTCAACTCGGAGAACACATCAAAGCCTGGGAAGTCAAAATCAAGGATAAATAAATCACAGGACAGAGACCAGCAGCTGAAACTAGCATCGGAGAATGTCGTCATGTCAGAGTCAATCCTGTATGTACCTCGCATTGCCAATCTGCATAGTGTTGAGATGAAAACTCCACTTCGGTATCATAACCTCATGTTGGCCTTTGCTGCAGGAAATTTGAAGCGGCGTTCAATTCAGAGCTCCAGAGCCTCGCTCCTACACTGAGCAACAGTTCACATGCGGAGCCGTACCTGACGCGTCTCGCTCAGTGCATCCTTGGTGTGCGAATTGACCAATGAATTACGCATACCAGGTCCATTGGACTCGGTATAAGGCTATACCCTGCACGTGCCCCTGCAGCGTGGCACCGCCTAGCACGATCAAGGTCTGTGTTATGTACTTGTGATTGTGAGTGAATTATCTGGACTACACCGCGCTTCTGCACCGAGATAGATTAGATAGACCAGTAGGATCTAGTGAGCCTCAGATGGTTGCCTTTGTTGGTGTGGGCGTATCAGCCGTTTGATTATCTTGGCGTGTTTATCAGTTGTGATCCAGCATTCTACGTCCCGTTCGACGATTGCCATGTGTTGTTTGAGTCACGAAATGTATTATGTGATTTGTAAGCGGGGGACATGGATATCTTTTGCCAAGTCAAAGCTCATTTCATTTGTGATAATTGCGTTCTACAGTTTTTTTTTAATGTAGTGAAGAACCAAACTTGTGACGGCCGCCAAACTCTGTAGTCACCGTTGACGAAAAAGCGAAAAACAACTTATCAGCCACCAGCCAGCAGTACTTCAGTCTCACAACAAATCAGCATCAGTCAGCCAGCAGTACTTTTTTCTCACAACAAATCAGCACCAGTCACCAGCCAACGAACAGGCTGAAGGAAGGCATTGAGCTCCTTCCCTTTGGTCCAAGGTGTTTCTGAGCTTACAAATGAGCATTAACCGATATGGCGATATCGATCCACCATAAATCTCAACACAAACAGTGACCAGTAACCATTGCACACAGACGATTCATAAAGAAAAAAAAAAGGAAAGCTGCCCCGCTACCTAACATCGCTGGAGGCCGGACCCATCCGCGGGCAGGTGTTGGGTTGGGTCCATCTCCACACTGGACCAGCACGCTAGTGGCAATATCACTCCCACGCCTTCCTCCGCCGCGGCACCGTCGTTTGCTCAAGGATTCGCCCTTCGCAGGAAACCCGCTCCATAACTCCGCGTGTACCAACCATTTTCCGCGCCACCACCACCCGGTGCGCGACCCCGCTCGCCCCACCCGCAGCCGCAGTTAGCTAGCCTCCCACACTCCCCCACCCCACTGGCCAGTGGCCACTGCCTCTCCGCCTGCTCCGGTGTTCCTCTCACCACCCGCGCCGTCACCACCACCGCACCCCAGCCAAAAGCCCAAACACAAGGGTGAAATCGGTCGCGCTCACTGGCTCACGCGCAGCGGGAAGACACACGCACAGTCGGCACTCGGCAGGGCAGGCACGGGTCGGGAGCGCGGCGATCTCATCTTCCTTCCTCGACCCGCATTTACCCTAGCGCCCGCGCGTCCGCGTCCACGGCTGAGGACCGATGGTGGGTGGCGGGGGGCGGCGCGCGGCGACAGCGGCGGCGCTGGGGCGGTGGTGCCTGGTCATCCTGGCCGTGGCCTCCGCGCTGGGGGTCTCCGGCCCCGCCTTCTACTGGCGCTACAAGAAGGGATTCTCCGCCTCGCCCACTTCCCCCGCGGCCGCCGTGTCCTCCTCCCCCGCGTGCCCGCCCTGCAGCTGCGACTGCCCGGCTCCCCTCTCCCTCAAGTCCATCGCCCCAGGTGAGCTGTCCGGTCCCACCCCTATTCTCAGATCTCGCCGCCGTCGCGTTCTGATCTATGTCGTCGGCATGTATGCTGCCCCTAGTTCGTTACATACAGAATCGGCGTTTATGCCGGTACCAGTGTTGTCAGATGGGCGCCGTTGCGTATGTGACTGTGTATGGTACAAGTGATACATGCATATGAACACCAAATAAGCTGATTTTAGCTGCTAGTTCTACCATGAAAGCTTTCAATTGCATCTTTGTCCGCATTACTGACAGGTTTTTGCACTTTCCTACCTTTGCAGGGCTTGCCAACTTCTCAATAACAGGTTAGGCTCCTTCAGTCATGGCCGTTCAGTCGAGGTTCATGAATTTCCAATATTCTTATTGTTGCTAGTTGAGTACTGTGGTTTGTCTGATCAAAGAATGATGGCAATTGTGGTGAATCACTGCGCTGTTTTTCCTGGACTGAAAAATTCTGGTTGCACTCTGCAGAGGAGTTTTATCTTCCTTCGGTAGTTCAGTCACAATTTTTATGTGTAGGAGCTGTGTGATTTTTATACCTTATGGAATGGAATCTATTAATTGGTTTTTTGTCAGAAATAAAACGCTTATGAAAGTAAAATTATGTATCAAAACTGACCTCCTCAAAATGTACAGATAGTATGTTTCTTATCATTTACCCTCAGATTGTTTTAGTTGAGTACATTGCCTCAAAGAAAGAAAAGAAAAATCAAATACTTCCTGTGTGAACACTACAAATATGGCTTATCAAGGGTTGGCTTTTGTGCTGAGGCATGGAATTTCAAATATTTGTCTAGTAATACTCTCTACAGGGTGAACTGCTAGTATATGCTTCTTAAAAGCATCCTAGCATCGCTGGGGAAAGGATGCTTTTCCTTTATCTTTGTTTGGAATCATAAGGCTAAGGCATTAGTCTATTAGCTTTACCCTAAAAATATACCACGGGTGAAAGCTAATAATGCTATAATCATTAGCATCTGTCGACATGCATCGCATCCACAAAAGCTCTGAGAGTATTTTTCCTAGTAAACTCGATTTTCTCCCTGTTCGGGCACTCTGGTGAGGTACGTTTTGCAACATAGCATGTACTGCTTCCTACTTTTTCCAGACATGGGAGATAATCATTTATTTCGTAATTTAGCCTAATAATTACCTGCAAAGCATGTAACCAGAGCTTTCAGGTCTGCATTTGCATATGGTTCTTTCACCAACATACTTCTCATTTGGATGGTACATATGCTTCATCAAGATAACCCAAATCCTTCAAACCTTCCTTACTAGTTACTGCACAATGAGTTGTGCTTCCTGTCTCTCATAACAACTAAAACTTCAAAAGGGGAATTATTGTTTATTTGTTTTCTACATCTTTCTACCTTTTCTTTTCACTCAATAATTTCCTGACCTTGATATTGTTGTTATCACGGTATTATGTTTACTGGATTAGAAATACTGATACACGGATTGAACAATGCAGATTGTGGAAAAAATGACCCTGAGCTCGCCAAAGAAATGGAGAAACAATTTGTAGATCTCCTCAATGAGGAACTCAAGCTGCAGCAGGTTGTAGCTGAGGAACATAGCCATCATATGAATGCCACTCTTGTTGAAGCGAAAAGACAGGCTACTCAATACCAGCGAGAGGCAGAGAAGTGTAATGCAGCCACAGAGACCTGCGAGGAAGCTAGGGAGCAGTCTGAGGCAGGAATTTCAAAGGAGAAGAAACTCACTGCATTATGGGAACAACGAGCTCGGCAACTGGGTTGGCAGGAGTCTCGAGCCACAAGCATGTGATAGCCTGACTAGTTCTGCATCTCTTTCTCTTGTAGCCAAACAGACCGCTGTTGATTGTACGCGTCCACTTGTAATGTCTGTCTATGTAATGTCAGTTGCCACAGTTTTTGAGTCCCAACATTGTAGTTCCTGCTTCCTTACAAGTGTAACTAGTATACTCTGTCTAGTTTCTTTTGAACTTTTGAAGTTCTGCTAGTGCTGTTGAAGACACTGAATTCAGTGTTGTGGTTGTGGAGGCCGAACCATTGTAGACATTCAATTCAAATCTGTACACCGAGATATACACATTTGAAGGCTAAGCTATAGAATCAATCTGGAGATAAGTTTATTTGTTGGGTGATGGAACATGGAAGTATCTTCTGAAAACAATTGTTGTTTATTATTGACATATAGGAAATTTCCATGAGGGTTTATATCCAAACACAAAAGGAGTCCTATATGCTTAGTTGCGCATAGAGTTCATCATCTCCAAACTAGCACTTACTAAGTACTCTATGCTTAGTTGCGTATAGAGTAATTGTGATATATTTTTTGAGCATTATGTTTTCATCGTAGACACAGAGATGATGGGAGTTGCTAAGTAGTACTTGAACAGGGAAAAAGACTAGTACCTGAACTCCTCTGAAATAATCATATTCAGTATTGCTCAGTGGTTATACATGGAAACCATTCTTATTTGGTTGGTATTTTGTTGAAGAATGGGAGCAAAAAAATATTTTTCATATTCCGTACCTAGATAAGACTTCTGGGGGAAAATACTACAGCAAAAAACAAGAAAACGATAAAAGTAGCCCATGCAGTATTTTCATATTCCGTACCAAGATAAGACTTCAGGGAAAAAAGTACTACAGAAAAAAAACAAAGAAAACTGCAAACTGTTAAAAACAAAATAAAGTGCAAAATGCTAAAAGAAAAAGTGACTTCTGGGAAACAAATACTGCAGCAAAAAACAAAGAACAAAGAAAACTGCATACTACTAAAAACCAAAAAAAAAAGTAACTTGTTGGGAAACAAATACTGCAGCAAAAAGAAAAAAAGAAAACTACATACTACCAAAAACAAAAAAAAATTAAAAAGTGGCCCATGCAGGTCTCGAACATCTGCAGCAAAAAACAAACAAAGAAAACTGCATACTACTAGAAACAAAAAAGAAGTGACTTCTGGGAAACAAATACTGCATCAAAAAACAAAGAAAACTGCATATACTACTAAAACTACTAAAAACAAAAAAAAAAGAAGTGACTTCTGGGAAACAAATACTGCAGGGAAAAAAATACTGCAGCGAAAAACAAAGAAAAATGCATATACTACTAAAACTACTTAAAACAAAAAAAGAAGTGACTTCTGGAAAACAAATACTGCAGCAAAAAACAAAGAAAACTGCATATACTACTAAAAAACATAAAAAAAAATTGGCCCATGCAGGTCTCGAACCTGCGACCTTCGCGTTATTAGCACGACGCTCTAACCAGCTGAGCTAATAGGCCAATTTTTCTGTTCTCTCTTCTTAAAGATTAATATTCACATATTAGTTTTATTTTATTGCTGCTACATCACCCTACACGCTTGTGCGTTTTCGTCATCAAAATAATGGAAGTTCCACCTATCTGGCCTGTAGCTCCGAAACTCATCAGGCACATCTGCATCAGGGTACAGCACTGGTTCCTCGTAAGGAACATAATAGTAAGGTTCTTGTACCACGCCTTCCTCCTCTTGATCCTCCTCATGGATCAAGATCTCCGCCTTCTTCCCGGTCTTCTTCTTGATCTTCTTGACCACCTTCTCCGGCTCGAAATCGCCCGTCACAGTTACTTTGTTCTCTTCCCTGTCGACCTCGACTGTCTCGACGCCTAGGGAGAGATGATCAGGCGTCGTTACGAGCACGACTGTGATTAGGCTCCGAAGTACTTTCTCTGTATAACTTCCTCACCTTCGACTTTGTTAATGGTACGGCGCACTCTTCTTTCGCAAGCGTCGCAGTGCATGTATACTTTCAGCTCTATTGTGATGCTCTGAGAAGAAGAACAAGAAGAATCATACAGTGTGGCTGGACAGGAAAAGATTGTGTGCAATAACGGCACGTTGCATGCAGAAAAATATGAAGGCACGATTCTTCAAGCAACTACATGGGAACGCACTTACCTTTGTAGAGGCATCGTTTTCTTCATCCATAGTTTGCTACCGATACTGAAACTTATGCGATGCCTGAAACGTATAGCATGGAACATTCAGACCGACAGAATGCCTGAATGGACATTCAGACTGACAGAAGTCACACCTGTTCTCGGTCAAGGTTTCAGACCTTCAGGGATCACGAGGAGCACCAGCGAACGCTTTTGCTAAGCCAAGAAATTAAGGAATTTATCCCAAAGATGGCTGCGATGGATGCGGATGAACTGCAGAGAGCGAGGCAGCCAGTAATTAGGGCCAGCTTGGTCGCAATCAACGAGGCATATATATATGCGGTTAATCCAAGCATCTATGCAATAATGTCCACGTAATTTCACCCAAAAAGACCTTGTCATGCATGCAACGGTTCCTCACCCGGTTGGTGTCGCTCATGCCGATTGCGCGTTCCCTCCTCTCGGCCCCGTCCAAGACGGCCTCGGAACCCAGGTCAATACGATGCCGCAATGCAACCTCGGAGCAAATCACCAGAACGAAAGGCACCTGAGTAATTAAATTACCTCTACGAGATATGGAGATGAGAAGACAACGGAGATATGCTTGTGTTCGCAGAACATTCAGAGAAAATGGTGGTGAAGGGAGATGGGCCTATAGGCTATAGCTGGGAAATCGCATTGACCGCCCGGTCGAGCCGGCTCCGTCGGGCCTGACTGCTGGCTTATAAGGGGGAGGAGCGGAGACGAGAAAGGCGCGGGAAAACACGTGCTTCATGCCTGAGGGTGAGGGCTTCCCGTTCGGCCGTTCCGTGAAGAGAGCAATGGAAAGGTAGAATCCAATCCCCCGCCGGCGCAGGCCACCTGCATCTGCATTCCTCTTCATGCGTTGATGGCCGAACGAACGAAACGAAGAGCAGATACTGCATGCGGCCAGTCCGAGTCATTCTCGGTGCCAGCGTGGTCATGGCCGCCTCGTCGGCAGAGAACATGCTGGACTTGCGCTGGTGGCCCATGGGCCATAGTTAAGGACGGCCGTCATCGAAGTGGTTCGTGGGCTTGATTTGTATCCACCCAATTGTTCTCCCGGCCTGCTTGAGAAGTCCTGCCTCTAGGTTCAGCAATGCCTGGCCCATAGCCGCCGAGCCAAGAATCAGATCCACGGATCAAATCGGACGCGAGCCCTTCACTGCGCAAAGAGTTCTCTCCTCTCCTCTTCTCCTCCTGCCCGGCACCTCCTTTCCTCCATCAGCGAGCCACTCAGATCTGCCCGTTCCCGAACCCGGAGCCAGCGAGGCAAGGCGGGGACGCCATCAGCCATGGAGCCCGGGCTGAGCATCGAGTCCGGCTCCGCCATCCGCGTGGCTGTCGTCCCCGTGGGCGGCACGATCCCGCCGCCGCGCCTGCGCGAGTACGCGGCGCTGGTGGCGCGCCACGCGCGCGTCGACCTCGCCTCGCTCCGCACCTACTACTCGGAGCACCAGAAGAGCCCCTTCGCGCACCAGCCCTGGGAGACCGGATGCCTCCGCCTCAAGTTCGTGCTCGGCGGCTGCGTGCCCTCCCCCTGGGAGGACTTCCAGTCCTCGCGCAAGGTGCTCGCCGTGATCGGCATCTGCCACCTGCCGTCCTCACCCGACCTCGACCGCGTCGCGGCCGACTTCGTCGACGCCGCGCGGTCGTACCCCTCGGCGCTCGCCAACCGGTGCTTCGCCTTCTGCCCCACGGACGCACAGGTATGTGCCTGCTGCTATCACGGCGTATCTTCCGAAGTCTTGGGAATCGCCAGCTCAGCATCCGTGGATCTCGCCACGGTGATCCACGCTGCGTCTGTGAGGATCATTTGGTTTCGTGAATGCTCATTCAGTCATTTGCTCCACTAAGTTTCCAAATGCCAATGGCATGCTTCCAAGTGTTCTGAATACTTGGATGAGATCTGTGTGATCCCATTTGACACTTGATCCGACAACCCAAACCGCTAATTCACTAATTCTAGCTCGAGGCTTCAAATCCAGTTGCTGCTTGAGGGTATTTTACTTAGCTGGGCGTTAGTTACCTACTTACTGTGTGCTCGCTTCACTTGCGTTGCATTCTGCTAATATTTTGGGACCTAGCTTCTATTCGTTACTGTGCTTATTCCGATGTCATTCTCTCTTTGTGCAATGCAATAGAACTTGCCAAAGAGTAATACATGCTGTGCCTACCTTTTTGTGTGATGGAAGGAAGGATATTGTTCAATTAGGTGATAGGCTATTAATGATGTTGCTGTTTTTCTGCCTTAGAATCATGTACCTTCGTGTACGCATGTAAAAATCCATCTTCTTCTGTCAGGTCTGATCACCTGATGCTCTAATGCAATCTCTGTTTGTGGTTATTTTTTGTAGATGGCCGGAAAAAAGAGGGACGATATTATTATGTTTCCTCCTTCTGATCAGCAATCGCTGGAACTTCATATGCTTACAATGATCCAAGATCTTGCTGCTTCATTGTTAATGGAGTTTGAGAAGTGGGTCTTGCGTGCAGAGTCCACAGGAACTATTCTAAAGACACCTTTGGATTCGCAATCCAGTCTTGGCTCAGAGGAGGTTCATACTTTAGGTGTTCCAAGTATTTTGACCAGTGTATGTCAAGGATGCAATGGCCCAAGATTGTATTACTTATACAAGACAATACTTCTTTATTGTTTAGGTAATTAAGGCTAAAAAAAGGAGGCTAGGTCGCGCACAAAAGATAATAGGTGATTATTGCCTTTTGGCTGGATCACCTGTGGATGCTAATGCACATTACACCACCTCCATAGAGCTTGCGAGATTGACTGGAGATGTTTTCTGGCATGCGGGGGCCCTTGAGGGTAGTGTCTGCGCACTAGTGGTAAGCTTTTGCATCAAAGGCGTGCTGATTGTTGAACTATATGCATCTTGATAAGTGGCATATCAATACTTCATTTGAAATGTTTGCATTTATTTCTAAATTTTATGTTATATAAGATTTGTGGCAACCTTCCCATGACCATTTTAGGTGATTATGTTGTGCTTATGAACAGGTAGATAGGATGGGCCAAAGTGATCCCGTTTTGGAGGATGAAGTGAAATATCGTTATTACACCATTATCCAGCTCTACAGAAGAGCCACTTTGCAAGATAATGCTCAAAGGTATTGTCTCGGGGGTGCTGTTGCCTTCTTTAATTCTGTATGTCAACCAAATGCCCTTCTCTCCCTTCGGTCTCCTCCTTTAGTTCTGTTATATTCTGCATATAGAAACCTATTTTGTTTCTGTTGAGGTACAAATATAGGATTGAAGTATTTCTGTCTGTTCTTATGAGCTGCTGGTGTATTGAAGAAATCATACTCATTTCTAGAACAGTTTGTTTCTTTCTCTGCTGCATTCATATATTAAAATTAAAATTTTTCTCTCCATTGTTCTCTTTGGTTTTGAAGAGAATTCATGATAGGTTAAAGGCTGTAGCATCGTAACTTGTCCTTAACTACATTGTGTTTCTTATTTGATCTTTGCTATCTCCATTACCTCCTTTCCTTTTTTTTTTCCTTTATTAGTACTTGTTTAAAACAGTGGGCATTGGAATCCAGGATAGCATGTCATACCAAGCTATACTTGGAAATTTTACTTAACGTGCTACCATTGTATCTGTCCTCGTTGGTGTAGAGTTTCACCGGTGAGCTTTGAGCTTGAAGCTGCCTTGAAGTTGGCGAGATACTTGTGCAGGTGAGTCTCCAGGTGCTTAATCATGATATAATGGTACGAGGTTGAGCTTGTGTCATATCATACTCTATTTATGGTGAAGTCATCTATTTCCTTTATTTATCAGACGGGAACTTGCCAAGGAGGTGTCAGATTTGTTAATGGGAGCTGCAGATGGTGCCAAAGCTCTGATTGATGCCAGTGACCGACTCATACTATATATTGAAATCGCAAGACTTTTCGGTACACTTGGTTATAAGCGCAAGGCAGCTTTTTTTTCAAGACAGGTTGCGCAATTGTACCTTCAGCAGGACAATGCATACGCTGCCATGAGTGCTATGCAAGTTCTAACCATGACAACAAATGCATACCATGTCCAAAGCCGAAAGGCTAGCAAAATAAATCATGATTCATCCAAGGTGAGATCATAAAATTGCAGCATATTGGAAATCAATTATCTTTCATATATATACTAAATATTGTTGGATTCATGTTTCATTCGCGATGCTTATTTTCTTTAGGCCAGCAATACTGATTCTGGAAAAGTGCACCCTCAGTCTATAGTGTCATTATTTGAGTCGCAATGGAGTACCCTTCAAATGGTTGTTCTAAGAGAGATATTGATGTCATCAATCCGTGCTGCGGATCCGCTCTCATCATGGAGTGCTGCAGCTCGTCTTCTTCGATCATTTTATCCACTCATCACACCAGCTGGTCAGAGTGGCCTGGCAAGCTCACTTGCAAACTCAGCTGATAAGCTTCCAACAGGCACACGCTGTGCTGATCCATGTCTTCCATTTATCAGGTATGCTTAAGCTCATCACCATTATCTTATTGTTATGTTTGAGGGGGGGGGGGGGGGGGGGGGGGGGGGGGGGGGGGGGGGGGGGGGGGGGGGAGGGGGGGGGGGGGGGGGGGGGGGGGGAAGAATAAATACTGTTGGAACCACTTTTAAGCCTGGAAGGTCTTGGAAAAGTTAGTCTTTACTATCTTCTGTGAAGATTATTCTTATGTCCTTTTTTCCAGGTTGCATTCTTTCCCACTTCACCCTTCTCAAAGAGATATTGTAAAGCGCACTCCACATAAAAAGGAATGGTGGACCGGTGCAGGTCCTTCGGGACCTTTCATTTATACTCCTTTCAGCAAGGCAGGGGCGTCTTCTGGAACTTCCAAGCAAGAGGTTAGTTGGATTGTGGGGGAGCCGGTTCAAGTCATGGTTGAGTTAGCAAACCCATGCAGCTTTGACCTAGTTGTTGAGAGTATCTATCTCTCTGTTCATTCTGGGAATTTTGATGCCTTTCCAGTTAGTGTTAGTCTTCCACCTAACACCTCAAAATTAGTTTTGTTATCTGGCATTCCAACACAAGTCGGACAAATATCAATTCCTGGGTGCATTGTTCATTGCTTTGGTGTTATTACAGAACACCTATTCAAAGAGGTCGAATCTTTGCTCCTTGGAGCTGCACAAGGGCTTGTCCTTTCTGATCCTTTCAGATGTTGTGGCTCTAGCAAGTTTAAGAGTGTCAACTTTCCTAGCATTTCTGTTGTTCCTCCTCTGCCATTATTAGTTTCCAATGTTGTGGGTGGAGATGGTTCTATCCTTCTTTATGAAGGAGAAATTCGTGATGTTCTGATAACACTGACAAATGCTGGAACCGTACCAGTTGAAGAAGCAAATATTGCTTTATCAGGGAAGAATCAGGATTCTGTTATTTCGATTGCCCATAGCACATGGAAATCTGCTCTTCCTATTAAACCAGGTGGAGAAGTGACATTTGCAGTGACTCTAAGAGCCTGGCATCTTAGCTCGGCAGATTTAGAAGCAGATGGCGGTAGATCTCCTGCCAATTCAAGGAGAATAGCAAGAGAAGGAATCAGTCCATTCCTGGATATTCACTATGCTGGTAGGTTGCCACTTTGAATCTCTTATACTATGTCATCCTTCATTATCCAGCTTCTCTCATAATCTATATGTACAATCAATGCCTAAATCTGTAGTTTTGTTAAATATCTGTTACAGCTGGAGATTTGCAGATTTGTTTGTTCCTCCTGTTGTGAACAAATGCCTCTCTATTTTCATATTTTTTATTAGTATATCTGAAGCATAGATAGCAATAGTTTTGAGTTCAAAAGTTGGCTTCTTTCTGTTTCAATGCTATTCACATGGCACAGATAAGCGGCAAGTCTAATTCATCTCTGCTTCATGGGGCACATGTCGCCCTCTTGGTCTTGCACCTTGTCTCATTCATTCTTTCATCATGGAGATTTTTTTTTTAGCCCATAGAAATTTTTTCTTGCAGGTGGTGTTGTGATTTTTGCTTTGAAATGGCCAACCTGATTCTACCTTAGTCTTTCCTTGGTAATATATGACACTACTTTCATTTCAAAAAATAAAAATAAAAAATTATGACACTACTGCTCCTACTGCTAGGCAATATTCTCGTGAGCTCTGAACATCTTCAATTTGTATAAGATTTCTTCTTTACAGCTTCGTACATCCTTGTTACAGAGGCAAAAACATTGTCGTTATGTGGCTTGAAAACTAAAATTTTTATATCGCATCTCAGGTACTGCTGCTAATACTGAGAATGGTGATGCTTCTCTTCCACCTGGAAGACGCCTCGTTGTGCCATTGAATATCTGTGTTGTGCAGGGCATGCGTCTTGTAAGAGCACGCCTGTTGTCCATGGAAATACCTGCTCGATTTACTGAAGCACACTTAAAACCTGTCAGTGGCAAAGATGATATAAGCACTGGAAATGATACAGAGCATACTAATATTAACTTGTTGAAGATTGACCCCTATAATGGAAGTTGGGGGCTCCGCCTTCTGGAACTTGAGCTTTTCAATCCTACTGATGTTGTTTTTGATGTTGACGTTGCTGTACATTCGGATGACACAAATGTGGATCAAAGAGTAATCTCAGAAGGCAATGCTGCTGATGCGGCTGGTCACAAAACTAGAATTGATCGCGACTACTCTGCCAGAGTTCTCATACCTCTTGAGAACTTCAAATTACCTGTTCTTGATGCTACCTTCTTTGTAAAGGAAAGTGGCAGTGATGAACCTCTTGGATCAAGGGCCACTGCCATAGCTGAAAGGAATGCCAAGGCAGAGCTAAATGCGTCTATCAACAATTTGATTTCAAAAATAAAAGTGAAATGGCACTCTGGGAGAAATAGCTCAGGTGAGCTGAATATTAAAGATGCTATTCAGGCGGCATTGCAAGCTTCTATAATGGATATACTGTTGCCGGATCCCTTGACATTTAGCTTTAATCTTGCTAAGAATGGAGCAGTAACCAATGTTGATTCTTCAAAGGATTCTGGCAGCCCTTTCAGTCATTCTAGTGATGGTAACGTAGGTCCTACTGGTAATTTTCTGTGGTGTGAGGATCCTATATCTGCTCATGAAATGACCCATATGGAAGTTCAAATTCGCAACAACACAAAGGAAATTATTCAGATGAACCTTAGCATTTCATGCAAAGATGTTGCAGGAGAGAATTGCTTCGACGAAAATAGTGCTACTGTCCTCTGGGCTGGTGAGTTATCTTTATGCTTTCATGCCATATTTAATTCAAATTTTCTGAGGCCAGCAAATGATCTGTGTTAACTGTTAAGGAACACGACTCGTCATGCAGAATGTTCAGAGATTTTTACATTAAGGCCAATTGGTATAGGCATTGAATTTGTACTTCTAGAGCCCCTTCATTTCATCACCTGAGCTATACTGATCATTTGGACAGATGTTTTTTTTATCTTACGGTGTTTCAAACTGAAAATTTATTTATCAAAGCTTTACTCAGCGTCTGTTGCACTACTCTAACGAGTTCTTTTTCCTGTGTAGGTGTTCTTAGTGATATACACCTGGAGGTTCCACCATTGCAAGAGGTAGTACATCCTTTTTCTGTGTACTTCCTTGTACCAGGTGACTACTCGCTGCAAGCTTCTTCTGTTATCATTGATGCCACAGATGTTCTTCGTGCTCGTGCGAAGGCAGAGTCACCAGATGAACCTATACTATGCCGTGGATCCCCGTTCCATATCCGGGTAGTTGGTACGGCATAGGCAATTCTTTGGAGTTAGTTTAGAAACTTCATTTTGTACCGTGACATAGGTGTGAAAAAATGTACAAGAGTGTTCCCTTCCCCTCCCATGTGATTTGTTTTTCAGCCTTTTTGAAGGCTTCGTTGTAACACAATCATGTCGTGTACAGCGTACGAGCAGTCGAGCATAGTGAATTTCAAGCACGGGAATTGGATGTTGATGATTCCATAATCTGAGAGTCCACTCATATCTTATTGATGTTCCCATGTTCGTTTCCGTCCTGGTGCTTAGAGCAGAATGATTGTGCTTAGAGCAGAATGACTGGGTCGCGATGCACTGGTGCCTGATGGTTTCGCTAGCGAGTGGCATGGGTGACTCGTCTTGGCTTATCAGCCAGCAGTACTTCAGTCTCACAACAAATCAGCACCAGCCATCAGCCAGCCAGCAGTACTTCAGTCTCACAACAAATCAGCACCAGCCAACCGAACAGGCTGCATTGGTCGCAACAGGCGGCGGCAACGGGATCTCGTGTGTTCTCTGCCACTCTAGCCTCTTTTCCAGTTCCATACTTCGATTACGGGGTATGCATCGACTTAATTGTACTTAGATTGTGTTCGAGTGCCACTCTATCTTCTTCAGTTCCATACTTTGATTACGGGGTATGCATCCACTTATTGGACTTCGATTATTACTCGGTATGCATCCACTAATCGTGGATGAAACGTTGAAGACAACAGGACCTCATTATTGAGGTCACATGGTGCGGGCAAACCGACCCCAACGAGGCTGATACGGTCAACTAGACAACTATGGTTGAAAACATTTCAAACAAATACACCTGAAAGCATTCCGCGGACCATATGACTGACAGAAAGATATGGAGAAATCAGATACACACAGGGTTCCGAAATTCTCAGGATTTCAAGCTCTAGAAGTGATTCAAGTGAAATTCCTAGTACACAGTAGATAGAAAAAAGTCTAGGCAGCATGAAAATGATATATCAAAAACTTTTCCAGGCCCTCAGCAGTTCACTCATGATCTTAAGCCGCGGTGAAAGCCTTCTTCACTGCTCCACTCTTTGAACCTGCCGGAATGACTTTGAGCACATTGAACCTCACGGTCTTTGACAGTGGCCTGAAATTAAAACAATACAACTTACAGATTAGGACCAAATGCCAAAAGAGACGCGACGATTTCATGTCAAACAGTACTGAATTAAACAAGGCCGGTTCAGTATTAGAAACCATGTCATCAAGGTACCAGTATAAAAGCAGATCACTAGAAAAGATAGCAAACGTTTTACCTGCACTGGCCAATGATCACATGATCTCCTTCCTTTACACGGAAGCACGGTGAAATGTGCGCAGGGATGTTGGAGTGCCTCTTCTCATACCTACGAAACAAACCAAACAATCCTTCAGAACTTCAGTTAGCAAAACAGTGAACAGGAAGCAATTCAACAACTTCAGGCATATCAAGATTAGCTTGCCTCTGGTACTTCTTGACAAAGTGAAGATAGTTCCTACGGACAATGATCGTCCTGTTCATCTTTGCGCTGTGGCATGTCCCAGCAATGATGCGACCCCTGATAGATACAGTGCCAGTGAATGGGCACTTCTTATCGATGTAGGTTCCTGCAACAACAAACAAATCAAGGACGTTTAAAAAAATTGATTTAACAGAGTATGCCTAAAGCCAAGCACCTAATAACACAGTATAAAAGACAACCACAGATTTCTGGAAAGAAAGCTAAATTCACGTCACCACACCACTGAAGCAGTGAAAAAAATGGTAAGCGTCCCAGCTACTTAGACACAGATTCATCGTCTAAAATTACTTGCAATGTACCAGAAAATGTTTCAGACATTGCAATGGGCAATGGAGCACATGGTAATAATTCAAGTTAACCATTGTATATGGCATCATCCAAGGAAGAATTAACCAGCATAAAGCACCCAAGTCCCAAGCAGGCAAGGCAAAAGCTTTCAGGCTTCCATTTGTGCCACCATCACCATATGAGAGTGTATTTAACCATTGATAACACTAGCTGATTTCCAATTACCAATCTTAACATATGACAAGATTTTGGAGCTTCAAACCCAACATCCAATTATACTTTTTTCTGAAAACTAATTTCTGACTAATATCTTGGATAACCATAACTTATGCTGGCAAAGAATGAAGAAAGGAACAGTCTCAAAGAGCATAGAAATCATACTATCTATTATAAAAGGCATATGGGGGCAGCAGAATTTAGCAAACTTGGGAATCGCTAATGTAACACATAGAAAGTAAGTAGCTACATCAAGCAGAACTACTACGACCTAACAAACAAACAAAAAACACCAGCAAAATGGTTGGACAAGAAAAGAATGCAGACCTTCAATGGCTTCCCTGGGAGTCTTGAATCCAAGGCCGATGTTCTTCCAGAACCTGTTCCCTCCCTTGCCAGGCTTGTTCCCCTTGGCGGCCTTCTTGGAACTGAATTCCAAAACAACTCATAAGCCTCGCATTCAAAAATGAACTAAACAAAGGCATGTCAGATATATGCACTTGAATATTACCAGAGAAACACCTTGGGCTGCTTCAAGAAAGCCTTCTCCGTCTGCAGAGAAAATAGAGAGAAGATGTTTAACATCGACCAAATTTGCAGAGACGTCAAAATTTGGAACCTAACCAATGTATGGAATACTGCATATTCATGTCATCCACACTACGCGGTAAAATCTACACTCTTCACAGTATAGCAATCCGATATCCGAATGCTAAAGCTAACTCGCTATATGAGATTTACAGATTTCCAATCACATACACAAATCCACAGCGCTAGAGAGCATCGACATGGAGACACAAGACTGCGCGTAATACACGTACAGGTACACCTCTACCCAGTGGACACGAGATCTGCTACGATCAAAGCTGGCGCTGCGCCGCAGTCATGGGAACAAGGGGTTCTGAAGGCGCCTCACCTGCTCCGCCATGGTCGACGCTGCGAAAGAGGACGCGCCGGTGCCCGGTGGAGAGGAACAAGCTGACCCCAAGCGGCGGCGGCGGCGGCGGCAGGAGCTGAGGAAACGAAGAAATGCCCGAGGCTTAAAACCCTAGCCTCTTGTCTGCTTATAAATGAACGGCGGAGCCGGTGGTGGGCTGGAGCCAGTGGGCTTTATGAGCGCAGCCCTAGTGTCATAAGGTAGATGGGCCATAATGGGCCGGTCGCTGGAGTAGAGGCCAATATTGACGGGCGGATTTCTTGCCGTTGGCAGGGCTTAGCGAGCGATGCTGACAGGGGCCTCCTATAATAACTAACCTCATATTCCCGCGTGGATTCCGGGCGCATCCAGGCTATGTGCTCCTGTTCAGCGTATTTTTTTGGGCCACGCCGTTCCCGATTTTGCTTCGCCGGCCCGCTTCGCGTCTACCGGCCCAATGTCTCCGCGAGGTTTTGCAGTCTGTGCGTTGGGCCTCACCGCCGTGGTTGCCCATTAA
This sequence comes from Alloteropsis semialata, assembly GCA_004135705.1. Lineage (NCBI taxonomy): Eukaryota > Viridiplantae > Streptophyta > Magnoliopsida > Poales > Poaceae > Alloteropsis > Alloteropsis semialata. The sequence continues at coordinate 46,619,555 of CM014276.1, read as the reverse complement.
GTTCTAGGTTTACGCTTACCTGGGTCTGCCTCCGCGTCCTCTCCACACGGCCTCTCATCTCTTCCCTCCTACCGCCGCCGCTCTTCCTCGGGTGCGTCGCTGCTGCTGTCTCGGGTTCTTCGGCTGCTCGCTGCCGCTGCTCGCCGTGAACGCCGCCGCTGGTGAGGTTCGCTTATTCCTGCCGTTCCCGTTCTTTCCCCTCGCTGCTCTGCTCTGCTCATCTCTTCTCGGATCCGTGCTTTTGCTCTCCCTGGGCCGTAATGGCGGTCCTCTTCTGTGCTGTAGGGTCAGCAGTTCTGCTGCGCCGCTTCCTTGCCTCGGCTATTGCTGGCCTCCGGTGCGCGGCGACGCTTGCAGCGCGGGGCCCTCCTGTTCTGCTGCGGGTCGCTATTGGGAACCGGCCGCCTCTTTCGCCGCCGCTCGCTGTTCGTCTTCTTCAGCACTGGGGTGAGTTCCTGCTTCTCTCTCGGCAGCTATTCGTGTAGGTGTTAGTTTTCTGGTTGCCGCCCCTCCTTGGATCTGCGTTCCTGTTGGGGGTTCTGTATGATGACGCCGTGCCTCTGCTGTGTTCTAGGGGGCGGGGTTTCCTGCGATGGTCCGCGGGCTGAGCCTCAGGTTGTGCCGTCTGCTCCAGGCTGCGCCAGCCTCTTCTTCTGCTGCGACCGATTTCTGGACCGCCTAGACGTCCTGCGTTGGTGCTGCCTGCCTGCCTTTTTCGGGGCTCTGGTGCGTCCTGCCCTTGCTGCGTGTTGTTCTTTACCATTGTTCCTGCAATTTATGTGCCCTTTCTGAATGCGTGTGTTCCTTGTGTTGTGCTGCAGCGCTGGGTGACTTGTGCCGCCTGGATCCACCTTCGTGCCAGCCTGCTCATTGTGGCTTTCTTGGTGAGTGCTCTTGCCCTTCCTGTGTCATCCATCTTGGTGGCCTTCTCATTGTCCTGCATCTGAGATACACATATGTATGTGTTCTTGCATTTTGTGTATTGACCTGTAAGATAAAAACTGTTAACTTTACTGAAGCAGCAGTTTAATTGGCTCTGTGAACTCATGCAATCCACCGCCTATCACATTTTTCGTTTCCAGGTCCAGATGAGCACGTACAGGCACCAGTTCAGCTAAACTCTGATTCTTCATCTTCAGCACCTGACACTACGACAGGCACACCCGCTAAGGTCCTCATATTTACGGACATCATCGTAGTTCACGTCTAGCTGTTTCTTTCCTGTACCCAAATGTGTGCTAACCATTTGTTTTTTGTACCAGGGAAAACAAATGGAACCAAGTCAATCATAGGTGTTAGCACCTCAACAAAAATTACTTGTTGTTTAAACTGTTGGGATTGAATCACTCAATTCCAGCCTAGATCTCTCTCTTGCTTGAACTCACAAGAATAGGCAAGTAATAACTCAAAACTTTATAGATTCACGCTATAATCTTACACAACATACTAGGTCTTCACAACCTAGCACTACTAGCTTGATCTTCACAACCAAGCACTACTCGTATTCTATCTCTTATGCTCATACTCATCACAAGAGGGGTACATGTCCTTATATAGGACTTACAAACCATCATACAAGAACATAACTCATCTTTAGCTAATCACTAGCTAGCTTACTCACTTTATAACTCATTGACAACTCCATGTCCTAGCCAATTTGACTTTGATTTCTTCAAGGATAACCAAACTACTACCTAGAAACTTCAAGTAGTCAATTCCAACTTTTACTTCCTAATGCTAACTAAGCATTAGCACAAAGAAACAAGTCAATTTCCTTTTGACTTGGACAACTCATGCCATAGATGCATGTAGATGCATCCACACATTTCTTATGATAAGATTATTTCCAACAATAGGCCCCTGACATGCACACACCTGCTGCCAGTGTGCAAACATGTCATGAGGCAAGCATAAAATTTATTTTAGAACCTGTTCCGCATGTGGCACCGACCAAGGAAGCATTATGACCGTGGATATCAATTTTAGATACCTGGATCAGATGGTAGTGCTGCGGAAAAAACCCCTGTCTCGCTGCTGACACCGACCATGCCCACGGTCCCAAGCAAATTGCTTATCTGCCTCTATGCATCTGTTTTTCATGTCAGTTAATCTAATTCATTCCTCTTATTTAACAAACATGATATGCAGAAAAAAACTAATTCATTTCTCTTATTTAACAAACATGATATGCAGAAAAAAAACACTTAAGAGAAAGTCAAGCCAAACAGAAGCTGAAGAAAATGAAACGGCCCCAAGGTATGTATGACGAACATCAGAGCTGAAACTATGCAACAAAATAGGTCAAACCAAGGATCTGTGTAGTTGGTTACTCTATTCAGATCCCCTTTTAGCATCTTGATGCTACTGTAACGTCCCGACCCCCCGGGTCCAGGCCCGCTTACGCCTGGCAGCTCTCTAGGACCTCGAGAATGCCCTCACAGACCAACATGAGTCTTTTCTGCGCACTTTGTCCTCACTCATGCGCACCCGGGAAGAACTTCCCGGTTGGTCACCCATCCCGAAATTGCTCCAAGCCAAGCACGCTTAACCTCGGAGTTCTTTCGAGACGAGCTTCTGGAAAAGAAGTTGCAACTTGTTGGTATGAGTATTCTATCAATCCTATTAAGTCTTGGATCAGGATGTCACATCCTCCCCCTTTTAGAAGACCGACGTCCTCGTCGGTCAACCCCAAGCCAGGAACGTCCTCTCTTGGCCACGTCCGTGTGCCCAGTGCCAGCGCATGTGCCATGCTGTGTGACCACTCTGGGCTCACACCAGCCATGCGCACCATGCCTGCGCAACTGCGACCCCACGCGCCCGTGAAACCGCGAGAGTCGGCTCTGATACCAGCTGTGGCAGACCGCCCCAATTAATCCGGTTTAAAAGCATGGGCCCACTATCACAGCAGTGCTCCACGCCCTTAAACCGAGCTAATCGTGCAATCCGTCGGATACCTTCCCGATTAAACCACCTTGTTCTCTCGACCGAAACGAAATAGCAGCAGTCCCACTCGAAGATGGGCTCAGGCAGTACAACTCATCACAAATTTTACAACACGGGGTTCACATAGATAATTATACAAATACAGTGCATATGTTTTAGTTATTACAAACCAGAGTTATAATACAGCGGAAATCTAAACGTCGGTACACATAATATCACATGGAGCCCACACATGATATTCAATTCCCGCGGCCTGAGTCGGACTCAGACGGCCCCCACTTAACTGTCCAACCATCAGGGAGCACTCCAGGCCAAGTCAGAGCAGCAACAGGGTCATAACCAGCAACATCATCTGAAAAAGATAGCCACAAGCAAGGCTGAGTACTAATTACTCAGCAAGACTTACCCGACAAGGTTGAATACTAGACATACAAGGCTTTTTGGCTCTGGGGTTTGTTTTGCCAAAAGCGTCTACAAGTTGATCCCTATTTTCAATATTTTAGCCAAGTTTTAAAGTGAACTAATCATTGCTAGGTTTGCCAAGCTATCCAACAACATTCAGTGTCGAAAAACAATTGATTAACATGATAACAATGTTTCTCATCCCAACACCCCTTTCTAAACCCATTGACCAAGCCACTGATGTGCGACAAGCGATCAAGCAGCTTCATGTAACCGCGAAGGACGGACAACTCGAGTTGATTTTCACCATGCATGGGACAACCTAATCGCACGACCCGTGAGAGACACCCCGGACCTCACGAGGCAACCTTTCCCATCTCTCCCTGCCATCTGCCATCAGGGACCACTCCGCCCGAGTGCACGCCCCAACGGATCCCAGGTGCCCCAGGCAAACCTGTGCCGCGGTCACTGCTACACTCGCCACAACCCCTCGCCCAAGGGAGTGATAAAACCCGTCAGATGTCAGTTTGAATCAAGTACTAGGTTTACCAGTTTACCATATTTCCCGGCATACGATTAGTACCTTTAAAAGCTTGACCAACAACGCTACACAAGCAATGCCTTAGCCAACAATCCTCTGTGCAAGCGGGGTGTTCAACCAAACATAAATACCGCACAAGCCCCGCTTGCCGAATCTCATTAACTGATAAATAAAGTAAAACCTATAACTCGCGAGTGACAAGGCAATCACTCGACTTCTACCGATCCTAATTAAGCATGGCAGTCTAACGACCTACACATACTAGTATTAGGATATAGGTACCTAGAGATCATGCAACTAGGGTTTCATTCAACTCCTCAAAACTTAAATGCATAAATTCAGGCACAAAGTAAAGAGAGTTAGTTGTAACAGTGGGTTATGCTCCGGTGCTTGCCTTTCTGATCACCGCTGGCTTTGGGCCCTTCCGAACTTTGGTTCGGGTCTTGTGCAGCGACAAGATTCAATTCAGCGGCAGCTGGGTCGTCCGAAGGCTCGACCTCGATCTCGTATACTCTGTCAGCAAGGGTTTGCTCTACATGAAATGCGGATGCATGAGATGCAGTAATGCACGAGAAACAATCACAGAATAACTGCAACGACTCACTAATACATCACGGGGCAATCATTTACGGAATATAAACAATTAAGAAGCCCACAAATAAAGTGGGGTGGGTTACTTTTAGTTGATAATTAAACTTAAATTAGAATTGACTTAACATAGAAAAAAATTTTATGAAGCCATTCTAACATGTTAAAGCAACTTACAATATTTCCTAATTTAAGTGAAAACATCTATAATTGACCACTAGTAGTAAAAAGGGTTCCTATGGCATAATTGAAAATTCACTTTTGCTTCACGGGCAGAACCGGTTCCACCGGTTATAAAAACCGGTTTCACCGGTTTAAACCGGTTCCACCGGATTTGAAACCGGTCTGACCGGTTTTAAACAAAAACCAACTTGAGCTTACCAAAATAAACCTAAACAACATATTTTCATAAACAAAATTTTTAGGTAAACATGTTTCTGTGTTACTGATAGTAAAACATATTTTTCAGGAATTTTTCAATATTTTACCTATTTGTTTTATATTTCTTTTATCAGCTAACACTTACCATCAATTAGAAAATCATAATAAAATCTACAAAAATGTTATGCAGCTGAAATTTTTACTAAAACTACCATTCCAACAGAGGCATTTTATATGAATTTTTCAGATTTTTCTGAGTCGTATAGAATATTTGGTGATTTAACATTTCTTATCTAGCTAGCAACAACTTAAATACAAATCTACTAAAATCATGCACAAACTGTGGCCAACAGATACTCAATTCAACTCCACTGGTCACAACAGATCCAACAAAAGTGGTTTTGCGTTTTTAGCACATTCCTATGATTTATAAAGCCATAAACATCCTTTCAAGCACATCTTCATATATTCAAAAATACATCAGGATTCACATAGATTATACATGCATATGATACACCACTGGAAAGATAATTTCTCAAGGATTCCAAAAAGTCCAAGTTTGTAATTTTACGATTTTTGTGTGATTTTTGGTGATTTATGAAAGTTCAGCCGATTTAAAAGGAAAAAGAGAACGTGAATAGTAAAAACGAGATTTACATCGGGGTCCCTGGAAAACCAAAAATAATTGCTGACAAGTCCTTTCTTCACGAATAGGTCCTTGGATTCTTGCAGAAAACTCCCTGCAGATTTCCACCTTTAAACATAAATCCAAAACATCTATACATAACCCCCTAGGCTTTTTATTCCTTACCCCCAAGTCCTCTTCTTCTACCTCACGACCAGACCACCGAAGGGGCTCGTCGGGCTTCCTGGCCGCCGGTGGTGGCCGGCGCTGGCGCCCTCCCTGGCCTGGGCGCACGGGCGGGAGGCTGCGGCGCCCTCCCCAGACCGCGCCAGGCCTGGAGCAGGCGGCCGGCCGCGGCCCACGGCTCCTGGCCACGTGCGCCTGTGGTGGCCGATGGAGGCGGCGGCGGCCCGGCGTCCTGGTGGTCGGAAGGGAAGGGGAAAAAGGTTGGGAAGAATCCTAGGAACGCAAGGAACGTGTCTTGAGCCTTGGATTGGAAGGAGAACGAACGTGGAGCTACGATTTTGAAAAGTTTGGAGCTCGGCCGGCGTTGGCAATGATGGTCGAAAAACGCGAAATCCTCCGCGGCGAGGCTATGGCGGAGTGAGCGGAGGGTTCGACGGCGGAGCTGGCGAGGTGGTGGAGTGAATGGCGGGGTTAATTTGGAGGATGGTGGATCAGGGGGGTGAATTTGGACCGAGGGAGTACTGAGTATTTACTGTCCTCGATATTGGTCATCGTTATCCCTCCAACTCACCGGACAGCGCAGCAAGGCCACCTGGACGGTACAAGCGGCACAATGGCGGGAGGACGCGTGGTTGCCAGCTGGAAGTACGGCGAATGGCATCGACGACGCCGAGGTGCCCCCTGCTCGGCCTCCACCGAAGCAAACCGGTGTGACCGGTTATACAAACCGGTCAGACCGGATTCGGTCGCCTCAATGAGTGACGAGTCCGTCTTGTCCTCGATTTTCCTCCCAATTTTGTGTATAAACTTCACGATCGCCAAATACAAAAGTTGTAGACCATTGATCAAGCTACAATTCTTAGAAAGGGAGTTCTAGCATTTGAGCAATGGTTTGAAAGTTACGGGGCGAAGAATATGGTCAAAAAGCAATACCCGCGACACATGAAATGACGATCGAATAAGTTCAAAATCGAATTTCAAATTTTTGTTTGAACTTTCCATACTCATGTGAGTTCATATACATATATTTGACATCATTTGCGACCTTTTGGTATAAGTTTTGGATTTCGACTAATTTGGTTATTATGGTTGACTATGTCAACACATACACACAAATGCACAAACAACACACTTATGCAATGATGCATTTCATAATGAGTTTAATTAATTTAATTAAGGGTCTTAATTACATTAGTGACACCGGGGTGTCACAGCTACCTTATGCATTTCTGTTCATGGCAGAAGCCTGCCCATATAGTTTTCGCTCTGTTGCATTTCATGTTTGCCTGCTGCAGCCAGTAGTCTCATGCATTGTTCATGAGTAACATATGCATCTGCCCTGATAAGATTCATGAATGTAGCTACATTATACCATGCTGGTGTTCCAAACATAACACCTCATAAACTAGGAAATATTATGTTCTATGCAGTGATGCAGGGGCGCTGCTATTCCCAAAACTAGGAGGCGGCTTGCCATGGAAAGTGCCTCCGATTCCAGACAGGTAATACTCAGGACTTTTGATCTGTCCATGCAGCATAAAATTCTATATTCCACAAAACATTTTGACATGCCCAGTCTCCGAATGACGCGCAGGAAACATAAGGCACACAGCAGATTGGCATCAGTTGCTCATTTTGGACACCTGGTTGCAACAGAGGACAAGTGCAACCTACGGCAGCGGCCTGCTTCTACATCGGTTGGTCTTCGCCAGTACAGTGGCGGCTCTGCTTACATGGCTTTTGATGGCCACATGATAGTGATTGCCCTGTCGAACCTGTAGCCATAGTTCCAACAATGTTCTGATTTATATGTGTAAGCTTTGTGTGCTGATCTGCAGCAATAACATGTGCCGTTGCGTCATGCCTGCTGCACTATGTACATTATCAGTGAACTTGCTCTACGACACTGCTATGGCTTTCTCTCTACGAGATGTAGATTAATCCTGCCTTGATCAGTGAAACATCCCTGCACGCTAAACTCTGACTTGCTCTTTTTCTGTCAAATGAATCACAACTGCATGCTATACGATGGAACATCTGTGACTCTGACGGGTGCCAGTTCCTTGCGTCTTTTGCCTTCCTCATGCGCAGGCTATCTATTTTTTAGCGTTTGTGCACGCTGATTCCAGATCAAAATGCATGGCATCTATGTCTGTCTCACATGACATGCTCCGTGCGCTGTTCCCAACGAAGAAGCATGCCGATGTGTTCGAGGCAGGAGGCTGAGAACGCAGCACTCCGCATATATCCTCCCCCGCGACGTGCGACAATGCAGAACAGCCGGCCCAGCCGCAAGAGCCCAGATACAAAATAGCCCCACATGCTAAATCCGGCCCACGTGTCAATACGCAGCGACAGCCACGGGCGCGGCGAAGCGCGCGTGAACTACCTAGTATATCTACCGGAAGGTGTCTATCAAAACCATCCATAAGACCTATTTATAGTAAACTAGGCCCAGCAACCAACGTGCCTAGCAACCAGCATATGCGGCGGCTGCTGTACAAGTTTTTTTTTCATTTTCGTTCCGTTAACACTAAGCGTTAGACTTTTTTTTTACGCAGCGGCTGTTGTACATCTTTTTCTTTTCGTTTTCGTTCCGTTAACATCAAGCGCGCTAGACTTTTTTCGTAGCAAGAAAGATGATGTATATTATTTTTTGCTGGGTCCGTGGTTGCAAGTGGGAAAATAAACGGATGGGTACCAACTCACAAATTGAAGTTTGAAGTTGCAAATTACTAATATAACTTAAGAAATGAAGCTTTAAAGTGCACATTATCGATAAGACAATCCACTTCTACAGTCTAAAAAATTAAACAGTAAAAAATTAATGTAGCTTTTGCTTGGACAGGTGAACTTCCACAGGTTGATCATGACGAAACCTGTGAAGAATGAAACAGTGCTCAAACATTATTTTTATTAACTTCAACATAACAAACCAAGAAATGTTGAACATTTCCATTGATGATCATTATAGTAATGTTGAAAATTCAACATAGTAAAGTTGAAATGTACGAAACGATTTTTTTTAACTAAAGTTAAGTTCAACAATTCCACAGACACATAAAGTTGATCATGCAGGACTAATTAAATTGAAGATGCAAACCTAAACCCTAACTAGTACCGCCTTATATGGCAGGGGACCTGAAACCGAAGCAATTTAGCCTTCTATGGCAGGATATACATGGCCTCCCCAAACCCCGAACATGCTGCTGAACCCGATAGGACGAAGTCGCCCCCAACGACCCTGGACCCTAACCGGTATATCCGAAGCCGAAGCAATTTGGCCTTCTATGGCAGGGGGTATATGGCCGCCCCAAACTCCGAACATGTTTCTGAACCCGATAGGACGGAGTCGCCCCCCAACAACCCTGAATCCTAACCGGTATATTCGAAGCCGAAGCAATTTGGCCTTCTATGGCAGGGGGTACATGGCCGCCCCAAAACCCAAACATGCTTCTGAACCCGATAGGACGGAGTCGCCCCCCAACAACCCTGAACCCTAACCGGTATATCCGAAGCCGAAGCAATTTGGCCTTCTATGGTAGGGGGTACATGGCCGCCCCAAACCCCGAACATGGTTCTAAACCCGATAGGACGGAGTCGCCCCCCAACAACCCTGAACCCTAACCGGTATATCCGAAGCCGAAGCAATTTGACCTTCTATAGCAGGGGAGCCGACGCCGAAGCAATTTGGCCTTCTATGGCAGGGGGTATATGGCCGCCCCAAACCCCGAACATGCTTCTGAACCCGATAGGATGGAGTCGCCCCCCAACAACCCTGAACCATAACCGGTATATCCGAAGCCGAAGCAATTTAGCCTTCTATGGCAGGAGAGTCGAAGCCGAAGCAATTTGGCCTTCTATGGCAGGGGGTACATGGTCGCCCCAAACCCCGAACATGCTTCTCAATATAAAATCTCCAAACCCCGAACATGCTTCAACAATTTGATATGTTGAACCCAATAGAACTAGTTCAAATGTTGCAACTGTAAATAGAAATGTCGAAATAAAAATCAAGGTTGAATAATTTTAAACCTGTCAACATTGTGAAATATTTAGTTAAACATTTTGTCAAAACTAGACAACATCTTTAAATTACTATTTAGACATTTTTCAACAAAAAGTTAATAGAAAATAATGTAATTGCAGTAGTCCAAAAAGCATGAATTTAACACAACAAAACAATAATCTGTATCTTCGGTGAACCGAATACTAGTTGTGTTAGTAATTCGATAATTTTGTGACTAGTATGTTTGAAATACTAATATAATATAATCATCTTCTCAGAAAACTAGGTTCAACATTCATATAAATTTAGTTCAACACTCCGGATAAACTAGTTCAACATCTATACAAATGTTGAAATCGTATATTAAAAATGTTGAAGGTACATATTGAAATGTAGATACCGTGCACTTTGAATGTTGATTTTTAAAAATATTAGAAATAAATTAAAACATTTTCATATTAAATCTTGTTTTGTTGCATAAATTCTCAGTAGAACTATGGTTCAAATGGGATCAAAACGGATTTACGGTTTGAAAGAAAAATACGATTTAACTTTGACACGCAAAAGGAATCGCTCCACCCAGTAGCCAACCGCGTGCCAACACGTGTGTGCTGCTCCACCCCAAAGTCGCGCGCGCTTGATGCTGCTATGCCCGCTTCTTTAAATCCTGTCTGTCCGTTTAACCCCGCGTCAATCTCAAACATTTGAGGATAACTTGAGTAACCCGACGCTGACAACCTTGGCGGGTGGGGTGCACCCCAGCGAAGCCCATCAATGCGACGTGGACTGATTCCAGTACAAGCACTAGCAGCCTAGTGTAGGGCCCAGCCTAGCCTGGTGATGCGACGCGCCCGAGATTCAAAGCGAAGCTGGCCGAGCCTTTCCAACGGAACCGTGCGATGCGCCGCCACCTCGCACTCTTGGGAGGGGAACGCAAAAGGCGACGGCGACCCCTCCCCGGCGCTGGAAAAGCAAAGACAAGCATCCGCGCGCGTGCGGGGTCGGCGTCGAAATTGGTTTCGCTTCGCCGACCGGGGCGTGGCAGCCGTCATCCCCCCCGGCAGCATCATGCTGCTGGCCGGCGGCATAGCTCGAGAGCGGCAGGCTGCGGGCTCGTCGCCTTTCCTGCCTGGCTTTCGGGTTCGTGTTCCAGTCACTGGGCAGGTGCGTGCTTATACTGCCTGGTGCGTGGTGCATGTGCATCTCTTTTCGATTCAAAGGTGTCAAAAGATTTTTGGGAAGCAGCACATGGTTGTGGTGTTCTTGTGGGTTCCGTGTCGTTCGAACGATAATTCCTTAAGTTCATTATTATGAAGGTTGGTGGTGCTGGTTTTACCGAATGATTTACCAAAAAAGAAATGCTGATCCAATGCACCGTTGAGTCTTGTAAAATTGTGAATTTATACAGCAAATGGAGAAGTACATTTTTGGTTCCAAATATGTTGCTGCATGCTCAAGGGGCACGGCTAGTCAAGTCCACTCCATTTTTCTTTCGTGGGAATCTGTGGAAGCACCGAAAATCTTTGACAGAGAATCAGTGTCCATCATATTGGACCACCAAATCAGTATGTCCCAATGAGGTTTAGCCATAGAGACGAAGTTAATTGAGATTTAGCCAAGCTATAAACTGCAAAGCCCAATGCTCCATCTTGCTGAAACGTCATTTTATTCTAGAGCATCCGAACAAGAAAACATCCTTTTAATGAACCAGCGGAAAAGCTGCTTGTTATATTAATTAAAAAAAACCAAGGGCCAAGGCAAGAAAACATGATCAGTGTAATACCGCAGACTAGAATATGAATGATGGTCTATATTGTCCATGTTCATCAATCTCAATGTGTAAGTGCAGTCCGCTTGTTTTCATTGTCCTCACTCATCCAAACCGATTCGTGTTTGATGAAGCCATGGAGTATTAGTGCCAGGGGGAGGGGGCATGGCCCCCCTGTCCTAATAAGTTGATAACCTCACTAGTCTATAGTCACTGTGTCAATGCGACTAGAATCTTGTCTCTCTATATTTGAATTTTAGTCTCACCCCTTGGAGCTAACCTGTGTTAAAATGAATGAGTCTGGTTCCTTCCTCCAAAATTGTAAGCTCACTAGTGTTTAGGCAGCAACTGCCGTGGGCTGTGTGCATGGTATGGTAGTGGCACCACGGCCTACTACGCAATAGAAGGTTCGTCTCGTTTGTGGGGTGGAGTTATTGCAATGTAGTTGTTTTTAATGTACAGATCACTATTTCACGAAGTAACAATGCTTGTGTGTACAATGCATACATACCCATGAAAAATACTGTTTTTATGTAAAGATCAAAATACATGATCAGTGTAGCACTATGGCTTTGAGATGGTTGGACGGGAAGTCGGGAACACATAGAGACCATCCGCACAGAATTAACACGCCTTGTTTTTTAGCACCGGCTGTATAGGATTTTTCTTTGCACGCTGTGTTCAGATGGGGGGACAAATTTTTTACACCCTTGTCGGATATCAATATCCGACCCTCTCACCGACGGGTGGGACCTCGCTGTTTCTGGAAGAAGACGGGCGTAATCAGACCCATAAACAAGGAGGACATCAGATAGGGGGAGGGCAGACCTGGCTCCGCCTCGGCCGACCCAGTTTCGCCTCGCCCGACCTGGCTCCGCCTCGGCCGACCCAGTTCCGTCTCGCCCGACCTGGCTCCGCCTCGGCCGACCCAGTTCCGTCTCGCCCGACCCGGCTCCGCCTCGCCCGACCTGGCTCCGCCTTGGCCGACCTGGCTCCGCCTCGGGCGACCCAGTTCCGTCTCGCCCGACCTGGCTCCGTCTCGGCCGACCCGATTCCGTCTGGGTCGACCTGGCTCCGCCTCGCCCGACCTGGCTCCGCCCTGGCCGACCCAGTTCCGCCTCGCCCGACCCCACCCAGGACATGTGTCGTGGGTCAACAAGGGGGACCCGGAACGATAGGGAGTCGGGAGCACGCGCCGCACATCTACCGCGCCGCACATCTACCGCGCTATCTACTAGCATTAACGGGCTGCGCCGCGCCGCCCGCCGTGACAGAAGGAGGCAACTGTTCCAGCAGCCCCGCATGCGCCGCAGAGCGACGTGCACGACCTTAATAAGCTCGGGATTAGGACCTACTCCAACAGCGTTCACAGTGTCCTACAGGCGGCAAGGCTTCTCCAGCAAGCTTCTTACTACCCATCATTTTTGTTAAACACGTCTTGTACAGGTCTCCTGGCCCCAGAGGTATAAAAGGAAAAATAGGGCCTCAGGGGAGGGGGACGACCGATAGAGAACACTCGCTCTCCCACACTTAGAAACTCACAGAGACTTGAGGCTTCTCCTCTCTCTCGATCGTTTGTAACCCCTACTACGAGCAACGCGAGTAACACGAGTTGTCTCACACTGGACGTAGGGCGTTCGTGCCTGAACCAGTATAATCCCTTGTGTCCTCTAGCGAACCATCCGGAGCCCAAACGCGCAATCCACTAAATTTACTAGTTGGTCATTTCGTACACCGACAGTTGGCGCGCCAGGTAGGGGACTTTGCGCGTTTCGACGATCACCAGGCTTCGGATGGCCACCCACGGTTCGAGCTGGGCTCCCGGGACGCAGCTGCGTCTCGGAAGCCTAGATTTCGTCATCACCACTGACGGGGACCTGGCGAGGCTCGCCCCCACGTCTCCGGTCAGCGCCCCCGACGCTGACGTCGCGGCCGCCACCGAGGCCCTCGCGAATGTCAACATCGACACCTCTGACGACGAGGCCAGCGACCCTCGCCCGGAGGCCAACGAGGCTCTCCTCCTGAGGCAGCTGGAGACCTTCCTAGGGCCGCGGCCCTCGCAGGAGGACACTCGCTGCGTCAGGTTCGCACTGGCGAACATCGCCACTCAGCTCACGGGAGGAGCCCCACTTCCCCCGGGGATGTTGGACTCCCTCCCGCCGTATGCGGCCCCATACGGTTCACGCAACGCGGCTGAGATCGTGTCACGACTGGTGACACGCCTTCTGAGCCGCGCCCCGGCGAACAGCGAGTTCGTCGGAATGATCGACCACGTCTCCGAGTCGGTCTTCGACCTCCTGGACGATTCCGTCTCGGAGGTGTCGGACACTGAACTCGTCGGGGAAAGCCATCACCCGTCCCGCGAGTGTTTCATGGCGGACACCCCCGATGGGGCGGTGGGAGAGGCGAGCGAGAGCGGCTCGGGCCCGGCGGCCCCGGGAGACGGCCTCCCGGCTCATGACGTGCCTGCAGCCGCCCTGGTCGCAAACCAAGCCCCGGCGCCGCCGAGACAGCCGGCCCCGCGAAGAGCGGCCACACCGCCACGACACTCTCACGCCGACAACGCCCGGCAACGCCGGGAGGAGCTCCAGGAGGCCCGCCGCCTTTTGGAGCAAGAGCGCGCACGGGTCGAGCAGGAGCGAGCGCGCATCGAGCACGAGCTTCTGCAGATCGGAGACGCGGCTCCGGCCCGGGGACGTGCCCGGGACGTGCAGCGCCAAATCATCGACGATGACGGTGCCCCGCCCCCGCATTTCGCCCGCGCCGGGCAAAACATAGCCGCCGCGGCTATGCTCGTGCGAGGGCTCCCTCCGCCGGTGACGCCGGAAGCCCGCAAGGCGCAGCGGGAGCTCGGTGAACTTCTGGAGCGGGCCGCGGCTCAGCAGGCCGAGAGCTCGCAGTCGCGACGACGAGCGTCGCAGATGAGCCACCGCGAGGCCTCAAGGCAGCCCACCGGCGGGCACGCCGGACGCGCGCAACAAGGGGTCTCGGTGCATCAGCCCCGGCCCGCCGGGGACGCGGCTCCGATCCTGAAAAGGGTCGGCCCGATTCAGGACGCTCGGAGCATCCTGAACGCCCGTCGCCGACGGCTCCCCGAGGGCGAGCCCGAGCGACGGCGCGGGCGCGCTCCCCGTCGTGGCGGCCGGTACGACGACGACGATGAGGAGGGTGAGAGGACGCCGAGCCCGGACGCGCCAGGGCCACGGGCCTTCAGCCCGCGGATCCGGGCGGCTCCTCGCCCCGCCAACTTTAGAGCCCCGTCGAACTTCCCGAGGTACGACGGGGAGACCGATCCCGAGCTCTGGCTCAAGGACTACCGACTCGCCTGCAGAGCCGGAGGGGCCGACGATGATGATTTCATCATCCATAACCTGCCCCTTCATCTGGCCGACTCGGCACGGGCGTGGCTCCAACATGTCCCCGCGGGACAAATCGAGAGCTGGTCCGACCTGAGGGAGGTCTTCGTGGGGAACTTCCAGGCGACCTACAATCGCCCTGGAAACCCATGGGATCTCAGAAGCTGCAGGCAGAAGCAGGGGGAGACGCTCCGGGAGTACATCAGACGCTTCTCCCGGCAGTGTAACGAACTCCCCAACCTCGCTGACGCCGACGTCATCGGGGCGTTCCTTACGGGGACGACGTGCAAGTCTCTCGTCCACAAACTTGGGCGAAAGAGCCCTCGCACCGCGAAGGAGCTGCTTGACATCGCGACGAGTCACGCGGCCGGCGAGGAGGCAGTGGGGGCCATCTTCCACCAGTCTGCTGACCCAAAGGGTAAGCAGACCGAGGAAACGGAGGGAGGCCCATCGGGGCCCCCGCCAGGAAGAAGAAGAAAGGCAAGGGCAGGCGGCACGACGACGAGACCGCCATGGGGGCCGCCGCCGACCCGAAGCCGACCTTCAAACCTCCGACTGGGGAGGTCCCCGACCACTTCGAGAAGAAGTGGAACGGGCCCTGCCCGAATCACGAGTACCCCGTCAAGCACCTGTACAAGGATTGCTCGCTCATGAAGAAATTCATGGCAGGGGGCTCCCGCAAGCCGGCGCCTCGGTCGAAGAAGCCCGACCCGGCCCCACAGGAGCCGGGGGCGGACCAGAACATGGACGCCGACCCCTATCCGGAGCCGGACGGCTGTCTGATGATCTTCGGCGGAACGGAGGCGTCGGTGAGCAAAGGGCGAGCCAAGGTGGAGCGCCGAGAGGTGTACGCCGCCGAGCCGGCCACTCCGGCCTTCCTCAAGTGGTCGGAGGCATCCATCACCTTCGACCGAGCCGACCACCCGCAGTTCGTCCCGAGGCCGGGTAAGTACCCTCTAGTGGTTGACCCGGTCATAGGGCGCAAGCGCCTCACCAAGGTGCTGATGGACGGCGGGAGCGGGCTCAACATCCTCTACGCCGACACACTCGACGCCATGGGGATTGACCGAGGGTGCATTCGCCCGACCGGGGCGCCTTTCCACGGGGTGTTCCCTGGTAAACAGGCCGTCCCCCTCGGGCAGATCGACCTGCCCGTTACGTTTGGGTCTCCGACCAACTTCCGGACGGAGACCCTCACGTTCGAGGTGGTGAGGTTCCACGGCGCCTACCACGCCATCTTGGGCCGCCCATGCTACGCGAAGTTCATGGCCGTCCCCAACTACACCTACCTCAAGCTCAAGATGCCGGGGCCGAGGGGGGTGATCACGGTGGGATCGTCGTTCCCACGGGCCCACCAGTGCGAGGCGGAGAGCTGCGAGCTGGCATCGGCCATCATCGCGTCGACCGAAGAGCTCGCCCCGATCAAGGCTCGCCTCGTCGAAGAGGCGCCCGACTTCACTCACGGCTTGGCGTCGTTCGAGCCGCTCGAAGGCACCAAGGAGATCGAACTGGACCCCGGCCACCCGAGCACGAAGGTGGCGCGGATCGGAACCAAGCTGTCTCCCAAATAGGAAGGCGCGCTTGTCGACTTCCTCCGCGCAAACGTCGACGTGTTTGCGTGGAAGCCCTCGGACATGCCGGGCATTCCGAGAGAGGTCGCCGAGCATTCCTTGGACATCCGGTCCGGGTCCCGACCTGGAAGCAACGCCTCCGGCGCTTCGACGACGAGAAGCGCAAAGCAATCGGCGAGGAGGTCGCGAAGCTTCTGGTGGCCGGCTTCATCAAGGAAGTGTATCATCCCGAGTGGTTAGCCAATCCCGTCCTTGTACGAAAAAAGAATGGGAAATGGAGAATGTGTGTTGATTATACTGCTCTTAACAAAGCATGCCCAAAGGATCCCGTTCTTGTACGAAAAAAGAATGGAAAATGGAGAATGTGTGTTGATTATACTGCTCTTAACAAAGCGTGCCCAAAGGATTCCTTTCCTTTGCCGCGCATAGATCAGATAGTCGACTCGACCTCGGGGTGCGAAACCCTATGCTTCCTTGACGCGTATTCAGGGTACCACCAAATAGCGATGAAGGAGTCCGACCAGCTCGCGACTTCCTTCATCACCCCGTTCGGATCGTATTGTTACGTGACGATGCCGTTCGGGCTCAAAAACGCCGGCGCCACCTACCAAAGGTGCATGCTCAGGTGTTTTGACGAACTCATCGGACCGACCGTTGAGGCGTACGTGGACGACATCGTTGTCAAGTCCAAATAGGCCGACCAACTCGTGGCCGACTTGGAAAAAACGTTCGCCAAACTCAGAGCGAACGACGTTAAGCTCAACCCTGAAAAATGCGTTTTCGGGGTACCCAGGGGAATGCTTCTAGGTTTCATCGTATTCCGCCAAGGGATAGAGGCCAACCCCGAGAAGATCAACGCCATAACCAGGATGGGCCCGATTCAGAACCTGAAAGGGGTTCAGCGGGTCACGGGGTGTCTAGCCGCGTTGAGCCGGTTCATCTCGCGCCTTGGCGAAAAGGTCCTCCCTTTGTACCGTCTCTTGAAGAAATCCGAGCGGTTCGTTTGGACGGACGAGGCCGAGGCGGCGCTGAACCACATCAAGGCGGTCTTGACGAATCCGCCGATCCTGGTCCTGCCAAACACCAGCGAGCCCCTCCTCCTCTACATCGCGGCAACTACGCAGGTGGTAAGCGCGGCGTTGGTAGTAGAGCGCGAAGAAGAAGGGCACGCCCTCAAAGTACAGCGCCCGGTGTACTTCGTGAGCGAGGTGCTCGGGGACACCAAAACGAGGTACCCACAGATCCAAAAGCTGCTGTACGCCGTCCTCATCTCCAAAAGGAAGCTCCGCCACTATTTCGACTCGCATCCGGTCACTGTGGTGAGTTCTTTCCCCCTCGGCGAGATTATAAACAATCCTGACTCGACAGGTCGGATCTCGAAATGGGCTATGGAACTGATGGGCCAGGGCATCACCTAAGCTCCACGGACGGCCATTAAGTCCCAGGCCCTCGCCGACTTTGTTGCGGAATGGACCGAGATACAGCTACCCACGGCCCCAGTTGATCAGGAGTACTGGGTGATGTACTTCGACGGCTCGTTGACTCGGACGGGAGCAGGGGTCGGTTTAGTTTTCATTTCGCCCCCCGGTGTGCGGATGTAATACGTGATCCGGCTACACTTCCCTGCCTCCAACAACGCGGCCGAGTACGAGGCCCTGATCAATGGCCTGAGGATAGCTATCGAGTTAGGAATACGACGCCTCGAGATCCGAGGCGATTCCCAACTCGTGGTTAACCAGGTCATGAAAGAGTCAAGCTGCGAAAACGAGACCATGGCTGCACACTGCCAGGAAGTACGAAAGCTCGAGGACAAATTCGATGGCCTCGAGCTCCGACATATCAAAAGGCGGTTCAACGAGGCTGCCGACGCCCTGGCGAAGAAAGCCTCCGGACGGGAGCCCGTCCCGAGCGGAATCTTCGCCAGCGACCAGCAAAGCCCTTCGATAAAGCTCCCCTGCGCGGCGCAAACTGAACTGCACGACCGAGACTCCGCGGGACGGGGCGCTCCGGACTCGGGGGCTGGCGAGAATGGGGCCGAGGTCACGGAGGGGTCGGGAGTCGGCGCCGAGCCGACCGGCCAAGCTCTATCCGACCTGCTCACTCTTGCCGTCGCGACGCTGACCGAAGACCTGGGACCGGAACCCAGCGCCCCGGATTGGCGGCGACCGTTCCTCGACTACTTGCTGCGGGAACAACTCCCGACGGGCAAGACGGAGGCCCATCGTGTTGTTCGGCGCGCCAAGTCTTACGCGATCATAGAGGGCGAGCTGTACCGACGCAGCCCCACAGGAATCCTACAACGGTGTATTCCCACCGACCAGGGTGAGGAGCTGTTGAGGGACATCCACGAGGGCGCGTGCGGCCACCACGCCGCCCCTCGCAGCCTTGTCGGAAACGCGTTCCGACAGGGGTTCTACTGGTCGACGGCGGTAAGGGACGCCACTAAGATCGTGCGCACCTGCGAAGGGTGCCAGTTCTTTGCAAGGCAAACACACCTCCCTGCACAGGCCCTACAAACGATCCCCATCACCTGGTCGTTCGCGGTCTGGGGATTGGACATGGTTGGGCCCCTCAAGAAGGCGCCCGGGGGCTTCGACCACTTACTTGTTGCCGTTGACAAGTTCACCAAGTGGATAGAAGTCCGACCGATCGCAACGATCCGGTCAGAGGAAGCCGTCAAATTCTTTCTCGACATCGTTCATCGCTTCGGCGTCCCCAATTCGATCATCACAGACAACGGAACCCAGTTCACCGGGAAGAAATTCCTGCGGTTCTGTGATGAGTGTCACATACGGGTCGATTGGGCCGCCGTCGCACACCCTCGCACAAACGGGCAAGTAGAGCGCGCGAATGGTTTGATCCTGCGAGGACTCAAACCCCGGATATTCGAGCGCTTGAAAAAGTTCTGAGGACGCTGGGTCGAAGAGCTCCCGGCGGTGGTCTGGAGCCTGCGCACGACGGCGAGTTGCGCGACGGGCTTTACCCCATTTTTCATGGTGTACGGGTCAGAAGCCGTGCTCCCGACCGACCTCGACTACGGCTCCCCGCGCGTCCGCGCCTACGACGACGAGGGCAACCAGACCTCCCTCGAGGACGCGGCCGACCAGCTAGAAGAGGCCAGGGAAGTCGCTTTGGCCCATTCGGCAAAGTACCAGCAGTCCCTACGGCGCTACCACGCTCGGCGCATTAGGGGCCGAGCTTTCCAGGTCGGCGATTTGGTGCTACGCCTCGTTCAAAGCAACAAGGGTAAACACAAGCTCTCATCACCTTGGGAGGGCCCGTTCATCGTCTCCCAAGTCCTCCGACCTGGCTCGTACAAGCTGAAGAACGCGGAAGGAGAGGAATACACCAACGCCTGGAACATCGAACAGCTACGTCGTTTCTATCCCTGATCGCTCTAGGCCGCCTCCTTATTTTCGTTTAAACGCATCCTTTTCGTTTTAAAAAGCGACGCCCGACCCTTGTCCGCTGGCCAAGGATCGGACGTCGCTCGGGGGCTAACCTACGTCCCCCGGGTCCTTGACCCTCGGCAGATTCACGTATCTAAGACTAAGGAAAAAGGGGGTGCCGGATAACAAAGTGACACGCGCTTGCCGGTCGGAACGCCGAAAGAACAAAGGCCCCAGTGGCAACGGTTCGAACGGCTCACTGGCAAACCGCATGGCTCGCTTTAGTCTAAGCATGCCCTGACGGCTTAGCCAAGGAAACGCGAAAGGCCGAGAGTTAACGAGACAGACGCTTAAGTTCATTACAAAGATGAGCTCAACTGTCTAAAGAGCAAAAGAAAAAGAAAAACTAATCAGGGCGCCCACGGCCCTTCTTCCTCTGCAGTCTTGGCGGCGAGGACGGACGCCAGCGACGACACCTCCTCCTCGAGCGCGGTCACCTCCGTCTCCGTCGTGCCAGGAGCGAACCCTTTGGCGAGGTATTTCAGGCCAATCTCGGAGTAGTGGGAGCGAGCGACCGCAAAGGCCCGGCGCACCCCGAGGAAGAGCCCGTCGCTCGCCATGGCCCGAGCCCGAACCGGGATGCGTTCCACCTCGGCGAGCAGCGAGCTCGACCCTCGCTCCGACCGTACTTTAAGGTCATCGAGCACGACGCCGACCACCGTACGGAGAGCGTCATGCTCGTCCCCCTCATGCAGCAGCTGCTCCTCAAGATCGCGCGCCTCGTTCTCCAGACGCTCGATCGTCGCGCGGTCCGCCGCCGCTGCTTCGCCCAAGGAGGCGCGCTGCGCCTCGGCCTCCTGGCGGGCGTCCCGCTCAACCTCAAGGGCTCGGCCTGCAGCCTCGAGGTCGCGGGTCTGCACCTCGACGAGCCCCCTGGCCTCGTCTCGCTCCGCCACCACCTGGGCCAGCTGAGTCCGGGTCCCCTCGAGAACGGCGGCGATGCGGTCCCGGTCGGCCCGCAGGCGCTCCGTCTCGCGGACCAGGCCCAGCCTGACTTGCTCCAGAGCCGCCGAGTCCCTCTCCCAGGAGATCAGGACGTCGCTCTTGAGCTGGTCAACTTCATCGGCATGCTCGCACGCCTCCTTGACCCGCCCCCACAGGGACTCGATCTCCTGGTTGGCCGCGGCCAGCTGCCCTTCGAGCTCACCCCGCGCATCCGCACGGGCGGTGGCGACTTCTCGGCGGGCGGCCGCCAGCTGCTCCTTCAGGGCGTCGTGCTCGGCGGTGATCGAGGACAGACGGCCCCACAAGTCCCTCTCCCGGCGCAGAAAGAGAGACTTGTCCCGGCTGCGGGCCATCAGAGACTGCCAAAAACGAATCGGAGTCAAAATCGACTCGGGAAAAGAAGAAAGAGAAAACAAATGAAGGGAAGATTACCTCCCCGCAAGAGATGGCGACGTCGCGGAGGGCCTCCAGGGCGGAGTTGAGCGATCGAACCGCCAGCCCGACCCCGGCACGAACCCGGGAGGCCTCGTTCTTCTCCTCGGCGTTGTCCAGGGAAAAGACGACATCGTCCGAGGCGCGGTCGGTCCAGGTGACGCGAGGGCCCCCGAACTCCAGGGGATCATCCCCTTGCCGGACGATCTCGCGGCCCTCCGGGGCGTCAGCTGCAGTACGGGCCTCCTGACCCGAGCTCGACCCCACAATCTCTTCTCCCTCGAGAATAGCCGTCGCTCCCGCTCCATGGACCAAAGGCGCGGGGGGAGAAGACGTCGGCACCTCGCCCGAACCGGGCAGCGGGTCGGGAAGGGCGGCGATGGCGTCCGGCTCAAGGACGACCTCCTCCTCGCGGTCGGCAGTGGTCGGGGACGCGACCGGCGTTGGATCCCTCGGGGCTTCATCTCCTTCGCCCGTCCCCTCCCCGGACAAAAGCCCGACCGCTTGGGCCGAGGGAACGGGATCCTCCTGATCACGACCGGGACCGGAGGGCACCAACTCCTCCTCCCCGGGCGCATCCCCGTCCGGTGCAGCCGGCTCCGGCGGCACCACGTCTTCCGC
Source organism: Alloteropsis semialata (assembly GCA_004135705.1). NCBI lineage: Eukaryota > Viridiplantae > Streptophyta > Magnoliopsida > Poales > Poaceae > Alloteropsis > Alloteropsis semialata. The sequence continues at coordinate 46,597,738 of CM014276.1, read as the reverse complement.
CCCGGCTGAATCACCCGCGGGTGGGCAATACAACCCGATGAGGGCCTCCGGAACCGCCTCGGCCGAATGCGCGGACTCGGCACCCGACACCGCGGTGAGCTGCTGCTGGGGAAGGAGCGGATCGAGCACCCTCTCCACCTGGGGATCGCCCAGGTTGATCCCCCGACTCGTCGCCACCGCGGAGATCTGGCGTGCCAGCCTCTTGATCGGCGCCAGTCCCAAAGGAGCCGCCTGACTTCCCCTCCTGCGAACAAAGGGAAACCTCACACACGCGCCTCGACAGAGGCAAGAAGGACGAACGACGGAGGGGAAAGAGACTTACTGGTCCGACACGGGAAAGCCTCGGGACGGCCGCTTGGCCGGGGGAGCCACCCCCGACCCCGATCCCTCCGCTCGCGCTCGCTTTCCCAAGTCGCCCCTCGACGAAGCCCGCCCCCGGGCCGGCGAGCCCGCGCCGCGAAGAACCTCGCGCGTCGGCCGGGTCGGCGGTTGCGCAGGCGAGGGGCCGCGGCCGCCCGACGGTCCCGCAACCTCCGGCGTGTCCCGATCGGCCGAGGATTCGCGCCGGGGGGAACTCCACCCCGATCCGGTGGAAGACTCCGAAGCGTACTCAAACCCCCCTCGAAGGGGCCCTGATCCTCTCTCCACATCCCGTCCTGCCAGGCGCGCCGACGTCGCTCGCGGTACTCCGCCTCGGCTTTCTCGCGGGCCAGCCGCTTCTTCTCCTTCTTCGCCTCGGCCTCCGCCTTCTTCAGACGGGCGGCCTCTGCTCGCGCGCGGTTCGCGGCCCGAACGGCCGCGTCCTCAGGGAGCGGGGGCCGAGAGGGCTTGTAGACCAGGGGGTGCTGAAGAAGAAAAAACTCAGGTGGCTCGCCGGATTCAGACATAAACGACAAAGGAAAAACCCCAACGTCTTACCGGGATGAGGGATTCGCCCATGGGGAGCATGACGGGGTGATCCGGCATCGGATACGCCGCGGACCCGCTCTGCACCGCCTCGCGAAGGCGGGCGCTCACCTCCTCGTCTGAGAGCTCCCCGACCGCCATTACCGACCCGGTCCAGTCCGCCGCCAGGGTCATCTCGTCCAATCGCAGCCGGCGGGCCATCAGAGGGAGTACGCGACGCGAGTGGTATGCCGCGACGACCCCGGGGCCGGTGACCCCCAGCTCGCGAAGGCGGGCGACCGCGGCACGAAGTCCGGTCAGGTGTGGACGGTCCGTCTTGGACGGGCCCCAATGCCAGCAGTCCGGCCGCCCCTCGATGAGCCTCCCTGTAAAGGCCGGGAAGGGAGCGCCCGGGTCGCTCCGAAGATAAAACCACCGATGTTGCCACCCCTTGTTGGTGGTGATCCAAGGAACCTGGAGGTAGCGTTCGCCCTGGCCTGTGCGTAGTCTAATCCCGGCGCAGCCATGAGGCCTCGGCCGCCCATCCTTCTGCACCTACTCGACATGGAAGTAAGACCTCCAGAGGTCAAAATGGGGCTCGATTCCGAGATACCCCTCGCACAGGGCGATGAACACCGCCACGTGAAGCAGTCCGTTGGGATTGAGGTGTTGAAGCTCAATCCCGTAATAGTGGAGGAGGCCGCGGAGAAAGAAATGAGGAGGAAGCCCCAGACCCCGCTCATGGAAGGGGACGAAGGACACCACGTACCCGTCGGATGGGGCGGGGACTTCCTCGTTGCCTGGCGCCATCCACTCCATGAGGTCGGTCCGCGGGCACAGGAGCCCGCGCCCCACCAAGCGCTCAAGCTCTCCCTCTGTGACGGAGGAACGAGACCAGGCCATGGCGTGAAAGCGGGGAAAGCGATGGGAAAGAGGGAGAAAGGCACCAGCTCTTTTGCAGGCGGCGGCGGCAATCCAAGGGGCAGGCAGGCGAAGGAAGAAGAAGGTCCGGCCCTCCCTCCTCTCCGCCTTAAATAGGCAGGTAAGGGAGCAGGCGGGACGCCTCGGGTCTCCCACCTGCGCCGCGACTCATGGGGCCCACACGACCCACGACGCGCGCCCCCGATCGACCACGTCTCCCACGTCCCGGGACTCGCGCCCGGGCTCTCTCTCTCTCTAAACCCTTCGCATTCCATACCCCGTCTCCCCTTTTATTTATTCCGCGTACGCTCCTGTTTCCCTTTTCTCGCGCGTTTATTTTTTAGGGAAAATAAAACAAACTTGGGCCGTTCTTGGGCCGGGAAGACACAACGCGGAATCGAAAAAAACAGCCCAAGAGTTCGAAGGCCGGCCTTAGGGTCCGACGGCCGCTCTGAAGCGACCGAGCGAAGGGGCAGAGACGGGCGGGCCCACNGATTGAGGTGTTGAAGCTCAATCCCGTAATAGTGGAGGAGGCCGCGGAGAAAGAAATGAGGAGGAAGCCCCAGACCCCGCTCATGGAAGGGGACGAAGGACACCACGTACCCGTCGGATGGGGCGGGGACTTCCTCGTTGCCTGGCGCCATCCACTCCATGAGGTCGGTCCGCGGGCACAGGAGCCCGCGCCCCACCAAGCGCTCAAGCTCTCCCTCTGTGACGGAGGAACGAGACCAGGCCATGGCGTGAAAGCGGGGAAAGCGATGGGAAAGAGGGAGAAAGGCACCAGCTCTTTTGCAGGCGGCGGCGGCGGCAATCCAAGGGGCAGGCAGGCGAAGGAAGAAGAAGGTCCGGCCCTCCCTCCTCTCCGCCTTAAATAGGCAGGTAAGGGAGCAGGCGGGACGCCTCGGGTCTCCCACCTGCGCCGCGACTCATGGGGCCCACACGACCCACGACGCGCGCCCCCGATCGACCACGTCTCCCACGTCCCGGGACTCGCGCCCGGGCTCTCTCTCTCTCTAAACCCTTCGCATTCCATACCCCGTCTCCCCTTTTATTTATTCCGCGTACGCTCCTGTTTCCCTTTTCTCGCGCGTTTATTTTTTAGGGAAAATAAAACAAACTTGGGCCGTTCTTGGGCCGGGAAGACACAACGCGGAATCGAAAAAAACAGCCCAAGAGTTCGAAGGCCGGCCTTAGGGTCCGACGGCCGCTCTGAAGCGACCGAGCGAAGGGGCAGAGACGGGCGGGCCCACTAAGAGGCCGTAGCCTCGGCACACGAGTGCTGAGGACGCCCCGACCTGCGTTCGAGCCAAAGAACTCCTGACCCCATGTATCTCCTCGAAGAGAGGCAACGAGCCCCTGTGGTCGGTCGGACGATCACGGGAACTAAGGGGGTCGGGAGCTCTGGGGACTTTCCGAGGTCGGTCACCAGTTGATCCGACGGTCCTCTCTCGGAGGAGGACCGAGGCCTCGCTTGATCTAGCCCGTTAGTAGCTCACCGGGAGCCGTGTTTTCGGCCTAAGTGGCAAAACACGAGGCGTGCCCTAACCTTCCGTCCCGCGGAGGGATTGCGTGAGGGGAAAACGATGAAAAGACGAAACGGCCTCCCTCCCGGCCACGGCCGGGGATACATAGGGAAGCTGGAATCGCGAAAAGAGACCGACCGCGCGGTCGCAGAAAGGATCCAGAACCAACCAAACTCCTTTGTTCTTGGATAAGGGTGAAAAGTATACTCGGTCAAGGACCGTGGAATAGTACAAACGGATTTCGCCACCCTTGGCGGCGAGGTCGGACGGCAAAAGGCGCGGGGGTTTCGGTGCCACGAGGAGGGCCGAGCTGCTGAACGTCGCAGTCCTTCTTGTAGCATCTCCCCTCCCGCCAACACCATGGGGGGAGCTCGGCAGAGGCTCGCGCTACGGCGGCGCGCTGACGGAGAATCACCACAGACTCTCTCCATCGCCTCGGGACCGACCGGCGCCGGCGACGGCATCACATCGGCGCCCAAGGAAGGATGAAGAGCGCGCCGGTGGCTGTATACGACTCCCGCAACTGCCCTGGTGAGGCAAATGGAGGAGACGGCGACAGTTCCACCGGCGCACTCCCCCTCAAACCCAGTCCACCGCCGCCGAGGCGGAGAGGACCGACGGAAAGAGCCGCCGGGGGTGGAACCGCCCTTCACTTGTGACACCGAACGGCGTCCCTCCACGCCGAAACTCCCTAAGGTCGCAGTCATTCTTGTGGCATCAGCAAGCTACTCTCCCGCCCCTCGGGCCGGGAGGACGCCCCCGAGGCGGTTCCCACGCCGGGAATCTCATGCTAACAAGAGAAAGAGGAGGCGGGATGACCGGATGCCCCGAGAGGAAGGGCCGGAGGATCCTATTTATAGCACAGAAATGCCCGAGCCAACCCCCCGATAGGGCGTGGGGACGCGCCACGCGGCCCATCGTTCAGGACGCCTGAGCCTCACGAGCGAACAGTGAGCTCGAAAAGGACGACGTGACGGCTCGAAAGGGAGGCAGAGCAAGCATGACGGAAGCACTGTCCAAACGCAGCGGAAGCGTGTGCACTCAGATCGAGAAAGACGGTACCCCTGAAAAAAGCGGATCATGTCCCGGTCCGTTGGACAGAACGCGGCGTCGTCCTGCTGGGACTGACCCGAGGTGACGGAAAGCTTTCGGGCGACCTGACAGCTCATCCGTCGGCTCGGGGGCTGCAACCGCCGGGAACAATAAAAGACAAATTTCACTTTAGCCTATAGGCGAACCAACTGTTCCCCTACAGGCTCGGGGGCTACACCCACCGGGTGTGCTCGCGTGCACCGATAAAGAAAAAACAAATCTCACTTCAGCCTATAGGCGAACCAACCGTTCCCCTACAGGCTCGGGGGCTACACTCGGTGGGTGCGCTCGCGCGTACCCCTGAGTGACATCCGAGCGGGCGTCCAAGGGGAGCCTGCTCGGAGAACCACCTGTCCTCCGAGCAGGCTCGGGGGCTACTGTCGGATATCAATATCCGACCCTCTCACCGACGGGTGGGACCTCGCTGTTTCTGGAAGAAGACGGGCGTAATCAGACCCATAAACAAGGAGGACATCGGATAGGGGGAGGGCCGACCTGGCTCCGCCTCGGCCGACCCAGTTCCGCCTCGCCCGACCTGGCTCCGCCTCGGCCGACCCAGTTCCGTCTCGCCCGACCCGGCTCCGCCTCGCCCGACCTGGCTCCGCCTTGGCCGACCTGGCTCCGCCTCGGCGACCCAGTTCCGTCTCGCCCGACCTGGCTCCGTCTCGGCCGACCCGATTCCGTCTGGGTCGACCTGGCTCCGCCTCGCCCGACCTGGCTCCGCCTTGGCCGACCTGGCTCCGCCCTGGCCGACCCAGTTCCGCCTCGCCCGACCCCACCCAGGACATGTGTCGTGGGTCAACAAGGGGGACCCGGAACGATAGGGAGTCGGGAGCACGCGCCGCACATCTACGCGCCACATCTACCGCGCCGCACATCTACCGCGCTATCTACTAGCATTAACGGGCTGCGCCGCGCCGCCCGCCGTGACAGAAGGAGGCAACTGTTCCAGCAGCCCCGCATGCGCCGCAGAGCGACGTGCACGACCTTAATAAGCTCGGGATTAGGACCTACTCCAACAGCGTTCACAGTGTTCTACAGGCAGCAAGGCTTCTCCAGCAAGCTTCTTACTACCCATCATTTTTGTTAAACACGTCTTGTACAGGTCTCCTGGCCCCAGAGGTATAAAAGGAAAAATAGGGCCTCAGGGGAGGGGACGACCGATAGAGAACACTCGCTCTCCCACACTTAGAAACTCACAGAGACTTGAGGCTTCTCCTCTCTCTCGATCGCTTGTAACCCCCTACTACGAGCAACGCGAGTACCACGAGCTGTCTCACACTGGACGTAGGGCGTTCGTGCCTGAACCAGTATAATCCCTTGTGTCCTCTCGCGAACCATCCGGAGCCCAAACGCGCAATCCACTAAATTTACTAGTTGGTCATTTCGTACACCGACAACCCTACTTTGACCACTAATTAAGGGTATTAAATAAAGTCAGATTACAAAACTACTTCCACAACCCTTGTCAAATTCGCGAGACGAATCTAATGAGGTCTTTGACCGCATGATTTGAGGATGATTACTGTAGCATCACTGTAGCCAATCATGGATTATTTAGGCTCGTTAGATTCGTCACGCAAAGTTACACTCATCTGTGAAAAGGTTTTGTAAATAGACTTTATTTAGTAATTCATGCATACAAGATTCCTTGGGGACAAAAAAAAAAATTGTCCATGCAAGATTCCTTGGAAAAAAAAAATTCCAGGGCCATCCGAACACGGCAAGTGCTTCATCGCGGACGAAGAAGGGCGTGCAGCCCCTTTAGCCGACCAAGTACCGAATCGCAGCGACCTCCATGATATATATTTACATATGGTTTGCTGCAAGACATGCATGCATGATGCGTTTGGTACGTAATGCTGTAGTTTCTTGTTAATCGATCTTGTCAATCGATCCTGAACGGCTATACATGCTAGTATTGGTGTTACAGCATTACTAGAATTTATCATGCCCGACGCACGTAAAAACTGAGGGGGATCTCTGATCAAAAAAAAAAAAACTGAGGGAATCAGTGAGGTCAGTTGCGTGAGACGGAGACGCGCGTCGTGGACCTCTTTGGAGCACGCCACGGCGCCACCAATCACACAAACATCGCGTACGTCCTGACACGACGAGTCGACGATACATTGGACGGCTTCTGGTTTATCGGGTTACTCTACAAGAAGCCTACGACAGAGAGGCCGAGAAGCCAAAGTTCGTCGTGTATCTGCAGGGCATGGGTCTAAACCGAGAGGGAATGCGAACAACTTTCGTCGTCCGGCCGCGCCGAACAAACCATTCAACGTTTCGCCGTCTCATACCCTCCGCTCTTCCCTGACGGGATAGCCCTCGGCTCTCGCCATCCAGGCATCAAGCACGTGTGGAAACGATGGCCCCTGGCCCCATGCACGAGCACGAGCACGAGACCACGCGGCACGGCGCGCGCCAGGCAGGCAGGGCCGGTCCCCCGTCCTTGTCGAATTTGTTACGAATCGAAGGTTCGAAGGACCGGCGCCAAGATTCGAAAATCAAATGGAGGAAGCGAGCGCGCGCGGATGCGAGGACTCGGTCTCAGCCACGATCTCGGAGCCGTGACCGCCAAGGACCGCGCCCACGATCTCACTGGGATCGTGCGTTCGAATGAGCGATTTCGCGCTCAGATCAGGCGGGATTAGCCCCCCTAATCCCCCTATAAATATGTATCCAAG
>CM014276.1:46579151-46589627 GCA_004135705.1 Alloteropsis semialata | reverse complement strand
ATTCCTTGATGACCTAGTTATCTCTAAATATGATATGCTCTGTTTGGATGATAACCATTGCAAGAATGCTTAGGATTTGTTTTCTTTACTTAATCAATTATGACTACATTCTGTTTTATCAAAGAATAAAATGTGTGAGTGTGTTGAGTGAGGAAAATGGGTTTTGGGTTTTAAAAGAAAGAAAATCTTGGATGAGATGGATGGGTGTTTCTTTGTGAAATACCATTAGGAGGCTTGTACCTTTGTGGTTAGGAGGCTTGTACCTTTGTGGTTAAGCAAGTTGGGAGATATCCATTTTTTCCTGTTTTAAACTGAGGTGATGTGTCATCTTGTCTAACCCAATTTATCTCGTACAACCACTCGACTCTTGTATGTGGCAAGGGCTTAGTCTAAATCCCACTAGCTAGACTGGTAGTTGTCTGGAGGCAGGTGTGCAGCGGGAAGCCAAGTGCAGACTTAGTGTCATGGTTGTAGGCCTCACTGGAAGGTCAGGAACCCCTTGGTTATTTCTCGTAGATGGCTATTTGGTATTGGCTATGGTGGGTAATGGCTTCGATAGGATCCGCACTGGCACTAAGGTGACCGTGTTGCGGTACCCTACTTGTGGGGAAAGTGTACACCTCTGTAGAGTTAACATCTATTCGAATAGCCGTGCCCTCGGTCATGAGCGAGCTATGGCTTGGTCACAACACCAAAGGTTTTGGGAATGGGTTGGAGTGTGTTGGTTTTTGGAAAATGTCCAGCAGTTGTGCTGGGAGCTACGGCGGATGGGGAATCCGGTAGCATTAAAATTTAGATCCTCTGTGGATCAACCCTACTTATTGAATTGTTTCTAAGTCTTGCTTTGCTAAAACAATCCTTGACAAACCCTTGCATGTGTGAAACTCTAGCTTTACCGCAAATAAAACTTAGCCTTATCCTTGATATACCATGTGTATACTTCTGTGTTAACCCCTCCGTGGTGTGTGGTTGGACTTGCTGAGTACTTTTGTACTCACCCTTATTTTTGTTGCTTCAGAAGAAGACCCGGACTTTGTTGTTGAGGACGCTGAGTAGGTGGTCGCTTCCGCACCCAACTTTGCCTGTGGAGTTCGGCCCTTCCCAGGATGTCTTCGCTGTCGCGTAGCTCTGATCCCTTTGTTGAGCCAGCCTGGTTCTTCGTTTGGCTCCTCGCCGTTATCTACCTTTTAGTTATCTTGGCTTGTATCAAGTGCCCTCTCCCTCGAGGGATGTAAGGTTCTGAACTATCTGTTGAATAAATGTGTATCAGCCTCCTGGGACTGATGATTTGTATCACATTTAGTCTCTGCTTAGGCAGGGGCGCTTCACCCATGCTCCACCAGTTGTCGTCTTCCTCCCTTTCTTCCCCGCGCGGCCGCACGGACGCCAGCCCCGTTCCTCCCCTTCGTCTTTTCGCCGCGAGACGCGCCGGGCGCGCAACCGCCCCGGGCACCCCATGTGCGCCTGTCCCCTACCCTCCTTGGCCGCCAAGGGAGCTCCCGTCCTTATCCAATCCCCCATCAACTCCTCTCCCAAGTTTTCCCCTTCTTTTTAACCTCCCTTTCCTCCCCTGTCTCCCTATCGCCATCTCTTTAGGGCGGAGCCCTGCCCAAATTCACCCGACCCCAACCCCGTGGAAGAGAAGGAGTAGGAGAAGTGGAGTCGAGGGCGTGAGGAGGAGGAAGCTGTTCGGAGGAGGCCGAACCGCGACAAGCCGCCGCAACGCCATCATCGCCACCGCGCCGGAGTCGAGGAAGAGAAGGAGAAGCCGCCCGAGGAGCAGTACCGCAAGCCGTTTCGCAAGCTCTGCAACACGCTCGGCCTCACGTTCTCCTTCCCATCCCCATCCCGTGAGTTCCCATGCTTCCCCTCGCCATGCTCCTGTAGTCACCGTGGACTGCTCGCCTTGCTCTGTGAACTCCGGCCTTCGCCCGCCCTTGTGATCATGCCAGGCCGGCCTTCGCGCCGCTACCCCTTTCCCTGCAGGAACCCAAGCCGAGCCCCTCCTTTCTCTTTCTCTGTGTTTCCCGTTCGCCGTCGTGGAGTTCGCAGCTGGACCGCCGCTCGTTGGCGTTCACCCCAAGCCGGTATCACCTTAACCCACTCAAACTCCCTCCAACTTCCTCTGCTTGCTCCCTTGTCCTACTCATGTCGCACACCGTGGATAGGAGGTCCAGGCCGTGCTCATGAGGCTCATCGATGCTACCCTGCTCCGATCTTGCCGCCATGGCGCTCGTCGTGGTCGCCACGTTCTTTTCCCCTTTGCCTTGCCCTTCGACTCCCCTTTCATCCTACCCAAGGCCACGGGCAGGAGGCCCGCACCACCGTGCCGTGAGACACGCAAGGAGGACGCCGCCGTCGTGAACACGACTACGCTCTGGAGCGCCGCCGTCGCGTGCGCAAGCACGCCGCGCTCGCGCTCTGGTGCGTCGCGGAAAAGCCACACGCCGGCCCACACGCAAACCAAGCCGCACGAGCCATACCGGATCCCACACCCTTCCCCTGTCTCCCACCCGTGGGCCCAGGCGCCCGAGTCTCTGACTCGTGGGCCCGCCTCGTTAGCCGTCCCATCCATCTCTGCCTTCCTTGCAAACCGGCCATGGGCCGTATCCATCCGGCCCATTATTCCTTTCTCCTCTTCGGGCCGGAGCACAAAGTCCATAAAAGCCCCTTTAACTTCTAAGGCCCATGACCTAAACCGGCCCAGGAAGCAGCTCGTCCACACCGGCCTTTTTCCTTTTTCCAAACTGACAAGCCGGACCCACCTGTCTATCTCTCTGTGTCACTTACAAGTGGACCCATCTGACCGTTGACCGTTGACCAGTCGACGTTGACCTGTTGACCGGTCAACGCTGACGTCGTCATGACGTCAGCAGTGGCCGACCCCACTGATGATGTCATGCTGACGTCAGCATGCCACGTGGCACATCCTGGTGCTGCCACATGGCGGCCCTGTGTTTAATTGCATTTTCAGAATATTAGGGAATTTCAGAAAATGGTTTTATCTAAGAAAATTCATAATAAATTCATCCTAGCTCAGAAAATTATGAAACCAGTTTCTATAATTTTCTAAAATCATGCTCTACGCGATAGAACAGGAGTTGAGTGCTTTTGGCTCTTCTTGCTTCTCTTTTCGCGTTTATTTGAATATAGGTTCTGATATTTTTCTTTTCTCGTGAATAGGACCAGCTGAGGAGGAGCAAAGAGGAGACGGCTACCACTACTTTGAAGAACCAGCTGACGAGGACTTCTATCAGACGCAAGGTTCACGTCCATCCGCTTTAAATCCTATTTTAGGCATTGCAACTAGTATGCTAGCGCTTTACTTTATCGCATGATGATGATTATGTATTGCATAGCCTTGTTTAATTACCGTATTCCTTGATAAACTTGCTACACTTAATGCTATGCTTGCATGTGTTATGGGATGGTTGTGATAGGATTCTTGGCGTGTGTGGGGCAAAAACCCGGGAAGGAGTAAGGGGTTTTGGGAACTTTGCGGGGGTGAGCAGATTAACTCGATCTTCGTATCGAGGGCTGGGGGTGTGAACTTGGGCACATCCTACGGAGTACCTGTGGCGGGTACATGTTCTTTGTGTTACTTGAGGAGATTGGCGGCAATACCTGTAATGGGTGCGCGAGCGGACCACTGGATGTGGAGACGCTAATTGACGGTGACGCTCACCCCGGCACCAAAAACCGAGTTGGATTGCCTGGTTCATTGAACTTCGTGCACACCACTTACATCTACTGGGGGGTGTTCCAGCCAGCCTAGTTAAGTGCGGTACCCGGACTGTAAGGAGTTAGCGGAAGTGTATAGGGGAACTGGCGGTAGTCTTTTGTCCCCCGAAGGAGGCTCATACCCCGGGACTTGGCCACCATGGGGGAGGCCATCACAGTTCTCGGACACCGAGTTGCGTCTTCAGTGTATCCTAAGCCGGGAAAAGCAGGAGGGTACCGTTCACTGGCTAGGGTCTGTGCTGTGGGTTGTGTCTCAAGTTGGCGACGGCCGGCTTTGCAGCCCGAGTGGGTCCAGGTGTACAAACTCTGCAGAGTCTAATCTATATATAGCCGCCGTCCGCGGTCAATGGACGCTCCAATGAATTTCACACAATCCGCCATTGTTTTAGGGATTTCTACCTCCCCTCTAGAGTAGGGCCTGCCTCGGGCAGTTGAGATGCGAAGGGTGGGAGCTTTCGCATCGCCTAGAGAGTGAAGAGTGAAAGATGCTTAGTGACGGGTACCTGGTGCGCCAGGAGTACCCGTAGGAGTTGTGAGAATGGTTTTGGGATGAAGTTGCTGCTTGCATAGGATTAACCTTAAGCCTATCCTTGATATTTCTTATACTAGAATTAGGCCACTTAAAGCTTGCATTACGGATGGTGACGTGGAACTGTTCCATTCCTTGAGAACAGCTTATGATGAAATAGGTTATGAGAGAGAGTACGATAACAATGCTGATGGATGGTACAATTGAGGTTGCTGCTGCGCTCGAGCTTAAGAGCCTGTGGGGGATGATCGCCAAGACAGAAGACTAGCTACCGTCTCGTTTAGTATTTCATATTGTCGCATTTAGCCTAAGAGGCTTGTAATAATCGTACTTCCAGAGTTATCCACTTATGTAAGACATTTATGTAATGTTTAAATGCTTAAATTCGAAATATGGATGTGATATTCCGCTGGAATGAGTTCTGTACGTGTTAGCTGTTGATTCTGGGACTAACACAATGGTACAAGGAGTCGGATTCTTAGAAATAAGAATCCGGGTCGTTTCAAAAACCGATGCCGACAATTAGAACCGTGGTTACAGTTCGTTGCAATAGGTGAGGCCCACCTATCACGATGGACAAAAAAAGTAAGGAGCAATCCTCTCTTTGAAAATAGGTAAAGATATGTGAGAAAGTAATGAAAAATATTGATTTTTTATGTTAAATATAATATATGGAGGCGCGATACAAAGTGTAAGAATTGTGAATGTGGATGAAAAAATATATAGAGTAATTACTAATTAAAAAATAATTTCAAGTAGAAAATAATAAGTACACATCTTTTTGAACATTACGTTGAAGTATTGACAAAAACGAAAGGGTAGTATGTAAACAATTTTGATTATTAGATAGAAGTTTAATTTTTAAATAATTTTAAATATAATAGCTTTTAAAAATATTAGCCCGTGCGGGAGCACAGGTTGAATGACGTGAGTCGGTAGTTTGTTCGTTCGTAACACCATGGGAGGGAGAAAAATCATACACGCATCTATGTGACAGTATGGTTAAAACAAAATGAATGTCGTCGTTTTATAAATTTCCGAATATAGCGTTGGTATCAATTGGCAGGATGCTTATCGGATTTCCATGTGACTAGGTTAGATAGAATTTTTGGAGAGTATTAAATGGCTTCCACTCTGTTCAGAAACATTCATCTAACCAAAGAGGAGCACTCGCTAAAAAAAAACAACCGGTACTCTTTTCTTTTCGTTTCAAATTATAGTTTACTATTGACTTTTAAAATACAATTTTGATCTTCCATCTGTTTATCAGGCTGGCTGGAGCTCATCTCACTTTACTCACCGTTGACCTGTTACTTGATTGTTTTGTAGGCAACTCAGCAAATGAAGCTATTGACCTACTTATTTTTATAAGGAAAGGTGTTCCTTAGGGGGACCGAATCATTTTCCTAAATCTCATTTCGGTATCTCTCTTTGCGCGCCGAATCGTTATCTCCTTTTTCTTTTAGTTCATAACACCTGGTACTTTCCATAGCCCCTGCTACTTTTGGGAGCAGGCTCCTGAAGGGGATTCAATTGATCAAGTGTTCAAAAGTAAAAAGTACACCAGTTTGAGATACTGAATAATCGATCGTCTGCAAAGTGGGTACGACAATGCTTGTTTAATTATGTTAGCAAATGAATCTGCCCAACAGAAGGAATGTGAGCACAGCAACAACTGACATTGTCGATCAGTCCGTAAGAGCGGTGCCGTTGGCGCCCGCCGTGGCCTTGAAGCGGTGCCACTCGTCGAGGATGCCCCGGAGCGTCTTGAGCTTGGGCTTGAGGCCGATGACGCAGTTGGCGTGGACGGTGCAGAGCTTGTGCAGGTCCCTCCTCTTCCTGCGGTCGCAGTAGGAGCCGAGGTAGGCGTCGTCCACGTACTGCACCGTCACGTTGTGCCGCGCCGACAGCTCGCGCTTCATCTTGTCGAAGATGAACTGCTCGTGCTGGCCCGGGTACGCCGCCCGCGAGGCGTTCCAGCTCCGGAAGAAGGCGACCGTCCTGGGGCTGGCCCTCACGTACATGAACCCGCCGTTGGTGGGCTTGTCGAGGTCGTAGGGGTTGGCGCCGGGGTACGTGTCGCAGGCGAAGGCCATGTCGGCGGCGAGCGGGATGCGCAGCATCGGGTTCCGGAACCAGACGATGTCCACGTCCGTGAAGACGAAGCTGTAGCCGAGCTCCAGGACGTGGGCCTGGAACCGGTTCCGGCGCCACATCATGTCCAGGTAGTCCCCGGCCATGTACCGCTGCTCCGACGCGTAGTTGACGCCGCCGGCGCCGCTGCGGTTCACGGGGAGCGCGTAGCAGAGCGGGTGCACCTGCCGGCACCGCTCGAACGCCTTGCCGTCGACGGCCACCATGACCAGGTGCTTCAGCAGCGGCTCCGTCCGCACCCCCGTGCGGAAGCTCTCCAGGAAGAGGTCCGTCAGCGAGCCCGGCGCCGACCACGCCTCGTTCGTGAAGGTCATTATCACGGTCTTGCCGTCCTCCATTGCCGCCCTCCTCAGCACCTCCAAAAGCTCGTCGCCGTCAGCAGGTACACTATTATTACCCGCGGCCTGCTCAATTTTTTTTTTTTGAAGTTCATCGTCATGAACTAACAATGGTAACTGCTAAAGATCGATCGAGGTAGTAAATAGTACTCATTAACTTGCAATTGCATATTACCATGGTGGGAGGATCGTCAGCCTGAGCTCCAATGCGCGCGCGCCACAAGGTGGCCAGCTCCTTATGTGCCAGCACGCCGACATGGCCGCAAGGAAACAGAGACCGCTGCTGCAGCAGCACGACATAGGCTACGGTGCCCATGGCCGCTGCGAGAAGGAAACCCAAGAGATTTGTCACACTTCTCTTCATCTCTTGAGAAAGAACACTGATCGTATGGGCCGCAGGCAGTTTTCTTCAGTACTCTCTGTTCTCATCAGCAGTCAGTGCGCTCTAGTGGTCAGACCAGACCAGTGGTGTGATACATGCAGACGGCAAACCGAACAACATGGTTTGCCTTGAGCTTCGCTAATGCTATACCTGGGGCATGAGCTCGCACATTTATATTCCCATGTTAGTACCAAATTGAGTGGAAAACTGGCGTGGCGTAATAACCACATGCCACCGGCCTTTGATTACTGGCATGGATTGACTTCCGAATTCAAAAGGCCATTTCGCTTTCTCCAAACCACGGCTCCTCAGTCCTCACCCAACGCGCCTATCTGCAGCGACCGATGCGTGTGGATTACCTGGGAAATTCGTTGACCACTCCAATCACGGACGGGCCAAAGCTAGAGAGGGGTGCTACACGTACACGCCATGTACTGTACAGTGTACAAGCTTGCGTGCTCGGTGAGTTGCTTCTACGCTGCACCTCCGGGTTCACATTGCGCGTCGTGCTCGTGCACATATATTAAGCTCACGCGCTCGGTCAGTAACTGATACCGGAAGGAACATTCGCTTCGCTTGCAGTGCTCATCAAGTTGCCACTATGTTTCCTGGTGGAATTTCTGGCCCGGCGCCCCGGCACGCTTCGCTCGTTGCGATTAGCGGAATTTTTTTAATTTTTATTTTTTTACGATTTTACAAAAACAACGTTTGGGTGACAAAATTTGCAATCGTCGTTTGAAACGGCTGTTGCCGTGTCATATAGCAGCAAGAGGGGCTAACCGCCGTATGACAGGGCGGTTAGAAAAACCACTATTTGAATCAGCTATTTAATTAAAAAAATTCGCGTCGACTGGGCAATCTAACCACCGAATGATCCAGCGGTAGTTATCGGTACCTGGGCCTGACCCACCAAACCGCCAGATGGATCGGCGGTAGGGGGCGGCGGGAGCCTTCCGCGCCGTTTGATCTAGCGGGAAGACTATCCGCCATTAGATCGACGACGGCAAACCGCTACCACCGAATGATACGGCGGTTAGCTCCACTCAGCCCTATAAAACCCCAAAATTAGATGCAAATCTCATTCTAAATCAGAAAAAAAGAAAAACTAGAGTTAGAGAGAGGGGGTGAGGGACAGGGTCAGGTGTCGCACGACGAGATAGGTGGTTCGCAGTTAGCGGGCGCCCCTACCCTGCTACATAGTTCTCCCAGCCACCAACCACCATTCGCGACATCCCCTCCTGCGGATGCCGGGCGGCCGAGTCGACAAGTACCGCCACCTGACCCCCTTACGTACCCTGCGCACCACACGAGGGCCGCGCAGCAGGCGGCCAAGAAGGGCAGGGCAAAGGTGGCCAAGTGAGACCGCATTTAGTTTTTTCACTTCGTACGCTCGAGTCATTATGTATGGTACGGCATGTTGCATTATACTCTTCCTGTTTACTTCTTTGTTTTGTCTGATATTTTGCTTGTTCATGTCCTTATAATTTCCCTTAATTCGCAGTCATAATTACCATTATAATAAATTTAATAACCTATAACAAATTACGGATTTTTTTCAATAAAAATATGAAATTAAAATTGAAAAAATGAAACCACCAAATGAACCGTCATTTCATTTGGCTTAAAAACCGCCATCATAGCCGAGCTGCGGTTTTTTTCCTGTGGAAAATCGTCGGTTCATTTGGCGGTTTAATAAACCGTCGCTTCGAAGCACGGTTAAACCTAACCGTCGTTCTGTCCAGCGGTTGGTTCTAACCGCCGTTTCATCGGCGGTTAGAAGCCTTGCCATCATTTGATATGGCGACCGCCATTTTAAAGGGCGATTGGGTGACAGAATTGCAAAATCTATCGTCCAAACTTTGTTTTTGTAAAATCGTAAAAAAAAATTTAAAAAAAATCCGATTCGCGAGTCTCACGGGCCGCAGAGTCGGGCAGCGCCCGAGTGTCCCATAGCGGCCCACGCAACAGCGGGAGGTCACCAGTGCCTGGCCCGCTGGCCCGACTCTGTCGTTCTACGCCGCCGCCGTCTTCGGTCTCCTCGTCGCCGCGGCGCGCTCAGGCGTCGTCGTCGTCCTAGATTCCGTCGCCCCGCAGCCGAGCATCTCAGCAGCATCCTCACACTCGCCCACTCGCCATTATACGGGATGGTACGCTACGGAATTAAACAGAAAATGTGAATGTGCAGGCAGTACACTTGGATTGGATTTGTAAAACAGCGATGTACTGATGTACGCACAGGAACACCAAAAGATAAAACCGTGCAACTGTGTTGGGCCACGTAGATTTGGGCATGCGGACGTGGGCCTTGGCCCGCAGTATTTGCTACTACAAAGTTAACATTCTTCCGATGCAGTTTTATGCCAGTGGGCCTCGGCCTGCAGCATTTGCTTGATTGCTTCCTCGTGCCAGTGGTGTGCACCGTCCCGTCCCGTCCACGTGTGTACTCGACTCTAGAGCTACTTTTGTACGGGAGGGAGAGCGGCAGCGTGCTAGTGGCCGTCCAGATGGATCTCGACGAACAAACGACCTCGCCGAGCAGGCAGGAAGCTTACAGGTCAGTCTAGAAAAAATATACCTCCAGTAGGAAACCATCTGTGCCAAATGATGTGAGCGAGTAGTTTCTTCAGGAAAGATCGGGACGATCTGCGACTAGCCATTTTTGGGAGAGATCTTTGCTCTTGTCTGGACAATCTCTTCTTGTTCCTCCGCTATCGTATCCAAACATCTGACATCTCGGACCAAGATTTCATTGAATCTGAATACTAGTAGTAGTCCTTAGCCAGCACGGTGCCGGCACATTGCCGGCTGCCATTCGTTCTCACTACCTGTACGAGTACGTGTGTAAGAGTATGTGACGTGAGCTTATTTTAGATTTCTTTCTGATTTGAACACCATCTCTCGATTGGTTGGTGAGGCTGAATCATTTGGCAACAACATCTGCATACAAGCAGGAGCCAATCGGAAGCCGGTCAAACACTCAAACTCGGTACAGAATTACAGATACGTACACGGTACACCGTCCTTTTCAGAGGAAGACGAGAAGGGAAAAAAAAACAGAGAGAATTGGGTATTAAAGGCTCTTCCTTGTCCTCACAACACACGCCATTTCCTCCTCGAGGGATCTAGCCTAGCCAGCCACCACGCGCCAGGTGCTTCAAATAGCCCAGTCCAGGCAAGGGCAGGCACAACTGAACCAGTCCCCTTCACCAATCGTTCGCCCCCTCCGATCCGCAACCGCAGAGGATTTGGTGTCAGCCGGAGACCGGCGGCCCATGGCGCTCGGCGCGGGCGGCGACCACGGGGCCGCCGCGCCCCTGCTAGCGGACGTCGAG
>CM014276.1:46543252-46572744 GCA_004135705.1 Alloteropsis semialata | reverse complement strand
ACTACTGCTCACCAGCTCAGATGATCGCCGCGCGCATTCGGCCTCCCTCCCCGCCGATCCGATGACAACCCCCGGCCCGACCACGCGCTCTGCTCTTGGGTTGCTGATGCCGCCTGTTCCAAGCGCTAGCGAGGCTCCACCCGCACCCACCACCGCTTGAGTCCCGAGCGAGCCGGCCTGCAGCCTCTTGGCGACGCGGCCCACGCACGCACAACCGCAGCTAGCCGCCGAACGCACGCACGGCAGCCAGCGAGAGCCATGGCCGTGCAGAGCTCCCTCGAGGTGGCCGACGGCCGCTGCGACGACGACGGGCACCCGCGCCGGACGGGCACGGCGTGGACGTGCGCGGCGCACATCATCACGGCGGTGATCGGCTCCGGGGTGCTGTCGCTGGCCTGGAGCGTGGCGCAGCTGGGTTGGGTCGTCGGCCCGGCCTGCATGTTCTGCTTCGCGCTCGTCACCTACGTCTCCGCCGCCCTGCTCGCCGACTGCTACCGCCGCGCCGACCCCCACAAGGGCCCCCGGAACCGATGCTACATGGACGCCGTCCGCGTCTACCTCGGTATACTATAGCCGCCAACCGCCGTGTTCATTTCGTTATTGCAACGGGCACGCATTTGAGCAAGCTTTATCCTGGTGTTGTTTCATGGCGGCCTTGATAATAACAATTCGTGTGCTGTGTGTGCTGCTCCGTGGCGGCGTGCTCAGGCAAGAAGCACACCTGGGCTTGCGGCTCGCTGCAGTTCGTGAGCCTGTACGGCTGCGGCGTCGCCTATACCATCACCACCGGCACTAGCATAAGGTAGCCCCAGCAAGCCGCCGCCGGTAACAAAAATTTCCTCCTCTCTTCTTCTTTTTCCCGCACAGCCTTTACCTGTATGTAATGTCATCGTGTGCCTCTATGCCGAGCGTATTGTACTGCTGCTGGTTGATTTCTCGCAGGTTGTTTTGACCCTGACTGTGTGTGTGCTTTGCGTGTTCTGCGTCGGGATGCTCTGTCGTTGGATGTTTTCAGGGCGATCCTGAAGGCCAACTGCTACCACAAGCACGGCCACGACGCGCCCTGCCACTACGGCGGCGGCTACTACATGCTCGTCTTCGGCGCCGTGCAGCTCTTCCTCTCCTTCATACCGGACTTCCACGACATGGCCTGGCTATCCGTCGTCGCCGCCGTCATGTCCTTCTCCTACGCCTTCATCGGTTTCGGCCTCGGCGTCGCCACCACCATTGGTAAGCCCCCTGCTGCTGCTGCTGCTTTATCCGATCTGACCATTGTTCAGTTACCCAATGAATGCTGACATCAGTCAAGCTCACCGACTTGTTTCTGTTCTTCAGCTAACGGAAAGATCAAAGGAAGCATAACAGGTGTTCCGATGAGGACGCCTATGCAGAAAATTTGGCGCGTCTCGCAGGCCATCGGTGACATCGCCTTCGCATACCCCTACTCCCTAATCCTCCTGGAAATTCAGGTAAATATATCCCTTTCAGAATTACTTACTGCTCAAAAGTTCTTGCCTTGATATCACTTACTGGTAATTCAGTATCAGTATTAAGCGCATTATAAAATCATTTCATTTCGCCTTCTGGTAATTTAGGACACCCTGAAGTCGCCACCGGCCGAGAACAAGACGATGAAGAAGGCGTCGATGATCTCGGTCCTCGTCACGACATTCTTCTACCTCTGCTGCGGCTGCTTCGGCTACGCCGCCTTCGGGAGCGACGCGCCGGGCAACCTCCTCACCGGCTTCGGCTTCTACGAGCCCTACTGGCTCATCGACTTCGCCAACGCCTGCATCATCCTCCACCTGCTGGGCGGGTATCAGGTATGCGCGTGCGGCGTGCTCACTCACATTCAGGGTCGTCTTCAGGAAGTTCAGAAACACGGTCTGAAAGCTGAAAGCCTGAAAAACACTGTTGCGTGTCTGAAAAAACACCTTCATTTCAGGTGTACAGCCAGCCGATCTTCCAGTTCGCGGACAGGTTCTTCACGGAGCGGTTCCCGGACAGCGGGTTCGTGAACGACATCCACACGGTGCGGCTGCCGTGCCTGCCGCCGTGGCGGGTGAACCTGCTGCGGGTGTGCTTCCGGACGCTCTACGTGGCGTCCACGACGGCGGTGGCCGTGGCGTTCCCCTACTTCAACGAGGTGCTGGCGCTGCTGGGCGCGCTCAACTTCTGGCCGCTGGCCATCTACTTCCCCGTGGAGATGTACTTCGTCCAGCGGAACGTGCCCCGGTGGTCCGCCCGCTGGCTCGTCCTCCAGGCCTTCAGCGTCGTCTGCCTGCTCGTCAGCGCCTTCGCGCTCGTCGGCTCCATCGAGGGCCTCATCAGCCAGAAGCTGGGATAGGACCGGGCTAGCCTGGTGCTTGTCGTCCTTCATCTGTGCTTTTGGATTGCTTCTCTTCCTGTCGTGTGATGGTAATGGAGAATGCAGCGGTGGTAAGCTATAGCGGTTGGGGAGATGGGCGTTTTTCTCTTCCTAGCAGTGATGATGATGAACAGCTAGCAGCAGTGTACTAGTATCAGGTCAGCTGCAGGACCAGAGGGAGTGGCAGGTTTTGCTGAGTGTTTGTTCGGTGCCTCGCTCCTGCATTAGAGTTAGGGTGAAACACTGCAGTGTCACAGTGCATACATGTCGTGTTGATATATTGCCGAGTACTTCAGAAGTTGAGAAGAATGTGAGGAACATGTGCTGCACTGCTGCCGTCTATGTATGTAGTTTTCAGAGTTCATGATACTGTGGACCGACCAGTAGTCTGTTCCCATTTTAACTTCCAAGCTCCCACTCAGTATGCGTCTCTGTTTTTGCATGATCATCTTGGCGTGCATAAGCCGGGTCTCGCTCTTGAACCTTCCATGTTCTTGCCGATAAAGATAGGAGGGATAAATAACAGTCTAACCCATGATGGTCGTTTGGCTACGAGGGATCGTTCAGGCTGGATGCATAGTCGGAGATTTGGGCGCCATGGGTGAAAACCACTGCCCGGTTCTATCGGCGCAGTCAATGGCTACGTTCTCGCGTTGTTTACCCTGTTGGCTGTTGGGGGCATTGTCACGGTATCCATTCCCTTGCTATGGTTCTCTCGGGTGAAAATCTGGTTCATCCTTCGACGAACGGTTGATGACATTGCTTCTGCATCGTACCCTTCCTAGAGGTATTGTCCTATACTTCCTCCTATGTCCTCTAGTCTCTGGTAGACCTGAGCATTTTACGGGCCGGGCCGAAAAAAAATCGGTTTTTTCAGGCCTTAAAAGTCTTGCCCACACCCGTCCCATGGACGACTACAGGCCTCTATTTCGGGCCGGCTTGGGCCGGGCCTTGGTCGGGCTCAGGCTTCTCGCTCTTTTTCAATAGAAAATAATTCATTTAAATAGTTCGGGCTGGGCTTGCGCCAAGAAAAAATTATTCGGGCTTCATTTGCTCTACCCATGCCTATCCCATTAAGCATCGTGGGCGGGTCAAAACCCATCGGACTCGGACCGGGCTGTCAAGCCGAACGGGGCCGGGCAACAAATGCTCAGGTCTAGTCTCTGGACCCCTTGTCGCCTTCTCCCGTCGCTAGCGAGGTTGTCTCCACTATGGTGTGCCTGTCGTATGGGTGCTTGGTCGTCATGGTGGTCGCAAGTTATTTTGGTCGCTTCGAGCCACTAGGAAGAGCATACATAGAGCTTCCCTTCCGATGTGTCCCGGCTCACTGGATTTGGCGCTTTCCGCTGTCCTTCAATAAACGGTGTGCTGGCGCTTGTGGGGATGTGGTTCCTTTTGCTTGTGGTTGTAGTAGTTGTTTTGGGCGTCCCTTGTGTGTGGTCGTGTTCTTGTCTGTATTTGATGATTTCCTTCTTCTCTTAATAAAATACGCCCTAAGTGTGTTTAAAAAAAGTTTGCATCACGGAAAAAAGTTTCACGAGAATAAAATTTTCAATTTTAAGATAAAATTGTTCCTCATTCACGGCAAAAATGTTCCATGTCACCAAATGTTCCACCTTTCACAAGTTAGACCATTTAGAAAAAAACTAGTTAGACGTGCCTTTACCAAAGACATTGATATGAAATTATGATAAGATAAAGATTTTTATTATCTCACTAATCTGAAATTATGTTAAAATGTAAATACACTCTATACTATCCATGAACGCAGTTGCAAACAACAGAAAAAAAAACCAACATCGGGTACCACATAAATGTACATGTGCCCATGGTAATATTTTTTCTAATATATATCCTGGGTCCCACATAAGTAGTACATGGGCCCACGTGAGTCCCACCTGAAAGCTAAAACCATACACGGGTTCCACACAAATAGTACCATGGGGCCCACATGAACATTGGCACGGGCCCACCTAAATTTGTATGGGTCCCATGTGGACCCCACCTAAACATTATGTGGGTCCCACATGAGGCCATGATACATGAGAAGGCTCCAAATCTTGGAGCTTTGGTAGAGTTTAGAGACTAATCTGAAATTATACTGAAATATATATACATTTTATACTATCCATGGATGCAGTTGCAAACAACAGGAAAAAACCACCATCGATATTTATTTCTAAAAATATATCATGGGTTCCACATAAAATAGTACATGGGCCCACGTGGGTCCCACCTAAAACGATACACGGGTCACACACAAATAGTATTGTGGGCCCACATAAACAGTACCATGGGCCCCACCTGAATTTATATGGGTCCCACATGGACCCCACCTGAACATTATGTGGGTCCCACGCGATGTCACGATGCATGAGGAGGCTCCAAATCTTGGAGCTTTAGTAGAGTTTATAAATACAAGTCTACATCAAATCTCATTTCATTGCATTAATTTTACATAAAATAAAGCTCTGAAAATGTGTTAAAAAGGATCTATCAGTTAAGAAAAAAAATTGAAGAAAAACCATTTGAGTCCACTTAATCCAACCATGCAAAAATACATAACATTTGTCCCTCTACTCGGCGCCACCGTTCATTGTAACGGGATCACCACAAAATATCGATTTAACATTTGCCGGATTACATGGCACATGGGATTTTTTTAGAAAATGGAAGCTTCTTCTCGCCTCTACGTTTTCGCACATAGCGTTTAAATATTATTACATAGTTTTTGGCACATTACCCAAGAAAAAGGGAACTAATGGAAATAAAAAAGAGAAATAACAAAGTCTAATATTATGTTTCCATCTATGAGAGGCGAACGGCTCCAGCGTCGTGGTCTCTAATGCTCTGCTCACACTCTTGAATGCCTCTTTTGTCTCCTCCTGGGATTGGACTCAATGATTTGTTAGTCCTAAATTACTATTTGTAGTCCATGTTTTAACAACGGCCCATTGAATGAGCAACAACCGACATAATACTTGACATATCTCTGATTAGTTTTTTCATACTATTTTAGTTTGTGGGTCTCATCTAACGAAAATAATACCATGACAATAAATTAAAAATATATTAAGATACAAAAGTTAAAATTCATGGTTGTATGAAATCTTCCACTAAAGAAAACAATATCCTAACAATATAATAAAATTATTCTATTTAGTGCCATTTAAAATTTATTTTAGATAAAAATACCATATTTTGATTGAATGAGGAAAAAAACTCAAAACAAGAATAAAACCAATAATATAAAATAGTTGCTCCATTGATCACCCATTAAAAAATAGTTTGTAACCAACGGAAAAATGTTTCAAGAGTACAACATAATTATTACAAGGCTTTAGATTATATTCATAAAAGTAAAAATGAAATATATAAGTAAATATGTGTTTTATGGCCTAAATTTATAAGCTTAATGTGCATAGGATACTGACGTAGTAGGCGGAAGAAGGTTAGTGTCCCTCGGCGAAAATGATGAAAGGCAAGATTTACCTTGTGAAAATGATGAAAGAGGGGAGGGGGCATAAGGCCCCTGCATGGTTGGTGTACACTTTCTTTCTTTCTTTTGGAAATTGCCCTCTCATATGATTTAAGTGTTGTTGTCTTTCTGTTTAATAATTTTATGTGCTAGGTATGTGAGCATATTAGTTTTCATGGCGATAACTCGTTGCTGCACCACGTCTCTGACCAGCGTATAGCAGTGCTATAGTGGCTCCAAGGAGATGACTAATGCATTGCTGCTGTAGAAATAGCGGGCTACAGTGGGAATAGTGTGCTATACCGGCGTAATTAGAAGTTTTTAGCCGTTGCCGCTAAATCCTATAGCCCGCTATTTAGAACATTGCTCCAAAGACATAGTTGTCAAGACGGAAGACCTAGATTATAACTTCACATTTGTCAGGTGCATTGAGGGCTCGTCAGTGAGAAGTTAGAACAGGGCCACAGATTCTTTGCTTGTCTTCTGGGTTGCTTTTCTAGTTGTTGCACCGATAATGGTAATGAACATGCACTAAGGTACAGTGAATACAGAAGCAGTCATTTGCAAGAGGCGAGTGTGGCAAGTTGCGCCATGTTTTTTTTTTTTTGGTTGTGCCCTCCTCTTTTGGAGCGAAACATATACATAATGTCACAACACATATCATGTTTGTTAATAAGGTCAAAAGAATATAAGACGGTGACAGTGATAGAACAAAGACGCCAATAAAAACAATATGATGTACATATTTGAATTTGTGTGTAACTGTGTATACTATCTTGTACCTAGAGCACACGAGTTCCGGCTCCCCTTGTCCCCTGCTTTCACTCTGTTCTTTGCCATTATCATCTGCTCCCTCTGTTTTCATTTATATGCCGTCTTAACTTTGTTTTAGTTCAAATTTAGCCAACTTTAACTAAGTTTATAGAAAATATAGCAGTAAGCCAGTAACTATATATGCACTATCAAAACGTACTCCATGGAGGATTCAATAATATTTTTTTGGTATCCTAAATGTTATTATTTGCTCTCTGAATTTGGTCAAAATTAATCAAGTTTGAGTTAGAACAAAGCTAATGCTGTAAATTAAAACAGGAGAAGTATGTGTCCTTGTTTAGTTCGTGCAAGTTTCGCAAGAGTAATACATTGGAAAACGTGCTCCCTCTCTCGTGACACGTTCCCAATACAACTTCTGCAACTTACTTTTTGTAACTTCCGCGAACTAAACAAGGCCTGTATGTAGTTCCAGAGTTTCAGGATGCTATATAGACCGCTCAGACGCTCAGTACTCTCTCGTTACAAGTCGCAAGCTCTCAGTTTGCACCACTGCATGGTCATTTGAGCACGCATAGTAAGCCGTGCCCCAGATGGTTTTACTGGACCAGTGGGAAAGAACATGATCCGACGTTGTTTCTTGAAGCTGCAATCCCCTTTGGCCACCGTGTTCTTGATGACAGGGATGGCAGGATAAAGTAGCATCATCATCGCAAGAGTGTAATCAAAGTCCAGCTCTTAGAAATATCTCAGAGTATACTATTATTCCCTGGTACAGTAGTGCAGCATAGTTTTATCTGAACTCCGAGTTCCCAAGTTCATAGTAGCTTTGTTCTGCAGAGTTCACTCTGTTTCACTTGCCAATCGCCATTACCAATCTGACCGTTGGATCCTATAACATCATAACAAAAAGGCATTGCCAATTTGAACGTTGCTTTGACTGACGGAGGTGGAGGAACTGAAGATCTACGCGCGCACTCGGCACGGCGCTTTGAACTCCCAGCAAGTACGTCGCCATCCATCCCATCCACGGCGTCGATTCGCTCCGGGATCAGACGGCGGCGGGGAGACGGCGCCGGGGAGAAGGGAGCGCGGCGGGCGCCGGGGGAATGCCCTGAGCTGAGCTCGGGTGGTGCTTGGACCGGGGGTTGACCCGGCGCTGTGCGGGTGGGCAACCTGTCCCTGCTCCCGGGGCGCGGTCACGCGTTGCGCGGGCGTTGAATTCTTTATGCTGCCCATGCCTCCTTCGCCCGTGCGCCCCGCGCCCGCCCTTCCCGTGCGCGGGCGCATGCCGCCGGCAGCAGCCACCACGCCGCGGCCGCGCGCCTATTTAGGCGCCCGGCACCCGAGGAGAGCGCCGCAATTGGACGCTTGCCTCCTCGAGCCTTGGCGTCGCAGCCGGAGCCAGCAGGGTCGTGCGTGCAACGCCGAGCTCGTAGGCGCGTGGCGAGAAGTATCGCTGCACTGCCGGAATCGGCGGCGGCGGAGATGGGGCGCGTCCCGTGCTGCGAGAAGGACAACGTGAAGCGCGGGCAGTGGACGCCCGAGGAGGACAACAAACTGCTCTCCTACATCACGCAGTACGGCACGCGCAACTGGCGCCTCATCCCCAAGAATGCCGGTAAGTCATGGCGCCCACGGCCGATCGACGGCGAGGCGCGTGTTCTTCCTCCGGATTCTCAAGTGCCCGCGCTTTGTGTCTGATCGGCCGGGGTTTGCGTCGTGTGGCGGCAGGATTGCAGCGGTGCGGCAAGAGCTGCCGGCTCCGGTGGACCAACTACCTGCGGCCCGACCTGAAGCACGGCGAGTTCACGGACGCCGAGGAGCAGACCATCATCAAGCTGCACTCCGTCGTCGGCAACAGGTGGTCGGTGATCGCGGCGCAGCTGCCGGGGCGGACGGACAACGACGTCAAGAACCACTGGAACACCAAGCTGAAGAAGAAGCTGTCCGGGATGGGCATCGACCCCGTCACGCACAAGTCCTTCTCCCACCTCATGGCCGAGATCGCCACCACGCTCGCGCCGCCGCAGGTCGCGCACCTCGCGGAGGCCGCGCTGGGGTGCTTCAAGGACGAGATGCTCCACCTCCTCACCAAGAAGCGCCCCACCGACTTCCCCTCGCCCGCCGTGCCCAACATGTCCATGGCGGCCGCCGCCGGCGCCGGGATGGGCGCGGCCGCAGCGCCCTGCGGCTTCCCCGCGCCGCCGCAGGCCGACGACACCATCGAGCGCATCAAGATTGGCCTGTCCCGGGCCATCATGAGCGAGCCCGGCGCCGGCGCTGGCGCGGCCAGCGACAAGCAGCAGCAGCAGCAGCCCCCGCCCTGGGCACCGGCCGACATGCCCGAGGGGCTGGCGGGGATGTACGCCGCGTACAACCCCGCCGCGCACGGGCAGGAGGAGTTCCGGTACGACAACGGGACGGTGCCGGAGTACGTCCTCGGCGGCGAGGCGGACCAGGGCACATCGATGTGGAGCCACCAGAGCCTGTACAGCGGGAGCTCGGGCACCGAGGCCGCGGCCAGGCCGGCACCGGCATTGCCGGAGAAAGGCAACGACAGCGTCGGCAGCAGCGGTGGCGACGAGGAGGCGGACGAAGTCAAAGACGGCGGGAAAGGCGGCGGCGGCTCCGACATGTCCGGTCTATTCGGATCCGACTGTGTACTGTGGGACTTGCCTGACGAGCTTACCAATCACATGGTGTAGCTAAACGTGCTAATACCAAGATCAAAGAACAACGTATAAACTGAAATGAAAAGAAGTGACCGAGCAAAATACAGCGAACGAGAGAGTGCGTGTGTTATAAACTTCAAATAATGAATATGAAATTCATGTACATTTTACCATGTGAAAAGAAAAGTGTGGATATATATAAAAAAAAAACTTGTAGAGTTTTGACGAGTATCCCCTTCTTGAACTTTTTAGACTATTTGCAACGGAGACCTGAATGCCGGCCTGACCCGTTACAATAGCACTTTTCACCGGAAAACACCCCTGCAACGGCGCCCTGAATCCGGTCCTCCATAGTCCAGGTCTGCCGCTCGCTCCCCCAAATTTCGGGGACGCTTCCTCCTCCGCCAAATCTCCCTCTCGCCTCCTCCCCCTCCCAAATTTTCGGCGTGGAGGCGACCTCGACGCGGGCGGAGGCGGCGGAGTTGGAGAGGGAGGAGAGGCCGGAGAAGACGGCCGCGGAGCCGGATGCGACGGCGACGGTGACGTCGGCCACCGCGGCCGCGATCGCCGCGGTGTCGGCGGGGAGGTCCTCGGGGAGCGGCGCGGGACTCCTGGCGGCCACGGCCCGCCGGAGGTCGCGGCCGGCGCGGCGCTGCGCGCGGGACGCGGACGCCAGCCTCGCGGGGTCGCCGCGACGCAGCGCGGCGCGCGTCTCGGCGGCGAGCGCGACCAGCGCCTGGCGGAAGCTGCCGTGGGCGTCCGCGAAGCGGAGGAAGTCGTCGAGCAGCCGCTCTGCGAGTGGCGACCGCGCGAGGCGGCGCAGCGGCTCCCGCGCCTGCGGGTGGTGGAGCAGCTCGGAGAGCGACACCAGCATCTTGAGGTAGAAGACTTGGACTCTGCGGCACCAGCTCGGAGCAGCTCGGAGAGCGACACCAGCGAGCGCGGGCGGCGACTGGCCGATCACGAGGCGCAGCGCGGTCCTTCATCTTGAGGTAGAAGACCTTGGACTCTGCGGCGCCGGCGGAGGGGACGAGGTGGGAGTCGAGAAGCGCGAGGATGCCGTCGCAGATGCGGGCGAGCTCGGCCTCGATCTTGGAGCGGTAGGCGTGGATGGAGGCTGCGTGGGCCTCGTTCCCGCGGCCCTCCTCCTTCTGCTCGATGGAGGAGATGATCCGCCACGAGATGGAACTGACCTCCCATGCCTCCACCATGGGGCACGCCGTGGGGGTAGTAGCTGTAGCTGATGTATCACTTGTCGAGGTAGACCTGGCCGGAGGGGGCGCCGCCGCACTCGACCTCGACGTGCTGCATGGCCTGGGTGACGCACTGGCCGCAGTCCCCGGTGGAGAGGTCGCCCTCGCACTGCGCCATGGCATAGACGGCCTGGTAGCTGATGGCGACGAAGCCGCCGGAGCTGGTGGCGACGCCGCCCTCGAGCGCGGCGAAGGCGGTGTCCCGGCGCATCTCGAAGTCGCCCCCGCCGCCGCCGCCGCCGGTGCCGCAGGTCTTGAAGAGCATCTGGATGCCGGAGACCTCGTAGAGCGCGAGGCAGTCGGTGAGCTAGACCCGCGCGGCGATGGAGGTGCCGCAGACGGCGACGGCGGGAAGGAGGGGCTTGGGGACAGGGAGGAGGAGGCGGGGGTGGGCCATCGCCGAGCCGAGCCGCGCCGGAGCTGGTGACCGGAACTCCTCGGGCGCGCCGCTCGACGGTGGAGAGCAGGACGGTGGAGAGCGAGGCGACGGAGTGGAGTGGGGGGTGGGAGGGAAAAAATAAAAGAAATAAATGAGAGGTGGGACCACGATAGGGATGGAAATAGAGGACATTGCTGCAGCACATTGTTGTTTGGAGGGTGAAAATTTTTAAGGGATCCTTCAAATATTGCTTTAGAGGGTGGTATATAGAGGGTACCGCTGCAAATAGTCTTACAACATCAGAAATGGACATAGCCATTCGCCAATGTGCATATATTAAAAGTTTTTAGAGTTTTGAGCATTGTTCTAGCCTCTCCCTCTCTTACATCGAATGTTTATAGAGGAAAACCTTAGAGACTACATCTCGCACATCAACTCCCTGTGACTTTCTCCATCTTGCATGAGTCGCCGCTTCATATCCAGCCATTTGCCGGACTTCAGCGCATCCTCTATACTAGGTTCTTTGCTCATCTATTTCTCCAAATTTTCAGGTGCCTTTGTCCAGGTTCGTTACAGATGTTCTCGCTCATGAAAGACTCTTTGTCTTCTCCGTATTTCAACCAGAGATCCTCCGTGCGTGATTGCTATACGTTTGATGTTGGCCGGTCTTTCATTATTGTTGGACACTAATTTTGTGTCAGTTCAGGTAAAAGCTTCCACGTTCATCCAAGAAGTATTCTGAAAAATAAGCGCCATTTTGTGTTGCAGGGTGACAATTTTTTCTATTTTTCCTGATTAGAGAAAAAAACTTGAAATCAGAGAACTAGGGGTTTGTTGAATTTCAAGTATCCACTCAGACACTTGCTTCACGTTTGGAATTACACAAAAATTTATCGAAAAGAGGTTTACAAAGACTTTTGGGTAAATGTCAAAGTTTACTGACTTATTTGGTAAACAAAAAATAGAGTACACTATAAAAAATTAATAAGTCAATTGGATATTTGGAAGAATTAATTTAACCGCTTGGACCTTTTTCTTAATTTACTGGAAGTCTTAGATTTTGTATTTTGACGAGCCTCATTTTTTTTAGGAATTCATGGAATAAGAATAATATAGTGTGAATATGAAACTAGTCAAGGTGGGGCACATGCCCCCACTCAGAATTTGAAATGGGAGCTATGATAACAAGGTGTTAGCTAGACCAGTAACTAGACAAAGGCGTGACAACAATGAGGCAGACGGTGGGCACAATGTGAGCTTCAAAATTCACAAAGTATCCTATGCTGATTTGTATTTGCTTGATGAGCCGGCCCTTCAAAGGGTGCAGTACACATGCAAATATCGAGATCAAACAACAACATATTTTAGAGCAACTCCAGGGGGACTAAATTTGAGCCTCTATATTGCTTTTAGGGACCGGTCCACAAAAATTTAGGGGCTTCAAACTCCAGCCGGGTGACTAAATTTAGAGGGCCTTCAGTTCTAGGGGCCCTGGACCAAAATTTGGAGGCCTCCACAAAATAGTAGCCTGTTTAGGGGCCCGGCTGGAGTTGTTTTTTTTCATTGGGAGACTAAAACAAGGGATAGAGGCTCATTTAGGGGCCCGGCTGGAGATGCTCTTATGACTAAAATGAAAAAGAATCCGGTCAAAATATATTAAAGAAAAAAAATGAGTTATGAACCTTGAATAGAGAATATGAAAATCATGTATATTTTCTATGTGGAAAGGAAAAATGTGCGTATACATAGAACTGAGACCATGGAATTTTATTTCAGTGAGCAAGGGTAATGTATATTGCCAAAGTGATTTTCATAGACAGGTCCCACATAAGTGGTCAATAGTTGTTTCTCATCCCACAATGTTTATAACATAAGGAGGTACCAAGAAGAGAAGAAGAGGGGAGAGAAATGAGAGATGCATTCATTATTTTATTGTTTATGGGTGGTCTTTAAGCTTATGGGTAGCTGCAATTATGGACTGCTATAAAGACTGCCTGCACAATGTTTATGGGTACCTATACGACGTCATAAGGACGCTTTTGGACACATTGTGGCTGCCATATGCAATTGATAGTTCCAGCTCAAACATATCGTTTAGTTCGAGTCAACTGAGGTGCCTGATTATTTTTACAAGATTCTTGCCAAGTTTCTTTGTTTAATTTATTTAAATTTTTTACTATGTGGATTCATTTGATTGGGTGAACTGTGCAGAGAGCCCAAGCCCAGCTGCCCAAGCGCACCAGAAATCTTCAAGTCTTTTTTTAATTTTTCCCCATCGTTGATCGGCCCGTCGTGACTTGTGGGGTCGATCCGTCGGTGGCATCCGACGGCTACGGCGAGCCGAGCCCAGGTTCCCCTTCCTCCGCTGAAATCTTGGGCAGCGTTCAGTTTCACCGTTTCAGGTCCCATGGCGGCGGCGGCGCAGCTGTACGGATCGGCCGCGGCCGCGACGGCCTACCCACGGACTCGATCCTACTCAGTTCCATCCTCATGCCGATGGCTGCGGAGCTCTCTCGCCGGTTCCCCAAAGGTATGGCTCCGATCGGAGCGATAAACCCTAATCTGGTGTTCGTGAAACTCTTGCCCCTGCGTGTAACTTTGCGAAGAACCTGGTCCAGGGGCTGGCTGCCCATTGGTACCGTAGGGAAATGGGATCGGTCGGATCACGAGTGGTTGGACATCTGGGCAGCTCACGGATTTTTTTTTTCAATTTGCGGAAACAATAAACGGAGTTATTATTTCGTGGCTCCAGGTGTAGTTGCTATTGCAATTAGGTCCGTTTATTAATGTGTAAAATTATAAATTAAAGGAAGAACTGGTGATTTGTATTCTACCGGCGTAAGGTGTCAGCAAATATCCAATTCCACAGAATTGAGCTCTTGTCCTTAAGCAGTCAAGGATTTTGTTTGCAAATCTGTATTTGTTAGAAGTTAGAAGGACTCTCTTTTGAATGTGCTGTTCTTAAGGAGATAAAATTGATCCTGGTTCATCTATGGCACCACTTGAACAATGAGGTAATCAGATGAATGTTTTATGTATAAGGAATTTTATGCATTTTTTTTTGTCTATGTTGATATTTGTATTTTTTAGCCAAAATACTACAACAAGCCTTTTATGTTAAACCTCTACGAGTGTCTTGCTCTTGGCTATACCTATAAGAGGAGGGGTTGACATATTTTGCCGTCCCAGCAGCTTTCAATTTCTACCAATGGGGTTGGTATGAAGCCATTTGGTTTTGCTGCTAAACTTTCAACAAACGAGAATGCTCGAGTTGAAGAGTTAAACTTGCAGTCAGATCAAGTGAAGGAATTTGTACAGGCAGAGGGGCATATTATTCCTCAGAAGAGGAGTGCTAAAATCCATGACTTTTGCCTTGGGATCCCTTTTGGTAAGTTTGAATTTCATGACTGTAAAACTTTGTTGTGCAATTAGATGGACATATAAATTGTGCACAGGAATACTTGTATCTTGTTAAATGTCGTTTTTTACCTTGTTGTGTGCACATATATTTGGCAGCTATGAGCTTCTCATAGCTTAAATTGTTCAACAGCAGTTAACAGCGTGTTTTTCTAATGCAACTTTCAGAAAATAGTTCTATCGCCTTAAGTAGCAAAACTCTTTTAGGTTCATCCTATAACATGTTAGTAGGAAGCGAAATCATCAGTTCAACTTTTGACAAATAATCCCGTTGCTATGTTCTTCAGACACAATTGGTTTTCCTGAGTGGTTCAGTATTTTAAGTTTTGGAATATGAACTTTGTTGCCTTGCATGTCCACATACAAATAAGTGAAATGATTATATTTCATTTGGTTATGCAGGTGGTCTTTTATTTTCTATGGGCCTTCTAGGATACATCTTCTCTAGAAGCACCATAAGTATTGTCTTGGGCGTGGCACCAGGGCTTGCCACTCTGCTACTTGGTACTCTCAGTCTAAAGTTTTGGGGGAGCGGCAAATCCAGTTTCCTGTTTATCTTGGCCCAAGCAGGTGGATATATCCGTATTAGCTTTGTATTACTGTGAATTTGAGTTACAATCATTTTCATCCTTAGGTAAACATTGCTTACTGACCTGATCCACTTTTGTTTTTGCAGCAATTTCTGCATTACTGGCATGGAAGTACTCTCATGCTTACTTCTTGGTAACTTTTCCTACTCGTTCATTTTTTTTTCTAGAGTGGACGAACTCGAATTTCATTAATAAAATGCTACAAAATTACAGTCTTTTTTAATGAACTCCTGATTGTTTGTAGCATCACTCCTTTTTGATTGTTTGTAGCACTGATGGCTACATAGACAATCAGATCAACTCCCTGTCACAGCATTTAACTCTCCAAAGTATAGCAGCTAGGCTAACTCAAAAGATAAAAGCTACAGTACTAGAATCACCAATGCCCAGCATCCTCACAGCAGGCTTTCAGACTTTTGAGCTTGTTGCCTTCCTACTCTGATTCATATGGAATATGGTGGAATATTACTGTCTCAGTAGTGCATTAATCTTATACTTCTTTCTGCAGACAAACCAACTACTTCCTTGGGGTTTCTATGCTTCACTGAGGTAATTTACACCATATTGTCCATCTCTGTCCAAATGTCATTTTCCATTTGGAACAAGATCTGATGTCCCCTCCTACTTGAAAATTATGCAGCACTGCAATGGCTTGTTTCTACGGGTATGTGCTTCTTGCCGGAGGGAACCCCCCACCGAAGAAGCTGGCAGCCGTCCCACCGCAGTAAAAGAAGTGATTCAGTTTAGCATCGGCGTGGTTTGAAGTGATGCTGTGGCAGCGAGTATAGCACAATTTTGATTTTCACCATTGTATATTCCCTAATCTGTAGTTCCCTGATGGCTGGCCCTAGGGTTTTGACTCTGGTAGCCTGAAACTTTGAGCTAATAAAGGTTCAGAGGATGATAGCCCTGCCTCCAGTGAATATGCTCTGTTTTCTTCTACATGGATGTACGTGATAAAGATAAGCTTGCTCAGCTTGTACCTTGAGATATATTCTTTTTAATTCTCAAACGAATTAATGGATTTTTCAAATATTCTTATATCTTGGCAACTTAGTCAATATGAGTCTGCCTAGTGCCTAGGCTGTCGTTTCATATTTATCTTAAAAAAGAGAGATATTTCTGACTCCTCTAAAAAAATCGACTAAAATTACTTGAAAAAAATGTTTTGTTTCTTTGAGATCATATTTGAGCCAGGAGTAATCATTTTTCTTTTTTGAAAAACAGAGCAAGTAAACAGTGAAGCCAAATTATCGTATTTAAATGGGCTTGCAATTATAAGAAAAGGAGGCTCTCGCCAAGCCCAATACAGATAGCCCATTGAAGGCCCAACCAAGCCGCTCCGAACCGCCTCCCAGTCCCACCCGTCGGCCAGATCAGCCTTCAAACTAGGGTTTACTCATCCCGCTCCGAGAAAGCCAACAGCGTGAGCTCCGTCCGCCGGCTTGCTCCACGCTTGAGCGCCGCCGCCGCCGCAGCCTCCCTCTCTCGACCAGACCCGCCAAGATGAAGCTCGTCAGGTAACGCCCCCGTTGTCTCTGGTCCCTTGTTCCGACCGGCTCCTCTTTGCCCCTCCTCGCCGCCGCTCTGTTTGGTACGAACCTCGCCTAATTTGGTGCTCGATTTGGGGTTTGCGCAGGTTCTTGATGAAGCTGAACAACGAGACGGTCACCATCGAGCTCAAGAACGGCACGGTGGTCCACGGCACCATCACCGGTACGCTCCGACTCACCCCTCCCTTTAAATTTCTGCGATCTAAAACTGCTTTAGATATTAGGGTTTGTCTGCTGCCTGCATTCTTAAGATTTGGTCAGATCATTTAGGCGATGGTCCGATTTGCTTTTGCTATGCTTGTCTGGGAATCATTTTTTTTTGGAGACTGTAGAATTGAGCATGCCTTGTGTGCTCAGCTCTTCCTTTTGTTAGGCTACAAATTGTTTCAGATAAAGCCAACCTTGGGATTACTCTATTCCACATAAATATGCTAATTAGTAAGTTCAATTAAACTTCCAGTTATAATCTTTTGTCCTGCTTGGTTCATAGGTGATTCACCCATCACTGAATTGCTTGTAGGTTGTTTGCATTTGGTAAACCTTTTTTTCTGGGATCAAGGGAGCATTACTGCTGAGTGATGACTATATAGAGATATTTGATTTCACTAATCATAGGTCTTTTGTTTTAGATCCATAAGTACTAGTAAATGGTCGGATGCCCATTTGAAACTTGAAAGTAATGGGCACTTCGTCAGTTGTTGGTAATTGAAGCAAGAAGCTGAATGTGCAAGGGTTTTAGCCTCTCATGTGCTCTTTTATCATTTACTTAAGAATTTGCTTATTGTGAGACTTAAATGGTATCATATGCTATGTCATATATAGAAAGGTATAAATAATGTAAAAATATTTTTATAACATTTAAGTGCTGGTGGCAAATATTGATTTTTCTTCCTAAGAAGGGTTTCATGGACAATTACAAATTTCTAGATTTCTTTGTTTTACATAGGGTGTTTTGGGTGGATCAGGTTGTTCCTAAATTACATTGTGATGTTAGGGAGCATGAATTCACTTTATTGTTTACGAATAGGGGGAATATGTGTGGTTAAACTTTCCTGTTTTTTCCTGCTACAATTCAGGAAATCATGGTTTGATTGCAGTTTTGGTCCTTCGATGACGCACCCTCACAATATTATGCTGCCACACATAATTTGCTAATCCTGACAGGATTAATGTAGGATCATGGTTTAGTTTGTATCGCATATCCACTAATTCATGCACATTTTTGTAGGTGTTGACATAAGCATGAATACTCATCTGAAGACGGTGAAGCTTACACTGAAAGGGAAGAATCCTGTAACCCTTGACCACCTCAGTGTGCGAGGAAACAACATTCGCTATTACATTCTTCCTGACAGCTTAAACCTGGAAACTTTGCTGGTGGAGGAAACCCCAAGAGTCAAGCCTAAGAAGCCAACTACAGGTTTGGTCGTCCGCTTTGCCTTCTGTTTGAGTTGAACAATTACTAGTGCTATGATGTAACTGGCGAATATATTTTTTTTCTTAACTCAGGGAAGCCTTTGGGACGTGGTCGCGGCCGTGGTCGTGGACGTGGCCGGGGCCGGGGGCCGCGCTGAGCTCTATTACCCCCTTGCTGTCGGCTCTCTTGCATGACAAGTTTCCCGTACAATGTAACCTGTTTCCCCTGCACGCTATGTGAAAGAATGTTGCATTGTTACCCTTCTGATGAACACAGGCCTAGTATCTCAATCGCAGTAGTTCTTGTTGTGGAATACTGGAATCACCCTGTCTATTTGACCCATGGTTCATGTCTTAGGTTTACATTGTAGTTAATTTGCAATGACTTTCACCTGGCATACATACAATATGCCGCAGACCTATGGATATCAAGGTTGTATGCTTGCGTTTTCACAACATGGGAATTATTGCTCTGGAGCTGTGCCTTGCAGTTGTTTTGCCTGATTGCCTCTGTTTGATCTTTGGCTCTATCTGAAACTTGAAATTAGGTTTCCGTTGGGCTGTTGGGGCAAATACTGATGTTGGATCGCTGCGCATGCTGATTCAAGCTGGTGAGCTGTACTAATTTTTGTGTTGCGCAGTGTTTGTTAAAGGAAAAAAAATGCCTGGGGTCAGATGAAGCTGTTGTGCTCGAATAGTTGAAATCGTTAACAGTTTGTTCTTCTGTACTAAGATGTTCACTTCTGATAATGAAAAGTTAACTGTTTCCTTCATAATAGTGTCGTCGTTCATAGTCATTTGGTCCAAATAAAAACGATACTATGTAAATAATGAGGTGAAGATATTGGTAAAGAGCAGAGCGTATTCTTTCCTACACCACCAATCAAGTAGTGTTTGCATCCACTAAAAATAAAAAAAAAAGCAGTAGCGATACATTGAGGGGAATAGGTGATCGGACATCGAGTTATCTGTTGCGGCCTGTACTGTCAATGTTTGTGCGATATATTTATATATATATCTCAAGGTGCAGGGGCCCACTTTGGCCGGCGTGGCCCGGCCACGAGGCCACCCATCCAGAGATTGTTGATTACTCGATGAGTTGTCCCGGCTGTGTGCGACGGTTGCCCCAGGTTCGTGCGCCGCGCCACGCCGCCACGCATCGTGCGGTGGCGTCTGTGCGCCGCTCACGCCGTCGGCAGCCCACCAGCGGGACAGCGACCGTGACTCCGGGAGCCAACTCGCCGGCCAAGTGGTAGTGGCCCGCGCGGCCACATGCTCCGTTCCAGGGCAGCCGCCGCGCGGCGGGCACCCGACCTGCACTTTGCAATCGTTCCATCACGACTCGTGTAGTCGTGTCCCGACAATAACGCGGCGACGCCTGGACGCCGATGCCGGGGCCTGGCCGACGCCTCCGAGTCCGAGGGCGGCGTGACGGCGTCTCGTCCTCCGGCCACGCTTACGGATGAGGCGCGTTGGTTGGACGGATTCCTGTAGCATGGCTGCATGGGTGGCGTCGTGGCCATCACTGTGTTTCCAGAGCCTTCGATAAGCTCTGATCCTCCGTAGTGATTCCCCCTGCTCCACGCCTCCATCAGAGCAAGCACGCATCGCGATCGTATTCCCTGCTGCTCAAGACGGACCTCGCTGCCAGTTCAATTCATCCGCTCCTACCCCTTGCATGGCAACCGGATCATAATCCCAGCAAGCAGCAGGCCTCATCCATCATCCGGTCCCACGTGTTGCGCTCTCCGAATTAATTTCTCCCACATGCCCTGGGTTTACGCCCGCTACTCCATTGGCCGCCGCGCTATCATAGTTTTATACGGCAATAATCATTCGTACAGTACCGTCAGGGAAAAAGAGAGGCAGCCATGTGTCATGGGTTAGTCCATACAGCCCCGCCGCGATTCGATTCTTATCATGGCACAAAGGCGAAAAAGGCAGGGCAATATCGCTCGCTCTCTCGCACTGTCGCACAGCCCCTGCCTGGCTGTAGGCTTCACTAGCAAAGGCAGCGATACCGCCGTCGCCATACCGCCGACGAGACAGGGCGACACCTTGCCCTTCCTCCGATAAGAAGCCGTGCTGGACCTGCAAATCGTCTGGCCGGGGAAGACAGATTGTGAGAGAGAGATAATCCGAGAGAGGCGGTCTGATTGGTCATCGCCGCCATGTGCAAGCTGAGGTGCACCAAGGAGTACGTCGGGTGCTACCTGCTGGTGATCCTGGTGATCGTGCTCCTCGTCGGCGTCCTCTTCGGCCTCGGCGTCTTCCGCCACGGCTACGACCGCTTCAAGGACATCGGCCGCAACCACACCTGCTACGACTGCAACAGGTACTGACCGGTCCAGAGCTTCCAGCCACGGCGCATCCGCGCATGGTCCGGCGTCCGTGCGTGCGTGCAGTGTGTGTGAGAGCTAGCTGCCGGTGCGGGCACCGGACTCTGTGAGAGCTAGTTGATCGGTGTGTAACTTTCTCTCTTTTTTTTTTGGGTGTGTGTAGTGTAGAAACAAGTTCCTGGTCTGTTCTTATAATTATTTTGGCCCTGTTTTGCAGTCAAGTTCTTGATGCTTTCTACAGTCACGTTCATGGTGTTCTTGGCTCGAAATTTTCGAATTTGTTGTCTGGCTGGTCGGGTTTGTATCTTTTGGCTAACTGCCGCCGTACTCGCTTACCGGTGAAACAGCCCTGTTTTCGTCGTTTGCTTCCCCTAAATTTTGAAAGAAAAAAAATTCAAGCTTTACGTCTGATGGCAATTATACTGTTACGATCAGAAAGACTTGAGATCAGCTTGTTCTTAAGGTCAAAAGTACATGTAGCCCTTTAGCCTTTACCCTTTGGCTTTACGCAAAACTCCAAGAACTCGCAAAGTTGCCACAAGAATTTTTTTACAGCCGACACTGAATTTATACATGATTGCCCTCCAGAAGCAGGGTATATTCACTATTCGGCGGCTGCGGGTTGACAACTTTACATGGCAAAGCAACCTTGGACCAACCGACCAAGACGTTTGGAAAAGATAAATTAACAGCATCAGATCAAACCATACATCGTTTTATTTTATTATTTACACATGCAGACGGAAAGAATTCGTGGATGCTAAAAGACTGCACACAGATATAAGGAATCTAGTAAATTACAGAGGGAAACACTTTATACACCTGACATAAATTAACTGAATCTTTCGAGTTGTTCAGGGAACAGAATCTATCGGTGCGTTTAATAACGAAGCACCCTGGAGCAAGCTATTTTCCACTCAGAAACGTGAAAGATAACGCAACCGGTATGTGCCACACGACAGACAGACGCCTTTGTACATCATCGCATTAGCTGATTAGCTGCAGCAGCTACCGCCTTGGGAGGATGAGGATCCAGCGCCTCCGGATTGGCCAGGGACCGCGTATCCAACTTTGATTCCATAAGACTGCAAATTTGACAGAAGACAGTGAGAATATGAGATCATGCTCGTGGGAGGTAGTACAGGATCTAGATTATATGATCTAGCTTATAATATGAACAATAATCTCATATGCACAACAAACACCACAGATTACTCTTCATATACAGACACGGAATATTCCAGATGATATAGTCCCATAAGCTGTCTAAGGTATGCTTATTTCAGACTACAATCTACCCAAGAAAACAACAGGCCCTAAGCAAGCGGAAGTCTCCCAGAGAGCAGGACAAGGTGCCCAGGAGGACAAATGGCATTTTAACTGTCAGAGAATAACTACTTTCCAGCTAAATACCTTTTTCTACTAATCCTTGGACACTAATGAGTAATATTATCTTTCCATACCTCTTCCAGTATCCAGACAAACACCTTCTCCACGAAATAACATAAAAAAGTTTATACAATTTTACCATTTCAGAAAAAAGCTAGTTTGGCCAGCCATACAGAAACTGAGTATAAGGTTTTGGATTCCAGTTTTCATGTTTGGCACTTCAACCTTTCAGTATATAATGGCTCTCAGAAAAAGGGAATGGGCTTTCTACAAGATGGGAAGTAGAGACTTAGGCTTCAATGCACATCATGAGGCAATCCATATATAGTAAAATGGAACAGAAAGGTACATGAGTATCTAGCTCTATCTCAGGAAAGGTTTTTGAGCCTCAATAAGAATGTACTACTGAAGTTCCATAAATGATGCTTAAAGTAACATTGAAGGGGATCACTATGTTTTTCCTAAACAGAGCAAAAGTAACAATTCGAGATTCAAAAACCTACCTCATTAGATACATCGAAAACACCATCTTGGATTTTCTTGTAGATCGCTCCAGCAGTCTTAACAAATGCCTGCATTTAAGGGTCCAGATGAGAAAAATATTTGGAATATCCTTAACTGCTTATAAGACACAGGGAACCAAGCATCACCTCCTCGACGTTTTGTGCGGTTTTTGCAGATGCCTCCATAAAGATGAGGCCATGCTCCTTGGCAAACTGCTCGCCTTCCTCGTAGCTCACTGCACGCCTGTGAGACAGATCACATTTGTTCCCAACCAGCATTATCGTCATATTGGCGTTGGCATGCTGCCTCGCATCCTCCAGCCAGCTTGCCAGGTGATTGAAGGTCTCCCTCCTGAGATCAGTTCAATATGGATTTGAATGCCAGTATCAGCACGATTCCAAAACCAAGCACATAAAGAGACTACCCAAGCAAACTTTGAACTTATGAGGGGTATTACCTGGTGATGTCATAGACCAAAAGAGCACCAGCAGCCCCTCTGTAGTATGATCTAGTTATGGATCTGAATGACTCTTGGCCTGCCTGTAATGTGAAATGGTAATAACATCAGATGGGATAAATCATGCATGTGGCCACGTGGGCACTCCAGTGCTTCAAAGGCGTTTCCTAGATGTCCAGACGGACCAAGTTCGCCTAGGCGATAAGGCATACACAGCTCACCTTGGGTCGCCTTTGAAACACTGGGGCATTCCATATTAACATCAACCACAAGAGGGCAGACAAGGATAGCTAGCCCAA
The DNA here is from genome assembly GCA_004135705.1 of Alloteropsis semialata. Lineage (NCBI taxonomy): Eukaryota > Viridiplantae > Streptophyta > Magnoliopsida > Poales > Poaceae > Alloteropsis > Alloteropsis semialata. The sequence goes on along the minus strand of CM014276.1, from coordinate 46,549,856 downwards.
TGTGACAATGCTAAGCTAACACAATTTTCACTGGGGATGGGGCAAACTGACAAGGCACAAAGAATATCCAATCCATTATATTGTAACTGCAGAGCTCAGCAAGCTGCAATGTTTTTATCCTGAAGTTCAACACCAGCGCCCAGCCTCCAAAAAAAAATTATAATGAAAATTATATGCTAGAGCAATTGGACACCCTAAATTCTAGTTTGCAACCGGAATCGAGCAGCTCGAGTCCCATGGGCGATCGATCAAGCAAGCAATTATGTCGCCCTAACTGGTAGTGATAGATCCTATCAGCACAAAATCGATCTCCAGCACACAAGGGATGCGTACGGAGGAAGTAAAGCAGTAGCAGAGGGCAGAGAGGCGGGTGTCGCACCGTGTCCCAAATCTGGAGCTTGATGGGCTTGCTGTCGATGGTGATCATCCGGGCCCCGAACTCGACGCCGATGGTGAGGTCGTGCACGGGCTGGAAGCGCTTGTCGGTGAACTGCAGCAGCAGGCACGACTTGCCGACGCCTGCACATCACATCGCCGGCAGCCAAGCAAAGGAAAAACCTGTCAGTACCGCTAGAAGCCGGGAACCCGGGTGTGGATGGGGGGTCGACGGATTGGATCTCCGTCGCGGAACCCGAGCGTCCAGGGAGCCACGCCGATCCCGTCGGGGAAACGGGGAGGAGAGGGGGGATCGGTGGGCGGGGGGTGGGGACCCACTGACCTGTGTCGCCGATGATGATGTACTTGAAGAGGTAGGCGTACGACATCTCCGGTGTGCGGGACGGACGAAGAGCGGCGGCGGCGGCGGGCTTTCGCGAGGCGCGCGTGCGGGAGGAGGAGGAGGGAAAAGGGAGCGGGGAAGACAGAGGAGGTTGCTTAGCGAGGGGGCAGGAGGAAGCGGGGCGGCGGAGGAGACGTGGTTACGTGACGGAAGGAAAGGAAGCGACGGGGGCAAGACAGCTAGCTCGGAGGGGATCGGCGACGGCGTGCGGATTGTTTGGATTGTTATCTCGGCTGACCATGCCAGTGGGGGCGGCGCGGGTGGGGCTGGGGGAAAACTGCCGTGCCGTCCTGTGCCAACCCGGACCGAGCTGACTCCAGAGTCCAGAGGCATCCAAAGTTCCAAACGGTAGGCGCAGTCGCACGGGGTCGGCTCGGGTTCCGGTGGGCTCGTGGGCTCGTGGACGGACGCGGATGGCTGGAGCGGGGGAAATTTTTTATTTTTATTTTTTTTTACGATTTTATAAAAACGATGACCGAACGACAGATTTTACAAATCTGTCACCCAACCGTCGATTGAAATGACGATTGTCATATAACCGCCGTATCAAACGGCGGACAGCAAAACGACGAATGGCTACAGTTAACCGTGGGTACAGTAGCGTTCTACCGCCAATTCAAACGGCGATTCTTCCCTCCTGTGTCAAAAAAATCATAACATTTTCATATAAATTTGAACGGAGCTAAAATTTATACAAAAATTGTACATCTCGACGAGATCTACAACTTTATAGTTCAAACTTTTTTCATTTGAAATCATCTTTATGTTCAAATAATCTACGCAATACTCAGATCTAATGAACCAGAAGAATTTTCCTTCTCTGGACAGCACATCTTCAAAACTTATAACTTTTTCATATGAATTTGGTTGGAGATAAGCTTCATACAAAAATTGTAGAGCTTGATGAGATCTACAACTTTGTTGTTCGAACTTTTTTTATTGCCAATTATTTTAGTGCTCAAATAATCGAGACAATGTTCAGATCTAAAATTCAAATTTTAGATATGAATATTGTGTGGATTATTTGAACATGAAGATGATTTCAAATGAAAAAAGTTTGAACTATAAAGTTGTAGACCTCGTCGAGATCTACAATTTTTGTATAAATTTTAGCTCCATTCGAGTTCATATGAAAAGGTTATGATTTTTTTGAAACAGGAGGAAGAAACCGCCGTTTGAATCGGCGGTAAAGTGCTACAGTACCCGTACGGCGGTTACTGTAATCCCGCGGGTCCTGTAGCTTACCGCCGTTTCATTCGGCGGTTTTTCTATCCGCCGTTTGATATGGCAGTTTGAAAGTGCATCTAGGCTCCCTTGTGGGTTTTGGTGAATTGAATGACAAAACGATTAAAGGACTAACGTGTTTGTTAAAGATTATGAGCAGAAATTAAATGATATATTTACAAGACACTTTTGTTCATTGGTTGAATACAATGTGGATGGCTCATGATGACATATAGAAGTGGTTATTCCCATTATGTATGAACATGATAGTTGGCAAGTTATGATGCAACAAAGAAAGAGACATGAGGATGTGTGTAATATATTGGTCTCTAAAATTGATGAAAGCTTGTTTAATATTGATATGGGATATCTTAGATCATGTTAGATTAAAATGTTGCATAAAGCAAGTTTGGTTGAATGGACAAGAGACATGGTGATATGATTTATTCTTGGTCTATATTTGAAGAATGACTTGCAAACAAGACATGATGACTTTGAAGGAAGTAAAAGGTTAAAGTAAAGCGGATATATTGTATATCAAGAATTGGTTTTCATTGTTGATACAAACTAGTGCGAAGCCACATGCGATGCAAAGAAGAAGAGGTGAAATTCGGGATAGTGTTTCTAGGTACTAAGCAATGTGTGATCAAGTTGTGGACTTGTGTCATGTATCTTTGCTACGGTGACGAAACTTTCTTTGGATTTCAACTTGATGAATCTTGGTCACATTTGGTATTCATATTGGCAAGTATCAAACTTTCTAGAAGTAAGTTGTGAAAAAGGTGAATTGAACTAGAAGTGAATTTTATTCAAAGACAATGGTTCAAGTCACTAGCTCAAGGTTGAAGTGCTCAAAGAGACAAGGTTGGATGCAACTCTCAAGTGGATATGTTGATCAAGTATGGCATAACTCAAAGTGAAGAAGCTCAAGTGCATCATTTGTATTTATATTTGATCTTGAGTATAGGTATGCCGTACTATCAAGAGGGATGCATCACATGTAGTCTTGAAATTGTCTAAGTGCTCAAGGAACCCATGTGAGTTGTTGAGAGACACAAAACCCTCACGTACACCGGTTTTGAGAAACCGGTGGCACCGGTTTTGTGTCAGGTTGCTACAACGGCTAGTTGGTTTGAAATCTCGGTGGCACCGGTTTTAGAAACCGGTGACACCAGTTTTCACTGGGTTCCCAACGGCTAGTTTTTGTGGAGTGGAGTATTTATACCCCACGACCTCCACAGTGGCAAGCTGCTGTTCCTGAGGTTGCTATAGTGCTTCCCTGCTCTTCCTTGCCAAGCCAAAGCCATATTTGCTCTCCCCAACCCCTCTTTGTGAGGTAGCTTGCAATTGTGATATCCTTTGTGTTGGGTAGTAGAGAGAGCAGCCATTGTGTGAAGTTTGAGAGCACCAAAAGCACCTTGAGCACTGTTGGACTTCATCAAGCTTGTGTGATTCATTTGTTACTCTTGGAGCTTCGCTCCTAGACGGCTAGGTGTTGCCCGTGAGCTACCAAGGTGTGGTGAGCTGCGGAAAAGTTTGTGCAGGTCGTGCTTCGCCTCCGAAAGGGAAGAAGCAAGCTAGTGGAAGGAGGAGATAGCTTGACCTAGTGTGGTCGCATAAGCTTCCTCAACGGAGAGTAGGATTCACCGTGCCTTGGTGGCTGTTTGGTGCAAGCGGTGAATCCGAACTTCGGGAAACAAATCTTGTGTCTCCCCGCTGGTTTGAGCTTCTTTGTGCTTATATTGCAAATTGGTGAAATTGCTCGATATTGTTGTATATGTGTTTTTGAGTGCAGGGACTTGGAGATATACCTTAGAAAGACATTTCAATCATCATCTCCAAGTTTGGTTTGATTCCGAACTCTCTAGCATATTCAATCTATTTCGGGGGTTCACTGCCAGAGCGTTTGCAAAACCGGTGGTACCGGTTTTGGTGGCAGTGTTCTATATCCGCTGCGTTAGGCGTGCAATTCTTTTATTTGGAGATTCTAAAGATCCTTTTAGAAGTTCATTTACTGAATTTCTAAAAGTGGTATTTGGAATACCCAATTGTCACTAATAAATTTGTTTTAAGTGGCAAATTTTAGGTCTCGCCTATTCACCCCCCTTCTAGGCGACATCAAGGTCTTTTCACGGTTTTGACCCTTGCCGCCGTATCATATGGCGACCGCCATTTCAATCAGCGGTTGGGTGACTGATTTTACAAAATCATAAAAAAAATTAAAAATAAAACAGATTCAGAGTTGGGAGTTGGGACCTGGAGCTGGAGGTACTGGAAGGATGCCGCGGCAGATCGGCTCCGGCCGGGCTACCACGTCATCAACAGGAAAGTTCGTGAAACGGAGAGTACGCATCGCAGTCACCAGCCAGCTCTGGATTGAGTTTTTTATACTTACGGAAGAGACAATTATCTCGGCCGGAGATCTATCAAGCCGATGGTTCCTTTTCTCGTTCCAGTGACTGCAACACATTCTACGAGTCTACGACACGAAGGTGGGTAAGGCTAACCCAATGCCAAGTTTTATTTTGGTTTTCAAGAGTGTCGAAGCATCAAATGATAATTGGTTAGTGAATGCAACATCTCTCTACAACATATTGTCCCAATTTTAATGTTTTAATACGTTCATTGCATTTAATTATAAACGTATTGTGATTATAAAACATATTGTGATTTGAAAACAGTACATATAGAGCTTCTTCTTTAAAGCATTGCCATGTCACCCAAAATGTTTATGTGGCATGTTAAATGAGAAGGAAACTCTCATTAGAAGCAACCTAATGTTCATCATGAGCACCTATTTTGCTATCCAACTTTAATATAGTTCTAGCAATGACCTCCATTGTTATATTTTTATTTCCTCACAACCTAGATAAAGGATCGCATAAGTGCATGTACGTTTTTTCTCGTTGCGTTGACCCCTTTTGTTGTCACCTTTTTATTGTTCCGAGTGTATCTAGCTAACTGGGCCCGACGGTTAGAACACTTAAACCAAACAGAATGGGCCAGGCCAACCATGTTTACTTTGGGCTTTCCACTTATTCGGCCCGCTGGACTGCAAGCAGGCCGTTTTGCTGCCGGCGACCCCACCCAACCAAATGCTAAAAATTGGTTCCCATCGGCCCATGAACCATCACTGGTTTGGCCCTTTCCTCTGGTCCATCACCCCGTGCAATTATGCAATCCCCATGAGAGAGAGAGAGAGAGAGAGAGAGAGAGAGAGAGCACCAAATACGTTACAAAGATTCTCAGAGACTGTTCGTGGGGCGTGGCGTAGGTGGCCCCGCGCCCACTTGTGCGCGTGGGGCTCCTTCAGTCCTTCCCACGCGACAGCGATCTCACGCACGTACGTACGCGACTACACGAGCAGCTACTCCTACAGTGCCTGTACTCGCTCCTACCTGGCAGGCTAGCACACGTGAACATGACGCGGCAGCCGGCACGCACGCAGGCAGCGGCCATAGTAGCTCCGGGCACGCGCACCGTGCGTCGTCCCCGCTCGTCACCGGCGCCCCCGCGCCGCAATAACTCGCGGAGGAGAAGGGTCGTGCTCGTGCATGCACCGATCACATCGCGCCGCGCCCCCAGCCAGACAGCACAGTGGCGCGGCCACGTGCCGTACGTGCCGCGCCGCGCTGCAACAGTGTGCGTGGCGTGGGTCATCAAAAGCGACGCGTGCGTGCGTGCCTGTGCGCGCGGTGGACGCGTCGGCCGGCCGGCCCGGTCGGCGGGCGCCTCTGCATGCTGCCTCTACGGCTCTACCTAGCGTTGGCCGGCCGATGGCCGTCATGCGACATGCGAGTAAAGCCGTGGCCGTCGGCGACGTGCGCGGCTCGAGGTTGGTTGGTTGTTGGTGCGCGCGGCGCGGCGCGGCCCGGAAGGGAGCGGCCCGGTGGGTTCGACCACTGAGCAAAGCGAGCGCGGCGCGGCCACCGGCCAAGCCTCTCCAACCAGCGCGCGGCTACGGCGGTAGCTCGGTCAAAAGCTGGCGCTGGCTAGCTTCTCTGCTCGACCGCCATGGAAAGGCAAAGCGTGATCCACCGAGATCAAATCGATCGATCGCGGGCCTAGCCGCCTAGGTTAGGTCGTGTTAACAAACCCGATTAGCGCCATCATTACGGAGCAAATCTGCCGATCGGTCGGCAAAGCTGCAGGGTCGTCGTCGGCTCGTCGCCCCCGTGATCATGTTCGAAAAGGCTTTCCTGCCCGGAGATTACTAGGGATTAGTCAATGCCCGCACGGCCGCACACGACCGAAAGCGCACGGGCTGCCGATCGAGAGATCATTATGGCGTTTTGCGGCGGCGCCGCGTATGCGTGCGTGGTCATCACCGCCATCACCGGCCGGGCTTGATCGGTCTGTAGGTTTATTTGCCGCGCGCGACGACCGGCCTGGATTCAGTGTACGTGCGCTGCTTTCTTTTGCGTTTCGTACGGGACCGGGTCGGATCGGACGCCACTCACTACTGCATGCATGTGTGGCTTTGGCATGGAGTACTCTCTGTACTCTAGTAGTGCAGACGTGCAGTAGAGTTTGACCCTGACGGCGGCAAAGGTGTACGTTCGAGTTGAGCCGGATCGGATCGGATGTGCCGAAACGCGTGTC
>CM014276.1:46508874-46536976 GCA_004135705.1 Alloteropsis semialata | reverse complement strand
TCGGTCCCGTGTGACGTCGTCGGTTCTGATTATTGGCATGGCATGGCCGCAGCGGCGCCTCATGAATCCCACGAGCTCTGCAGAGGCCGTCCGGCTCCGGCGACCAGGGCCGTCTCCGTCGCGTCGCCGCTTGCTTTTCCTTTCGCTCATTTTTCTTTTTTCTGGCAGGCTGGTGGCCCGTGGCCGTGGCCCGTGGCCCTGCGCCCCTGCCCGTGCCCCTGCCTGCACACGAGGAATCGCAGCAGAGACGACGAGCGTAGCGACAGATTTGCTCGATGCGGCGTAGGTTCAAGGAACCCCGCCACAGGGCACGGGACGGGACGCCCACGCCGCCACGCGATTGCATCTCAACCATCTGCCACGATCCAAGCGCAGGTTTGGCGGCGTTCTTCCGTGATTCCATCACCGGTGCTGTCGATCTGCAATACGTACGTACTAGAAAAGATACCCTCACGAAGAACACGTTGGACGTCGACGTTCACGGACGCCGCCGCGCCGGGGCAAGAGGACGTGCACGAGCGCATGCGGCGGCGGAAGCTGCTCGGAAACAGAGGGATCGATCCAACACCGAACAATTCGGCAGGCCCCAGGAACAACAGACAAGTCCATGGCCCAGAAAAAGCGTCCTAATCTGCAGTTAACTTCCTGCATTAGACATTAACAAGTCGCAGATGAAACGAGCTTCTTGATCCAAGTCTTGGCCCTAGCTGGCCGCTGGAGGACGAGGGGGCGATGCAAATCCATAGGAAGATATGGGGCACGCGCAAGAGGACAGGAGGCGCACGAGGGGGCTTCTCGCCGGCGCCGGGCCGGAAAATGGGACGACGGATCGGCTTGTTTATGCGGCTACGGTTGCCCCGGTGCTCGAACTGGGCATTACAGCTCGCCGCCTCCACATGCATGCGCATGCAGTGGAGGCCATCACTTCCGATCGATCTGAGACCAGCCATCCAGACCCCTGCTTTTGACTACTCCCTAACCCTAACACTGCCGATGCAGATACCGAGCACGCGGATTCGCGGATGACCAACAGATTCATGTTTTTTTTTAACTGTATACGGTACACGATTGGATGGCATACATGTATCGTTTGACCGTCAATGTCGCTAGCCATGTGTTTTTTTTTTCCTGCAGACAACATGACAATATTCTTTTTTTCAAAGCCAAGACACCGCAACCTACGAGTGCTTCCATACCCTTCCTATCCCCGCTCGAACTCGATCTTGTTCGAGCATGCCTTGCACAATACATGATCCAACCTGAAATGTACAAAAAAAAAGGTTTGGCGACGTTTACCCAATCACGTGAGGGGTCGTTCAGATAAAATTGGCCCAGTAATAGTCAGACACGAGCCGAAGGAGTAGGCGATTGGTTTCACTAGCCCGACATAAGCCGAAGGCATTGGCGACTGATTTTACTGGCCCGACTCGACCTGATAAATGGTCTGGTCGGGGCACAACCTAGTTTAGAAAATTTGACTCTAGAGGGTGAGGCTGCCAAATAATTAGACAAGGAGGTAGAACATTTTTTTTAAAAAAAATATGAGATTCTATAGGTCATTAATTATTTTAAGCTAAACTAGGAAGAAATCCAAATCCGTAAAATCGCACCTTTACATAATTTCTCTCTAGTGTAGCTAGGACTTTTGGCGAGAGAGGCAGTGGAGAGAGAGCTAGAGAAGTTATTGATAATCACAATGTGGTTACCACCGGATTGACTTCACCAAGAAGAATAAGAAGCGCATCTGGCGAGCATAAACACAAGGCTTTCAAGTAATCCTAAAAGACTGTACGTATATGAACACTTCTATTAGGTATTTTTACTTCACATTTTATGAGTTTTTTTTTAATTTTAGCTATTAATCAAGTGTATTTGATATGGACTTTTGTTTAATCCAGTTCACCAAAAGATCGTGTTTTCTTTTTCTTCAACTATTTTGATAATTGCAGCTACGAGAGAGAGCAACTGTGATGGCTTTGATCTGACTATGTTAAACTTACAGCTGCTTTTACACGAACTGCCTAAAGTAGATTTTTTTTTTACAGTGACCATAGAGTAGAATACTTTTTTTTATTCATTGGGATATTTTCCCACTAAGCCAAAATTAAACATGTTTATGCTTAAGCAAATCTTTCTTTTTTTTTATCTGAGCAGAGCATATTCATAAATTCCACTAGTGGATATGTATAATATTTGCCGGCTGCTGCTGCCACCGCTAATGTGACACGACCGAAGGCTAACAAAACATTTTACCACTAATGTGGAACAAGCATAGCTTAGTTGGTTAGGTTCCTTGTGGTGGAACCTGCCCACCCGGGTTCGAGTCTCCGACTCGGCACGGGTGTCACATTTTCCTGGATTTATTCCAGGATTTAACCGGCGTTTTTCTTTCAGTGGTAGGCGACATGCCCGTCGATAGCGAGGCGCCTGTGTGACTTCGTCAATCTCAAGATCGGAACAGCCGGCCCAGTCTCTCGATGGTGCTCATAGGGGTAGGGTTTACGTGCGTGTATTCATAGGGGTGAGTGTGCGTGCGTGTGTGAGCGTCTGCGTCTGTACTGGTCTTTCGCAAAAAAAAAAAAAAACAAAACATTTTACCCGGCATATTATTAGGCCAGCTGCCATTCCCTGCGGCCAAAGTGGAGAACAAAACATCAGTAAATTGACATCCCCCATATACACGATAAAATAAGTCATCACCTTGCCAAAAAGCCTTCAATTCGGTTCTTCCCTTCTGGCCAGAGGCTGCGCTTAATCAGACACGAGTGACATCAAAGAGGTCCAAGTGTCTAGCTATTATTTATTCTATCGTTTGTGATCAGGCTCTAATCTCAGACGTAACCCTGAAGCAAACAAAGGCATCGAATCAACAAAGCCGCAACCGAGTCGTTTATTACTGCGACGCGATCACGTCAGTTCAGCTGAAATTAACAGCAGAATTGATTTCGTGAATATTTTAGATCGCACGCCCTGCATCATCGCCCATTGTTTTGGCGAAAAGCTCGGCCTCTCTCCTTAAACAAAACAGATCACGATCGAGATTCGAGACCGGGCCGTGCAACACGAACGAAGGCCATGGAAAGCTCAAAGTAGCCAGCAGGCGAGGTCAGAGACTCCTGCAAAGAAAGAAAAAAAAAGGGAAAAAAAAGAAAGCAGCAGCGCGGGGGCGAACAAAAGGGTAAATGCGGGATTAAACATTTGGGGGTGGGGCGGGGCACCCCTATCGATGAGGCTAAGGTGGACCTCCTATCTGTACTGCAACCGCTGCCACTCGTGCGGCTCCTTAAATATGCTCTCCCACCACCCACCCTCCCTCTCGTCAAGGAATATTTTTTCCTCCACGGTTGCCCGTGTCGTCGTGTCCATGGGTCGGGTGCTACAAGTACACGAGGTCCTGTTTACTGTTTAGTTCGGTAAATTTATGTAAAGTTTCGCAAAAATAATGTATTGAACGTGACATATTTTTCAATATATTTTTTCTAAAAAAATTTACGCAAATTTAACCACCACGTCCCCCGGTGAAACTCGCGGCGACTTTGCTCTGACTTCGAGCGCCTATTATTCTGAAGATCGAAGGTGTCCGGTTGCCCAGGTGCCGTAGTCCAAATTTTATGTTTGACTATGCATACGGACTACCGTGCGTACGAGCGCCTATTATTCTGAAGATCGAAGGTGTCCGGTTTCCCAGGTTAAATTCACGGCCACCAGTACCACCGTTTCTAAATTCTGAATACTCCTCCTACCTCGGCTTCGTAATATTTGGTCCACAACGGTTGCTCTAGACGTCTAGTATTACTCCCTCCGTTTTTCTTCATAAGGCATGCACACATATCAAGATTCAAACTTTAGATTTTTTTACCAATAATTTAGCTAATAATTTTTTATTTTTATAATGTAAACATTATATGGTTGGATTCGTAATCAAATATACTTTACAATGATCATAAGTTTATAATCATAGACAATATAATACTCCCTCCGTATTGAAATAGAAGTCGTTTTGGACAATGACACGGTCTCCAAAATGTAACTTTGACTTATTATTTTTCCAAAAATATTTATTAAAATATAATATATTTATTTTTTATAAAAATGCTTTTCAAGACAAACCTATTTATATGGTTTTCACATTTCCAAACTCAACGAATTAAAAGTTATTCGTGATTTATGTTCCCAATGTTTGACTAAAATCTTGTCCAAAACGACTTCTATTTCAATATGGAGGGAGTATAAGATAAATAAATGGTCAAAGTGTGATTTGGAAGACCGCGCCAAATCCTATCACGCCTTATAAATAAAAATGGAGGGAGTACTACTCGTAAGAAAAAAGATCACTCTAGTATTAAATTATCTACCTACGTGGACTGGAGAAATATTGTGAAATGGAGGGGAGTATAAGCACATTAATTTGAGAGACGCGGCTGGTGAGTACTATTGTGAAATGATCGGCTTTCGGTGCTTGTGTGTTGTGCATTAGTTGAAAATACGCACAGTGCGTATGATAGTATTTGTGAAAAGCGAAATTTATAGTTTTATTAAGAACTCGACTCAATCCAGCATATCAGAGACGCCTAACTAGAGTGTCCTATGACTTACAAAAATTCTATGTAACACGGTAAACTTGTTCGAGTGTTGGAATATTAGGAAGCCCGTTAAATATCAATTCCTAGGAGTTTTTCGGGAGCTCAAAAACTCGTGGGGTTTATTTAGGTTTGGAGGATTTCTTGGTAGATAAAATATGTGGTGTCTCATTGAGTGTGCAGTAGAGTTCTTAAAGAAACTATATGCAAAGGGATCAAAGCTCTTAATGCTTATAATTATCTAAAATGTAGATGTGAAGGAATACATTCTGTGGGAGTATATGTTCTAAACGGAAACTTCCTATAAAAATCCTTTTGTCTCCTACCACAACATCCTCTAAAATTCTTCCCAATCCAAAGGAGCCACGAGCCCACGAGTTCCATGAGGCCCGTTTTGCTTTTAGTACCAACTTATTATATGCATGGTAGTACACAAGAACGGTACAGATTTTTGGTGTTTTGTTGGGTGCACTGTAGTGACCATTGTGTGAGTAGCAGGGTTTTTTTTCCCGTTCCGGTACCTGCTACCGCCGGCCGGCGGTAGCGGTAAGCCGGACCGGTTTTTACCGGTTCCCGATGAACAGTACCGGTTTTTTCGGTAACCGATAAACAGTATCCTAACCGGTCCGGAGCGGTTTGAGCGGTAACCGTGGGAACCGGACCGGTTCCCAACGGTAAAAAAAAACCCTGGTGAGTAGGCTAGTAATAATTGGCAGCACAAGGCAGGGTGGGGAGCTTGCAACAGTGGTTGTCGGAGTACTGATCGAACGGTTCCAAAAGACCTGATGACTCTCTGTTTCGCCCTGTCTGTTCAATTTTCTCGCTAACTAAATTTCTTTTCTTGTCTTGTTTTTAAATATAAAGATGTAAAATGATGGTTAGCTCCTCCGGCGACGGTTTAAGAAGCAAGTAATGCACAAAAGTCAACCATAGTTAATTGTGATAATAAGAGGATCTCCTCTCTCTTTTTTTCCCTCCTAGAGAGGCACACATTGACCTAGGATGATGAGATTGCACTTGCACAAGGTGTGGTTTGACTTGACCATCATGGCTCCGTTTGGTTTCCTAGCAATGCTAGAAAAGCCAATTTTGACCACTAATTAAAGGTATTAAATAAAGGTATTTTACAAAACTAACTCCAGAACCCCTGCACTATGAACCCTGAAGAATCTAATGAGGCCTTTGACCGTATGATTAGAGCATGATTAGAGGATGGTTACTGTAGCATCACTGTAGCTAATCATCGATTAATTAGGCTCATTAGACTCGTCTCGAAAAGTTACGCTCATCCGTGAAGAGATTTTGCAAATAGACTTCATTTAGTACTCCATCCAAGAAAGATTTTCTCTGTGCTAGATACTGTTTCCTAGCATTGCTAGGAAACCAAACGCGCCCATATCGACAAACAGAGGCATTAAGATAACAATAAAAATCTTAAGTACGGAGTTTAGAAGATAAAATCATTGCCGCGCCAATCCAATCAATGTACTGGATGCAACAGCATTGTCTGAAAGTGTGTTTCAACCTGTACTATTTTAGAAAGATTTTCCTCCTCGTCCCTGCTGATGCGTTCATCAATTTGACTAGGATCAAGGCAGTTCATTGTGGCGTTGTCTGAACCATAGCGCCAAGAATTAGAACCCACTGTTCATATTTCATTTTAAAATTGGGCTTACGTGGCCACCAGTTGCAATTTTCAAATTTCCACATTCGATCGACCTTGTCCAGAGCTGCTCCAGCACCACACAGTCCACAGCTGCACTTGGCCGTATGTTGCAGCCTTGGCCGTATGTTCTCTCTCTCTCTACCTGCGTGTTTGACTGCACCTCTGCAGCCTAGATGCTAGGCTACTCTGCATTGGACCATCCTCCTAGTCCTAGCCATAGCCCCCCTCCTTGATAAAAGCTACACTTGTACTGTACTACGGCATCAAGGAGGTAATTTGGCTGCAGTAAAAACAGAGATAATACTACCAGCAGGTACTCCATTATCTTTTGTTTTGAAAAGGAAAACAGAGATCATGCTACTCAAGGGAAGAACACTGAATAAATAAACGAAAAGAAGGAGGCCAAAGAAAGGAAACAAAAGGCAGGCCTTATTTTTTCTCCCTCCTTTCCCTCCCTCTCCCTTTGCCAAGATCCTTCCTGCCTGGCTTCTCCTCCTATATAGCTCCCCCCTCGCCTTGCATTCCAGAAGAGATAGTGAGAGAGAAAGGAACAGCGCTGCCCAGGGAGGGTAAGCTGTGCGAGCATTGCGCAAGCTAAGCGAAGCATTCAGAAACTTACATATATACATATATAGATATATATAAATAGGAAGAGAGGCTCGATGCTTGTGAGATGAAACTTGGCAGCGGCGGTCGATGATGGCGGGTGAGCTCGCGCTGGCCGTTCTGGCGATCTTGCTCGCCTCGCTCCTGGCCCTGGTGCTGAGCCACTTCCTGCCCTTGCTCCTGAACCCCAAGGCTCCCAGGGGCAGCTTCGGATGGCCGCTCCTCGGTGAGACGCTCAGGTTCCTCACGCCCCATGCCTCCAACACGCTGGGCGGCTTCCTGGAGGATCACTGCTCCAGGTAAATCCTCCAGCGCTGAGCTCCTCCTTTCCCTTTTTTTACCACCATCCATGCACAGATCCTCTTACCGTGCAATTAAGTATTGCACCATTATTTCATGTGACAGCAAAAGGCGATGCTGCTGTCCTGTCTAAGCAGCTTTACCATGCATCTAAGTATCTTTCATGTTTTTTGTTTTGCCTTCTTCATTCTGAGCCCGTGACAGTAGTGAAGTGAGGATAGAGACGGTAAAGGTTAAACTCGATCTGATTAGCATGGTGGCAGTGGTTATCAACAATGTTTGTGTTTGGATGATGCTGCAGGTATGGGCGGGTGTTCAAGTCCCACCTGTTCTGCACCCCCACGGTGGTGTCCTGCGACCAGGACCTCAACCACTTCATCCTGCAGAACGAGGAGCGGCTGTTCCAGTGCAGCTACCCCAGGCCGATCCATGGCATCCTGGGCAAGTCCTCCATGCTCGTGGTCCTGGGCGAGGACCACAAGCGCCTCAGGAACCTCGCCCTCGCCCTCGTCACCTCCACCAAGCTCAAGCCCAGCTACCTCGGCGACATCGAGAAAATCGCGCTGCACGTCGTCGGCTCATGGCCCCACGCCAAGAGCAGCCGGCCGGAGGACGACGGCGTCAAGGTCGTCGCCTTCTGCGAGGAGGCAAGAAAGGTTAGCAACTGTTTGTACTGGCCGAATGGCTGCTCTTGACACATGGAGCAGAAAAGCTCTGCACATGTCACCGACTTGCATCTCGTCGTGTTGTTACTTGCATGAATCTTTTTCCACGGTGACTTTGACTTACCAGGGTCTTTTTTTCTTTTCTTTTTTTTCTCTCTCCCTCTGGGCCGGCGCGTGTTCTCTGTCCTTGAGAAGCACAGTTTGCATTCAGTGTGATCGTGAAGCAGGTGCTGGGGCTGTCACCAGATGAACCGGTCACTGCCAGGATACTAGAGGACTTCCTGGCCTTCATGAAGGGCCTCATCTCCTTCCCTCTCTACATCCCCGGGACCCCATATGCCAAGGCTGTCCAGGTAATCAAATCATCCAGACATGTCTTCATTAGAACACCCTAGGCTTACATTTTACTAAAAAAAACCATAACATGCTTACATTAATGAAGATGCGTTATGATGGTACAGTGTATAACGGTGGCTTATTCTGGTGTCTGCTGCCCCTAATAACTCTCACAGGCCAGGGAGAGGATATCCAGCACTGTGAAGGGGATCATCGAGGAGCGGAGGAGTCCAGGGTCATGCAAGAAGGGCGACTTCCTTGACGTGCTGCTCTCAAGCAATGAGCTCTCCGATGAGGAGAAAGTGAGCTTCGTGCTGGACTCACTGCTGGGAGGGTACGAGACCACCTCGCTCTTGATCTCCATGGTCGTGTATTTTCTTGGACAGTCTGCAGAAGATCTGGACCTGGTCAAGGTAACATACATGTTTCTTTAACTGTGATGACTGGTGGCCATCAGTAAACTATATGTGAACAACTGAACATGCTATGCACGCAGAGGGAGCACGACAGCATAAGATCCAACAAAGGGAAGGAGGAGTGCTTGACTTCAGAAGACTACAAGAAGATGGAATATACCCAACATGTAAGATGGCCGTTCACTACTATACTGTATAAGATTTGTTAGTAAGCCAGGGACGTTTTTTCTTCTGTCTGTAGCAAGCCACAAAAAAACAGTATGACATTTTGTCGATATTCAGACTACTCGTGCGTGTGATGCTGATGTGCATGTTGTATGTAGGTTATTAACGAGGCGCTGAGATGCGGCAACATCGTCAAGTTCGTGCACAGGAAGGCGCTCAAAGATGTCAGATACAAAGGTAAACAGCCCTGCATCAGCACGGTACCGAGGCTTTCGTTGCGGATTCCATTCGTGCTCATCACATGATAATGGATCAGGCAGAGGGGATGATCGCACCTTTAAGCCTGATTTTTAAGCATAGTTATGCCTAGAAACTCCTAGCTTTTGATAGACGAAGATGCTCAAAAGCAAGTGGCTCTCCCTTTTGCTCTGTTGCAGAGTATCTGATTCCATCTGGCTGGAAGGTCCTACCCGTTTTCAGCGCTGTTCATCTGAACCCCTCGCTTCATGGAAATGCCCAGCATTTTCAGCCCAGCAGATGGGAGGTATGCTCTTTTCTGTTCATCAGTAGTACTTTTCGACCTGCCATCTATATTGGTAATGAGCTGATGATTGATACTATCATATTTCATTCCGGTCAGGACATTATTAACATCTTAGCTTTGTGATAATAAGCTACATATTCAAACCTGAAATATACAATTTAAAGGCTAGAGCACCTATCAAAGAAGCTTATCTGGGCTTTTAGGGAATCTTCTTTAAAGTGTGTACTCTAACTAATTGCTGCCTTTAATTAGTGAGTGTCCACCTGTGACATAATTACCTGCAACTATCCTGGTATCTTCAGATGCCAAGCAAGCTGCCTGGGGCTGTAGTGGCTGTTGTCAATGGTCCTGGCCATGATTCCTCTCATTCAAAGCCAGCATCCTTGGCTTTGCTTCATTTTTTTTTTCATTTGGTTTCTTTGATGACGTTCATGGCTTGATTCATATGCACGCATGACTTATCTGATTGTTGTAACAGGGCTCCAGCCAAGTGACAAGCAAGAGGTTTACGCCATTCGGCGGTGGCCCTCGGCTCTGCCCAGGATCGGAGCTTGCCAAAGTAGAGGCTGCTTTCTTCCTCCATCACCTTGTGCTCAATTATAGGTAAAAACAATGGGGAATATGTGTCCTAGCAGAGTTGGAGATGCATACATAAATCTCTGCTACATACAGTCACGACAACAAAACTGACACATCAAAGCAGCACATGAACATGGTAGACAATTCTAGTAACTGACATAAGAAACTAATGCTGTGGGACAGCTTTTAAATTTAAATAGGGATAAGGCAAACATCAACAGGAAGGAAGAATAATGTGTTTATCACTGGATTTAACCTAGGGACACATACTAGTAAGGAATGGAAAGATTGTCGTTGAATAGCGAAATTGACAAGACAAACATGAACAAGGAAGCAGAATGATAAGGTTAGCTCTGTCACACTAGTAACACAAACTAATGAAAGAATAATGGCAAGAACGCACCACTGGCCACTCTTATTTATGTTTTCATCGACAGGGACCACAACTCCACAAGTAGTCTTAAATTAAATCTTTTATGTATTTTTGGATCCAACACTGCAGAACATATTATCAGACCACAACACTCAGTACAAGCATGGGTGTATGCAGTTTTCTACAAGTAGGGCTATGCAAATTGAGTAGTTCTAACAAACCATCTGGCCAATCTGCCCTGATCTGCTGTGTGATCAAACCGCCAAATCTGGTTCATAATAATCTGCGACCATCTGGACCTGGCATAGTTTTCTGGGAGTAATAGTAGAATTACTTACAGCTAGCGAAGAACCATTAGCTGATCATCCTTGTTGGTGCCTTGCAGATGGAGAATCGATGGCGATGACATTCCGTTGGCATACCCGTACGTGGAGTTCCAGAGAGGTCTGCCAATAGAAATCGAGCCAATCAGCTCTGAATCTTGACTGGCCTGAAGGGTCAGCGTCACGGCGAGTTCATCAGTAAGTTCAGCGGCGAGAAGTTTCATTAAGTGAAAGAAACGCTGGGGACACTAGCTTGTAAGTAGCTAGCATGAGGCAGCTGAGACTTTGACCTGATGTACATGATGTAGATATATTTTGTCCATGGCAATTGCTTGAGGTGGTTGGTTCACTTCACCCTGTAACATTCTCCACTGGCTCAACTACTATTCTATTCTATACGAGAAGATTGGGCTTCTTGGATTTGGAAGGCTTGTACTTACCATCTCCTGAATTTTTAGACGTCTGAAGAGCACTATCAAGTAGGTATCTCATTTGAATTTGGCCGAACAGTCGCTTCTTTTTTTTAAGCGACCGTGCCTTAACACGTATTTCATTAAGAGGGAAGCCGAACAGTCGCTTCAGTCTGTCAATCCACGTAGCAGAGGATGAGAGGAGACGAACGCAATTGAAATATGTAAAACAAAACACCAGAGTCCGTAGATTTTTTTTTGAATAAACCAGAGTCCGTAGATGACCGAAGGTATTTTCCCGCCATCTGATGGTGCAGAGGTTCTGGAGCAAATGTGGGAAGAAAGGAAATAATAAAATAAAGCATCTGATGGTCCCGAGGTTCTGTCCTGTACTTCTGTGCAAATAAAAGCAAATGTGGGAAAAAAAGGAAGTAAGAAAATACATCTGATGGTCCAGATTCCAGAGGTCCTGTCCTGTGCAAGTAATAAAAAAGAAAGTAAACCAAATGTGGAAAAAAAGGAAATAATAAAACAAAACATCTGATGGTCCAGAGGTTCTGTCCTGTGTAAACAGAAATAAAATAAAATAAAGAGAAAATTTATTTGGGAAATAATAGAACAAAACTTCTGATGGTCCAGAGGTTCTGTCCTGTGCAAACAAAAAATAAAATAAAGTAAAATTTATTTGGCCCATGCAGGTCTCGAACCTGCGACCTTCGCGTTATTAGCACGACGCTCTAACCAACTGAGCTAATAGGCCATTTGATAACGTCTCTATTATCTCAATATATATGTTGTAACTGAATTGAACGCATCGTACTATTTGCACCGTGTTCACGCTGACATAATCCATTTCTCATTAAAAGATGCATTGAAATAAAACGTCGTAAGCATATTTCGTTCCAGTACATCGTTTATTCATGAGGGCCACTATTGTGCCTACATTCTCGGAAGAAGAGTTCCACAAGCACACAAACTGAATAGGACAACATCCGCCATCTTATTGAACAGAAAGTAACTACGGAAGGTAGCAACTGGATCAGAAGAAATCAATTCTAACTGTGTAGGGAGGATCAGTCATCTTTACAATTTGGCAACACTACTGAGCTTCAGGTCTCATGCTTGGGGTTTCAGGAAATCTGGCTGATTTGTGACCGATCTGACCCATGCCCATTTGTGATCATTCACATCAACAGGGTTCTTCGCCACAGCGATGTCTTCCAATGGTATGTAACTGTATGTCCCATTTATCGGACCAGGCACAAATCCAGTAAACCCAGCCATGGCCCCATGGATTGCCGAATGAGCTAGCAAGGTGCAGTACAAATTATCAGTAGCATTTGCCGGAACCGCTCGAATCATGTATGTAGGATCAATGTATTTCACAGTGAACAGTTCATCCGGATGTTCTCTCTTCCACCATCTACCAAGCTCAGATTTCAGCCAGGGACCTACATCAAGAAACACAATGTTGCCAGACTCGTCCTGCTCTCGCTTCTGATCATCAGTCCGGGGAATCAATTCCTGACCAGCTCCTTCAGCAACCACGACGACAGCATGCCCTTTCTTCTTTATCCGTTCATATAGGAACTCGAATATACCTCCCTTCCCCTCCAAGTAGAAATCAACCTCTGGGATCAAGCAACAGTCCACATCGCGGCTGCTCAGAGTGGCATGAAGGGCAATGTGGCCTGTGCTCCTTCCCATGAGCTTGACAAGGCCTATGCCATTGACAGCGCTAACAGCCTCCACATGTGCTGCATCAATTGCCTGTTGAGCAATCTCCACTGCAGTTTGGAAACCAAAGGACCTGTCTATGATGCCAATGTCATTGTCTACAGTTTTCGGGATCCCAGTAATGGATATGTTCAAACCACGGCGCTTGAACTCTTGAAAGATCGCCACAGCTCCTCTCATGGTTCCATCCCCGCCGATTGCATATACCTTCAGCAAAGAAAACATAGTACACATGAGAAGTTAAAAAATGTTCATATTTGGCAATGATATATGGAAGGAAATAAACTAGCTGCAAGTCCATTTTCAAACCAGCATACCCTTCATGGTTTCATACCAGTGAGGTTAAAAATGCAACATTTTCTAATCTACTTCTTTCTTGCCCCTAAACGATAACAATGTTTATATGACTTGCTAGGCTTGTCTGTCATACCCTGAGTAAATGTGATTATGTGAATACCTAACACATGGGGAACTTGAAACATAAAGGTCCCTCAAACAACTTTTTTAGAATGTTAATGAGGTAAGATTTAACACTTGGGCAGATCCCAGAGGTCTTAACCAGTTTGATTGGTATCTTACATTAGAGCATTCTTTTAGCACATAAATCCCTGCACCACCAATTCAGTACAGTACATTACGAATTGGTGATGCAATCTATACGTAAGATGGATATGCACAAGTAAATTGGCAGCGGAAGCTGCAATTGTAAGTTTCTGATCCCCGTCTTAGACAAACTCTGAAAGATCGATTTTTTTTTTTGAGACCTTGAAAGACTGAAAGTTGTGTACACTGCTCTCACCTGCGTGTACCCGCGCGCAACGATGCCGTCGACGATCTTGCTTAGACCGAAGCCGCCCCGCGTGGTCTTGAGCACGGTCCCGCCTTTCTTGTGCCAGTCGTCGACGGCGGCCGGGTCGAGCCGCACGTGGTCCTCATCGCCGCCGTAGAAGCCCCGGTAGCCCGCGGCGACGCCGAAGACGTCGCGGACGCCGTAGAGCTCCTGGAGGCCGACGACGAGCTCCCTGAGCACGGTGTTGAGGCCCGGGCAGAGGCCCCCGCAGGTGACGAGCGCGGCGCGCGCGCGGGCCGGGTCGACGGCGAGGTCCGTCCGGGGCCCCGCGCGGCGATAGGCGACGAGCGGGGAGGGCGCCGCGGAGGCGAGGTCGAAGAAGGCGTGGCGGAGCGAGACGTCCCCCGGGGAGATGTAGAAGGTGGAGGGCGGGTGGAAGTAGGGGTGGCCGGAGATGGGGTTCGGGAAGACCGCCGGGGGCGGGGACGCGAGCGCGGCCGGGAGGCGCGGCACGTCGCGGAGGGTGAGCGGCGGGAGCGTCACGGTGGTGTTGGTCGGCGCCGTGGCGTCGGCGCCGGAGCTGGGGGCGGTGGGGTCCATGTGTCGGCGAGCGAGAGGGGCCGCGGCTGCGTGGGCTGTGACTGGGAGCTTGTGACGGCTGACGACGACTAGCGCGAGACGAGCGCGGACATCGGACGGAATGGGGAGGCGGGGGTTTAACTAGTCGGCGACATGTGGCGCTTTCGGCGCCGAGCTTCGAGAAACAGTGGAGGCGACGCGTCACGGCGTCAGTGGGGCACGTCAGCACCGCGGCTTATTAAACTAAACGGTCAAACGGCCACGTAAACAGCGTCACGAGTTAACGACGCGGCCTAATCTCCGATCGAGACGCCCTGTGGACACGTTAATCATAATCTAGAAGCATCATTCGTCCCAGGCCCAAAAGCACACGGCCCAGCATGATGCCAGCCAGGCCCTGTCTCAGGTCTCCGCATCGGCCCGGCCCATTCACAACCGTGCGCGCCTGTGCCGAAGCGAAGCGAAGCACGCCGCCTCGACTGAATCCTTCTCTCTGGTGGCCATCTCCGTCGTCCTCCTCGGCTCCTCCCTTCGACCCTTTTCCCCCCGAAGGCCGGTCGGTTCAGAGCGGATATCGATCCGGACTTGGAGTTGGCTCCCTCTCTTGCTGGTAAGGATGAACTAGGCTTCACTTGCTTGGACACTCCACTCCGTTTCCTTTCAGTTCGTCGCGGATTTGATTCCTGTGCGGAGGGGGCACCCCAAAACTCTGGGAGTTCAACCAATTCCCGTGCCCCACGCTAAGCTCGCCGCCAGTCCTGCGCTGCCCATTTCGTTCGTAGTACCGATGCGGCACGAGTTCGTTGCTGCTGCAGGGTTCGGAATGTTGTTCCTTTGATTTGTCCGGGTTGGGAATGTTGTTCCTTTGATTTCTCCGGCTCGTTTAGCAGATCCCTGGCTTACTCGCCTTGTTTTTTTTTTTTAACCCGCCGTTTGCAGGGTAACATGAAGAGGCTGGTATCGACCGCCCTCGTCGCGAGGGGGCTCGTCAGATCGTGCCGCGCGCCGACAACAGCTGTAAGGCTCGCAAGTCCACGTTCTCAATTTTTTCATTCTAATGTCTTATTAGCTTCCTTCGAGTGCTACCACAGCGAGATTGTTTGGTACAGTTGTAAGGATATTAGGTTTTCCGGAGTACTAGTGCATCTGGTGTATTGTTTGGAATTTAGATCAATGCGACCTGCTCATTGTTTAATGGCTAGTGTTCTTTTTACAAACATGTAACTGTGTAATTTACATGTGTAGTTTGCATACTTCCAAATTTTTGGTTTCATTCGGAGATCATGTAATTGGATAACTGTAACATATGCATACTTGTGTAGTTTCCTGACTTTTCCAGTGCTACCACACCATGGGTCTAAGTTAACAGTTGCCAACAATATGTTTGGACTGGACTGTAATAACTTCAGAAATGGGTGAATTTCTTTATTGTTAACTCTTTTGTTACTTGTATTGATATGCTTAACTTCTCTCGCACACTGACACACTCCATGAAATTAGTGTGTTCTTTGTGCCATGTAACACAACTATAAAAAAGTTGTGTGCAATCTAGAAAAAATATGTGGAACCTTCATATTTTCTGCGCAATTATTGTTTAAAGAGTCTTTTTTACAGTTGCATTGATCCTTTATGCTTGTACTTTATGCGTGTAATTTTGATTTTGTAACCTGTGATTAGGAGCCAGCAAATTAGAGTTTTGCCTCATTTGTGAATATGTGGTATGATGCATGGGTTTGAGGTTAGTCTGTTTTGTTTTTTTTTCTTTTCAAAAAATTTGAGAAGTAGGTTAGTCTCCTTTCTCATTATAAACAACGCACCCCTTGCCCTAAAAAAAACAACACACCGCTGTACATGATGTATTTACCACTTATTAGTGTTGGTTAATTTGCGTTTCCATTTTAATTCTGGTATATTGTTGTTTGCATGGTAACCGGAAGAGTAGGCTGTGTCACGACCAGCTTTCCAGCAGTTTATGAACTACTCATCAGGACATGGTGGCGATCCTAATGCAAATGGGGATTCGACTGCAACACAAATAGCTGCTGATCACGATACGCATCAAGATTTTAAGCCAATGAGCAAAAGTTCGGACACATCTTTGCATGAAATTGTTGCTCAGGTATTTACATGTACTAATGAGATTTCATAATATTTAGATCAAAGCACCCAGATTTTTTTAGGGTTAACCAGGGGAGGGGGGTTGTCCCCACCTGTTTCATTTCATTGGACTTCCAGCAAGCCATTAAAATACATTGGCGTTCTGCAGGTTTCAAAAACCAGTGTGAAATTGTGATAAAGCTAGGCATAACCTGAAGCTTATTAATGTATAATGTCTTGTTACCATTTCTTTATTGTAACAACAAGTTCTCTGGGCAGGATATCAGGGAGAACCCTGTATTGATCTACATGAAGGGTTTCCCTGAATCTCCAATGTGTGGCTTCAGTGCACTGGCAGTCAAGGTCTTCCAGCAATATGGTAGGTTGTCTACACCTTGTCAATTACCAGTTTGTTTGAAACTTAGTCAATAATCAAAGATGCTTTATAAGTTTAAGCTATATCTTATCTATTACAGATGTCCCTATCCGTGGTAGAGATATTCTGGGAGATCTCAGGCTCAAAGAGGCTGTTAAAGCGCACACGTAAGTGTCTCCTGTTTACACCTGCCAGATGACATGTTCTTAGATGGCAAGTTGTTACACATTTGTGCAGGGAATATGATCTAGATTGAAGTAGCTCGTCTAAACTTTGCATGATAAATTTTTTATGAGATTATATGCTATATGGTAAAGCCATAAAGGGAATGTTCTTCAAGCTTGACTTCAAGAGGGAAGAACCAGGTTTAATGAACAATGGGAGAAACTTCTTAATATGGTAAAAGCAACAAATGAGTTTTGTATTTATTCATCATCAGTTGTCCTTTTTATCTAGTTGAATTGTTGTGCACAGATATGTGTGTGGAACCTTTTCTTGATAATACACTGTTCAGCCTCTCATGCCTGAATCAGAAAAACCATTCATGCTTTGTCAATTTCAGTAATTATTTAATTTTTCTATGCAGTAACTGGCCTACGTTTCCACAAATATTTATCAAAGGAGAGTTTGTTGGGGGATCTGACATCATATTAAGGATGCACCAGGCAAGTTTGCTTTTCATATTATTTTGTTACTGCATTTAACAGATCATCTAACTAGTGCCTGATTCCTTATTCATATTCAGAAGGGGGAACTAAAGGATCTTCTTGGTGATATCGCACAAAGAGATGGACAGAAGGCAGATGCTAATGAGCCATGAAGTGGGTACTTCCTTTTCACTGCGACAAATATTATTCTCAGAGAATCTTTAGGCGACCTTGCATCTTGTTCTGTGCAGTGCCGGATATGGATGTGGACCCAGGTTGTTTGATCTGGCATGTCTGACATAAACCATGATAGGAGATCTGTCCAGGAGTGCACCAAGTTCTCAGTGAGAATGAATAAGTGCCACTTTGCAATGTCGTTCTTTGGTGCATTGTATGTGCAGCTTGAGTTCCAAGATACATAGGTTGCGGTACATTCCTATTTTTTTGTAATTCAGTTTAACCTGCAATAACAAATGATGAAGCTGCAAGCCTGTAAAATGCTTATGCACTACAATATACCTGCTGGAGGTGGTGTTTGTGAAGACATGCTGTCAATTCCGCCACGTCACACACAAACAAATTGTGAGCTTGATGATTACTATTTACTAAATATGTTCTACCTTGATTCCGAATGAAGGACTTTGCAAGTTTATTATCTGATTTTGGCCGAAGGACTTTACAAGTTTGTTACATTTGAGTATTTGACATGGGTTGCAGCATGCTTATTAGCTTATACACCTCGACTGATCTGTGCTGCTGCATTCAACCAGACCAAACTGCCTGGTAAAAATGCAAATTTGTATTCATCATATTTTTGTTAATCATCAATCAAATATAAAAACCCTAATTTTTTTAATCCAAATTGAATTTTGTTTTGGTTGGAGCGCACCATGTCTAAGCAATAGTGCAACACTTAGACGACACATGAGAGCTCTAGTGGCAAGCCATTATTATGAGCTCCTCTATAAAAAATAAATTTAATATTATTGTAGGTACTTGACCTATATATCAGATATTAAACTGTACTACACTTGATTCTTAGCCAAAAGGCCGAAAAAGGTATGAATTCCTATGTCATGGTATTCTTGGTTTTATGTCCTCCTCACCACCGCAGAAAATCTCCCCCGGCGATGTGGTACTAATCAAGGACCTAGAGCTAATTTAAGGCTTTGCTCAGCTAAACTTGGGTTAGGGAGGCCAAGTTATCACGCTGGGCTTCGCGTTAGGAGCGGCAGGCCTTTGTAGACTGACTATGGCCAGCCCACTTAAATCCTTGACTGCTGTTTGTAGGCTGAGCCCAGGTTGGCTACCCAAGTTTCCATTTTGTGATTTGGGCCTTCACGTCGGGCCATACGAAGAACAGAGAGGCCTATCCACAATCCACGGATATCTTTTGCCTGCCGCCGATGCCACTGGCATGAGCGTCCGGCTCCCCGGGGCCTCCAAGCCCGCCACCGCCATGGCCACCGCCGCGCTGTCCCTCCCACCACTCCCCCACCGAACTCCCGCTCCCGCCGCACCCGCCATCTCGCCTCCCCACTCCACCTCCGCCTCCCTGAAGCGGCTCTGCAAGGAAGGGGACCTGCGCCAAGCTCTGCGCCTGCTGACGGCCCGGGCGCCGCCTCCCCGGGAGCACTACGGCTGGGTGCTCGACCTCGTCGCCGCCAGGAGGGCGGCCGCGGAGGGCAGGCAGGTCCACGCACACGCCCTGGCCACTGGTTCCCTGGAAGAAAACGATGACGGCTTTCTTGCGACCAAGCTGGTGTTCATGTACGGTCGGTGCGGGCGGGTGGACGACGCGCGCCGCCTGTTCGACGGAATGCCCTCGCGGACTGTCTTCTCCTGGAACGCGCTCGTCGGGGCTTACCTCTCGTCCGGGAGCTCTGTCGAGGCCGTGCGGGTCTACAGGGCCATGCGGGCATCGGCTGCGCTGGGGTCGGCACCCGACGGGTGCACGCTCGCGTCGGTGCTCAAGGCGTGCGGTGCAGAGGGGGACGGACGCTGCGGACTCGAGGTGCACGGTCTGGCTGTGAAGAGTGGACTTGACAAGAGCACCCTCGTGGCCAATGCACTTATTGGGATGTACGCCAAGTGCGGCCTGCTGGATTCAGCTGTGCAGGTGTTCGAGTGGCTGCAGGACGGGAGGGATGTCGCGTCCTGGAACTCAGTTATAACTGGCTGCGTGCAGAATGGGAGGACCTTGGAAGCCCTGGAACTGTTCCGAGGGATGCAGAGTTCTGGATTTGGTATGAATTCTTACACGGCCGTGGGGATGCTGCAAGCTTGTGCGGAGCTAGCTCTGCTGAACCTGGGCAGAGAGCTACATGCCGCACTTCTCAAATGCAGCAATGAGGTCAACATCCAGTTCAACGCTTTGCTTGTCATGTATGCCAAATGCGGCCGGGCGGATAGTGCTATAAGAGTATTCCGTCAGATTGATGAGAAAGACTACATATCATGGAATTCGATGCTCTCCTGCTACGTCCAAAACAGTCTGTATGCTGAGGCCATCGAATTTTTTGGTGAAATGCTTCAACACGGTTTTCAACCTGATCATGCCTGTGTTGTAAGCTTGTCCTCAGCATTGGGACATTTGGGTAGGCTAAACAATGGAAGAGAGGTTCATGCATATGCTATAAAGCAGAGGATCCATACAGATTTGCAGGTTGGGAATACATTGATGGACATGTACATAAAGTCTGACTCCATAGAGTGTTCAGCAAAAGTGTTTGAGAGCTTGAGTACTAGGGATCACATATCTTGGACAACAATCCTTGCTTGTTTTGCTCAGAGTTCTCGGCATTTTGAAGCGCTGGAAATGTTTCGAAAAGTGCAGAAAGAAGGGATTAAGGTGGATTCCATGATGATCGGAAGCATTTTAGAAACATGTAGTGGTTTGAAAAGCATCTCACTGCTAAAGCAAGTGCTTTCTTATGCTATTAGAAATGGGTTGCTTGATTTGATACTGAAGAATAGACTGATAGATATATATGGGGAGTGCGGAGACGTTCCCCATTCACTAAGTATATTTCAGAGGGTAGAGAAAAAGGACATTGTTACTTGGACTAGTATGATAAACTGCTGTGCAAATAACGGGCTGTTAAATGAAGCAGTTTCTTTATTTGCTGAGATGCAGAAAGCACATATTGAACCTGATTCTATAGCACTAGTGAGTATTTTGGTGGCTATTGCTGGTTTGTCATCCTTGGCAAAAGGAAAACAGGTTCATGGCTTTCTTATCAGAAGGATTTTTCCTGCAGAAGGTCCTGTGGTTAGTTCCCTCGTGGACATGTACTCTGGTTGTGGAAGCATGAAATATGCTGCCAGAGTATTCGATAGGGCTAAATGCAAAGATATTGTTCTCTGGACAGCAATGATCAATGCTACTGGGATGCATGGACATGGCAAGCAGGCCATAGATCTTTTTGAGAGAATGTTACAGACTAGTCTGACTCCTGATCACGTTTCTTTTCTTGCTCTGCTGCATGCTTGTAGTCATTCGAAGCTTGTCGATGAAGGTAAATACTATCTGGATATGATGATGAGCAAGTACGGGTTAAAACCATGGCAGGAGCATTATGCCTGTGTGGTTGATATTCTTGGCCGCTCAGGCCGGACTGAGGAGGCTTACAGGTTTATTGAGTCTATGCCTATGGAACCAAAATCTGTGGTGTGGTGTGCACTGCTTGGGGCATGTCGTGTCCACAAAAACCATGACCTTGCTGTGGTTGCAGCCAATAAGCTTCTTGAGCTGGAACCTGACAACCCGGGCAACTATATTCTTGTATCAAATGTTTTTGCTGAGATGGGAAAGTGGAACAATGTCAAAGAAGTCAGAACCAGGATGGGAGAACGGGGGTTGAGAAAAGATCCAGCTTGCAGTTGGATTGAGATAGGGAATGATGTCCACAGTTTCACAGCAAGAGATCACTCTCATAGAGACTCGGAGGCAATCCATCTCAAGCTTGCCGAGATAACAGAAAAACTGAGGAAAGAAGGTTACACAGAGGACACGAGGTTTGTCCTTCACGATGTGAGCGAAGAGGAGAAGATAGATATGTTGCATAAACACAGCGAGAGGCTCGCAATAGCATTCGGCTTGATCAGCACCCGTCCACGTACGCCTCTAAGGATAGCCAAGAACCTCAGGGTGTGCGGCGACTGCCACAAGTTCACCAAGTTGGTGTCCAAGCTGTTTGAAAGGGAGATCATAGTCCGAGATGCCAACAGGTTCCACCATTTCAGTGGAGGCTCTTGTTCTTGTGGGGACTTCTGGTGAACGTGATTTAGGCCGTAGAACCATCAACCATGTACATCGACATGTTGTTGGCATAGAGGATAGACCAGAGGCAAATTTTGTGATGCGGCTAAGCCTGGTTAGACCACAAATTGTCTATATCCTGCCAAGGCCCCTCCCATGGCCTGTCATTGTATGGATGGAGCAGCCGAGAAGAAACCATTTGTTATCAGTCACGGCCGTTGCCTATTTTGATTGGGGTGATGCAATGTAGATGACTCTTCTTTTAGTCAGTATATACAGTAACCTAGCTTTTTTGTCAAGGTGATGCGATGTAGACTGGATAGTATAATATCCAAAGAAATACACCATATATGTGGTCTGAAGCCAAATCTTGTCCTCTTTGAACTTGATCTGTACCCAAATTCAAAAGAAACTTGATCTGTAGCTTGAAAGCTGTATGTATGAACAGAAAGCAGAACTTAACTTTTGCAAATCCTCGTCTACATCGTTCATCCCCACCCCCAGAGTCAGGTCTCGTAATTGTTCAGCCATAAGCAGGAATACAATCAGAGGAAAATAAAGGCAATTTCCAGTGCAATTTGTAGCCAGATGAATCGTATCCGCGAACGCAAGCATGCACAACCTGTTAATCTTTGTAAGCTCATGCAGTTGAAGTGGCGAAGGAGAGTTTGTCAGGAACCTGGCACCGTATGTATCGCGAGCTGAGATAAAACTAAACTGGAAACCGGTAAGGCTAGTTTTTTTTTTTGTTCTTTTTCTTTACTGATGAAGCCGTTTCGAAAGAGTTTCTTCTAAATGCTCCTAAGCATGCAACAGGGGAGCTCGTTCTGAACATAACTGGTGGCTGGTTCCTCCATAATTTTCTTGAGAAGGGGATCTGCGTGGCCATTCGCCAGACAAACTTTTCTAATGGAATATTATGATTCGTCGGCCATTTTGTACATGAAATTTGTATGCATAAAACAAATAAATTTGTCTCATAGTTAACTTCAAAATGAATAAAATGACTACTAGAATTTGCACGGACAATATGTTCATTATTGAAGATCACTTTCATAATAATAATAAAAATACAATACAAGCTTCTATGTTTTATTTTAGTAGTCATGCTATACATTTGTAACCCATTCTAATCTTATCTTAATATAAAAATTATTTTTTGTTTTGGTTGGGGTGTGCCAAGCCTAAGCAATAGTGCAACACTTAGGCGACACATGAGAACCCTAGTGGCAAGCAACTATAATAAGCTCTCCCCCATAAAAAATAAATTTAATATCATTGTGGGTACTTGACCCACATATCAGATATTAAACTGATAAGAACAGATACTACACTTGATCTTAGCCAAAAGGCCGAGAAAGGTATGAGTTGCTATGGTACGCTGCCTCTTCTTTTTATGTCCTCCTCCACCGGCTCAGATGATCTCCCCTAGCGATGTGGCACTAATAACCTATCTGGAGCTAACGTTACGGGTTCGGTTTGCTTAGCTAAA
Source organism: Alloteropsis semialata (assembly GCA_004135705.1). NCBI lineage: Eukaryota > Viridiplantae > Streptophyta > Magnoliopsida > Poales > Poaceae > Alloteropsis > Alloteropsis semialata. The sequence continues at coordinate 46,514,034 of CM014276.1, read as the reverse complement.
CCGAGGTTACCGGGCGCACGTTGTCATACTGGGCTTCGATGTTGTGATCTGAGTTGCGTTGGCGACCAAGTTTATAAATGGGCCCCGAGGGCTACGGCCCATATCAGTGATCTGTTGGGCCTTCATATCGGGCCATACAAAGAGAAGGGGTCATAGTCCACACAGATGGGGCTCGGGGCGGCCCCTGCGTGCTGAGACCAACGTGGTGACGTCGTTCGCGATTGATGAGCCGATCAGGAAACTAAGAGGCCGTGCGGAACACCTGAAGTGTAGGCTCACCGTCGTGCGTCGGCGAGCCGCTCCGAATGCTGCCGCGTCGGCAACCTGGCATCATGGCACGTAGACCGCTGCGGAGCCGCGCCACTTGTGCGTTGCTCTGGACCGTTCAGCGCTTGCAAACGAGTTCGTCCAGGTTTGTGTCCCAAAAGAAGAAAGAAAGAAAATGTGCAGGCTTGTGTTGTCCGATCCGACGGTAGCGACTGCTGACGAGTTGCGTGGGCGCGTGGCAGCTAGTGAAACAAGCCTGCGTTTAGTTTGGAAAGTAAGTTTGCGAAAGAAAGTTTTTAATTCTAAATCAAAGATTAGGAGGACTAAACATGATCTAATTATAAAACTAAATACACGGATGGACGGAAAATCGCGAGACTAATCTATTAAGTCTAATTAATCTGTCATTAGAGATTGTTTACTATAGCACGACGTTGTCTAATTATGGCCTAATTAAGCTCATTAGATTCGTCTCGCAAAGTTACCGGGGGTTATGGAATGGGTTTTATCATTAACACACGTTTAATACTCCATGCATGTAAGATTCCCTTTGATAAATAGTGAAGTTTTAAAGTTTCAAAGAGATCTAAACAACGCCTTAGTATCGCGAATTCGTGATACTAGGGCAATAGGACGCAGCGGGGTAGTACTACGGAATAATCTTTTCTCCCTCCCTTATGGCCTTATTACATGCATGCGTGCACTTTCCCATTGCGCTGACCAGCCCGCTCACTCGTGGGCGTTAAAATTCCATCGTCCCACTTTCAAATCGAAAAAGCACCATCTGAAAGCCACATGATATTATTTCAAAAATAAATCTAAAGTACCCACTCAACTATAGCCAAAGTCTGGATAACCCTCTGAACAATTTTTTGATTCACATTACTTTCACAGCTATGCCAATTAGTTCAACTTACCGCTTAATAGAATTTGTCTCTTTTTTTTTTTCCTCTATGCACAAATGAAATTTTAAGTTCAGACTTTGCAGTGTGGTAGCCGGTATCATAACTTTTGTTAGAAAAATATATTATGAATTTTTTAATATTATTTTAATAGGCTAGGACATCCCATAATAAATCAATCATAAACACTATAAATATATTATGAATTTTTCAATATTTTATTTTTAAATATAATTTTTGATATTTATTGTCTCCCTACAAAATTTGAACTTAAAACACCATTTGTGTATGGAGAGACAAAAAAGACAAATCTTATTAAGGGTAAGTTGGACTAATTGATAAAGTTGTGTGATTAAATTGAACCAAAACATAGTTTAGGGGTTAACTAGACTTTTGCTTATACTTTAGAGGGTAATTTGTACTTTTTCCTTATTAGAATTTAGAAGTACTCCCTCTGTCCCTAAAAGGATGCAATTCTACCACGATGACATGTTTTGGTATCTTAAATTTGACCAACTATAGATAAAAAGTATAGATATTTATGATATCAAATACCCGGGCCTCATTCCAAATTATAGGTCGTTTTGGTTTTTTAAGGTTCATCACTTTTGGTATACACCTAGTGACCTAGATATATATAATATCTAGATGCATGCAAAAAATAATAAATCTTGAAAAGTCAAAACGATTTACAGTTTGAAACGGAGGGAGCAAATATCGTTAGATTAATATTACAAAGTATAATTTTATAATAATTTATTTAGAACTATAAATACGGATACAATTTACTAAAAATTTGGTCAAATCGGCAAAGTAACACATAGTTGTGTTGTTTTTGAGACAGATCTAGGCCCTGTTTGGATCCATCAGTTATAAAATTTAGTACTACTGTTTACAACTTTGACCACTAATTAGGGGTATTAAATAAATGCAGTTTACAAAATGACCTCCACAACCCCTGTGCTAATTCGCGAGACGAATCTAATGAGGCGTTTGACCACATGATCGGAGGATGGTTACTGTAGTGTCACTGTAGCTAATCATGGATTACTGTAGCTCATTAGATTCGTCTCGAAAAGTTACACTCATCCGTGAAGAGGTTTTGCAAATAAACTTCATTTAGTACTCCATGCATGCAAGATTCCCTTTAGCGCTTTTAGAGTTATAAAGAACCAAACAGGGCCCTAGTTGTTGTTATCCATGAAAAAAGAGAGAGGGTAGTTGCGATGGGCTTGTTTAGTTCGGTGATAAAGTTTGCAAAATTTACTGTAGCAATTTTAAGCCGAAGATTAAGAGGACTAAATATGATCTAATTATAAAACTAATTACATAGATGGACGGAAAATCGCGAGACAAATCTATTAAGCCTAATTAATCCATCATTAGAGATTGTTTACTGTATACGATGTCGTCTAATCATGGCCTAATTAGACTCATTAGATTTGTCTCGCGAAGTTACCCGGGGGTTATGGAATGGGTTTTGTCATTAATCCATGTTTAATACCCTTAATTAGTATTTTAACATTTGATATGACGGATGAATAGTGAAAAGTTGTGAAACTTTCCTCAACTAAACAAACAGGGCCAAAACTAGACGACACGGACAGAACTAGGACCACACTGTACTGTCAGCTGCACTGCACTGTACGGCAGGCTCAGAATCCGCGGCTGATCCACTCGGTTTGCGCCCGCCGGCCCAGCCGCGCCTGCGGCCGCGGCTTCCGAGAACGGCGAAGCCCGCGGCTGATGAACGAAATCGAGTTGACCCGGCCCGGAGAGCCGAGCAAGTCAAGACATCATCGTCAAGTCGTCGTCAATGTTTACCGAAAGAATCTCTCCATCGCTCGTCGATCTGAACGCGTTAGCAAGTTAGGTAGTGGCATTTGTCTATCTGGGCCCTCCTCACCCGCTACGAATCTTCTTGCGCCATGGCTGGTCCTCCTCTCGGCCTTCCACTCGTCTTCCCCGTCGCGCCTCCTATATAAGAGCTCCAGCCATGGCCGTGGCTCCTCAACAAGACAGCTCTTGGCTGCACACACCTGCCCGAAGAAAAACAAAGAAAAGATCGGAGTAGTAATCACTCTCGTTCTACCTGTTGCAATTGTTTCCCCGGCTCCTCTCTCGCCTCAGGATCGGCGCAGACACCAGCAGCACGCGATGAAGGTAAAGACGGGCGCTTCAATCTCTGCCCCCCTCTCTGCATTCTCCTCTGCTCCGTGACGCTGATCGTTGCTCTGCTCGTGTGGCTCTCGTTGCAGCAAAAGATCGTGATCAAGGTGAGCATGTCGTCGGAGAAGAGCCGGTCCAAGGCCATGGAGCTCGTCGCCAGAGCAGACGGTACGTGCGCGTTCGCCCATGTTCGTCTGCTTCTCCTAGCTCTCGCGCATCTTGGCCGGTGCTAACGGTTCCGGCACGCTATTGTATACAGGGGTGAGCTCGATGGGGGTCACCGGCGGCGACAGGGACCAGCTGGAGGTGGTCGGCGTGGACGTGGACACGGTCTGCCTGGTCAAGTGCCTGCGCAAGAAGCTCGGTGGCGCCGACATCGTCAAGGTGGAGGAGGTGAAGGACAAGAAGCCCGAGGAGGTGAAGCCCAAGGCCGTCGAGCCGCCGCCGTACTACTACTACCCCGGGTACCACTACCACCAGCCGGCGCCGTGGTGGTGAGTGGTGACAACTGGCAAGCCAAGCGCGGAGGAAAACGCCCAGATTTTTTTGGCATTAGTTAATTTGATTCGAATTCGTTCCCCATATATTCGTATTTGGGAGTACTGTTCTGTGTAAAAGGAAAAAGACTATATATAAAAAGAAACAGTTTTGCTATTAGCCTATTACCCATTCGTTTGGGAAATTTGGTTCTTTTACAAACTGATGAGTGGATCTAGTACACCATTGAGTGCAAATTTGTTTGGTTCAGTGGATTGTCCAACAGTTGGAGTATTGGACCCTGAAACATTGTCGCGTGTTAGAGCATCTCCAAGAGTGCCTAATATTTTTAGTTTCAATAATCTCATATTGGGATCTCCCTAAAAGATTTGAGGCCTAAAAAACATAGATATCTCCAACAGTGTCTTATTTTTTATTCCCAAAAACTTTTAAATCTGCCATGTCATCGCAATCATAGGTGGGACCTCATACTCCTGCACCTAGGCGCCATCAACATTCCTGTCCGAGGCTGATGATTGGTTTCGTTCCATCGCAGACCGTAGAATATCAGTGCCGGCGCCGTGAGGCTGGAGCTCCTCGAGGCCCCTGAACTTGTTGGGGATGGCGCCAAAGATCGTGTGTAGTTGGATTGGAGAGGTTCAGGAACCGGAGTCTGGACGCGCCTCTGAAGATTGCATCTCTGAAGAAGCAGTCTTTTAAAAATCCAAGGCAGTGAGCCAGTGACAATTGGGCACCTCTGATGGATAGCAACACGTTGTGCGAGGACTGCATCAACTCCCCCGCCGACGACCTCCTCGCCGCGGGGGCGCAGACAGTAGCCGACCAGCGCAGCGCCGGCAGCCGGAGGTGCTGTAGCTGCAGCCACGGCGCGAGGCAACAGCTATGGGGCAGCGACAGGCAACAACGCGCGGGAATTGGTCCGACAAAGGCGCAAATCGCGATTGGGAGCGCCGAGCCTGTGCGGATATTTGGCCACAAAGGCCATGAGTTTTGGGCGTGCGGAAATATTGGGCGTCGGTATTAGGAACTGTTGGAGGAGCAATTTTTCGTATTAAGCCTAAAATCTGGTTTTGGGTATAGATTTTGGGCACTCTTGGAGATGCTCTAACCCCCAGGTAACTTTTCGAGACGAATCTAATGAGCCTAATTAGGCCATGATTTGCAACAGTGATGCTACAGTAACCATCCACTAAACATTCACTAATCATGGATTAATTACCATCATTAGATTCGTCTCGCGATTTTCAGGCGAGATCTATAATTAGTTTTATTATTGATCTATATTTAGTACTCCTAAATGGTAAGATTCTTTTGCAAAATTTTT
>CM014276.1:46467073-46507874 GCA_004135705.1 Alloteropsis semialata | reverse complement strand
AATCGGCCATTAACGCAGGACGATTGAGATTTGCTGAAATTTCAGAGGATGACCAGTTGACTCCAGCATCAGCCGGTTCATGCAAAGATCCAAGAGAAATTGATAGAGAGGAAGATTCAAAGCTCTCAAGTGATGAAAAGGACATCGTCTATGATTTACAAGATCAAACAATTATCGAGGACGATGAGCCAATCAAAATCCCAGAAGTTACTGGGGGGCAAACGGATTTTTCTCCATCAAACCAAGAACCTGTCACTCCCATTGTGCTAAGTGCACAGGTCAGACCGGTTGGGCACATAGGTCAGACCGGTGTAGGCCAACTGGTCAGACCGGTCTCCCACACAGGTCAGACCGGTGTAGGCCAACTAGTCAGACTGATGTCCCGCACAGGTCAGACCGGTCCGGGTTTGAAAGATCCAGCAATGCCAAAATCTGGACCTTCTGCAGCTAATGGAGGTAAAGACCGTGTCAAGCACAATGGTAAAAAGCCGAAGCTCACTTTTGATGAACTTCTGGTTAAATATCAAAAAGAAAATGAGGCCAAGCGTGCTAATCGGTCAAATAATGTTAAATCATCAAGATCATCTCCTAAACGTAATTCTGGGAATTGGAATTGGCAAAGGAAAAATTTTCATTCAGCAGCATCATATTCTCCTTTTGAATCATCAATGCCAGTTCCATATACTCCATATCTCACTTGTTTTAATCCTTACTCGTCATGGGAGTAGAATAATCCTTGGGCATATACTCCTTCATATTTTAGACCATATCATGTAGAGTATGCAGTCCCAAGAGAACCTTCATATGCGAGACAACCATATGTTGAAAATGACCATTTTGAGCGGAAGAATCGGTCTAGAGTTCAAGACAAGGAAAAGGTTGTCAAGCAAGTGTATCGAGTAAAAAGGGATGGTCGCAAAGATAAAAGTTTAGATCTGAATATAGTTGATGAAAAGCCGTGTTGAAAACTTCGGCTATTGATGGCAAAGAAAAGCAAAAATCAGCTATTGATCCTTCAAGTGCCAAATCTGAACTAAATGAGTTGAGAGCACCAAAAATCAAGAAAAGAGTGCTGCTGTCCAAAGTTGAAGCAAAGCCAAGCCATTCAATTAGTTTATCAAATTGGCAGAAGAAGAAGCTTAGTGCTCAAGAGCTGAGAAAGATGGGCATGGCATGGGTTCCTAAAGTAAGCATTCAAACTCAAGACAAGGGTGATGTTCAAGCAAAAGGTGCAACAAAGTTAACGAAGAAGAAAAGGCATGAGAAAAGATTTTCAAAACTGAGGTTTGCACCAAATCATCAGAATTATTGGGATTTACATCATCTATTTGCTTTACAAATGCCATATATGCCTATATCATGGAATTCGTCCTTAGATATGTTTGGTTATCCCTCATGTTCTTATTTTGATCCTTGGATGCTATATGGGTCTTTATATCATGGAGGGTTCTCACCAAATATCTATGCATATTAATTAAATAGGTATTGCTCTTGATCATTATAAAGCCGAAATATTTAGTTCCTAGAGATGGTTTCAGTTTCTACATTTATAAATCTCTCTACAATCTATTTCGGTTGAGCATACTATTATGGACGAATTCACTATGGGTGATATTTCATTATCGTCCTTGGCAACACATATGGCCGATAAATGTCTTTGACTATCGTCCTAAAGCAATAGTCTCCCGATGAGAGATTATTTATTGACTTCAATGTTCGGCGGGCAAGATATCAGCTGTCGACGCCGAAAATGGCCGACTAGTAAATTTAGTGGATTGCGCGTTTGGGCTCCGGATGGTTCGCGAGAGGACACAAGGGATTATACTGGTTCAGGCACGAACGCCCTACGTCCAGTTCGAGGCTGCTCGTGTTACTCGCGTTGCTCGTAGTAGGGGTTACAAGCAGTCGAGAGAGGGAGGGGCTCCCAAGTCTCTGTGAGTGTGTGCGTGTGCCGGTCGGGTGGATTCGATCCTCGTCCGATGACCGGCTGGAGGAGGAAGAAGGCCGGGAGAGAATGCTCCCGGAGAAAGAAGAAAGAAGTTTCGTCTCGTGCCCCTCGCAGGAGGCCTGGCCTCCTCTTTTATAGCTCAAGAGGAGCAGGAGGCCTGGCCTCCTCTTTTATAGCTCAAGAGGAGGTCAGAGAAAATAAAAATAAGAGAGAGAGTGTGGCGTGTTCAACAAATAACAAATAATAGGAAACTTGCTGAAGAAGCCCCGCCGCCTGCGGGACACTGTGGGTGATGCAGGAGTAGGTCCTAGTCCCGAGCTTGCTAGGGTCGTGGTCGTCCCTTCGCGGCGCCTGCGGAGCGGCTGGAACAGTGCGCGTCACATCCTTCTGCCACACCGGACAGCGCGCGGTGAGGCCAGTAAATGCCAATAGGTCGTGGAATAGATATGCGGCGGTGTGTCCTCTTTGTCTCCTTCTGCGCCGAGTCCCCCCTGTTGACCCTTATCTCCTGGCCCGTCGTGGGCCCGAGCGAGGCGGAGAAGGGTCGGGCGAGACGGAGAAGGGTCGGCCGAGGTGACGTGGGGTCGGCCGAGGTGCTTGTCCGACGGCTCCCTTGCTGGCCTGTTCCTGTTTGAGGTAGCTGGCGCAGTGGAGTAGGTGACACAGCATTAAATATATCGGTGTTGTGCAGTCTCGTCATGGCAGGGTACGGCCCTGTCGCGGTCTGCGTGTAATTTAATTTAGAGTAGATGGTGCGGCCGACCCCCGCACGTGGGTCGGGCGAGACGGACGCGCGACCCCTGCGCCAGGGTCGGGCGAGACGGACGCGCGACCCCTGCGTCAGGGTCGGGCGAGACGGACGCGCCGACCCCTGCACGCCGGTCGGGCGAGACGGACGCGCCGACCCCCGCGCGAGGGTCGGGCGAGTCAGGCGAGTCGGGAGCCGTAGCAGAGTTGCTTTCACTCATGCGTAGAGGTCGAACAGTACATGCACATGCCCTTGCATGCATGCACCGCACAACACAGTAGCACAGCACATGCAGCTGTATGCATGCGTGTGTGCATTCACATGCCCTGCATGCATGCGTACTTGGCTGCTCAACCCATGCATTTCCCTTGCCTGTTTGCTGTGCGGCTCCTACGGTTGCTGTTTCACCTGCCGTGCCCATCTGATCTGCCTGGTTCACGTGGAGAGAGAGAGAGTGACATGCATGCAACTATGCATGCAAGTCCTCGGGTGGAAAAAATCTAGAGGGAGAGAGAGGGAGAGACATGCAAGTAGGTCCTCGGGTAATAGCGCATGCATGTACGGGACTACAGGTGTTGCCGTGCCCATAAATAAATGCATGCATGCATGTACTTGCATGTACGGGGTGTGGAGAGAGAGAAAATTGATTGTTGTTGATGTTTTGTTCGGTGGAGGAAAATGAGAGACTGCTGCCACGCGCGAGGGTCGGGCGAGGCGAACATGCCGCCCTTTACCCAGGGTCGGACGCCGACCTCCTCGTAGGGTCAGGGCTTTTTATTCTTAACTCACTGTCATTGGACACCCCTAATATTGGTATCCGACATCAGCAAAACCAGATATACTGGTGTTAGTCATCATCTTTGTACAAATTTTGGTTCAGAAGAATGTTTCTTGGCACGCAAGCTTTACCAAGAAACAGGGGGACATATGTTGACACTCAAAAGTGGCACGCAGGGAATACCGGTCAGACCGGTTGCCATCAACGGTCAGACCGGTCCGGTTAAAGTTCTTCAAATGAAGATTGGACTTCACCATTGGATAGCTCTCGTCGAGAAGATCAAGATTCATATATAGGACGTCCAATTTGGAGTTCGGATGAGCGAGATATGGCTTCGGGAATTCCTGCACCCTGGGTTGACCGGTCAGACCGGTGCCCTTGATAGGTCAGACCGGTGTGGTCTGTAGAATCCGAGTAGGAGTTGTATTTTGACACGAGATTTGTATAAGTTTCGACTTCACCAGGGGCAAGACCTACCCTCCCTATAAATATAAGGGGATTCGGCCGATTGAGGGTATCCCAATCGAATCAAACAACAATGCATCTACTTTTTATCCTCTAAACCCTAAATCTCTCTTCCAACATCTCCATGCTGTTCGTCTACTGATCTCCGCGATCAAGATGGCGTCCTAATCTTGCTGGTCAACCTAGGGCACGTCCGCCGACGTCCATGCCCTGACGGGGTCCCTCCCGGGCGAGAGCTTCGACGGCCTTTGCTAGTTTGCTCGTAAACTAGTCGTTCTTCGCTACGTAAGTGCGTTGGTTATCCCTTTGCTGGTTTGCTCGTAAACCTCGCCGTCGTTCACCACGTAAGCGTGATAGTTATCCTCTCAAAACGATCGATCCGGCTAAACCCTAGGGCACCGGTCTGACCTTTGTCCCTGACCGGTCTGACCTTTATCCCTGATCGGTCTGACCGGTCAAGGCAGCATCCCTGCCGCTCGGTTCGTTTGCGACTCGCGCGATCTAGCGCTCTCGTGTGTGTTGACTGTATTTTGCGGCAACACAACCATCCCCTGACTGGTTTAATTATCTTACGTCGTTAAGTTTTGGTGAGCTAGCTGTTTGGTATTGGCTCCTGTCCAACAGTACTATGTTGACCTCTTTGCTTGACCTGTGGAGTGGAGTAATCCTCTGAACCATTCAGCGTTTGCGCGTTCTATGACCCAGTTCGACAGTTCGTTGGGTGATGGCTACTGATCTACACCGCGAGTCCAAGAAACGTCAAAGTTTGTCTCGTCCGAGATGATGTCGACATTTGAAAAGAACACAAAGGATGTGGGCCATGTTTTCTGGATTCCCTAGCGTTTGAAGGCGGAAAGGTCCAAGCGAAGGCCTCTGTCGCCTGTCACACAGCATTGACGGGAATGCTAGGTTAGTTAAATACAGACCCTTTTAATTTCTTCCTTAAGTCATCGTGTGCATAGAGTATTGATTCAATATTCGTTTCCATATGCTTGCCAGGTACACTGTACTCTGGAGATACGACAAGAGGGCTACTTCTCGAAGCTTAAAGTCACGTCCATTCCGCGTAGCTACGATTTTATCAAAGAGCACTTCCCCGTCTTGAATTATAAGACACTTCAGTTTGTATTAAGTCAAATCAGTCTAAATTTGATAAATTTTATAGAAAAACTAATAATATTAATTATATTAAAAAGTATAGTTAGATTCATTATGGAATCTATTTATATAATTTACTTATTTGATATGCTAGATATTAATAATTTTCTTTATAAAGTTGGTCAAACTTAAGCTAGTTTGACTTAGCACAAACCAAAATACCTTTTATTACAGGATGTAGGAGTATGCCACAATTATTATTTTTATTTAATACATATATAAATGGTATGATCCATATATAATTTGCTAAATAATTTCAAATTTTTGATTTACTAAACAATTTCAAATGTTTGTGTAAATACCGTACCAAGTATTTGATTCAACAACTAGATGTAAAAACTGCACAAATTATAGATTTACAACACAAAGGGTCAAACGTGTTAGTATATTCAAACATACAAGCTCGTATGAGTTAATTAAAGGACTTGGGCCAAAAAAATTAGGATATGCGACTCGTACGCATGGTGAGGTGATGGATTGTTGACTCGAATTTTCACACCGCGCCCGATCTGTCAGCGTTCCACAGTACAGCGGGTAGCATTGGTTTGGATACACAGGAGCGTTCCACAGTTCCTTATCATGGACAGTAAAAAGGACCCACCCTTTAATTGGAATCCATTCCTGAACGGCTTCATGCCACCACAAAAGAATTATTTTTTAATCTTTTTTAAACTGAAATTTTAAAAATAACCCCACTCCAACTGTATTTTCAACAAATAACCCTTTTGGCCGCGCCACGGCGCGACTGAAGAGGGAGCCGCGCCAAGGCATGTGGCGTAACTGCCCTGCCACGTCGGCCGGCCGGCCAGCGCGGCAGCTGACGGGTCAGACGAGTCGCGCCACATGCCTTGGCGCGACTCAGTCGCGCCAAAGGTCGTGGCGCGACTCGCCTGTATACAGGCGGCCGCCCGAGCCCCTTTCTTCTTCCTCCTCTCTTTCTTTCTTTCTCCCCAAACCCTAAGCCGAGCTCAAGCATGGTGGTCGGCGCCGCCCTCCACTAAATCCGGCCATCCCACCACGGAATCGAAGGGGAAACGTGGGGAAAACACTCCGGGAAGGTAACTCCTCCACTTTGACCATCTACATTTTGCCGATTTGGTTGATTTCCTTGGCATTGGATGAGGTTAGGTTTTGGTAGTGTTTGACTTGATATGGTTGATTGAGCACGGATTTGAGATGGTTAGTTGTACTATGTGGTGGATTTGGTCCTTGGTAACGTCTGTCTATCGTGTATATTTTTGTGCATGTAACGATTTCGTGTATATAACCATGTGTATATTAGGATGATGTTATTTTGATGTGAGTATTGAACTAATTGAGTTAAACTTTTATATTTGGACTTGGTATTGCTATTAGCTAATTGTCTTGATTTGAAAATATATAAGTTAATGATGTTTCTTTCTATTGAACATAGATTGTATTGGAAATGGATTGTATTGGAAATATAGAATTTAGGTACACCATTTTTAGGAAATCACCATGAGTGTATTGGAATTGTATTGTATTAGAAATATAGAAGTTATGCACACCATTAGTAGGTCATGGATTGTATTGGAAACGTGGAATATTCTATATATTGTTTTGAAGATTGGATTTAATGTTTTAGATAAGCATGAAGTGTTAGGTTTTGTTGTTTATTGTTGTATGGCTTGTTTATATTGGAATTATTGAGGTTCATACATAAAATTTGATTTGCTTTTTTTTTGTATAGGACAAAATGGCGCATCACCCACGATATCCTTTGCTTGAGATGGCCTACGGCGAGAGACACCGTGGACGGATACTTGAGGAGCGTATTGAGATTAGTTATTTATTTATGGTGACTTCATATGGTGGAATGAATTTGGTTTAGGGTTGTAGTCCAACATTGTGGTCTATGATTTTTTTGCAGGTTTTGAATCCTTTACGTATCCGCACTCACCATCCTCTGGCATGGGACAATAGGTATGCCCCTTACCTTCGTGCAGCGGGGTTGCTCCCACTTGCCATGGTGGTGAAGGACGGGTTGCCGAAGATGGACAATGCTGCTCTTACAGCCCTTGTGGACCTGTGGAGGCCCGAGACGCACACCTTCCACCTTCCCTGTGGCGAGATGACAGTGACTTTGCAAGATGTTGCCATGCTATTTGGGCTTCGTATAGATGGCCGAGCCGTGACAGGAACCATTGATCCGGCAGGGTGGAGAGATCGAGTGGAGCTCTTGTTTGGAGTTCGTCCTGCAGATCCACCTGACGATGCCAAGGATAGGAAGACTACCGGAGTTAGCTCGGCGTGGTTGGTCCAGCACTTTGGTACGCCCCCTGTGGCTGATGCTGAGGCTGGTGTTGTTGAAAGGTATGCTAGGGCATGGTTGTGGCATTTGGTTGCTGGTTTTCTATTTTCGGACTCGAGCGGGAACACATTTTCTTGGATGTGGATTGACATCATTGGTCAATCTTGGGAGAACATAGCGACTTATAGCTGGGCCAGTGCAGTTCTTGCTTGGTTGTATCGGCAGATGTGTGATGCTTGTAGGCGCACGGGTGCGAGTGCAAACATGGGGGGTTGCGCCTATCTTTTGCAGTTGTGGATGTGGGAGCGGCTTCCCATTGGTCTGCCGGAGCGGTACACACATGGGGTAAGACACTATCTTTTCGTATATGCAGATCAACTTCAATGTTAATGTGTATTCCATGATTTGAAGTATGATTCAATTTGACATGTTATTTGTTGTTTTGAAGCAATTACCAACTTTTGGTGAAGAACCATTGGCTACCGTTGGTTATCTCTGGCACAACATGCTCAATGTCCATGGAAACCCGGTGAGGCGTTACATTGACTACTGCAACGCGCTTGACTGCCTCACTCATGGACATGTAAGTTACGTACACCATGTTCTTGTTGTCATATGTTGTCTCTACGGTTGGAAATTCATTTGATTCATGTTATCTAGATTAATTGGCGACCATATGATCGAGAGGAGGTGGAAGCCATGGCACTCAGTCCTTATTGCAAGATGGACCAAGATTATTGGCGCTCGGTTTGTCCGCTAATTTGCTTCTACATCGTCGAGTATCACATTCCTAGTAGAGTCATGAGGCAATTTGGCGTACTTCAAAATTATCCCCCAGAGTACCTCAACACTAATCCTGCACTTCATAGGTATGTTTTGTAATAGTTGAGTTTATATTATTGCAATCGTGCCATGTTGTATTTTTTATTTGAGCCTATAATCTTGAATGTAGTATTGACCGTCGACGCTAGAGGGGCAAAAAAGATTGGGCGCTCAAGCACCAAGGGTACATAAACGCTTGGGATAGTAGGGAAGCCAACATTGTCATAGGAGGTGCACTTCACCGTGACCCCCTTTATGAACATTACTTGCAATGGTTGAGAGCGAACACACGGCTGAAGCTCAAGGTAGCCATGGATGGTGGTCCAGTCGAGGATCTGCCCTCTGATCCGGAAGATGTATTTGACCAGTATGATGAAATGACAAGGCAGGCCACGCAGACACAGCGGGGACCCGTGGAAGACTACATTGTAAGTTTGGTTACATGTTTGGTATATTTGGTTAATGTATTTGTGCCTTTCTTGATTTTTGCATTGTTTGCACTTTGAATTGGCAATAACAGGGACAACAACTTGGTCGGTTTGCTAACGAGTCTCTCGTTGCTTTGGGTGTGCCAATTGGTGATCCTGAAGAGGCTAGCAAGCTAAGGGCCTTCATACAGGTTAGAGGATTTATTTCTTCAATGTATGATTTAATGGTTGGTCATGAACTTGTTTGTTATTTTAGAGATTCCATCGGGGCTGTCGGAAAATGGGCCGCAAGTTGAATTGTTTGGCCTCACCAATGTTATCTAGTCGTCCGACTAATCGCGATTAGTCGCGATTAGTCGGACATATCGCTCCTTGGCCATCGATAATGTGGAATTTCAAATCAAATATGAGATTTAAGTTCAAATTCAAATCTAATTTTGAATTTGATTTCAAAATTTCGAAAAAAATAATAAAAAAAGAGAAAAGAGGGGGAGGCCGTCACGGCACGGCTTCGCCCATGCCGTGACGGGGCGCCGGCCTCGGCGTCCACGCGCCGGCCAGGCCGGGCCGTCGCGCCCCGGCCCCACCACCTCACCACGCGGCCGCCTGCATGAGCACCGCCGCCCCGGCACACACCCCGCCGTACCCCAGTTCGCCGGCGATGCTTTACCGAGCGCCACGCGCCGCCACCCGAGCTCCCGACGCCCGAACTATCTCCCCCGGGCCGCCATTGCGCCCTGCTCACCGGGCCACGCGCACGCGCCTCCTTCCCGCAGCCACTGCTCCCCGTGCCACCTCGCCGCCGGCTCGATTCGTCCCCCGGCCGGCGACACACACACACACACACCACACATCCCTAGCCTATAAAAGGGGCCCCACGTACCCGCATTCCACCCCACACCGCCCCACCCACCTCCATTCCCGGCTCACCGCCGGCCACCACCCCACTCCGAACCCCGCCCTAACCCTAGCAGGGGGAAGAGAAGAGAGACAGAGAGGGTTGAGGGAGGAAGGAGAGAAGGAGGGAAGAGTGGAGTGAGAGAGAGAGACAAGGAAGGGAAGAGCTTACCTGGAGCAGCTCCCCGCCGTCTCCCCGTCCTTGCGCCGCCGCCGCCGCCGTCGTCGCCGCCGTCCGCCCGAGGAAGAAGGTGAGGAGGGGAGAAGGGACGAGGCCGGGCCGCGCGGGCGTTAGCCGCGCCGGCCTTATGGCCGTTCGGCCATGGGCCGCATGGGCCAGGCCAGGCCTCGCGCAAGCGGGCCGCGCGCTGGGCCAGGCCGCGCGTACTCGCGGGCTGGGCCAGGCGTGCGCCTGGTTGGGCCGAGCCCAATACCGGCCCAAGGGACCTTTTGAATGTTTTTCAATATAAATAAGTGAATATAATTGGCAAAATTCATATCAAATCACAAAAAAATGAGAAAAATACAAACTAAATTTTGTTAAATCACTCACACAAGGTTCTACCTAGGAAAAATGCACAATCATGTCTACCTTAAGCTTATATGCACATCTTGCTATATGTTTAAATAAGGTTTATTAACTTTGTTAGACCATAATCTTTTAAAAATGTTAAGATTAATTTTGCTAGACATAAGATCTATTTCCTTTTCATACAAATGCTAGTATAAATATATTGGCCACTTTAATTATAAACAATTTAATGATACACCTTGTATAGCTAGGTAGAACAAGTGTCACATAAGTACATAAATGAAATGTGTTGCTTTTATTATGCTAAATATCATAATTTATATACAGCAGAGGCTCTGAATATATTGAAGATAAAAATAACCCACATCACTAATAAAAGATGTACGTATATCACATAGGTGCATATGATGCTAAACTCTTAAGCACACACCATGTTCTTTTGCTTCGTGGGAGTTAATGAAGGAAGTAAATTAATTAAATAACTCATGCATCATCTCATGCACTGCATCTTTTTATTCGTTTAGAAACCGCCGAAGTCACATACGAGCTAGTAGCAGAATCCCAGGAGCAGCAAGGGTCTGTCGAGCAATCACCAGACTCGGCCCCAGGTCCAGAGGAGCTAAACTCTGAGCAAGGCAAGCCCCGGAGCATAATCCCTATTTTCAAAACTATGCAATATTTTACTTAAGTATCTATGTGCATTTAGGTTCTAGGAGTTGTATGGAACCATAGATGCATAATTCCATAGGCACCTGGTCAAATACTAGTTTAAATTCGTTAGTTGCTATGCTTAAATAAGTCCGGTAGAAGTTGAGTGATTATCGTCACTCACGAGACATAAGGTTTCGCTTTTAAGGAAAAGTATGGGTTTAATGGATTGTTATTAAAGGGGAAGTCGTTCATGTGGCACATTGATTGGGGGTGAACTGTACTAATCACATGCCGGTAGTAAGAGGTAGTTGAACCCGGTAAACCTACGTATCTATATGCAAACTGGTAGAGTGAACTGATACTGACAGTTCAGTGGTGCTAGTCAGTAACTCATGGCTGACCCGTCGTTGGTATCGGTGGGGATTAGCGGTCCCGGATTGCAGGGCAGTTCACCTATGCGGGGTGCATATAGGGAACGGTTGCCATGTACGGCCCGACGGGGCGCGTACGTGTCGTGTGATTAGGTCTACCTTGCAAGGTTAAATTCGAGTCGATTCGCTGTACCTCTCAGATAAGAGGACCTTGATCTTTCTGTCACAGTGCGACATAATGAAAGTGAACGGGAATAAGAAATGATTGATTGAATGAAGGTATGGAAATTATTGTTTGTTAATGAATTGCTTTTAAACTTGATAGTAGTTTGGGTGGCAAACATAGAAGTTAGTATTATCCCACTAATTGGATGCTAAAACCTTGAAAATAGAATTAATTATTAGTAAGCTTTGGAGCAAAACAAACCTACAGCCAAAGGCTTGCATGCTAAGAGTTAGTTAAGGCGGGTAAGTCTTGCTGAGTAGTAAGTACTCAGGGTTTGTTGCTTAATTCTTTCAGGGCACGATAATGTTGAGTTTTGTCCTTGCTGTGTTAAGTACCATGGTCGTAATGCTGAAGGATGGGAAGTTGAGGAGCTCGACGAGTAGCTACCTTAGTCTTTCTTATGTTTAATTAGGGCTTGAAAAAAACTTGGCTTGTATAAGACTTATCTTGTGTTGTAATATGAACCTTTGTTGTACTCATACTATCTATGCTCATCTTCGAATGAGATATCTGGTGTATTGTTTTGGTCCTTATGCTCAACATGTGGTTGAATCGGGAGTTACCCGACAGACTATCAAATTATGCCGTTTTAAGTGCATGATGACTGGATTAGTGGTAAAAATGATGATTAGTGCACTTAAGCCGGTTTAATTTGGGCGGTTCTGCCACAGCTGGTATCAGAGCCGAAATACACCAGTAGTGGTATGAGTTTTAGCAAAACTAGTTCCAATACGTTTAGAAAAGCCGTTTAGTGCGATAGAAAACGTGCATGCATCAATAACTCATCCAATAAACTCTTCTTATCTCTAAATCATGAAAATAATAAGAATAATAATACAAGACAAGAAAAGAAAAAGAAATATACTAAAAATCAATGTAATAACAAAGATAAAAGGTAAAAGGGGGGAGTTTTTCTGTAGATAGTTCTAGCTTTTCCAAAAGACTGACTTCGTGTCTTTTGGTTTTAGATGGCGAGTATACCGCAGATCCAGTTTGGGGACGACGGGTGGGCCCGTTCCACTTGTCTTTTTCGAGAGGGTTTTCCCAGGCTACTGTGGGACGTACTACGAGCGTGGGGCTACACCGAGCCGCCCACGTACTTTGGCTACGAGACTTTCGCAGGCAACGTCTTGAGTTGCGAGGCACGCGTGGAGGTTCCAGCTTGTGCTCGTTACCTGCACTGGGGACCTTGGGAGGTGCGCTCCGTTAGTACCGAGCTGACCGACACTTGGGAGAACGTAGCACACCTGGCCCTCACCAGGTTTTGTGAGGAGCACCCGATCCCCGCCACCTACTCGTTGGCAGTTGCTTTTCCAGTCAGAGGCGTGTCGGAGGACACTACTCGTCGCCTTCGTAGCGTGACGGACCCCACTGTTGAGGGACACAGCCCTGCCTTGGCTGCGTCTGTGCGCTACTCGGAGGGCATGCTTCGCATGTACGACCACCTGCTGGCGGAGACCACCCTTTACCGTCACCGGCTGAGACTTGGGTTTACCAGAGAGCAGCAGCAGAGTGAGCAGCTTGACCAGCAGATGCTGCTCATAGAGGACTTTGCAGCACAGATTGCCGCCAGGGACGTTCTGATTGAGCAGTTGGACCAGACTTTGGGAGACGCCCTTGAGCAGATCCACCAGCTACAGCCTCAGCAGGTAGAGCCACCCGTACCAGCACCCGAGCCTGAGCCGTCGCAGGCAGTGTCAGCAGTGGAGTCGGGTATTGGGCCCGACCCCGAGCCAGACGAGCTACCAGACGTTGAGAGTTCAGTAGGAGAGGCCCTTGTTCCAGACGTTACCTCAGCAGAGCACGGACGTACGGCCATAGTTTCCACTGAGGAGCACTTGGCCCAGCTTCAGGAGGAGTTACGTCGTCGTGGGATCGAGGTCGACCAGGTCTTCACGTACCAGCCGCGACGTGGGTAGATCGTGCAGTGTTAGTTTCTTGTCATGCTAGTATGTTGTAGTATGATGCTAGTATGTTATGTTGTAGTATGATAGTATGTTGTAGGATGATGCAGATGTATCATAGGGTAGCTGTTGTAGTGATGCAGGTTGAGTAGTAGTAGTAGTGAGTATGCTTGTATGGTTGTACCCCTCATGAGTTAGTTATGTGATATATGGGTATTGTACGGATCTCTGATGTACTGATGTATAATGCACTATGTTATGTACTTTAAATCATGCTTCTAATTTACTTTAATTCACTTCCATACTCAAAATAATAGAAATCTAACCTCCATAGATGTTTTGCGAGTGTTGGTTTTTACCATTAGAACCATAAGCTCCAAGTTGTGTTCCAATTGACATCGGTTTGAATACTATCCCAGGATGACGGGGTCTCAGGATGACCCGGGCCACCATAATGGTACGGAGGAGTTACCCCCCACCGCCTAGTCCACTGGATGCGATTGCGGCTATTTTGCGTGGTCATGAGGAGCAGACCGAGCTTCTTCGTCTGATAGTACAGCAGAATGGTCAGCAACGTCAAAATGGGCGCCAACAGAACCACCCTGCCGGATATCAGGATTTCTTGGGTACTCAGCCTCCGGTGTTCTATAAGGCAGATGAGCCCCTCGAGGCTGACAGCTGGCTGCGGACTATTGAGTCCAAATTCACCTTGCACCAGTATACTGACTGGGACAAGGCATTGTTTGCAGCACAGCAGCTCCGAGGCCCCGCACGTACTTGGTGGGATAATTATAAATCTATGCTTCCGGTGGATCACATGTTACTTGGGATGAATTTAAGGAAGCCTTCCGAGCTCATCATATCCCTGCTGGTGTTATGCAAAGGAAATTGTCCGAGTTTTTAGCATTAAAGCAGGGTACTCATAATGTGGTGCAGTATGCCCAAGCCTTCAATAATCTGTCCCAATATGCAGGATATCATGTTGATTCTGATAAGAAGAAGCAGGCTTGCTTCAGGCAAGGTCTTAACAGTAAACTTCAGGATCGTCTGGCCATGTTCAAGTTTGACAGCTTTAGTGAGCTAGTTAATGGGGCTATCATTCAAGAGGACGCCCATTTAGCTCACAAGGCGGATAAGAAGCGGAAGGCACATGCTGTGGGATCTTCTAGCAATGCTCAGCAGAGGTTCCGTTTGGTTCAGACGGACCGCCGCGCGCACCATATCAGCATCAGCAGGTGTACAGGCCACCTCAGCACCGGCCAGTGTTTAGGCCGCCCATGCAACAAAATGTCAATAGGCCACCCCAACTCCAGTACCAGCAGCAAGGTTCATTTAGACCTCCTACTCCGCAGAATGTGCAGAAGGCACCCGTGCAGACTACGGGCAATCGCCCCAATTCCTTTCCCTGCTATAACTGTGGCCAACTTGGTCATTTTTCTCGGGAATGTCCTATGCCACCCAAGCAAGGCCAGAATTCTAACCAGCTGCATCCAAAGAAGAAAATGGCTCATTTCAAGCCTGGTAATGTGAACTACACTCAGCTTGAGGAAGTTCCTGAAGGAACACCAGTAATGACGGGTATGTTTTTCATTAATGGACAGTCAGTTAGAGTATTATTTGATTCTGGTGCATCACATACTTTTATTAGTGCAGACTGTGTGATTAGACACCAGTTGCCAATAAATTATCTAAAGAATCCCTATAAGATCTTTTCCCTGGGAGGACAAATTTGCACAAACCAAATGACAAAACCCATACCTCTTGACCTAGATGGCCATATCTTTCCCATTTCACTTATCATACTTCCAGCTCAAGGGATCGATATTATTCTGGGTATGAACTGGATGAGTTTACACGGGGTTCTTTTAGATACTTCCGCACGAACTGTTCACATAAACTCGCCATCACATGGATCTTTAGAAATACATCTTCCTACTCATGAGATCTCAAACCACACGGTGCACCACACGGAAGGCAAATCTGTAAAAGATATTCCGGTGGTATGCGAGTATCCGGATGTATTTCCTGATGACTTGCCCGGCTTGCCACCCGAGCGAGATGTTGAGTTTGTCATTGAGTTGCAACCAGGTACAGCACCTATTTCTAGAAGACCATACCGTATGGCTCCTAATGAGCTAGCTGAATTGAAAATCCAGTTACAAGAAATGCTAGATAAGGGCTTTATCCGTCCAAGCACTTCACCTTGGGGATGCCCCGCATTATTTGTCAAGACGAAAGATCATACCCTCCGGTTGTGTGTGGACTACAGACCTTTGAATGCAGTCACTATCAAGAACAAATATCCACTTCCCCGTATTGATACCCTGTTTGACCAACTAGCTGGTGCCAAGGTTTTCTCCAAAATTGATCTTCGCTCTGGCTATCACCAAATAAGAATCAGGCCGGAGGATATTCCAAAGACAGCCTTTTCCACTCGATATGGTCTGTATGAGTACTTGGTCATGTCCTTCGGGTTGACCAATGCTCCAGCTCATTTCATGTATCTCATGAATTCGGTATTCATGCCGGAATTGGACAAATTTGTTGTCATTTTTATCGACGACATTTTGATATTGTTGACGCGGAAAATCGGCGGACGTATCTCCCGCGTGCAGCACACGATGACCGGGGAGATCAGCTTCGCTCCAGTGCCAGTCTACACTCCAGTTCAGGTTCGCGGCGTGCCAGTCAATTTGACCTGAAATTGACAAGGGGATAAAACAGTTAAATTGCTCTATGATTGTACCGGCTCTATTTCAGACGATGGAGTAACGTCGAATTTTAGCCAAGACCCAATCAGACACGCATCGGCCGATACTGATCGGACCTCAGAATCGGACCTCAATGATGACGTCAATCGGACCGAGTGATCGGACCTCAATCAGACACCAAATCGGACCTCAGGATCGGACCGATCAGGATCGGACCTTGATTGATATAACAGACCAGCCTTTGAATAATGAAAATAAAGCATAAAATAAGGCCAATATGTAAAATAATGGATCAGCTATGTCTTGAAACAAGATATTAAATAATCACAGTGTAAGCCGATACATTGTCCACCTTGTCTAGTTACCAGTTTGACTTGTCTTATCGGACCATCTAACTAACCGATCGGACTATAGCCTTTTCAGAGAAATCTAGCTCCGACGTAGGGAATCTAGATTTCTCTAACTATGATCAGATCAGATAGCTAAATAATCAAACTTAACTTATCAACCTGTTAATTAGACAAGATGCTCGCACAGGTGTTGATCAGATTAAGCAAAATAAGCCGGCAAAACATTAACAGATACGTTCTGATTCTAAGATATGCTACCAAACAATTAAGCAAGATCCAGCTCCGACGTAGGGAATCTACACCGCACTTAACATTCAAATAGCAATAAGGCATAACCAAAGCTTCCTTTAACTAATCAAGATGAACCTAGCTCCGACGTAGGGAATCTAGACCAAACATGACAGTCNTATTCCGGTGGTATGCGAGTATCCGGATGTATTTCCTGATGACTTGCCTGGCTTGCCACCCGAGCGAGATGTTGAGTTTGTCATTGAGTTGCAACCAGGTACAGCACCTATTTCTAGAAGACCATACCGTATGGCTCCTAATGAGCTAGCTGAATTGAAAATCCAGTTACAAGAAATGCTAGATAAGGGCTTTATCCGTCCAAGCACTTCACCTTGGGGATGCCCCGCATTATTTGTCAAGACGAAAGATCATACCCTCCGGTTGTGTGTGGACTACAGACCTTTGAATGCAGTCACTATCAAAAACAAATATCCACTTCCCCGTATTGATACCCTGTTTGACCAACTAGCTGGTGCCAAGGTTTTCTCCAAAATTGATCTTCGCTCTGGCTATCACCAAATAAGAATCAGGCCGGAGGATATTCCAAAGACAGCCTTTTCCACTCGATATGGTCTGTATGAGTACTTGGTCATGTCCTTCGGGTTGACCAATGCTCCAGCTCATTTCATGTATCTCATGAATTCGGTATTCATGCCGGAATTGGACAAATTTGTTGTCATTTTTATCGACGACATTTTGATATTGTTGACGCGGAAAATCGGCGGACGTATCTCCCGCGTGCAGCACACGATGACCGGGGAGATCAGCTTCGCTCCAGTGCCAGTCTACACTCCAGTTCAGGTTCGCGGCGTGCCAGTCAATTTGACCTGAAATTGACAAGGGGATAAAACAGTTAAATTGCTCTATGATTGTACCGGCTCTATTTCAGACGATGGAGTAACGTCGAATTTTAGCCAAGACCCAATCAGACACGCATCGGCCGATACTGATCGGACCTCAGAATCGGACCTCAATGATGACGTCAATCGGACCGAGTGATCGGACCTCAATCAGACACCAAATCGGACCTCAGGATCGGACCGATCAGGATCGGACCTTGATTGATATAACAGACCAGCCTTTGAATAATGAAAATAAAGCATAAAATAAGGCCAATATGTAAAATAATGGATCAGCTATGTCTTGAAACAAGATATTAAATAATCACAGTGTAAGCCGATACATTGTCCACCTTGTCTAGTTACCAGTTTGACTTGTCTTATCGGACCATCTAACTAACCGATCGGACTATAGCCTTTTCAGAGAAATCTAGCTCCGACGTAGGGAATCTAGATTTCTCTAACTATGATCAGATCAGATAGCTAAATAATCAAACTTAACTTATCAACCTGTTAATTAGACAAGATGCTCGCACAGGTGTTGATCAGATTAAGCAAAATAAGCCGACAAAACATTAACAGATACGTTCTGATTCTAAGATATGCTACCGAACAATTAAGCATGATCCAGCTCCGACGTAGGGAATCTACACCGCACTTAACATTCAAATAGCAATAAGGCATAACCAAAGCTTCCTTTAACTAATCAAGATGAACCTAGCTCCGACGTAGGGAATCTAGACCAAACATGACAGTCAAAGATTAATCTAAGCGTATTACAAAGATCCAGCTCCGACGTAGGGAATCTACACCAGTGTAATACTCAAAGAACAACCAGATTAAGCCACAAAGCGGGATCGGACATAGAACGATGCTGTAAAATAAATATTGCTTAAATCGGACCAAGACCCATGCTCAAAGCCGTTGAAGAAGTAGAATTGATTCACATGGCGTAGATCTAAACCAATCTAGCAACTCCAACAAACCGCAAAGACTACCTTTAGTAACCAAGATTATTCTAGCTCCGACGTAGGGAATCTAGACTAACCTTGATACCTAGCTCCGACGTAGGGAATCTAGGCTTAAAGTATAGTCCGATAACGATAATCTGTTGAATAATCAATATTGATCTAGCTCCGACGTAGGGAATCTATATCAATCTTGATTATCCGGAGATAAATCGGTTGAACAGTATAAACGAGAAAGGGCGATGCGCCTCAATTCAAAGCCTATACTAGTTCGATAAATTGACTAACTTACTGGTAAGCCGGAGATCAGAACTGATGCAGCCCGTTCACCAATGAGCTTCGTCGGTAACTACTACTAGGGTTTTGGCGTGAAGCCGGGTTGTATTGATTGTGAGAATTATTCTTTACAATGGACGAGGGTTCAAATTTATACCCTGGTCATGGAGAGTCCTGATCGGACCAGACTAACTAAATAAGGTAAACTAAGCTTAAGATACCACGGGACTCTCATACGCCTTCTGGAAAGGAAATAGTCCCTGAATCTGATACGCCTCCTCCTTAGCCGACGCGTCTTCCCTCTTGTACTCGTCATCGGATCAGACTCCTGCTTCATCGGACCCCTCTTCAGCATCGGCCTCCCCTTTGTCACCTTCGGCTTTGACCAATCAGCGGGCCCACTGTGTAGTCTCAACCTCACCACGTCATCATCTGACCCAGCATGTCAGGTGCGAAAATCCGGTGTCAACAGATATACTCCAAAAATGAACAAGAACATGCCGAGCATCTTCGAATTGTTCTTCAACGACTTCGAGATCATCGGTTATATGCAAAGTTCAGCAAATGTGAATTTTGGATTAATAAGGTTCCATTTTTGGGACATGTAATCTCACCTGAGGGTATATCTGTTGACCCTAAGGAGATTCAGGATGTGTTGGATTGGAAGACTCCTGAATCAGTTTCAGATATTCGAAGTTTTCTGGGATTAGCTGGTTATTATCGACGATTTGTCCCGGAATTCTCAAAAATTGTAAAGCCTATGACAGAATTACTAAAGAAGGATGTCAAGTTTGAATGGAATGATGAATGTGAGCAAGCTTTTCACACTCTCAGGAAGCTCTTAACGACGGCTCCTGTATTAGCCCAGCCGGACATTACCCGACCCTTCGACATATATTGCGATGCGTCGGGTACTGGGCTCGGCTGTGTCTTGATGCAGGACCGATGTGTAATTGCTTACGCTTCTCGGTCACTCAAACGCCACGAGGAGAATTATGCTACCCATGATCTGGAGTTAGCAGCCGTGGTGCATGCATTGAAAATCTGGCGTCATTACCTTTTGGGTAACTCGGTTCATATATACACAGATCATAAGAGTCTCAAATATATATTTACCCAACAGGAATTGAATATGCGCCAAAGGCGTTGGTTGGAATTGATTAAGGACTATGATCTGGAGATTCACTATCATCCTGGCAAGGCCAATGTGGTAGTAGATGCTTTAAGCCGCAAGGCTCATTGCAATTGTTTGTCTGCTACTACTCTCAGTGAAACTCTTTGTTCTGAAATGGAAAAATTGAATTTAGGAATCATCCTGCAGGGCACCCTTGATAATATTATTCTATTACCCACTCTTCGAGGTCAAATTATTCATGCTCAGAAGAATGATGTGGGTATGGAGAAAATTCGGCAGAGACTTGCTAAAAATGATGAACGGGTGCGTTGTTTTCATCTTGATGATACCGGTGTTCTGTGGTTTAAGACCCGTTTGGTCATACCTAAAGACCCTGAACTCTGAAAGCAAATACTTGACGAAGCTCATCTCTCCCGTTATTCTATTCACCCTAGAAGCAGTAAAATGTATCACGATCTCAAGCAGCGGTTCTGGTGGACTAGGATGAAACGGGAAATTGCTAAATATGTGTCCGAGTGCGACATTTGTCAACGAGTAAAGGCTAGCCACCTTAGACCCGCTGGTCCACTCCATCCATTGAGCATTCCATCCTGGAAGTGGGAAGATATTAGTATGGATTTTATTGTGGGGTTACCCAAGACATCAAAGGGCTATGATTCTATTTGGGTTATCATAGATCGCCTCACCAAGTCTGCACATTTTCTTCCAGTAAAGACTATATACCGAGCAAGTCATTATGCTGGACTATATTTGGCACGCATTGTGAGCCTTCATGGAGTTCCCAAAACTATTATATCTGACCGCGGGCCTTAGTTTATAGCTCGTTTTTGGGAACAATTGCATGCCTCACTTGGTACCAAGCTTATTCGAAGTTCGGCTTATCATCCTCAGACTGATGGACAAACTGAGCGGGTAAATCAAATTGTTGAAGATATGCTGAGGGCATGTGTACTCACTTATAGCACCAAGTGGGATGAGTGTCTTCCATTGGCGGAATTCTCATATAATAATAGTTATCAAGAGAGCCTCCAAATGGCTCCTTTTGAAGCTTTATATGGACGCAGATGTAGAACACCACTAAATTGGTCGGAAGCTGGTGAAAGAAATTATTTTGGGCTAGATATTGTTCAAGAAGCTGAAGAACAAGTTCAATTCATACACAAGAATCTGAAGATTGCACAGTCTCGTCAAAAGGATTATACCGATAAAAGGCGTCGACCCCTCGAGTTTCAAGTTAGTGATCATGTTTATCTTCGAGTGTCACCTATGAAGGGCATTCGACGCTTTGGCATCAAAGGAAAATTGGCACATCGATATATTGGACCATTCCCTATCACAGAGCGATGTGGACCAGTTGCTTATAAATTGAAACCCCCTCCACATTTGTCGGCCGTCCATGATGTCTTTCATGTGTCTCAACTAAAGAGATGCCTTTAGGTTCCCACCGAGCTGGTAGGAATGGAAGATGTTCACTTAGAGTCCGATCTCACTTATAAGAAATGGCCTATAAAAATTGTTGATCGGAAGGAACGTGTTACTCGACACAGCACCAGTTTCTTCTATAAGGTTCAGTGGAGTCATCATTCTGAAAGGGAAGCCACTTGGGAAAGTGAAGCTTTTCTTCGGACCAATTATCCTGACTTTCCTCTCACTTATCCAGGTACAACCTCATCTTCACCTTACTCTAAGTTTCGCTTAGTCCTTAGAATCTCGGGACGAGATTCTTTTTAGGGGGAAGGACTGTGGAATTTCAAATCAAATACGAGATTTAAGTCTCTCGTTGCTTTGGGTGTGCCAATTGGTGATCCTGAAGAGGCTAGCAAGCTAAGGGCCTTCATACAGGTTAGAGGATTTATTTCTTCAATGTATGATTTAATGGTTGGTCATGAACTTGTTTGTTATTTTAGAGATTCCATCGGGGCTGTCGGAAAATGGGCCGCAAGTTGAATTGTTTGGCCTCACCAATGTTATCTAGTCGTCCGACTAATCGCGATTAGTCGCGATTAGTCGGACATATCGC
This sequence comes from Alloteropsis semialata, assembly GCA_004135705.1. NCBI lineage: Eukaryota > Viridiplantae > Streptophyta > Magnoliopsida > Poales > Poaceae > Alloteropsis > Alloteropsis semialata. The sequence continues at coordinate 46,486,087 of CM014276.1, read as the reverse complement.
TCCTTGGCCATCGATAATGTGGAATTTCAAATCAAATATGAGATTTAAGTTCAAATTCAAATCTAATTTTGAATTTGATTTCAAAATTTCAAAAAAAATAAAAAAAAAGAGAAGAAAAGAGGGGGAGGCCGTCACGGCACGGCTTCGCCCATGCCGTGACGGGGCGCCGGCCTCGGCGTCCACGCGCCGGCCAGGCCGGGCCGTCGCGCCCCGGCCCCACCACCTCACCACGCGGCCCGCCTGCATGATCACCGCCGCCCCGGGCACACCCCCGCCGTACCCCAGTTCGCCGGCGATGCTTTAACCGAGCGCCACGCGCCGCCACCCGAGCTCCCGACGCCCGAACCATCTCCCCCGGGCCGCCATTGCGCCCTGCTCACCGGGCCACGCGCACGCGCCTCCTTCCCGCAGCCACTGCTCCCCGTGCCACCTCGCCGCCGGCTCGATTCGTCCCCCGGCCGGCGACACACACACACACACCACACATCCCTAGCCTATAAAAGGGGCCCCACGTACCCGCATTCCACCCCACACCGCCCCACCCACCTCCATTCCCGGCTCACCGCCGGCCACCACCCCACTCCGAACCCCGCCCTAACCCTAGCAGGGGGGAGAAGAGAGACAGAGAGGGAGGAGAGTGAGAGAGAGAGACAAGGAAGGGAAGAGGCTTACCTGGAGCAGCTCCCCGCCGTCTCCCCGTCCTTGCGCCGCCGCCGCCGCCGTCGTCGCCGCCGTCCGCCCGAGGAAGAAGGTGAGGAGGGGAGAAGGGACGAGGCCGGGCCGCGCGGGCGTTAGCCGCGCCGGCCTTATGGCCGTTCGGCCATGGGCCGCATGGGCCAGGCCAGGCCTCGCGCAAGCGGGCCGCGCGCTGGGCCAGGCCGCGCGTACTCGCGGGCTGGGCCAGGCGTGCGCCTGGTTGGGCCGAGCCCAATACCGGCCCAAGGGACCTTTTGAATGTTTTTCAATATAAATAAGTGAATATAATTGGCAAAATTCATATCAAATCACAAAAAAATGAGAAAAATACAAACTAAATTTTGTTAAATCACTCACACAAGGTTCTACCTAGGAAAAATGCACAATCATGTCTACCTTAAGCTTATATGCACATCTTGCTATATGTTTAAATAAGGTTTATTAACTTTGTTAGACCATAATCTTTTAAAAATGTTAAGATTAATTTTGCTAGACATAAGATCTATTTCCTTTTCATACAAATGCTAGTATAAATATATTGGCCACTTTAATTATAAACAATTTAATGATACACCTTGTATAGCTAGGTAGAACAAGTGTCACATAAGTACATAAATGAAATGTGTTGCTTTTATTATGCTAAATATCATAATTTATATACAGCAGAGGCTCTGAATATATTGAAGATAAAAATAACCCACATCACTAATAAAAGATGTACGTATATCACATAGGTGCATATGATGCTAAACTCTTAAGCACACACCATGTTCTTTTGCTTCGTGGGAGTTAATGAAGGAAGTAAATTAATTAAATAACTCATGCATCATCTCATGCACTGCATCTTTTTATTCGTTTAGAAACCGCCGAAGTCACATACGAGCTAGTAGCAGAATCCCAGGAGCAGCAAGGGTCTGTCGAACAATCACCAGACTCGGCCCCAGGTCCAGAGGAGCTAAACTCTGAGCAAGGCAAGCCCCGGAGCATAATCCCTATTTTCAAAACTATGTAATATTTTACTTAAGTATCTATGTGCATTTAGGTTCTAGGAGTTGTATGGAACCATAGATGCATAATTCCATAGGCACCTGGTCAAATACTAGTTTAAATTCGTTAGTTGCTATGCTTAAATAAGTCCGGTAGAAGTCGAGTGATTACCGTCACTCGCGAGACATAAGGTTTCGCTTTTAAAGAAAAGTATGGGTTTAATGGATTGTTATTAAAGGGGAAGTCGTTCATGTGGCACATTGATTGGGGGTGAACTGTACTAATCACATGCCGGTAGTAAGAGGTAGTTGAACCCGGTAAACCTACGTATCTATATGCAAACTGGTAGAGTGAACTGATACTGACAGTTCAGTGGTGCTAGTCAGTAACTCATGGCTGACCCGTCGTTGGTATCGGTGGGGATTAGCGGTCCCGGATTGCAGGGCAGTTCACCTATGTGGGGAGCATATAGGGAACGGTTGCCATGTACGGCCCGACGGGGCGCGTACGTGTCGTGTGATTAGGTCTACCTTGCAAGGTTAAATTCGAGTCGATTCGCTGTACCTCTCAGATAAGAGGACCTTGATCTTTCTGTCACAGTGCGACATAATGAAAGTGAACGGGAATAAGAAATGATTGATTGAATGAAGGTATGGAAATTATTGTTTGTTAATGAATTGCTTTTAAACTTGATAGTAGTTTGGATGGCAAACATAGAAGTTAGTATTATCCCACTAATTGGATGCTAAAACCTTGAAAATAGAATTAATTATTAGTAAGCTTTGGAGCAAAACAAACCTACAGCCAAAGGCTTGCATGCTAAGAGTTAGTTAAGGTGGGTAAGTCTTGCTGAGTAGTAAGTACTCAGGGTTTGTTGCTTAATTCTTTCAGGGCACGATAATGTTGAGTTTTGTCCTTGCTGTGTTAAGTACCATGGTCGTAATGCTGAAGGATGGGAAGTTGAGGACCTCGACGAGTAGCTACCTTAGTCTTTCTTATGTTTAATTAGGGCTTGAAAAAAACTTGGCTTGTATAAGACTTATCTTGTGTTGTAATATGAACCTTTGTTGTACTCATACTATCTATGCTCATCTTCGAATGAGATATCTGGTGTATTGTTTTGGTCCTTATGCTCAACATGTGGTTGAATCGGGAGTTACCCGACAGACTATCAAATTACGCCGTTTTAAGTGCACGATGACTGGATTAGTGGTAAAAATGATGATTAGTGCACTTAAGCCGGTTTAATTTGGGCGATTCTGCCACAGATAAGGGCCATCGATTAGGTTTTGGCGATCAGCAAATTAGTCGTCCGACTAGTCGTCGCCTAATCGCGACTAATCGGCCGATCAGACAGAATAAACGATCAGACAAGAATTCGTTTTTGGGCCAGCCTGAGCAACTGGGCTTCAGAATTCGGATAGCAAATTAGGCCCATTAGGTTTTAGTATATAGGAGCTCTTCCTAGCTGCTGCTGCCGACTGCCGAGCTGAACAGCCCCCGCGCTCGCCGCCATCGCCCGCGAAATCCCCCGCGCTCGCCGCGCATCTCCCGTCCGCCGTTGCCCGCGAAATCCCCCACACGCATCCGGCGGCCGGCACCCAAGGGCGTGCGCATCCGGCGCCCAGGAGCTGAATCCCTTCTTCGTTCTGCTCGCTTCACTTCCTCAGCTGCAAGATGAGCTCCTCCTCTAAAGGTTTGTTCTGCTGCTCTTGCTCTCCCGTCTTCTCGTGCTCCGTTCTGCTCTGCTCGTGCTGTCTGTCTTAGTGTCTTCTATTCTATTGTTTGCTTGTGCTTACGGCTAGTGCTTACTGCTTGTGTTGTGCTTACTGCTTGTGCTTATAGGTGGATGTGTGTGTTGTACTGCTGTGCAGATACGGATGAGCAGCATAGAGTGGTGAAGAATGTGGAAGTGATAATGCCTGATAACATAGCAGATGGTAATGCTGGTGCCGCAGGTTCATCAGCTGCTTCCTCAGCTGCTCCAGATGAGAAATCGATAATAGAAAAGGCCTTAGCTGAACTTCCAGCAGAACTTGTAGAGATGTATCAAGATCCAAAGAGGAAGGCAAGGTCTACTGACCCTGGATGGAAGTATGGGTTCTGGGAAGAGAAGACTAAGAAGGAGATGGTGACATGTATATTCTGTAAGAAGATTGTCCCATCAGGAATCAAAAGGTTCAAGCAACACCTTGCTGGGGGTTATGGTGATGCACTGAAATGTGGTAGAGCACCTGAGTTAGTTAGGAGAGAAATGGATGCTTACTTGAAGAAGAATTCAAGGACTATACTTGTGCAATATGAAGGTGACCAAGGGCAGGAGCCTGCACAAGAGGGTGACCAAGACCAAGCTGCTGAAGATGGACAAGAACCAACAACAGTACCAAGTTCTGGTACAAGGATCAAGCAGCAAGCAAAGATGAAAATTGCTCAAACTGCAATCACTTCATTTGTGGTTTCTGCTCCAGTAAAACCACAGACACAGAAGTACTCCAAGTCAGTAAGTTCAATGCTTTCTGATCCACCTGAGGTAGTAGTAGCAAAAAGGCATAAATCCAAGACTTCTCAACCTACACTTGAGCACTGCACAAAGAAAGATAAGGAGGCCAAACAGATTGTTGATGATCATGTCGCTGATTTCTTTTATGAGAATGGCATACCATTTAATGTCATCAATTCAAGAAGCTGGGAGATTTTGCTTGAGTCTATTGGGCAATATGGTCCTGGGTACCGCTCACCAACATACCGTCAGATTAGGGGTGAGCTGCTTGATAGGGCTGTGAACAGAACAGCAGATATAAGGAAGAAGCATGAGGAATCCTGGAAGGAATATGGTTGCACAATCATGTCCGATGGGTGGACAGACACAAGCCGGCGCCATCTCATCAACTTTCTTGCCAATAGTCCAGCAGGGACCTTCTTCTTAGGCTCAGTAGATGCATCAAGTGAGGTTGCAAATGCAAATATGTTAGCAAATTTGTTAGAAAAGCAAATTGACAAGGTGGGCAAGGAATATGTAGTGCAGCTAGTCACAGATAATGGATCCAACTTCAAGGCAGCAGGAAGGATTCTTATGGAGAGGATCCCACATTTGTTTTGGACACCTTGTGCTGCTCATTGCCTGAATTTGATGCTGCAGGATATTGGACAGATAAAGGAATTCAACACTGCAATCAATATGGCAAAGAAAGTATCCAGATTTATCTACAAGCATGGACGGCTTCTTGATCTTATGAGACAAAAGTTAGGTGGTGATCTTGTAAGGCCAGCTGTGACTCGCTTTGCTACTTCTTATCTCACACTAGCAAGCATGCATAGGCACAAGAACGGTCTGAAAACCTTATTTGTTAGTGATGAATGGCAATCTAACAGCCTGGCTAAATCTGTTGAAGGATCAGCTTGTGCAAGAATTGCCTTATAAGTGTCATTTTGGAACAAAGTGGAAAATTGCTTAAGAGCTTCACAGCCATTGCTTGTTGCTCTAAGGATTTCAGATGGAGATGAGACACCCGCAGCTCCTGAGATCATGGCAGCAATGGATGTTGCAAAGAGATCCATCAAGGAATCACTGGAGCAAAACCCTCCATTACTTAAACAGGTAATGGACTGCTATGAAAATAGGTGGGAAAACCAGATGGAGCAAAAGTTGTATGGTGCAGCCCTGTTCTTGAATCTAGCCAAATTCTTTCCCATAAGAGAAGCTGACAGGAGACAAGCAACAAGGCTAAGGTCCATGTTCAATGAAGTTTTATGGAAGATGGTGTTGGATGACAATGAACAGACCAAGATTAGTAAGCAAGCTGATGACTATGAGAGGTCTGAAGGTGAAGCATTCTCAATGCCATTAGCAATAAGAGACAGATCTAACAAGAATCCTAGTAAGTAATTGTTTTTGCATTGCAGTTCCTTCCCTTCTTCACTTTCTTTGGTTCAGTTATGACTTGAGCATTTATGTTTGTATAATAGTTCTTTGGTGGAGATCATATGGTGGCCTAGCATATGAGCTCCAATGTTTAGCAAAAAGAATTATTAGTCTCTGTTGTTCTGCGTCTAGTTGCGAGCGTAATTGGAGTGCATTTTCTCATGTAAGTACAAGTGTCAAAAACTAATTCATGGGTAGCAAATAACAATATTCTTGCAAACCAATCTGATTTTGCCTTATTTATTTGTGCAGATCCATACCAAAAAGAGAAACAGATTAGAGCACAAAAGGTTGAGCAAGTTGGTGTATGTTAGCTACAACAGGAAGATGACAAACAGATTCCAAAAAATTAGAGAACTTGGCTCTAAAGGAAAGAAAACCAACCCACTCCTGCTTGATGAATTTGAATGGGAAAATGAATGGGTTGATGAAAATTGTGAACCAGTTCACACAGGAGCAGCAGCTGATGCTGATGGCAATGCTTTGACTGGGGCTCTTGTGGACGAATCTTTTGGTGCATTTGAAGATCGTCAGGGCCGCACCTTGCCTAGGGCTGCTGCCGCTCGTACTACCATTGCTGTTACAGAGACTCATTCTAGGCAGAAGAAGCGTGCAAGGATGGCAACTGCTACTCAAGATATTGCTGAAGAGGATGACAGTGATCATGAGATGATGGATGCAGCACTTGGTGGATCTGATTCAGAAGAAATAATGGTGGAGGGTGAAGAATCTGGAAGAGAAGGAGGACCTGCAAAGGCTGGAGATGGAGGCTTTCAATTGAATGAAGATTTGCTTACTTAGATGCATGACTGCCTAACTTCTTTAGTTGTTGGATTCGGATTCTGAACTTCATTGTTGATGTGTGTTAGTGTGTGTGGTTCAGCTGAGCACTCAGCTTTTTATCATTTGGACCTGTTTATGTTGTGAACATCTGAACCTTGCCTATTTAGCTAGTAACCTTGCTGCTGTGCAGCTAGCCAGCTACGAACTGCTGATTTAGTTACATGTTTTTAATTATAGCCTTGTTCTTATGCTTGTTATATACTATGTATGGTATATTATACATATCATATCGGTCCTGTATGTATAGGACGAGTGGACGACTAGATATACGAGTAGGACCGACTAGGCTCGACTAATCGACCTGATCAACGACTAATCACGACTAATCAACTTATCGGTGGCATGGTGACTAGGTTCGATCAGGCGATCGTATAACATTGTCGGCGGGCGGCCGCCAGCTGCTCCCTCAAGGCATCGCGCTCGGCGGTGATCGAGGACAGACGGTCCCACGAATCCCTCTCCCGGCGCAGGAAGAGGGACTTGTCCCGGCTGCGAGCCATCAAGGACTGCGAAAACCAAGCCAAAGTCAGAGTCAACTGGGAAAAGAAGAAAAAGAAAAAACGGAGCGAAAGAAAAGTTACCTCCCCGCAGGGAATGGCGACATCACGAATGGCGTCCAAGGCGGAGTTTAGCGACCGGACCGCTAGCCCGATCCCGGCGCGAACCCGGGAAGCCTCGTCGTTCTCCTCGGCGTCGTCCAGGGAGAAGACGACCTCGCCCGAGGCACGGTCGGTCCAAGAAATGCGGGGACCCCCGAACGCGAAGGGGTCCGCCCGGCCCGAACGACCTCGCGGCCCGATAGGGTGGCGGCTCCGGGATGGATCTCCTGACCCGAACTCGATCCCGCCGTCTCTCCTCCCGCGAGAGCGGCCGACACCGCCGCTGCAGGGATCGAGGGCGCGGGAGAAGGGAGCGCCGCGGATCCGCCTGAGCCGGGCGACGGGTCGGTCGAGATAGCGACGGTGGCCGGAGCAGGGAGAACCTCCTCCTCACGATCGGCGCCGCTCAGAGCCCCGGCTGGCTCCAAAGCAGACCCTCCCCGCAGGGTGCCGTCTGCCGAGCCGCCCGGGCGCTCGGGCGGGACCGAAATCGGCCCCGTCTCCTCCTCCTCCCGACCGTCCGCCGGCGCCAAGTGACTCGGGGCCTCATCGGCCCTCTCCGTCCCCTCCTCAGTAGAATGTCCGACCGCTTGGGCCGGGAGGACGGAATCTTCTTGGTCAGGGCCGGGCGCGGAAGGCACTGGCTCCTCCTCCCCGACCACGTCCCCGGTCGGTGCGGTCACCCCGAGCGGCGCGGCGTCTTCCGTTCCGGCCGGCTCGTCCGCGGGCGGGAAGAATAGCCCGACGAGGGCCTCCGGAATGGCCCCAGCTGTGGGCACGGCCTCGACGTCCGACGCCGCGACAAGCTGCTATTGGGGAGTGGGCGGGTCAAGCACCCCTCCCACCGGAGGGCTGCTCAAGACGATCCCTTGGCTCGTCGCCGCCTCGGAGGTCCGGCACGCGAGTCGCTTGACCGGCGCCAGTCCTAAAGGGATAACTTGACTTCCCCTCCTGCGGACAAAGAAAGGCTTCACACACGCGCCTCGACAGGGGTAAGTAAGACAGACGAAGAAGGAAGAAAAGGCTTACCGAGACGACAAGGGAAAACCCCGGGACGGTCGCTTGGCTGGGGGAGCCGTCCCCGACCCCGACCCTTCCTCTCGCGGCCGCTTGCTCGGGTCGCCCCTCGGCGGAGTTCGCTCTCGGGTCGGGGAGCTGGCGCCACGAGGGACTTCACGCGGCGGCCGAGTTGGCGGCTGCATCGGCGTAGAGTCGCCGCCACCCGACGGCTCCTCGGCGTCCAGCGCTCCCCAATCCACCGCGGACTCGCGCTGGGAGATCGGAAGGCCCGACGTGGACTCATCGGAGGAATCCGAGACGAAATCAAAGCCCCCCTCGAAGGGACCCTGATCCTCGCTCCACAACCCGTCTTGTCGGGCGTGCAGGCGCCGCTGGCGGTACTCCTCCTCGGCCTTCTCACGGGCCAGCCGCTTCTTTTCCTTCTTCCTCTCGGCAGCCGCTTTCTTCAAACGAGCGGCCTCCGCTCGCTCACGGTTCAGAGCCCGAGCGGCCACGTCTTCAGGGAGCGGGGGCCGAGAGGGTTTGTAGACTAGGGGCTGCTAGAGAAAAAAGAGACATGAATGACTCGTCAGGTTAAAAAATACAGAACGAGGATAAACGGAAAAACCCCGAAAACTCACCGGGATGAGGGACTCGCCCACGGGGCGCATGACGGGGTGATCCCGCATCGGATACGCCGAGGAGTCGCGCACCACAGCCTCGCGAAGGCGGGCGCGCACCTCCTCATCCGAGAGGACCCCGACGGACATGACCGACCCCGTCCAGTCCTCCGCCAGGGTCATCTGGTCCAGCCTCAGCCGGCGAGCCATCAGCGGAAGAACGCGGCGCGTGTGGTACGCCGCGATGACCCCGGGGCCGGTGACCCCCCGCTCGCGAAGGCGGAGGACCGCCGCGTGGAGACCGGACAGGTGCGGCCGCTCCGCCCTAGGGGGGCCCAATGCCAAGTGTCCGGCCGATTCTCGATGGTCCTCCCCGTAAAGGCCGGGAGAGGAGCGGCCGGGTCGCTCCGCAGGTAGAACCACCGGGGATGCCAGCCCTTGTTGGTGGTCGTCAGAGGGAGCTTGAGGTAGTTCTCTCCCTGGCGCGGGCGCAGCCGGATCCCCGCGCAGCCGAGCGGCGTTGGCCGCCCATCTTTCTTCACCTCCTCGACATGGAAGTAAGACCTCCAGAGGTCGAAGTGGGGGTCGATTCCGAGGAATCCCTCACACAGGGCCACGAACACGGCGACGTGCAGCAGCCCGTTAGGGTTGAGGTGCTGGAGCTCAATCCCGTAGTAGTGAAGGAGTCCGCGGAGGAAAGAATGAGGGGGAAGCCCCAAACCCCGTTCGTGAAAAGGGATGAAGGACACGACGTACCCATCGGCGGGGGAGGGGACGGCCTCGTCGCCCGGAGCCATCCACTCCGCCAGATCGGTCCGCGGACACAGGAGTCCGCGCTCCACCAGGCGCTCGAGCTCGGCTTCGGTGACACGGGAACGGGGCCAGGCCATGGCTGATGGGCGAGGAGAGCGACGGGCGAAGGAGAAAAGGTATGGATTTGGGCAGGCAATGGCGTAGGCGGCGGCGGCGATTCGGGAGCAGGCGAGCGAAGGAGGAAGAAGAAGAGGCCTCCGTCCCCCCTTCTTAAATAGACAGGTAAGGGGGCGGGGCGGCGGGGGGCCTCGGGTCTCCCGCCTGTGCCGCAGGCCGAAGGGCCCACGCGGCCCCACGACGCGCGCCCCCGCTCGCCCACGTCTCCCACGCCCCGGGACTCGCGCCCCGGTTCTCTCTCTCCGAACCCTTCGCATTCCGTTTTCGTTAAATAACGCTATTTCCTTTGTCTTTCCTTGCGATTTTATTTTTCAGGAAAGGGAAGATGGCGCTGGGCCGTTCTCGGGCCGGAAGGCCATGGCAAAAAGCCCACAGGGGGCGCGCCCGGCGAAAAACACAAACCGAAAAACAGCCCAAGAGTTCTAAGGCCGGCCCAAGGGTCCGACGGCCGCTCTGGGGCGCCCGAGCGAAGGGGCAGTGACGGGCGGGCCCGCTAGAGGCCATAGCCTCGGCACACGAGTGCCGGGGACGTCCCGACCTGCGTTCGAGCCCAAGGCTCCTGACCCCATGTATCTCATCGAAAGAGAGGCAACGAGCCCCCGTGGTCGGTCGGACGATCATGGGAACTAAGGGGGTCGGGAACGCTGGGGATTTTCCGAGGTCGGTCACAAGCTGATCCGACGGTCCTCCCTCGGAGGAAGACCGAGGCCTCGCTCGATCCAGCCCGTTAGTAGCTCACCGGGAGCCGGGTTTCGGCCTGAGTGGCAAAACGCGAGGCGTGCCCTAACCTTCCGTCCCGCGGAGGGATTGCGTGAGGGGAAGACGATAAAAAGACGAAACAACCTCCCCACCCCAAAACGGCCGCCTTGGAGGACACCGGGAGGCTGGAATCGTGAAAAAGAGACCGACCACGCGGTCGCAGAAAGATGTCCCGAGTCAACCAAATTCCTTTATTCACGAATAAGGGCAAAAAGTACATACGGCCAAGGGCCGTGGAATAATACAAACGGGTCTCGCCACCCTCGGTGGCGAAATCGGGCGACGAAGAGCGCGGGAGTTTCGGTGCCACGAGAAGGGCTAAACTGCGAGCGTCGCAGTCCTTCTTGTAGCATCTCCCCGCCCGCCGGCACCCTAAAGGGAGCTAGGCAGAGGTCCACCCGCGGCGGCACGACGGCGTCGCACCCCCGCCGGCTGCTTCCCTCATCCCGACACCGACCGACCCCGAACACGGCGTCACGTCAGCGTCCGGGAAAAGGATGAGAAGCGCGGCGGTGGCTATACACGACTCCTGCAACTGCCCTGGCGAGGCCCGACCGAGGCCAAGCGCCGGGCCAAGTTGAGGAGACGGCGACAGCTCCACCGACTCACTCCCCCTCAAGCCCATTCCACCGCCGCCGAGGTGGGGCGGTCGGACGGAGGGGAGCTGCCGGGGGAGGAATCGTCCTTCGCGTGTGACACCGAGGGGCCTCCCGCCACGCCGAAACTCCCTGCGATCGCAGTCATTCTTGTGGCATCAGCGAGCTATCCCTCCGCCCCTGGGGCCAAGGGGCGCCCCCAAGATGGTTCTCGTGCGAAGAATCTCATGCTAACGGGAGGAAGAAGAAGGGAGTTGGTCGGATGTCCAAAGAAAGGGGACGAAGGGCCCTATTTATAGTCCGGAAACGCCTAAGCCAGCCCCTCGATAGGGCATGGGAACACGCCGCGTGGCCTTCCCTGAGAAGCGGCAGGGCCTCACGAGCGAACAGTAAACTCGCCTTAAAAAAGAGGGATGAGGTGACGGCTCGAAAGAGAGGCAGAGCAGGTGTGACGAAAGCCCTGTCCGGCGCAGCAGAAGCGTGCGCCCCTAAACCAGGGGAAACAGTGCCTCTGGAAAGATGGACCGTACCCCAGTACCTTTGGCAGGCGCGGCGCCATCCTGTGAAAGTCAAACGGAAGTGACAAAAAGCCTTCGGGCGATTTGACAACTCGCCCGCAGGCTCGGGGGCTACACCCACCGGGTGCGCTCGCGCGCCCCGGTGAGAGAAGGGACAAAAACTCGCCACAGCCTGCGGATGAACGACCCGTTCACCCACAGGCTCGGGGGCTACACCCGGTGGGGCGCTCGCGCGCACCCCCGGGCGATATCCGGACGAACGCTAGAAGGGAGCCCACACAGAGGATCCCCTATCCTCCAAGCAGGCTCGGGGGGCTACTGTCGGATATCAATATCCGACCCACTCACCGACAGGTGGGACCTCACTATTTTGAGAAGGAGATAGGCGTAAGCAAATCCATAAACCAGGCTGGCAAGGGAAGCGCCGAGCGAGAAGGGGGCCGGCCGTCCCCGCAGCACCTCGGCCGACCCCATAACGCCTCGCCCGACCCTTCTCCGCCTCGGCCGACCCCGCGTCACCTTGTCCGACCCCGCATCGCCACGGCCGACCCTCGCCACGGCCGACCCTTCTCCGCCTCGCCCGACCCTTCTCCGCCTCGCCCGGGTCGGCGTCGGGCCAGGATAGCGTGGGACATCAGGGGGGCCCGGCGCAGAAGGGAACAAGGAGGGCGCATCGCCGCATATCTACCGCACGACCTAGTAACATTAATTGGCCTTACCGCGCACTGCTCGAAGTGGCAGAAGGACGTGACGTGCACTGTTTCGGGCCGCCCGCAGGCGCCGCAAGGGGGGAACAGGATCCTAGCAGGCGCAGGAATAGGGCCTACTCCGGCCTTACCCACAGTGCTCCGCAGGCGGCGGGGCTTCTTCAGCAAGCTTCCAGTTGTTAGTTATTTTTTATTCTTGTTGAACACACCTTGTAAGAGGGCTCTCCCCGGAGGTATAAAAAGAAAAGCAAAGCTTCGGGGAGAGGGGGACGAATGAGACACGCTTAGACATTCACAGAGACTTGAGGCTCCTCCTCTCTCTCGACCGCTTGTAACCCCTACTACGAGCAACGCGAGTAACACGAGCTGACCGACACTGGACGTAGGGCGTTCGTGCCTGAACCAGTATAATCCCTTGTGTCCTCTCGCGAACCATCCGAGCCTAAACGCGCAATCCACTAAATTCACTAGTTGGTGATTTCTTGCACCGACAAGAACAATATGCATCAGTGTGATTGGTAGTTAAAGGCTTGTCGAAACTAAATGAAATGCATCTTATAATTCCAAGCTACTAATGTGTGCATGCACACTTGCCATTTGTGTTTCACTAATAGTTGAAGCAGCTTGTTTTGCTATTGATGCAGCAGCAATGTTTTGGTCTATTTGAGCCATAGTTATTAGGACCGGACCGGACATCGAACCGGCGACCCTCTCGGTTCACGGTCTGATTGGTACAACTGGTCAGACCACCGGTTCAACCCGGTCTAAATACAATATAAGTTTTCTTTTAAACACATGTACATATGTGGTCTAGTGGTGTGTCTGCTGCCTCCAGACATGAAGGTCCCATGTTCGATTCCCAATCAAGCACATTTTGCCCAATTTCACCACCGCGCGTCTTATTTTCCCGCGCGGAAAACCGTGGCTGCAGTGTCCACCGGTCCATAGCGGTTTTATGTCCAATTTTATTTTTTGACAAAGTGGTGCTACAGTAACTATTTGCTAATGATGGATTAGTCCTTCTAATTACCATACGAATGTTTGATGTAACAAGGACTAAACTTTAGCTCAAGGATCCAAACACAGCCTAAGAAGGAGGGGGAGGAGAATCAACTCGGTAACAAAATCCATGAAATCCTAGGTCCCAAATCCCTAAAATACCTTAAATTACCAAATAGCCAAATGCACCGCAACCACTTAATGGCCGCCCCCGCCGATGTAGAGGCCTCCGCCGCCCCCGCCGATGTAGAGGCCTCCGCCAGCACGCGAGGTCAGCGCGGCCCTTGCACCACTGCTGAGCTCCTCGATGGAGCACAAGTGCGGCAGCCCCAGGAGCCGTCTGAAAGGACCTTAATTTCGCCTAGAGAGGGGTCAATAGGCGAATCTGCAAATTACAAATTCTAATCCAAACTGTCAGCACCCAAACCTGTAAAACCGGCTTGGCAAATCGGTAAAACCGGTTTTGGCAAACCGGTAAAACCGGTTTGACACAGAATACACCAACAAATCAAGATTTGCCCCTCTACGAATTCTAGCACAAACCACAGATGGTGTGAAGCTTACACAGATGTTTCCAAGTGTTCCAATGAAGCTCCTGCACATAGCTCAAGCATACCAAAGTAGATCAAAGCGGAAGCACAAGTAAATTGCTAGAATTGACAAAGTGAGGAAAATTCAAACCAAGACACAAGGAGTTGTTTTACCGAAGTTCGGATTCACTGCTTGCACCAAGCCACCACCAAGGCACAGTGAATCCTACTCTCCGTTGAGGAAGCTTATGCGACCACACAAGGTCAAGCTATTTCCTCCTTCCACTAAGAGACCTCTTTCCTTGCGGGGGTGAGGTAAAACCTTCACAAACGATCCCGTGGCTCTCCACACACTTCGGTAGCTCACCGGGCGACGCCTAGCCGTCTAGGAGAATGAACCTCCAAGAGTAACAAATGCTCCACGGGTTGCTTGACTCAACCACAAGTGCTCAATGATTAGGATTGCTCTCCAATGCTCACACACAAGTCACTCTCTCAACCCAACTCAAAAGATTCAAACTATGAACTCAAATCTCACTTAGAGAGGTTGGGGAGAGCTCAGCTGGCCTCAAGAAAGTGTCAAACACGAGCAGAACCAGCAGCCCCTCCAAGAGGAGCTCATGGGTATAAATACCCATCTCTCCAAAAACTAGCCGTTTTTCTGTCAGAGAAAATCGGTTTCACCGGTTGCAAAAACCGATTTCACCGGATTTTCAAACAAACTAGCCGTTAGACACTCGAGGCCAGAAACCGGTTCCACCGGTTCCCAAAACCGGTTTCAGGGAACCCCCACTAAGTTAGAAACACTCATGGTTTGACTCACAAGGGTTCACTTGAGCACTTTTGGAGTTTGTCATTCAACCAATGTTGCATCCCTCTTGATAGTACGGCATACCTATACTCATGACATAAGGTGAATCATAAATCAACCACTTGAGTTTGTATGTCAACAATCATGCCAATACTTGAACAATCACTTCTTTGAGGGCTTTCAACATTGCATATTGAACTGAGCATATCCACCTTGAGCTAGTGACTTAGGATTTTCCACAACTTATGTTTGAATTCACTTAATCCTTAAGCCACTCCCTTTATCAACCATAACATATATATACATTGCATTGCCGCCCTTGATAAGACTTGGATATGATACTTCGAAACCCCCCGGATACTAGATACTTCACCCTAGCAATACGCACATGGTCATAAGTCGTCACTTAACCAAAGCTTGCTTAGTCCCTCGCTCTAGTCATCTAGTTTTGTTTCTTCACCACTTACCCTTGCATCATCAAGTTAGCTTTTACTTTGCCATAGTGTGAATTCCATTTGAAAGATTCTTCAAATGCTTATTCTTGATTGATAAAGAATATCCCATGAATTGCAAGCTTCCAAACAATGAGACCAATATGTATCATATATGTCCATGTCCTTCCATCATAACCATATAAAGTCTTGCAATGTTCAATTCTATGTATTATTTCTTCTTTTCTCATATGATCCGTAAATCTCTGTTTTTATCATCCCAATAATTAAAGACAAGCCTTCTTAAGAAATTAAAGATCACACAACATGTCTCCAATATAATCATCAATGACTTGCCACTTTCAACAACTAGAATCATGGGATCACACTTGCTTGCTTTAATTAATAACCACATACATCATGAGCACATTAACTGTAAATGAACTATAAAAATAGATTCTTGCTTATTATCTCAAATAAACAAGTTAGTCTTTTAATTATTTTATCATTTAATTCATTAAAATTCCCTTGAGGGGTAGATGCACTTTCACCGTCGTCGACACCTGCGCTCCGCCGAGCAGCTCTGCAGCGGTGATTTGCCCCGGCCCCGGCAGCCGCCGCACAGCTGTGGAGCAATAGATTAGAGAGAGAGAGGCGGGAGGGGAGGGGGCGGAACGGCACTAGGCTGTGGAACTGGTGACTGCGTCGATGGAAACAAGGATAAATGAGATAGAGAGCCCGAACTGAGCAGAGCATGTTCTCCACGTAGGCACGTAGCCAGCCACACGTCACACTACCCTTTATTTTATGGAGAGGCTGGGTGTACAACTATGGCCTTATTTAGGGCCTGTTTAGATCGTGGTAAATTGTAAAAAAAGATGATAACTTTTCACACTGACAATCGTGTCCCCTATCGCAGAACACTCTTTTCAATGACAACTTTTTTCGACAACTTTCTGAACTAAATAGGCCCTAGTTCAGAAAGTGGAAACTTGCCGAATACTAAAAATAGTATGTCGGAAGGGGTATTCGGATACTAATAAAAAACTAATTACACAACTCGTCCGAAAATTGAATTTTGAATCTATTAAGCCTAATTAATCCATCATTAGAGATTGTTTACTGTAGCACGATGTTGTCTAATCATGACCTAATTAGTCTCAATAGATTTGTCTCACGAATTTACCTGGGGTTATGGAATGAGTTTTGTCATTAAACCACGTTTAATACCTCTAGTTAGTGTCTTAACATTCGATGTGGATGGGTAAATAGTGAAAATTTGCTGGAAACTTGCCGATCTAAATAAACAATGTCTACAGAGAGATGTGCGGCCAGTCCAGTTTGACGCATAGGATTTGCAAAATAAACTGAACACATGGAGGTACTGTGTAAACATGGAGCATAGCAGAAGAAATGGACACCTGAATATCTGATCGAGAAAGAGAGAAGCGAGGGCCTTGATGGAATCCGTCGGACCTTCGCACCAGGGCCAGACGCCTACGGGCGCAGCGAGGAGCTCAATGTCAATGGTGACTTGGTGAGGGAGGGCTCGCCAGGAGAGTGGCCTCTGCTGTATTTTCATTGCCTGTCGTGCTAGCCGTTTCCTGCAGGAAGCCTGGGCGAGGCAGTGCTAGACTGCTGGGCGTGGCAGGTGTTGTGGATATAAGCTGGGACGGGGTGGAGAAAGCACACCAGCGGGGGCGCGATGGCGGCGAACGCCACGTTGATAGGAAAGAGAACTGAGGCCTTGTTTAGTTTTAGTTAAATTGGTCGAATTTTTTTAGAAAAAATGTATTAAAAAACATGTTGCAGAAAGAAGAGACACGTTTTTCAATACATTACTTTTGGTCGAATTGCACCAATTTAATGCAACTAAACACGGCCTGAGTGGAACAGGACCTGGAGCAACAATGGAACAGTACAACAGGAACTGGTCGGCCGTACATCTACAAGTGTACTATTAGTTTTTATTGACTGATGTGGAGAAAACAATATAGGCACCGGATGAAAAAAGAAAAAGAAGAATCAAATGCACATATAAGGTGACAGGTGGATCCCGTTGATGATAGTTTGGACCAATAATAATAGCAGCTAACGGTGTAGAAACTTATTCGTTCCTTCTAATCCCTCGAACTAAACAAAAAATCTAGGTTAACCCATATTGCTTAACCAATCTCTCAATCTGTCAACAAGTGCCTTTTTTCCTTTTCTTTTTAAAGTTTATATTCCCTTCTAGTATTTCTTAAGAGTGATTAGTTGGCAAAGGCACATTGGACATTTGAAATTTTCCAGGCATTAATGAAAATGCAGCGGAAGCTGTTTTACTAAACCTTTTTGGAAATGGCTTGCTTCACTACAGCAGCCACAGCTGGGCCGATTTTAATTAGGGCGCCCTGGATCACTACCAATCAGACCTTACCGAACCTTGTAGATTGTGCTAATAGAGATGTTGGAGAAGTCTTTCATTTTGCTATCTATAGACGAGCTGTACGTCTCTTGTAAAGGGTGTCTTACTAGGCCCTGTTTGGCACAGCTTCATGTGACTTCAGCTCTCTGCTGCAGTGCATAAGGAGCTGGAGCTGGTGAAGTTAAAAATAGTAGCTTCACCCGCTCTGTGAGAGGAGAGGAGAGAAGAGAGAAAAACAGTTCCAGTGAACAGTAGCGTGAACATTGCATTGTCAGAAGGAGCTAAAGCTGCTTGGAGCTCCACCAAACGAGACCTATATTGTTGGTGGTGCCCTAAGATAAGATATATATAATGGGGCAAGGGAAGATGAAAATAATAGGAGGGCTAATATTGACCATGTAACAATTGAATTGTTGGAAAATAAATAATTTTATTCACAAATTTATTATATCTCATATATTGAAACACATTATATTGGAAAATAAATAATTTTATTCACAAATTTATTATATCTCATATATTGAAACACATTATATTGAGAAAAGGTATTAAATATATATGTTACTCATGACAGCAGAAAGCGAAGGAAAGAACATGATAGAAGTAGCGCTGAGCCGCTGACCTCTCGGAAATTCTTGGTCCGTCCACTGAGATTGTCCCTTCTGAACTCCCAAGCGATTTCGTCGCTCGGACCGTGCGTGCTGAATTTTATTTTTAATTTTTTTATGATTTTTCAAAAAGAACGGACGGTATGATACCCAAGCAAAATCTGTCACCCAACCGCCGTATCATATGGCTGCCGCCGTATGATACGGCGGTAAGAGCCTGTAACCGCCAGATCACACGATGGTTACAAAACCGCTGTATGAATTAGCTATTTAAATTTAAAAATATAAATTTGATCTGTATGCCGAACCTAACCGCCGAATGGTTTGGCGGTAGGTGTCGGCACCTGGGCCCGGCCCTCCTAACCGCCAAATCATTCGGCGGTAGGGGGAGGCTGGCCCTTGCCGCGCCGTTTGATCCGGCGGGAAGCGTTCCCGCCGTCGGATCCACGGCGGCAGCCCCCTACCGCCGAATGATTCGGCGGTTAGGTTGCTGCCGCATATATAAGGCGAAATGTAGTTGGAAATTTCATTCTAAATCAGAAAAAAAAACTAGGGTTAGAGAGGAGGGTTAGGGAGAGGAAGAATCAGCGGCGAAGCCCTGCCGGTTCTGCGCTTCGGTTTCAGGTAAAATTTGATCTCATAGTTGTAACTTCAATTTGGTAGATGTATGACTTTGTAGTTATTTTAGTATTTAGTTTACACAATATGAAATCGTAGTATTATTTTTGAGTTACTGATGTTAGACTTAGTTACTGAAATAACTATTAGAGGCAGTTACTGATATTAGATTTAGTGACATTAGTTTGAGTTACCTTATATTTAGTGACATTAGAGATAGTTAGAGTCATTACTTTTATTGATATTAGATCTTTATTAATATATCTTTTTATATTAGATGCACTGATATTAGAGTTTACACCACAATTTTATATATACTGTAATTATGCATTTTAGAGTTTACATTACAGTTTATATATTTTTATATTAGAGTTTCTGTTAGAGTTTTATGCATATTAGAATTTATATAAGAGTTTAAATTAGAGTTTATATTA
>CM014276.1:46453487-46466073 GCA_004135705.1 Alloteropsis semialata | reverse complement strand
CCCGCCGTATTTGGGACGACCACAACCCCACTTCGTGCGGCACTTGTAGTAGGCTCTACCGGCAGTTGTCGGCCATCTTGATTGCTTTACCTCCGCCGGATATTTGCATTCACAAATTGGGACTGGGAGCGGGGGGGCAGGGGGGCATCCTCACATGACACTGTGGGATACCGTATGTATTCATCCTTGCGTCTCGCCATCACCTGCAAACAAACTTTATTATTAGGGATAACTTCCAAAAAATAATATTTCACATTATGAACAAAATGAAAGTAAAACTATGAATGCGATTAGTACGTTGGACAAACATGCAAATAAACACTTTGTCAACTTGTTCAAACTAGTTAATTCTTACCCCACTACTACTAGTTCTGGTTTGTTGTCTTCTTTGGTTAGGAGGTTTATTTCTTTTTGTAGGATGCAAATTTTTTGGTCCTTCTTTGTGCCGTTCCATGCGGTGTCCTGGTTTGTGGCATATACCGCAAAGTATTGTGGACTTGTCTTGGTTGAAGTCCCCGTAACCGTACATATCATCTCCATAACCATTAGAGGCGTCCATCTCGTTACGGAGACGCTTTTTCTTTGTTCTCCCAACCTTGTCCTTCTTTGTGGTACTATCCGGTATATACTCAGG
Source organism: Alloteropsis semialata (assembly GCA_004135705.1). Taxonomy (NCBI): domain Eukaryota; kingdom Viridiplantae; phylum Streptophyta; class Magnoliopsida; order Poales; family Poaceae; genus Alloteropsis; species Alloteropsis semialata. Next base: position 46,465,439 of record CM014276.1, on the reverse strand, counting down.
ACCGTTGTACAATGGCCAAACAGAAGGGTCAAGTAAAGGCTCAAACCGGGGTGTCCAGGTCTTCAACACGGTAGACTTCAAGTAAAACTGAGAGGTATATAAGGGCCCGATGATCCACCCCTCTAACACGGCACGAAGCAATCATATGGGAGCAAGGCACATGCAACAACTGCGGCACACAACAAGTACAAGTCACATGTGTGAGGTCAACCTTGTATATACGACCACCTGTACTCTCACCACCCACCGTTAGAGCATTTGCGGTCCTAACGGAGTACACATAAGAGTTAGGGTCAAACAACTCCGCGGCCATGGTATTCGCCTTTTCCTCTTCCGTACATAGCAGTTTTGCCGCACCTTTTCCCCACAAAATCTGGTTTGGCCGTGCTTCAATTTGACTCTTCGCTTTCTGCCATCTTTTCACAAAGTATGAATTGACCTTGTAGAACGTGTACTCAACAATAGCCGACACAGGCATGCCGCGAATCCCTTTAAGTACCTTGTTTAGTACTTCAGAGATATTAGTGTTGCAGACACCAAACCTCTAACCACCTTCGTCAAAGGCATTGCACTACTTATGGATGTTTCCATTTGACCCTCAAGCCACTCTGTCGCTTCTTCATTCATCATTTCCTTAAGTTTCGCAAGCCGTATGCCAAAAGTTCTCTCTGCCTTCGATGCACACACCAACTTCAATTGTTTTATTACATTCTTGTTTTTGTGCCTATGCCATATGTTTGCAGCAAAGTGGCGCATGCACCAACGGTGCACGATCGGTTGGTAACCATCAATGTGCTCCTCTACAGCGTTTACAATGCCTTGGTGCCTATCAGAAATTATGCAAATCTTTCGATCTCGTCCCACCACATCCCTACGCACCAAATGCAGGATCCAAGACGTTGTTCTCGCTCTCCACCAAAGAAAAGGCGAGCGGTAACAAACGATCCTCCCCGTCCATTTCCGTTGCAATCAACAAAGTCCCCCTATACTTCCCGGTAAAAAAAGTGCCATCAACCCTAATCACCGGCTTGCAATGTTTGAATGCCTCTGCACATTGTGGAAAGCACCAATAAGCACGCTGCATTACTTCCTTCATTACCCCATTGTGCAACTCCACTGCTCCCGTGGTGCTTGTGCACCACTTCGTCCCCGGATTGTAATGAGCAATAGCATGTAGAATCCGCGGAACCCTACTGTAGGCGTCAATCCAATCACCCCACAGCATGGCCATGGCGTGTTGTTTAGCCCTCCATGTCTTGCCATACTTCACCCGATAACTAGTGAATCCGACAATTGCTTCAACGAGCGCTGACACCGAAATGTCAGGGTCAGCATACACCAATGAAGCAATCCGGCCTCCGATATATCGTGCCATACACTGAGAGTGCTCGTGAATTGGTCGGAATGTACCACATGTGTGAGGCTGCCGCACTTTAGTTATCCTCCACTTCTGCATTTCATCGGTCATTGAACGGGCCCATACCTTCCAACCACAACCAAGTTGGCATTCTACTGTGTAGCGCAGCTTAGAGTCGGAGTGCACCACATTGTATGGACGATGGTGCCGCACCGAGTAGTCCCTCAAAAAGAATTTCAGCTCCTCCATGCTGTCGAATGTCATCCCTCTCTGTATCAACTCTTGACCACTGTCAGGCTCGAGAGAATTAAGACGCAAGCCGGAATCACAATATGCCTTCTTAGGGGGTGCATGGAAGAGAGGAACCTCTGGAACACCCACATGAACTGCTCCAAGTTGTCTCAACTCCTCCATAGTGAGAGAAGCCAATCTAGCACCGGAAATTGTGGCCATATGTCACACCCGATTTTGTAAACAAAATCGAATGACTATCATATGTGCGCCAGGATCAAGTTTACACACATATGAGACTTCATCAGTGATATAAAAGACAGTGCACAACGTAAATAGAATTAAATACCACTATTACACTCACGGAAGCGAATTATTAGCAGCGGAACTTCAAAACTTCTCCACAGGCAGCTGACTGGGGAACACGTACGCCTAGAAACTTCCAAAATACTCCACTGAAACTTCTGTCTAAGCCTGAGCCGCAGATAAAGCAAGGTTGAGTACACTTATGGTTGGTACTCAGCAAATGTAGAGCAAAAGCAAATGACATGTAAAGGCTTAACAAGGAAATAGTTTGGCTTCTAATTAAATTGCTTTAAGCACTTTAGTTGGTCAAGTTTTATTTAGCAGCATAATTACTAAGGTATAAGTGTATACCAACCCAATTAAGCATATGGTAAACCATAAGCATCATCATCAACATAAATGAACCAATTTATTTCATCTTTCGATATATTAATCATGTGAGGATCCAGGCCGCTCATGACAGCGAGCACGGCTATTGCAATAGATTTTAGACACTCTGCAGAGGTTGTACAGCTTTCCCCACAATTCGTGTTTCCCATGTCGCCTGAGGTCGCGAGCCTCTTCAACACTTCCTTAGGTGAGGGGCTAGGGATTCACTACGAGGCCTTTCCAAAGACTCCCTCTATGTATGTGTTTGGCCCCTGTCCGAACGGGTAATCGGAAGGCGCACCTTCGTTCCCCGCACATCACACACAAACCAAACATCCGCCCAACACACACCTCCAAACACAACATAGAGTTCATCTAGTTACTTAGCCAAGACCAGAGCCATGTAGTATTATGGTTGTACGGGAAATCCTGGGTGGTTCTCCATGTTCCAATTAATCAATGTGGTCTTGGTTTAACATTCTCATAAGATCATATATCATATATTGATAAAAGATATCACAATATTATTATCTTCACATTTAGTGTAAACCAATCCCATGTATAGCAACTAAGCAAATGCTATCCAACATTAATATAAAACCCAGGTTGACAAGGCATGATTAAAGAAAACTAGTCATCCCTATTATAGGACCCATCATGATTATAAGCATGCAAGCATAGCGTAACTATAATGTGAAATGAGCATATCATACGGTATTAGGACGAAAAATATGATCAAGAATACACTTGCCTTAAATCCAGCTAATAAATGCTATGGCTCAGGGTCTTCTCAACGGAAACCTCGAATCACATGAACAATCCTTGAATACCACGAACGTTGCACCTTCTATTCGTATCACATGGTCACATACAAGGAAAACAATTCAACAAATAAGAAACAATACACCAAATATGGGCAACAGTACAAAGGAACGGTACCAAGGTATAGATCAAGTCCTTACGGTCACGTGAGCGAAAGAATCACTCGAAACGGAGCTAGAACGGTCAAGATATAGTCAAAACGGTGTTCCAGGGGCTTATCTGCGAAGATTAGAAACTCCAGGGGTTAGATTGTAAGAATCCAAGGGCATATACATAATTATGTACATAAACTCAGGGTTTAACATGTAAAAGAACCAGGCTAGACGGCGGGTTAGATATATTGAAAGATCAAGGGTCTAACTATAAGAAATAAGGACCTATGCGTAATTACTTTACATAGGCAATGGATGGCGGGTTGAATACTGAAAAACTGAGGGATTCTTTAGAAAGATAGGCAGGGCTGACCGATACCTTGAAGATTTGACTCGATCGGGGCCCTTGATCGCGAGATGAATGGTCGAGGGCGCTCGGGGGTCACCGGAGTTGGACACGGCGGCGGCAGTAGGCGGCGCGCGGCGGCGGAGGGCGGCGCACTCGCCGGAGACACTCAAACTCAAGCTCCCGGGCACCAAAACGGGCGGCACATGGACCAGGATGTTCGGGAGGTCACGGCGAACCCAAATATGACGATCTTGACGATGATTGGAGGACAATGGCGACGAGAGACGAAGAGGGGCGGCTCGGCCTACACAGCTTAGCTCCGGTGAGTGATTACGGAGCAACGAGGGCAATACCAAGAATTCAAGCGGCACGTGTAGCTCTAGTACCTCGATATGAATCTCCTGGATGGCCTCTTGTCCACTGAAGGGCGGAGGAGAAGGAGATCGACGGCGGCGGCCACGAATTGGAGCTTCGGAACGGCGGCGCGGTTGCGAAATCCTTCGAGCAAGGGAGCCTAGGGTTTTGTGGGGTCGAGAGGGAGCGGCGGCGCGCTTTATAGACAGGGGTCGGGCGCCTACGCGGGCAAGCCAGGGAAGGTCGCGGCACCGCGCGCGCGAGTGAAAACCGAGTCGGGCGCGGGTCGGACTCCAGGAAGGGGACGACTCCGACGCGTGGGGTCCACAGTTCAGCGAGACAAGAGAGAGGGTGGCGGGGACGCGGGCCTGCGGGCGAACTGGGCCGGAAGAGGAAATGGGCCGGAGCTGGCGGGCTGCAACGGGGAAGAGTAGAGGGAGGCAAAAAGAACTGGGGCAAAGCTCAAGGAGCAAAACTAGACTCGGCAGAAAAACAACTAATCTAATAACCAAACAAATGCTATTCAAATTTGAATTCAAAAGGGTTTAAACTCAAATTTGAAAAGCAACCAAACAAAAAAATAAATACAAATACATAAAAACAACAATACACTTATTGAGTCTATTAATTATTTATTAAATTGAATAAATCCTAAATAATTCTGATTAAATCACAGAAATTTATTTATGCCTCAAATAAAACCTAGAAAATTACAGAAGTGTTTCTACAATTTCTTGTGATGAAAATTAGGGTGTTACACCATACTAGAGGACGGTTCAACCGTAGGAGATGGTTGAACAAACGAACGTCGATGCACCACATAGCTCGGCTCAACCGGTGTTTGTACACCATATGTTGGCTCAACAAACGGGGCTTCATTGATTGGTGTTGGCTCAACAAAAGGGGCTTCATTGACTGGTGTTGGCTCAAACACTTCTTCTTGAGTTAACGCTTCTCTCATTTCTTCTTCTTCTTCTTCCTCTTCTTCTGATCCCGCAGAGATATCATCATCATCTTCCTCCTCAACATCAAAACTCCCCTCGTCAAAGTGATTGTTCACTAGACAATCATCATCTGAATCTGGCTCATTTGCCATGTCAACGTCATATTCTTCATCGTCCTCAGCTTCGCCAACCTTATAATTAGATTCGACCAAGACACTCTCACGCACTTCAACTACTAACTCAGCACAACCAACTTGGGACCCTTTCACCAACTCCTTATAAAAAGACCAATCTTCATCACATGAAATTCTCATAAGCACATAATGAGCCCTTTTGTCACCGGCATCGAATCTACCATGTAGGATTATTTCACTATGTTCTTGATCAACTTGGAATATTGAGCTAGCTCGAACAAAAACTTCATCAAATGAAGGAGGGCTATCAAATCTTGTGACTTCATGCTTCATCCTCTCAAACTCTTCATTCTCATTGACCGAACCATCGGAGAAATAACGAACTAAGCGATCCATCTACATACATTTAACGGCCACATTACAATTACCATTCATGGACTTATACAAAAATTACTAAAACACCAAGTATACCCAAATGTCAATCCACTACGTACCACAACACTACATAAAAAGGCCATTCTACAATAAATCCTAATTCCCATATCTTGCCAATATTAACAAGAATATCTACCCACTAAAATCTCATTGAAATCGTTTCATGATACACAATCTACACGATACAAAAGCGTTGCCAAGAATCAATTACACGATAACGCTCAACTAATCTTACCCTTTTCGTACTAATTTACCAAATTCAACCCAAACCCTAGGTTACCCTACCACAAGCAATGCCAAGGAAAACAAGCAAATGGCACAAATCTACATGGATAAAGTGGAGGAGTTACCTTACCGGAGTGTTTTCCCAGTGTTTCCCCTTCGAATCCGTGGAAGAAAGAGGGGGATCTAGAGGGGGGAGGTGGGGGGCGGCGCCATGGGAGCAGTTGAGCTCGGGTGGGGAGGAGAAAGACTGGGAGGAGAAAGAAGAAAGGGGCTCGGGCGCCCGCGTGTATACAGCCTAGTCGCGCCACGACCTTTGGCGCGACTCAGTCGCGCCAAGGCATGTGGCGCGACTATCACTGCCATGTCAGCCTCCGCGCTGGCCGCCCGCGGCCGGGCCGGCCGACGTGGCAGGCCAGTCGCGCCACATGCTGTGGCGCGGCTCCCTCATTAGTCGTGCCATGTGTCATGGTGCGACCAAAAGGGTTATTTGTTGAAAATACAGTTTGGGGGAGGTTATTTTTAAAAATTCAGTTTAAAAAGGATTAAAAATAAAAAAATACCAAAAGAACAAGGGACTCCATCATCTTCTTTAATCTCTGATTGCATCCCCCAAGCCCCCCGGTCTGTCCTAGCCTCCGGTCCTTGGAGGTCGCCTCGTAGTGTTGCCACGGGCCCCTTTGGGGGAGCTGCGTAGCATTCGAGAGCTAGCTGCAGTCAGTCTCCGTGGTCTTCGTAGGGTCTGTATATATCCAGCTAATCATTGAACAGCTAGCTGAAATTATCTGGATTGGACCAGCTAGCAAACAACTAGCTGGATAGTATAAGTAGTAACTACCCAGTTAATTAGAATGGCTTTAGCTCAGCCCTAGCTAAAATTAGCTAGCGGATCCAAATAGTTCCCTGGACCTTTTCGAGTATAATCAATCTTGTTGGGAGAGAATATTTTGGACCGCGCTATATCCCGCGACGGGTCGCGCGGAAGGGGAACGCGCGATCGCCGCCGCAGGAGCCTCCTCGCCGACGGGCCTTTCTTCAGGTACTTCTCTCCTCCTTCCTTTCCGCCTCCTCCTTTCTTCCTCCCTCCCTCCTCATCTTCCATCCGAGCCCGACGCCCTCCAACCCCGCCGCCTCCACCACCGCCGGCGACCGGCAGCGCCTCGCCGCTCCACCCACCTCCCGCCCCGTCCTCGATCCCGCCCTTCCTAACGCCACACAGCTCCTCTTCCCCGCCTCCGGCTCCACCCAGCCGCCATCCCCCACCGCATCGGCCGGCGGTGCCATCGCCGCCCAGCCCTCCGTCCGGTGACCGTCCCCACCGCTGGGCTGGCGGCCACCTCCGCACCTCCTTCTAGGTCCGCCAAACCAAATCCCCCTCCCGAACCCTAACCCTAATCGGCCGGCCCGCGGCGGCGCAAGTGGGTCACGCGTGAGCGCTTCCGCGCGACCGGTCTAGGAATAGACTTAACGAATATTTTGGGACAATCTTCCTTGGCAACGATGTGGCATGAGACCGTGACTTGTGTGGGAAGGATGGTTGGTTCCACCAACAACCATACAAGTGCTCTCAGATGATGCTTGTTTTTGTTTGAAATGAGAGTATGCATCTAAAGAGTATCCAATGTAGATGGGACGTTGGCAGGGTAGTACATAGGGCCACGATAATCTAGAGGCGCTCATAAGGCCCTGTTTAGTTCGCCAACTTTTTATCGCTACAGTAAATTCAAATGTTTGGATACTAATTAGGAGTATTAAATGTGGATAACTGACAAAACCCATTTCATAACCCAGGGTGAAATTGTGAGACGAATCTATTAAGCCTAATTAGACGATGATTAGACAATGTCGTGCTACAGTAAACAATCTCTAACGATAGATTAATTAGGCTTAATAGATTCTTCTCGTGATTTCTCGTCCATCCGTGTAATTAGTTTTATAATTAGATCATGTTTAGTCCTCCTAATCTTTGGTTTAAAATTGCTACAGTAAATTTCGCAAAGTTTTTCACCGATCTAAACAGCCCTAAGAAGGAAACCCTACGTTGATCTCCGACAAGCGTAATATTTTCTTTTTGGTTTCCGCTCCAACACCGCCTCACTTCTATTTCCACTTTTGGTCCCGACGCCACGGCCCCCTAGAAAAAAAAACATGATGACCCACACAATGCTGCAAAAGTAATTAAGAAATATATACCAAATTTAAAATAAATTATTATACACAAAATTTGGAAACAACTTTTGTTACAAAAACTTGAAACAAAAATTAAGAAAAATTGTCTGAACTAAAAGAGTTGTATTTAACAAAATTTGAGAAACAAATAAAGGTTGCAAGAAGGAACTTTGGAAGAAAAAATTGAGAACAACAGTTAACAAAATTTTGGAAGAAAATATTGCAAACAAAATTTCAAAACACACCAAAAAAATGGAGTAAAAACTTTTGAAGGAAAAAAAATGAAAACAAGAGTGTCTAGAAAAAAATGGGGAAGAGAGAGATAGAGAAAAAAAATCCACCACACAGCTTCATATATATCCACCAGTCGGACGAGCGGCCACCTTAAGATCCAGACAGGAGGCAACAGACCTCGCCGTCCGCTAGAGTCGCGAGGCGGAGGCAGAGCTTGCCTTTCGTCCGGAGGGCTTGGATATGAGGACGAGGAAGAAAGAGGATGAGAAAGAAAAACAAAGCCGAGATATGCGATATGGGACATGGTGGAGATTTATTTCACAGTGAGACTACGAGTGGGGTACGGTTCAGTGATTCACTCAGATAGACTGCTCGATGGAGAAGTTCCGGTCGATTTTAATTACATCTAAGCTCTAACCAACTAAACTATGCTCGCGTGCTACCTGAAGTGTACCATTGGCCCATTGCTGTCAGTTAAGTCGGTCGTCGTCTCCTCGTTCAACGACTTGGAAAGATCTACTCCGCGGTCGTGCCCTCGGATAACCGGCAGCGCACAGCCGGGCTGGCCAGTGACAAACACACCGTTGGCCTGGCTCGGAACATTCCATCCTCGTCCGTCCGGTCGTTTTCTGTGTCCATATCGGTTGGAAGTGTCCGTTGTCGTAGCTAGTTTACTTGGAAACATTCTAGCTGCCACACGAACGTTCTTACATCGTACGTACGTATGGTCGCCGTCGCCTCTCGTCTAAGCACCTTAATTTCGCCGTCCGTCAGGCGTCGCCCTCTCTCTCCCGCGCGCGCATATAAAACGAGCCTCGAGCGTAGCTCTAGCTCGTTCACAAGCTTGCATTGGCCTGCCTTCTTTGGTCGCTGCATTGCGCCAGACGATGTCTAAGCCGGTAAATAAAGGCCTCATGGAATTCATTTTCTCTGCCAGCTCCGTCGTCTTCCGTTTTGCTAGCTCTCGATTTGCTTGGCGATGTGCCGATGTGTGTGTGTGAGAGAGCGCGTGCCCTGCAAAGGAACTGACGCTAGCCGCTGTTTATTTGCAGCAAAAAATCGTGATCAAGCTGGGCATGCCGAGCGCCAAGAACCGGACCAAAGCCATGGCGCTGGCGGCCCAAGTACACGGTATGCAACTATGCATTCACCACACAGCTAGGTCCAATGCGCGCGTGATCTATGCGTCAGTGAATTATACACATATATATATGCAGGGGTGACCTCGGTGGGGATCACCGGCAACGACAAGGACCAGCTGGAGGTTGTCGGCGTTGGCGTCGACAGCGCCAGCCTGGTCAGCTGCCTGCGCAAGAAGGTTCTTCGCCGCGCCGACATCATCCTGGTGGAGGAAGCGAAGGACAAGAAGGAGAAGAAGCCGGAAGAGCTGCCGTACTGGGGCTGGCCCGGCGGTTACTACTACCACCCGCCGCCGATGGTCGTCTGCGAGGAGCTGCCAACCGGTTGCCACATCATGTAGAAGTAAACCTTCAAGAATCAAGATTGACTTGGCAAGTTGGCATGGGCGTTTTTACGAGCATTCCTAATTAATTAAGCTAGCTATGCGCCTATGCATGCATACAACATCTAAACAAAACATGGGATGTAGCATGTGCAGTGCAGTCCATCTTCGCCGAGATCTTTTCCTCTCTCCTGCGTGCAGTATATATGAAGTTTTGCATTCCTGCATATATAGAAGTGCATATAGACCATGTATGTACGTCCTACCGCACTCTTTGGAGGCCATTTCTACTGCTTGAGAGTTAATGCACCGTGTAAACATTTTTATGATGTGGAGTGCAGAAAGAAAAGACAAGATAATTAGTCAATGCAAAATTGGAAAGAGATAATTAATATAAAGTGGCAAATACATCGCTACCGTTAGAATTAACCCAGATATTCATATAATTCTTTATAAATCACTAACTACTGCCATTATGAAAATTATTCACATATATAGTTTGCAATGTAGTGTAGTGCCTGAGACACCCACACTTTTGTGCAAAGACTGCACGTTTACCACATCAGTATGGCAGCAGTTAGTAGGATGGTATGATTTACAGCATCTCCCAGACGGTAATTCGGCACGATCTTTATATCGTTGGTGGAAAAAATGTAGAATGTTGATGGAGAAAAAGGACAGAGCTTATTTCGACGAACTTGTAGTCTATTTTTGGTGGAACATCCGAAAAGAACGCAATAGAAGAATTTTTGACCAAACAACGAAAACAGTGGATGAGATGGCTTTTCTAATCAAAGTGGAAATCGGACAGTATAAGTTGGCAACAAGATCAGTAGCAAATAATACTGAGGTCGCAGGACCCCCAAACGGCCATCCTCATTAGTGTTAGAAATATAGGCATCATTCGACATATTTTAATTCTGAATATGTAAATCATGATGATAATTAGTGACCCAGTGAGAACATGATATGTGCACGTGTTCAAGTTCAATCTCATATTAAACAAGAACAAAGTAAAGAACCAAATAAGGTTCAGGATGTACCCTGAGACGGGGCCGCTGCCGGAGGCATTGGCTACGCCGTTATCAACTGGATTAGTCATGCTAATCGGTTGACCTTATTCGATATAGCCATACGAAGTTGATGCAGTGACGAGTCGATGCAGTGCAGTTCCTCGAACGGCACCGGGAAGTAATGGACGTAGTCGTACAGGCCACCAGGAAGTAGACGAAGTAGACGAACTTGAGCAGTCACGTGAAGACGCTCCCCAAAAACCTTATCGCCTGGCTATCCCGAGCAAGATCTCACACCAGTCGAGGTTCCGGAGGCTCTGCTCTCGCTAGAACCGTGCGCGCAGTGCTAGCGATGGGGAGGCAAGCGATGCAACAGAAACAATGAGGGAGAAGGGAGATGTCTCCTAAACAGAAATACCTGGGGTTCTGTTGGTGTGTGTCTCTGGGTAGGGCAGGGCCTCCTTTTATAGGCGCTGCCTGACGGAGGGGGGATGCACCTGGACGCCTCTACAGGAAAGGCAAGAATCCCGCGGAGCAAATAAGGCACGTCCCTGTGAGCGTTTAAGGTAGGTAATTGATTCTGCCATAATCCCGTTGATTTTGCAAAACCAATCACAGCAACACGTCCGTCCGTCACGACACGCCACGCCCACGCCCACGCCCACGGCCTCGGCCCGGCTCGGCGAGGCGAGCGAGCGCGCGCGCGTGTGGCATCCCGGTTACCCTTTGCCAACTCCACATTAGGTGTACCATGTGTCCACCTAATAAGTTGGTTGAGATCCTCTTAACTACCAATATGGTAGTAACCACTTTTAACTCCCTTTGCATTAATCGTGGGCCTTAAATATTTTAGATTTAATTGGAATATAAAAGGGCCAAGCCCAAATAAATCTAACAATCCCCACCAATATTTCACGGCACACGAGAAATGCCCTCAGCCCTATTGCTGTTTTGATATACCAGTGTTTCGGTAGAGACTGTTAAGTTGAACTTCCACCTAGAGTAAAGGCTACGCTCATCCACAACTGACCAATGGACTATGCCTTGAATTGGCAGTCTTGTGCGAACAAGTTTTACCAGAACCCTTTTACTGATACTAGGCTGCTTATTGCATCCCCGCGGTTTGGAGCATATAAGTCAAACTCCAGGCCTTTCATGAGTATCTAGAGATAACCCACTCTCATAGACTGTGACTAGCAGTCAAACTCATATAGGTGTAATTCTCATAAGATGTTCTGTAGGTCAACATCTCTGCTTCTCAAAAGCCACTCGAATTACTTTGCATCTTTTCTCCATCTCATGTTTCAACCAACTCCAACGCCATTAGTCGTTGTGAAACAAAATTAGCAGTGACCCAAGTTGCAATCAGCGAACACCACCTCCCTACTCTGCCGCCACACCCAAAACCACACATTACTTACACCACGCCAGGGTTGGACAGGCCAAAATGAAAGGAACC
>CM014276.1:46432490-46453430 GCA_004135705.1 Alloteropsis semialata | reverse complement strand
ATCGAAGTTTGTCCTATATGTTGAATATCATTTCTGCGACAAAACTAGTACGGGAATCATAAAATCGGCGAATGAAGGAACGATGGATCGAGATATATTACCAATTCCGATGATGCAATTGAAGATTCCAACAGGATGGAAGGCAAAATCCGCAGCAGTCCGATCCGGTCGGACACGGGAAAATAATATGGAACAAGTGAAAGAGAAAAGGGGAAAGGTAGTTGCGTGCAGGAAGGGAAAGAAGGTGGACCCCACTGTTTTTTTAAAAAAAAACAGCTACCCACACAGAGATGATTCTGTTCGGTTGCAGAGTAACATTCAATTGCAAGTGAAGTAACATTCAATTGCTGGGTGCATTCTATCACATTTGCAACACTTTAGACACATTTGCTGGAAATGACAACATCCAAATTCGAACTCAGGATGCATTACAATTGCGTACACATAATCGTTTGCAAAGAATATCATGTGCAACTGAAGGAACATTCAATTGCACTGTCCTTTCTATCACATTTGCAACACGCTAAGACAAGAGACACTTCTGACACATTTTGCTGAAGGCATAACATTTACAGTATGTCCTTTCATAAGACTTCTAGACTTGAAAAATTCAATAACTTGTGATCAAGTGCATGTTCAAAACTTGTGATCATGTTCACTAAACTACAAAAAATTAGTGCTCCACATTATCAACATTGATCCCTGCACCTTCATTCAGTGATGAGTGGACCATGTTATATACTGTTAACTTTCTGAATTGAAAGGCAGTTGCCTGAAAAATATGAACACAAAAATATATTAAAAAGGGGAAACATATAGTCACTGAAATTGATATGAAATTTCACTAGAATTGTTTAATGAATATGTCATACGAAAACTTACATGACAAACATTCTTAACAAACTGGCCATTCCAATTATACATAAAAATCATCACATAAATGCCACCATTGCTCCTGAATTTTTGTTTATCAGAAAAATAATAATTCAGATAGGAATTTTTTTTTAATAATACAAACAACAATATATAAGATCAAGCATGGAATAATACTTCCGAAGCATATCATTCGAATGCTTTGAGCACTGCTTGAACTCAAAAGAATAATTTTTCAATTCTTTCATAAAGATATCTGCTAACTGGCATAATTTCTGCAAGTTGTTGAGCTACAAAAAAAAAGATGAAAATATTAATTACATATTCTACACTAACGAATTCGCATAAAACAAACTCTTACAATTAGATTAAGAGACTTACGAAATTCTTCTTGAGATAATTCTCAAAACCTGCCAAGTGATATTCTGATGTCCTTACAGCTGGATCAAGAATTTGCACTTGTTTTACTTCATGATTCACACAGATAAGGAGCCAGCGACAATTCCAACAAATTGGGAAAAACAACTACAAAGACAAATAACACACAACGAAAACATAATGTTATTTTTAAAAAAAAAGAAAAGTAAAGTATAGAGAAAAACTGGTACAAGATATCATACCAATTTAGAATGTGAGATATCCATAACTTTATGCAATTTTTTCAACTTAGGTACTAATGTTTCTGGATTAACTTTCCATGCATTAAATGAGAGAAGAAATTCCTACAATAAATGATTAGAGCAAAACTTATTTGTAATGAGAATAAAACATGATTCGCACTAGAGTAATGAAAAAAAGATATTAAATTGGTACCGTAATATCTGTAGTGAAAGCAAATTTCTTAATTAGGTGAGTGTCACAGATGTCCCGATGATCATAGTTAAAGAATTGCAGAAAAACATTCATCAACTCATCATAAATTTTACCGTAAGGTTGCAGATATTCATGAAAACATTCATAAGAGCATTTGTATCCAAGAATTGAAACAAAAGAGCGTCTGCTACATGAAAGTAAATAATCATCAGTGCTACAACCTTTTCCAAGTTAGAAACATTAGAATTTGGGAAAAAAACCTGAAAGAGCAATTTATATATACTTACGATAGATGATGCGGATAAGCCTGAAAATAATTCGCACGAACATATTGATGATATGCAATTTCCATCTCATATGTAATGAACAATTCAACAGAATCACTGCTTACAACATTGTTCTTCTTCTTTTCTTCTCTTTTCAAATGCGTTTCAGTCTTCCTTTTTACAGAAACAGCTATAAAACAACATTCATTTTAACAGCCAGGAAGTAAGTCACTGGTTGATGAAGTTAAAATTACTTATAATATATTGAATAACCCAAGTCTCGACATACAATCTAAATGATAGGACAGAACAGTGATATATTTCATTCTCAAAACACCTAGAATGAAATAAATTTGCTGTAGTAAAGTAACAACACATTAAAATTTGCTGTGCTAAAGTAATATTTTGAAGTGATGTCATTCAGAACAATTTCGAAACAACACATTAAAGTAACAGATGTTTCTACGACTCAGAAAAAAGTTTAGGAATCGAATCTAGACGAAAAAATAGCAGCAAAAATGAATTATAGCTAATCCGTATGAACTATCCTAGTAAATAGCCCACATAACAAAATTTCCTCAACACGATTCAACACACGTCTCTACAATTCGGCGCAAAAGTAGAGACCAAGATTATTAAGCTAAATTACTTGCGGATTTCTAAGAAGCGAAAGTACGGAAGGAACACGAATACACGAACCTGGTAGATAATTTTCCATGGGGTAAAATTTGCGGAAGCAGTTGGACGGCAGAGAAGCGGAGGGCAGCAATCCAGCGAGAGATCCGTAGAACGACGCCGCCAGAAGATAAGAGATTCGCGCGATAGATCCAAAAAGAAGAAGATCAAGAGAGCACTATACTAGAAGAAAAAAAAGGAAACAACAATTGTTAAACTTTCAACAACTGGCGGGATATATATTAAACTAGACTTGCAATTGCAAATGTCATATACTACGGATTGCAATTGCAAATATCATACACGACGCCGCCACAAGAGAAGAGATACGCGCGATAGATCCAAAAATAAGAAGAGCAAGAGAGGACTATACTAGAAGAAAAAAAAAGTAAACAACATTTGTTGAACTTGCAACAGCTGCAGAGACTTGCAATTGCAAATATCAAACACTATGGCTTGCAAATGTAATATCAAAACACAAACAATGAAATATCTCAGTGAAGTTTCATGTGGTGCTCTATGTTCATCTGTTGCATGGCATCCACTATCTTCGTGTCCACTTTTGCATCATGGAAACTACGCTTGTGGCTGTCCTACCGTCCAAGCACAGCCCTCATACCCTATGTTAGCAGTTTCCAGATAGTAACCCACACTCTTTTCAAAAGATAGTAACCCACACAAAATTTTCAGCTAAAGAAAATCATCAATTGTAACACCCTAATTTTCATCACAAGAAATTGTAGAAACACTTCTGTAATTTTCTAGGTTTTATTTGAGGCATAAATAAATTTCTGTGATTTAATCAGAATTATTTAGGATTTATTCAATTTAATAAATAATTAATAGACTCAATAAGTGTATTGTTGTTTTTATGTATTTGTATTTTTTTTGTTTGGTTGCTTTTCAAATTTGAGTTTAAACCCTTTTGAATTCAAATTTGAATAGCATTTGTTTGGTTATTAGATTAGTTGTTTTTCTGCCGAGTCTAGTTTTGCTCCTTGAGCTTTGCCCAGTTCTTTTTGCCTCCCTCTACTCTTCCCCGTTGCAGCCCGCCAGCTCCGGCCCATTTCCTCTTCTGGCCCAGTTCGCCCGCAGGCCCGCGTCCCCGCCACCCTCTCTCTTGTCTCGCTGAACTGTGGACCCCACGCGTCGGAGTCGTCCCCTTCCTGGAGTCCGACCCGCGCCCGACTCGGTTTTCACTCGCGCGCGCGGTGCCGCGACCTTCCCTGGCTTGCCCGCGTAGGCGCCCGACCCCTGTCTATAAAGCGCGCCGCCGCTCCCTCTCGACCCACAAAACCCTAGGCTCCCTTGCTCGAAGGATTTCGCAACCGCGCCGCCGTTCCGAAGCTCCAATTCGTGGCCGCCGCCGTCGATCTCCTTCTCCTCCGCCCTTCAGTGGACAAGAGGCCATCCAGGAGATTCATATCGAGGTACTAGAGCTACACGTGCCGCTTGAATTCTTGGTATTGTCCTCGTTGCTCCGTAATCACTCACCGGAGCTAAGTTGTGTAGGCCGAGCCGCCCCTCTTCGTCTCTCGTCGCCATTGTCCTCCAATCATCGTCAAGATCGTCATATTTGGGTTCGCCGTGACCTCCCGAACATCCTGGTCCATGTGCCGCCCGTTTTGGTGCCCGGGAGCTTGAGTTTGAGTGTCTCCGGCGAGTGCGCCGCCCTCCGCCGCCGCGCGCCGCCTACTGCCGCCGCCGTGTCCAACTCCGGTGACCCCCGAGCGCCCTCGACCATTCATCTCGCGATCAAGGGCCCCGATCGAGTCAAATCTTCAAGGTATCGGTCAGCCCTGCCTATATTTCTAAAGAACCCCTCAGTTTTTCAGTATTCAACCCGCCATCCATTGCCGATGTAAAGTAATTACGCATAGGTCCTTATTTCTTATAGTTAGACCCCTGATCTTTCAATATATCTAACCCGCCGTCCAGCCTGGTTCTTTTACATGTTAAACCCTGAGTTTATGTACATAATTATGTATATGCCCTCGGATTCTTACAATCTAACCCCTGGAGTTTCTAATCTTCGCAGATAAGCCCCTAGAACACCGTTTTGACTATATCTTGACCGTTCTAGCTCCGTTTCGAGTGATTCTTTCACTCACGTGACCGTAAGGACTTGATCGATACCTTGGTACTGTTCCTTTATACTGTTGCCCATGTTTGGTGTATTGTTTCTTATTTGTTGAATTGTTTTCCTTGTATGTGACCATGTGATACGAATAGAAGGTGCAACGTTCGTGGTATTCAAGGATTGTTCATGTGATTCGAGGTTTCCGTTGAGAAGACCCTGAGCCATAGCATTTATTAGCTGGATTTAAGGCAAGTATATTCTTGATCATATTTTTCAGTCCTAATAACCATGGAATGCTCATACTTTATAGTTATGCTATGCTTGCATGCTTTATAATCATGATGGGGCCCATGTTAAGGACTTGACTAGTTTTATTTACCTTTTCCTTGCATAACCGGGTTATTTAATTATTGTTGGGTAGCTTTGCTTAGTTGCTCTACACTTGGGTTATGGAGATCATTAATGCTGAACTTATGAATATGTGATATGCTCATTGGACGATAAACCAGATCATTATTTTAATTGGAACATGGAGTGACAACCCGAGAAAACAGTGCAACCACATAACTAACGGGCTCTGGTCATGGCTAATTAATTAGAAGAGTTAACTTGTAATAATCTTACCGAAAGGGCAAGAGGGGAAGCATAGATGGGGTATAGCCGGATCTCTTGGGAGTATGCTTTGGTAAGTAACTCGGCGATTAGAAAAGGTTATGCTTTGCTATGGCTTGAAACCTTAGCGGGTTGTTTCATGTTAATAATTCTTTGTAAAGGTCATGTAATGTTTCTTTAGCCCCTCACCTAAGGAAGTGTTGAAGAGACTCATGACCTCAGGCTATATGAGAATACATTGTGTGTGGGTAAAGTGTACAACCTCTGCAGAGTGTAAAACTGATATATCAGCCGTGCTCACGGTTAAGAGCGGCTTGGATCCTCTCATGATAATTAAACTTGAAGTTGAAATAAATCATGGTTACTTTATGAGCATTTATGTATCTCAGTTCTTTAATTGGGTTGGTATACACTTATACCTTAGTAATTATGCTGCTAAATAAAACTTGACCAACTAAAGTGCTTAAAGCAATGTAATTAGAAGCCAAACTATTTCCTTGTTAAGCCTTTACATGTCATTTGCTTTTGCTCTACATTTGCTGAGTACCAACCATAAGTGTACTCAACCTTGCTTTATCTGCGGCTCAGGCTTAGACAGAAGTTTCAGTGGAGTATTTTGGAGTTTCTAGGCGTACGTGTTCCCCCAGTCAGCTGCCTGTGGAGAAGTTTTGAAGTTCCGCTGCTAATAATTCGCTTCCGTGAGTGTAATAGTGGTATTTAATTCTATTTACGTTGTGCACTGTCTTTTATATCACTGATGAAGTCTCATATGTGTGTAAACTTGATCCTGGCGCACATATGATAGTCATTCGATTTTGTTTACAAAATCGGGTGTGACATCAATCGGTTAGACACGGGGCAAAAACAAATATCATACACTACTTACAAAACTCCAGGCTTTCAATTCATCTTTCAATTAACCCGAAAACAACAGTTGGAAAAATTCAACACCTTACTCCTGCAATCCACGATGCATCTCATTTGCAACCTTACAACTGTATTTGCAAACTGGTTCCAACAAATCATTTACAACTCCACTTATAATAAAAATTTAAGTATGTACACTAACAAACGTTCAAACTATTACAGCCCCACTATTTATTTGCTTGAAGTGAAGAGATATCAACTTCATTCTTCAAAGAAGTCACCAGGTTGTGTGCAACGAGCTTTCGAAACTTACTTGCAGTTACCTGAAATAATTATACAGCTGTTAATGAATTATGAGCATATTATATAGTTACTTTGTTCACTGGAATAAAATAACGTAATCAATACATTTAAATTAAACTTACTTCAGTGAAATGTTTCACAGATTTTCCATTGAAGTTTTCCATAAATAACATAACGTAAATACCACAGTCAAAACTGTGAAATAAAGCAACACAAGTAAGCTTTTTTGAAAAAAATATGATATCACAAAGTTTACAAGAAAATAGAGTTGAATAATTTCCATAAAGAAAAGAAAGATTTACTTGTTTGATTGGACAGGGCATTTTGGAGAAACGTTTTCATATTTTGAGAAGTCTCTGTCAAATATTCCAGCAAGTTTGCATGTGTTTTGGAAATTGCAAGCCTACATTATGAAAATAAGCAAGATATAAGAAGCAACCACACTGATAAAGGACAGTAATCAAATAATAGTTGTACAAGACATTTAAAGAACAAAATTTACCAAATTATCCAGCAGAGAAAACCGTTTCCTCTGAGTAGGAGAATTAGTTGAACTCAAGCATTGAAGCTGCTTGTCTAATTGGTTGATACAGATCAAAATCCAATGTTTCTCAATACAAAGAGGGAACATAAGCTGAAAAATATATATGATATTTAATGATTCAGAACGTATTCAAATTATAGTAAGGTTCAAAATTTATAAGTAAGATGTTTGTAATAGGTACGTACAATATCTGCTTTCACTATATCAAACTCAGCATTCATCCTCTTGATTTCAGATAAAGTGGAACTTGATGAATATGATGCTTTACTGGCAACAAGCTTTGACTACAAAAATATATCAGAAATTAAAAAAAACTTAATTGAATATACTATGTTAGAACAAAATAGTTACAAACAAATGTTAGCACTTACGTTAAGAAAAGAAGAGAAGGCAACTTTGATTCTTGAAGCTCTAGTATCAACCTTCTCTTTGTTTTCAAAGTTTAGCAATTGTGCATAAAGACTCATGATATCATCAACGATGTGACCTCTAGGTTTGAGTGAATCATGAAAGTGCAAATATGAACACTTGAAATCAGAAATGACAACAAAGTCAGGACTCTCCTGTCTGTAAAATATTTCATTAATAAGATATAGCACAGAAAATTTACAAAATACATTGAAAAAAAACATAGAAGAAAACAGACTTACGACTTCTTAGTTCTAATGTATTGACCGCACACGTATTTGGTATAAGATACATCAACATCATTAGAAACTTTCAGTTGCAGATTATAATCTTCATCATCAGAGAGAAGGCCCTTTTTTTCCTCTTCCTCTTCTCCAAAGTACTTGAGCGTGTTCGCTGATTTACAATACCTGGACATATTTAAATTAAAATCACGAATGATAATGTAAAACAGTGGAGAAAAAATTGCAAACAAATTTTAATGAAGCATAATATATTGAAGTACCTGTAGATTTCGGAGATGATTGATCAATCTCAAGCATAGCAGTGGTTTTAGCATTGCACATATCTGTTTGCATTTCAATATCGTTGCCTACTGCACTATCCACATTAACTTGCACATCATTGGAATTACAAGACATTTGTAATGAACAGTTCAATCCAGACAGTGCAACAGAATAAATTTCAGAAGAAAGCAGAGATAGTCTGTTCGCAACCGATGCATTCGCTGAGTTAGAAAGTGGCAAATTTGAGGTCTGACCAAGTTCCTTACTTAGTAGCTCAAAATGCTTCTTCACAATAGGCTGAATGTTCACATTAAGCTGAAATTTTTTAAAAAATCAATTTTAATTATATTCATGGATAGAGTAATATACTGGAAAAAGGTTCAACTGTATTTGAGAAGGGGAAAAAAACTTACATCTGCAAAGTTGGGGAATATTGGAACTGAATGATCAATAGATTCTAAAAGCACATCTGGAGAACTGAACAAATGTCGAACAGGCTTTGAAGCAACCTTATTTTCAGATAACAATGAGTCTTGTGCATTAAAATCTTCACTACCTTGTAAATTCACATTCTCATTTTTTTGAACTGACTCTGTATAGCATAGTTGAAAGATACCAGGACTAGATGAACCTTGTTTTGCATTCACATCAACAACATCATGCACGGAAAATTTCTCAGAATGGTCGCCTGAACATGCATCATCAATTTGTAACAGACGAGCAATATCAGTAGCACAAAATTCATTACAGTAAGGAGTGGTTGCTATGTCTCTGAACTGTAACAGAAAAAATACAAACAAATGATAAGAAACATGTGAAGAATAAAAATATATGCATAAATAAAAGAATGATACTTACAGGCAAGTTACCGAAAGATGGAGATTGCATATTCCGGTCCCAATCAGTTTCAATGACACGAACAAAATCTTCTTTGCAGACATAGCAAAACCTTGGGAGTTNGAGATTGCATATTCCGGTCCCAATCAGTTTTAATGACACGAACAAAATCTTCTTTGCAGACATAGCAAAACCTTGGAGTTGAATAACAAATTTGATATCCAATAGAAGCATGACTAGTGAAATCTAAGAAATCCATGTAAGCAATCTGTAAAAAACATAAAGTGGTTCAAGATAATACGAAAAAAATTTGTTGCGTTCAAACAGTACACAATAAAATGACAAGACAAAAACTTACTGCCAGAAATGGGAGGCAAGAACCAAAATAATGAGCGGAAGGTTTATCAACATTTTCAACAGAGGCTGCGTAATCTTGATATGTCTTCACAGAGTTCATAATTTCTTTCAGTATATGACCAGCCCAGTCGAACTCCTTGATCTTGGAAGGCTCCATTACAAAGGGTAGATATTCCAAAGATAGAGAATTTTGCTTAGTAGGACAGAGGACTGATGAAATCGCTACGAGCATGAATGAGCGCATAAAAGAATCTTCGTTGTGATCAGCGCAGCAAAGAGAAGCAGCTTTCTCAATGGTAGACACGTTACGACCAGCAACTTTGTAAGAAGAAGCAACTTGCCGCGCCTTCGATTTAACATCTTCTGTTATATTCTTGAGATCAATAGGAATACATCCAGAAGGGATGCCAATAACATGTTGGATCATTGAAGTAGACAGGTTGAATGACAGGTCCTTGTACTTGAACTCACAATTAGAAGTATCAACATTGCTCATGATCCATTCCAGCAAAGGCATAGGAACGTTGAAAATAGATAACTTGAGAAAAGCACCAAAACCATTCTTAATGATGAAACGCTTCTGAACATCATCTAATGAATCAACCACGTGTCTCAAGCGACGAGATGAGAAACGTGTTTTGAGAAGAGCAGGCATACTGAACTGAGCTACATAAAATTAAAATAAAAATCAACCATCTATAGATAATCAGAAAAGATATATAGCACAGAGTAATACATTGTGAAGTCTTGTCCATCAATCATAACGATATAGCCAACCTATTGAGTCATTCAGTAGCTGAGGTTGAATAGGAACAGTAAATATAGCATAAACTTTACGCGCTGCAAGTAACTAGCGAAATCATGGATACAAGTGTAATCTAAACATACATCCGAAAAATATGAAGATTAATGATTTGCAATTCCAAGCATATGAGAAATGAAAATAAATTGATACAGAATGAAAGCATTAGATCCAAGTGAAACGGAAACTTAAGGGACATGGATTTGTTTATTCATATCCACCAAAAATTACCTGCGATTTTGCAGAGGAAAAAAAGCGAAAGGGGGAAGAGAGCCCAGGAAGGATACGAGAGAAGAAGGCGGCGCGGTGGATAGAAACAGAGCTGAAAGCGAGGACGATGCGCTCAAAAGCTGGACACAAATCTCAAAGCACTGTCGGAGCCATAAATATTTCACATTACCAATAAAGTTTCGTGCAATTGCAGTTGCAATTCCAACTACGATTGCAATTGCAATTGGAATTGGAAAAGTGGAATGCTGCAAGTTGCAACCAGTTGAACAGATGGACGAAGCGACAAAAGAGCAACAATTTATATAAAAGTAAATATAGAATATCCAGAGTTCCGTTAAGATACGATTTTGAAAATATAGAGAAAACAGTACACAGCGAGAACTATTCCATCCTGACAACGACCACGCAAGCTCTCTGCCTCCGCCTCCGCCTCCGCCTCCGCCTTCCCCTTCCCCTTCCCCTTCCCCTTCCCCTGCGCCGCCGACGGCACCGTTTGAATTGGGATCGGATTCGAGAAATTGGGAAAGGAGCAGTAAGGATCTATGGATGTGTCGTCTTCAATGACGCAAACATCATCACAATCTGAGCATCGTGGAGACCAATTGGCGATCAGCTTCATGACATCCACGACGGATTCCCCACCAGCGTCGTCAGGATCGTCAGATAGAGCTTTATCGGCAAATGCGAGAACAGCAACAAGCATCAACACTCCAGTTGCTGCGGGGATCGCGAATGCTTATGAAGCGGATCCGCTCCATCACACATCTAGTCTGACACCTCCAGCTACGCTGCCTCCAGGAGTATTGGTCACGCCCGTGGCTCGTCCGGTTGTTTACCCGGTATGAAACAATGACACATTGATTTGATTCATTAAGCACCATGCCCTGAAAACTAGTTAATTAATCAGATGAGATGCCAATGGTAGTATATATTTTCATTATAATTTGATGTTTCCATGCAATTGTTTTCTTGAATTGTGTGGTAGCTGTTGTGAAACATTTGTTCTTCGATTGGAAGTAGTTCCCTGGTTTTTTCCTGTTGCAATTGTGTTTACTGTTAGTTTGCAAACTTGTTTACTTTAGAATTATTTACAAAACTATTAGCTGTTGAACATTATAAATGAAATACGACTGCAACGGATAGAATTATTTGCACTCTTGTTATCATCATCAAATTGTCATTTATTTAGAGTAAACATTGTGAACAGGCAGCAGACATACTTGATGTATTTGTGCCAAGGATACGTCAAGAGTTTGAAACTATAGAAGATGCACATGAATTCTATTTAGATTACGCAAGAATGGCTGGGTTTAGTTTAAGAACAGCAAGAACATCAATGCAGACAAGGCACTGGGTGTGCAACAAGGAAGGGAATTTGAAAGAGAATGAAGAAACAGCTTCTACAAAACAAACACAGAAAACTTCAATGAGAGTTGGGTGCCCTGCATTTGTCAAGGTTAAGCTACATACAAAGAGAAAAATATGGTACTATGACCACGTATCTGTGGTTCACAATCATCAGCTCTGTCCGTCAGCAAGAATGATAAGATTCATGCACGCACACAAGAACAGGGATGCATGCCTGAAGGACCTGTTTGGATTAATGACACGGAATAATGTTCCTCATCAAGCAGCAATGAACATTATGTCAGAGATGTATGGCGGGAGACAGAATTGGCCATTTACGGAAAAAGACATCAAGAATTTGTATGTCATTTCTCATCTGTCATTTATTTTCTGCGAACAATATTCCAATTCTTGTTCAATTATGTGATATATGGCTAAAATATATGCAGGAAAACAAATATGATGCATGAAGAGAGGGAGGATGACATTGGAAAGTTGCTTTCCTTCTTTCAGAGAATGCAAGGCTCATAATGAAGCTTTCTACTGGGATGTCGATGTGGAACCAGAAACTAATATACTGCGAAGCATCTTTTGGAGCCATGCAAGTCAAAGAGCTGAGTGCAAGGACTTTGGAGATGTTATTACATTCGATACAACTCATAAAACCAATAGGAAGAATATGCCTCTAGCACTATTTGTTGGCTCAAGTCATATGTTGAAGAATGTGACTTTTGCTCAAGCACTCCTACGTGATGAAACCACATCATCATTCAAATGGCTATTCACCACATTCAAGAAATGTATGAATGGACATCAACCATTCGTGATATTAACAGGTGAGGAATGCTAAACATCATAGGCATGATATTGTTGAATGCAATGTTCATTCTACACCATGTGCAATAACTATTTTTTGTTTCAAAAAAATTGTGACAGATGAGGATCCAGCAATGAAAATAGCTATTGCAGAGGTGTTTGACAGATCTCAGCACCGCAACTGCAGATGGCACATCACCAGACCTTGGGAATATGAACTAGATCAACTGTATGAGCAACACAAACAAAGGAACCTAAAGGAGAAACTAGAATCTCTGATAAATTATCCTCTTGGACCTACTGCGTTTGAAAAAGAGTGGAACAAGCTCGTAGATGAATTTGAAATCAGGGAACACCCAGCTATTGAAGCATTGTGGAGCAAGAGAGAAATGTTTATTGCAGCTTACTTCAAGGGATTGTATTGTGGAAGAATGACATCAACGCAGCGTTCAGAAAGCCAGAACAGAGTGCTGAAGGATGGTTACGTAGCAGAAACAACATGTTTGCATATGTTTGCAAAGAGAATGCTTGATTCAATTGTACATTCAGATCATATGGACGCAGCAGAAACACATTACTTGCAAGCTGAAGTTGTGAGGGCCAGCAAAGCAAAATTTGATGCACAGTTGAGCAGAGTGTACACAAGGCCTGTATACAACGAGTACAAAAGGCAATATGAAAACAGCACAGCATTTATCATTGAAGCAGACACTGATCCGTCTGTGAAGCATGGTTTCCTTGTAAGGCATGAGACTGGGGCAGGAAGCTTCTGCTGGGCGAGTCATGCTTTCAGGGTAGTCGCAGACAAAGAAGCTGGTACATACAAATGCGAGTGCAAGCAGTGGGAACACACTGGTATGAATCATCCTGTTCACCAACAATATACAAGAAGAATGCATTTGTAAACAATAAAAAATCAACATGTGTACTAACATAAAAAATTTTATAACCTATTTCAGGACTATTCTGCATGCACCTCATAAAGGCTTTCGTGCATCTACATGTGCAGAAAATACCAGAGAAATACATTCTCCAAAGGTACACTCGAGATGCTAGGTCAGATGTGCCATGGGATAGACATGATATTCCAAGACTAGGACGAACAGGAGATACGGAGCAGGCAAGGCTATCGAAGCTATTACCAAAGCTTATGAGGCTTGGCAGAGCAGGCATGAGATCCAATGAAGCTTTTGAGGAAACAACACGACAACTGGAATTGATAACACCTGGCATTGAGTTATTCCAACCTTCATCACTGCCTCCTGATTCAATGCACCTAGATAGTCTTGTTCAACCAGATGAAATTAATTTTGACGAGGCAACACAGAACTCTGTTCATGCAGCTGATCAGCAAAATGTGCCACATGTGAGCACTAACTCTGCTTCTACAAACAATGAAGAGCCAGCTTCTGCAGAATTCTTACATCACATATCTCTTGTTGAACCACCAATATCAAGGACTAAAGGAAGGAATCCAGGAAAACAGCCACCGCAGCAAAATGAAAACATGGTATATAGACAGTACAGCACATACACAAAAGAAAATACAGGTACAAAAAGTTGCAGCATATGCAGAGTCAGAGGCACGCACTACATGACAACATGCCCACATAACCCAGACCGAAGCAGAGCAGCTGAAAATAAAGCAGCAAGAAAAAGAGCAAGCAAGACAGTAGACGGACCTCCTAGAAAAAGAGGAAGACCCAGAATTCAAAGGGAACTACATGATGAAGCAAACATGAGAACAGAACAAAATGATGAGATGCCAGACAACATCACAATGAGTACAGTAAAAAGAGGAAGAGGAGGAAGAGTGCAAGTGACAAGAGAAAGACCAAAGACCAGAGGAGCACGAGTTAACTACCAGGGCATGTCATCTGCTGATGACCCTACAGATATTCTTTATGAGTCATAGTAATTTATAGATGTTATAAGACATAATAATACTTTCATTTATAAACATTATTTATCTCACTGACATGGGTATATCAAATAAGATTGCAATGATTGTATCTAAGCTAAGTCATTGTTGATACATATGATACACCATTACAATGGTAAAAATTGAAGAGTTGCATCTCGGTTCAAACAGATACACCAACACATACATCATTCAAATATTTTAAAATACAAACATTAACGAGCGTCCAAAATAATACAAATTATAAAAACTAAAATATTAGAAACAAATATCCAACATAACAAGGTTGTTACCAAACGCTTCTACTCCTCATCAGAAGAAGAAGCGTCATTATGCCCATTCCTGGGAGACTCGTCATCATCGTTGCCAGACAACTCATCATCATCAACGCTCGGAACAACCGTTCCAGATGCACCAATGTTGACGGCATGGCCACTTGTTCCACCACCGTCATCAGCATTGAAGCGCCTCCTCTTTAGAGCTGGCTGCTCGAGATCCTCAAGATACCTCTCCTCGGCGACATTCTCATCTTCGTCATAGACGTAGTCGTGGAAGGGATCTTCAAGTGGTTCTGGTGCACCGGCGGATTCGTCACTAGAGCAATCATCTAAATCCTCATCGGAGTCATCTTGATCAACATCAGTGCCATCCTCGTCGGTTGCTTCATCTAGTTCTTCCTCGTGATCAACGTCTTCGGAGTTTGTGGAATACATACCGTCCTCGGATTCGTCAGCCGAAGATCCACGCTCTGACTCTGTCGACAAAGACAAGCGCTCCTCCTCCTCCTCAGAGGATGACTGCGGGATCTTTGGGGAAGGCATGGTGTGTGGAGTTGCTGTCTCGTGCGTGAACAAATGAACGAGACGAAACAATAGCGGCAAATACAAAACATACGTAGCGAGCAGCATTTATAAGGGCAAAGGAAGTCGAAGAACAAAACGGCGCGTCGCTTCCGCGAAAGCATGCATGCGAGGCAGTTATGACAAACGCTCAATAACAACACATCAGTTGCAACTGCAACTGCAATTGCAAATAAAACATTCAGTTCCTTGCAATTATGATAAACGAATCGCTTCGGCTATGAAAAAAAAAAACCGAATCGCTACGGCTAATGCACGCGCGGGAGGCAGTTAAGAGAAGTGCTCAATAGCAATACATCATTTGCGATTTCATTTGCAATTGCAATAAAACATTCACTTCCTTGCACGATTAAAAAATAAGATCAACCGTCACATGTAAATTCTAAGACAAGATATTTCAAAAAAATTAATTTTTTAAGAAATAAATTATTTAATCACGTAGTTACAGTTTAAACAAATGTTCTAATACATATTTTAAAATGGTTAAAATAAAGTTGCAATTACAACAAATGTTCAAATTTGCAACTACATCTGCAACAAATGTTCGAATAAATTCAAAATTGTTTAAAAAGAAAAGTAGAAGTTCAAAATTAAATTGAAAAAATCAGTCAAAAAATGCAAACAATTAAAAAAATTAAACAAATGTTGTCAGTTGCAAAAGTATTTGAAAAACCAACAAATGTTTCCATAGTGTAGAATGATACTGCAGCTGCAACAATTGTTCTGACAAATTATAAAAAAAAAATTGTGTAAAATAAACACAAATTTTAAACAAATTTTCTAATACATGCAGGTATAATACTGCGAGAGACCACTTGCAATTGAACTTGCAACAACTGTTGGAAAAAATTTAATATTATTTAGAGTAAGTAAACTAAGAGTTGAAACAAATGTTCGAATAAAACATTTGCAAATGTTGAGCTGTGTTGGTTGCAAAAGTATTTGCAAAACTCAATAAACTAAATGGCCGATTCATCCAGACGGTTCGACATACACGTAATGGCCTTACAGCCTTTTAAGTGACGACGTGACACGTGGGGGGACGCAAAACCGCTAGGCCACGATCATGGTCCACGATTTTCTGATAATATTCTATATAAACTGACAGGATCTGCAAGGCACCGTACGCCGAAGCCATCACACATTTAGACTCATTTTCCTCCACCAACCCAGAACCATGAAGTCCAGTGACCAAGCTTCTTCCAAGCGCCCTCGCCGTGAAGATGACGCCGCTCCGGATGAGACCACTCCACCGAGGAGCAGTCGTGGAAGCACTGAGCACAAGTGGGCATTGGAGATGCTGAGCGTTGCGTTCAACAAGCTCGACGTTTTGGTAAGAGATCTCGATCTGCAGGCCGTCAACGCACCGCTCGAGCTCACTCTGGAGCATTACGCGTCGGCGATTGACCGTGCTGCCGATTCCCTCGCCAAGCTGCCGGCAATCGTCACCGAGCGTTCCAAGGAGGAGAAACGCGACATCGCCGAGGCAACAACAGAATACGTCATGGCATCGTACAAGAGCAGGATGGACGGCTTTGACCACACCGTCGCCCTCCAGGGGATCCACGCTGACGCCAACACCGACGAGGGCGAGTGGCGCGACATGGTCCGCGCAGATGCTCAAGTCATCGCCAGCCATGTCGTCACTGCCGCTGAAATCGACTAGACGTGCCCCATCATCGACATGAAAGTCACTCCAAGTAGTAAGAGTCCATCCCAAAGTAATGTTAGTTTCATTATCTTAGTTAGACCATGTCAGTCATTAGGTTTTCGGATTCAGACATCTATGTGTTTCTTTCACATGCACCATTTGAACTATTTGCTAAATCGTTCTATTTCACAGTTTACCTTTTCAAATCATGCTGTACAAAATTATTAAAATTGCTTATAAAGACTGCGAATTTATATTTCTTTAAAACATCTCGTGCGTCTACAGATCGATCAAATGACAAAAACAAAACAAGTAAATAAATCTGTTGAGCGACAGTGCGCAAAATATAAAAAGAAGACCAAACGACGCGTTTCGGCTAGACCACGTTCGGGAGGCAGTTATGACAGCCTCAGTTGCAATTGCAATTGCAACAAAACATTGAATATATATATATATGCTAAGTCAAATAGTCCAACAGCTTGTTGGCCACTCTTCCAAGTAATTATCGATGCCCTGAAGCAAGTTGCGTGCTTCTGACTGACCTCTTTTTTTTAAAAAAAAGAAATAGTCTAAGTTACTCCCCTCAACTATGACCAAAATCTGAATAACACCCTAAACTATGTTTTGTTCATTTTACCCCCTAAACTATGGTATTTGGTTCAATTTACCTCTCAATAAAATTTTATATTTTTTATTTGTCCACACACAAGTGGAGTCTTAAGTTGATTTTTTGTAGGATGATAGGGGACAAAGTATTGTACGTTACAAAAATATATCATGAATTTTTCATCATTATTTTAATAGAGTAATATTTCATAATAAATTAATTCTTGGAATGCAAATTAACCAAAACATAATGATGAAAACATCAGAAAATATTTTCTTAACATGTGTTTGTAGTGTTACTACCACGCTACAAAATTTTAAACTAAAATTCAACTTATGTGTGAAGAAACAAAAATAATAAATTAATTGAGATTGACAAAGTCATCAAACGCATCGTTGTCCATTGACATTTCCATCTATCATGACAGAACAATTGGGTGCATGTATATGAACATATATATATGCTAAGTCAAATAGTCCAACAGCTAGTTGGCCACTCTTTCCAAGTAATTAAGCTAGTTATCGATGCCTTGAAGCAAGTTGCGTGCTTCTGACTGACCTCTTTTTTTTAAAAAAAAAATCTTATATGATCAAGAAAGCAAGAGTGGATTGAATAATCAGTAGTTAGGCACACACATTTGAATACTTATACACGTAACGAATGCATTAACTTGTTGTTGACTATTTTTTATGTGAAGAATGAGTGTACAATTAGTTCAAAGACAACATTCTTTGACGAAACTAGTTATATGCAGGGGCGGAGCTACCCTCGTGCTCGCCTCCATACTTCCCTTTCATCCCCCATCAACCTTTGCAATGCCTGAATGCCATGTTAATGGTTTTGTATTATTTTTAGTCATTAAAATGATAATGGTTTTGTATTATTTTTAGTCATTAAAATGGTATTTTTTGTGCGATTGCAATGCCTGAATGCCATGTTAATTGGTTCCAGTGTTAGCCTAAACGGTAAACGGTCGGTCACCCACCGTTTAGCAAAAAATCGGCATACACGGCCGTGTACACGGACTTTTAAACGGCCGAAACGGCATTACACGGCTTTGCACGCCTAATCGGCCTACATAGTCATCGAGTAGCGTTTACACGGCGTGTAAACGGCCTAAACGGCCGTGTAGGTGAACAGTGATTGGTTCACATGTGTTTTTATTTTTTGTTTAATTTTTTTTCCTAAAAGCCGCCCCATCTATATATTTTTTTCTGGCTCCGTCACTGCTTATATGATGCACGCTATTGACAGTATATTGGTAACCTACCACACTGGATGATGTCAGTTTCTCAAATGAGTGTGCCAGTAAACTATTCACATTATATTGGCAAACTATTCACAGTATATTGGTAAACTAACACTGCTGCAGAACTCCCTTTCCATCCAGACCATTTGTTCACGCCATTCACTACTGCAAAAAGGGCCTTTAGTCCCGGTTCGGACCGGGCTTTAGTCCCGGGTCCGCAACCGGAACTAGGCCACCGGGACTAAAGGTCTCGGCCTTTAGTCCCGGGCATTTACCCGGGACTACTTTAGTCCCGGTTGGTATCAACAACCGGGACTAAAGGGCCTCCACGCCGCGGCCAGGTCGGAGGCCCTTTAGTCCCGGCTGGTGCCTCGTTTTTTCCTCTTCGTTTTCTTTTTCTTTTCTGTTTCTGTTTTTTTCTTTTTTGTTTTTTCTTTTCTTTTATACATATATATGTATTATACCTGTATAATAAATATATATATATGCTCATATACATATTTTATGCCACAAAATGCATTAAAGTAACTAAAAACATATATATGCACACTAATAATATTTAATTTACATAATTATTTACAAGTATTAATTCAAAAGGTCCATATGAATGGTTACAAAATGCCTAATATTTGCTAGTTTTATCGATAGGCATGCCATTCCAATGAAACTTGCCACCTTTGGTCACGATCTCTTCGAATATAAATCCTGCGATCGCCTCTTGAACTGCCGCGACTCTTTGGATCGGTAAGATTTCATCTTTCATGTCAGAAATCTGAAAATGTGGTTAAAACAAATTAGAAACAATATTATTATGACTCACGTACAATTAAAGGTATAGATATCCATGTAAATAAAACATACCATACGTTCCAATCGAGTGATGATCGTCTTGTCAGTAACAAGAGCGTGCATGAACTCACATACATAGTATCCACATAAATTGGTACCTTGGTTGTGCCTATAACACTTTATACGTGAAGAAATGGTCAAGTCAATACATGCATATTAATGAAAATGAAAAAAAAGAAAATGAGATGTGTCTAGGTATATTAGTATTTAGCGGAAAGTCTGCCTTGACATAAAGTTTCTCCTTGAAACTACCCTTCTGCTCTTGACGGAACTTTCTCCAACACCTGCGCACCATAGCAAATAAATGGAATTCTCGAACAATCTAAAGAGGTATGTAGTGTTAGGAGGGAAATTACTTATTTAGGAGGACAATCATTGGCTGGTAGTTCTTCCGGTCCATCCTCATTGAGTCCATAAGGGCATGTACAACGGCCGTCTTTACGTCGTCTGCAAAGATTGCCAGGTAGGTTCGGTGCCGATGTGGAACCAAATTAATGCGGAGAGAGGATGTTGCCGTCGTCTCACGAGACAATGACGTCGGCTGGTGGCCCGAGGCAAACAAAGACGATCCACAGGCGTTGTACGCCTCGTCGACGGATCGATCGAATCCAGTACGGCGGCGGGCGCGAAGTCATGAAAAGATTGAGATACGGCGCAAATCCTTCCAAATTTTCACAACCAAAATATGAAGAACACAGCGAATTGGCTTGCCGGTGAACGGAAAGGGCAACGTCGCCGGCCAAGAAGCTTACACTGCCACCACCCGTGAAGCCGATGTCCGCCCAGCTCGCTACCGCGCCGCCTGCGAAGCTTGAGGCCGGCCGCCCAGCGCGCCTCTGCAAGCTGCGCCCACCGAGCTCCCGCCGCTTGCCTTGCTCGCACGGTCGCTCGCGATGCTGCTCGCCGCCGTTGCGCCGCCCGTCCAGCTCGTGGCCTCTACTACATCGGATAAGATATGTTTCATTGGTAGAGAGAGCAGAGAAACGGGACATCAGATATTTCGCGAGATAAGATATGTTTCGTAGGTTTTACTACTATGCGACAAGCTACCGAATAACATGCGGCCCTGTTTAGTTCACGCACTATGCATAACGTTTTGCATAACACACGTTCCTCAATGTACTTTTTCTCTCTGTAAACACTATGCATAACACAAAAATACTATGCATAACGCTGCATCTAAACACCCCATAGAAAGATCCGCTCTATAATTTTAATGCTAAATCTCTCGAACAAGCCATGTCTTATATGAGTTCACCGTACATTCTCTTATATCATATTTATGCTTTATGATAAATTCATGTGTCTTGTTTGAATCCACCATGCGTTCTATTATACAAGCAACAAAATGGCTACAAAGATCAAATTTATTATTAATCACATTGATTTAAGTATTCATGAATGAATTAAATAGTTTGCAGACAACTTAATAGATGGATCATTGTACAAATTGTCTGTTTCACTGT
>CM014276.1:46415330-46431490 GCA_004135705.1 Alloteropsis semialata | reverse complement strand
ATTTAGCCTCAGTTGCTCAGACCTTTTTGATTTTGCAAATTCAGCAAGTCCCCATACTAGAACTGCATTCTGGTCACAAGAAAATAATGTTCAGTGAAATGCATCATACAGATTTCTAACATGTATGAATTTTCTATAGTATATTTTCAAATCCTCGGCATATCATTAGCTACGAGATTTGTTCTAGCTCACAGCAATTGAAGATAATCAACATCTCGTAGACAATGAGTACATTATAACAGCCCTAATTCATAATTAGGCTACGGATGTCATCATATGCATTAAATCAAGCTTAGTTATTAATTAATTTTTTTTGAGGAGGTCAATTTTTGACCTGCGTACAGCCCACCCCTATAGGTATTGAAAACAGGCCGTTTTAGAAGTATATTTCAGTGAGACTCAGATCCTATCTAGGACCACGCTTTTTTTCTTGATCAAAAATTTAGATAGATACACCAAAGACCGATATATATGTAGCAAAAACTCATATTGCCGCGGCAACGCCGCGCCATGTTTTCTATAAACTTAATTAATATTAGACAAGTCTACCTGAGTACAAAACTAATAAAGTCAGCTCTTTGGAACAGAGCATGCTTTGATCGTTATATTTGCTCAGAAGGGTCCCGGCTGTGACAAACGGTAAGAACAATGATTTTCCTAGGTCTTCGTGACCAGAGACATTGTACTTATTATAGTAGAATATGAGCTCAGAGCGTAAATGATGGTCTGGAATTTTCTCGATGGGCATTGCCCTTACATTTTTATATGCCCTTGTTTGAATTTGACGAGCTCATAAATTAATCATCCTTGCATCTGCTAAAATTATCCAGCTTCAAGTTACAGGCTCAAAGTAAAAATCAAATCGTCATAAACAAGACCATTAGCCTGAATTATTTTCTTGTTATGCAGTTCTAATCTTTTCTCATCACGTTTCAGGGTAATAACATTATCAGGAGCACTAAATGCATCCACCATCACCAACAGCAGGGACAGCGATTCTTAGCCCAAGTTAGAAACAGAGCGATGCCTATGTTGGAAGTCTCAACAAATAGGTAAATTTCAGCAATGTCTAATGTGTCAGTTGATCAAATTTAGCCTCCGTTGCTCAGACCTTTTTGATTTTGCAAATTCAGCAAGTCCCAACACTAGAACTGCATTCTGGTCACAAGAAAATAATGTTCAGTGAAATGCATCATACAGATTTCTAACATGTATGAATTTTCTACAGTATATTTTCAAATCCTCGGCATATCATTACCTACGAGATTTGTTCTAGCTCACAACAATTGAAGATAATCAACATCTTGTAGACAATGAGTACATTATAACAGCCCTAATTCATAATTAGGCTACGGATGTCATCATATGCATTAAATCAAGCTTAGTTATTAATGAAAATTTGTTTTTTGAGGAGGTCAATTTTTGACCTGCGGATAACCCGCCCCTATAAGTATTGAAAACAGGCCGTTTTAGAAGTATATTTCAGTGAGACTCAGATCTTATAAGTATACCCGCGACGCAGAAGCCGCATGGCAATTGTGTGTGAACCCGTGGGACCGCGAACCATCGCCGGGGTTTTTCTAGGACGAAACGTTCCGTGTTTTAATATTAGGGTACAGATTAGATGTCTACCTAAGTACACAACTAATAAAGTCAGCCCGGCCCTTTGGAACGGAGCTTGCTTCGAGCATTATACTGTATTTGCTCAGAAGGGTGACGCCCCGGCTGCGGCAGAAAATCTATAAATTGCCTGCACAGCGGAAATCCTGTTGCACATCCGATCCACACAGAAGTGGGTGTCCCATCCCATCGGGAGTTTCCCTGTCAACAACGACGATCGATGGCCATGGAAAATCTGGCGTCCAGCTTATACTTCCTGCTGGCGGAAGTAGTGCCGCTTCTCGTTGTTCCCCTGCTGCTGCTGGTACTTGTATCATCACTCAAGTTCCGAGAGACGACGCGCAAGGATCAACAAAGGCTGCCACCAGGGCCATGGCGGCTGCCGGTCATCGGCAGCCTCCACCACCTCGGCAGGAACCCGCTCACGCACCGCGTCATGGCCGACCTCGCACGCCGGTGGAACGCCCCCGTCATGTACCTCCGGCTCGGCGAGCTGCACACGGTGGTCGTCTCGTGCCCCGACGCCGCCCGTGAGGTCATGAGAACGCATGACGTCTTGTTCGCGTCGCGGCCACTGACCTCGGCAGGTATCAGGGCCAGCATCGACGATGGGCTGGGCCTCGCTTTCTCGCCCTACGGCGAGCGGTGGAGGCAGCTCCGCAAGGTCGTGACCCAGGAATTGCTCACCAACAGCCGGGTGCGGTCCTTCCTGCCCCTCCGCGAGCAAGAGGCCGCCAGTCTTGTCAGGGACATCGCCGCCTCCCCGCCTGGCGAGGCAGTAAACGTCTCCGCGCGGGTTTCCAGGCTCGTGGCCGACGTGTCGCTGTGCGCCATGATGGGTGAGCAGTTCAAGTACCGCGAGGAGTTCCTGGAGGTTGTCCACGAGATGGTAAAGATCTCTGACGGATTCCACATAGGCGATCTGTACCCGTCGTCTAGGCTCCTGAGCGCCGTCGATGGCACGGTGCGCAAGGCTCGAGCGTCCCACCGTAAGTTGTATCAGCTGGTGGACTACGCCATTGAGCAATACAGGGAGCGGAAAGCTGGCGTGGCGTCCATGGCTGACGCGCCCGATGACAATTTTATTGGTGTTCTTCTGAGCATCCAGAAGGAACAAGCTGCCCTTGATTACTCCATCGACATGGGAGCTCTCAAAGCCATCATCGTTGTAAGTACTGCTACTAGTGCAACTCATCAGTTTAAACTCCTCTTAGTTTGGAGTGCAAGTCTCTTGTTTTCGATTGGTGCCTTTACCCTTTCATTCTAGAATCTAGATACAAACATTTAATTTTGATTATAAATAGCAAATTAAATGAATAAAAAAGATTGACAACATAATTGATGTTAGTAGATTCATCGGGAAACCAACTATCATGAAAAAGTGACATATGCCTATACAGCAAGGAAATAGTATATAGTACAAGCGTATTTTCGTCCTTATTACTTTCACGTGAAATTTTACTATGCTTGGGAGATACGACAAATTAACCTATGGAAGTACCAAAATTTGGGTTTCATTTTCATTAAATAGGATGACATGTCACTATTTTTGATGATGTGGCAACAATTGAATGAGGAGAGAGATGAGAGGGGTTTCATCTAGATAAACTATATGTGCATTATTTCTAACACACCTTGTGACTTGGATGTATTGCTTATGAAACAACAAAAATGAAATAGTGCACTGTATGAGGCCATCCCCAACCCAATGAATAGGATGGTTTCCATAGAATTAAATTAGGTGCCACATAGGATAAAAGATGATGTGGCAAGTGAGTAAATGAAGAAAGAGAATGAAACTGAGTCTTGAATGAGACCTGGTTTCTACACAATATCCAAGACACAATGAGAGATGAGTAGTATTAAATTTGCATATGAAATTGTAGTGTTTGCATTGGAGAGGTAGTGTCTAGCACTAGTTTCTTAATGATGTGGAGTTTATGGAAACTATGACTAGTGTCTTGGGTTGGGGATGGCCTGAGGTGTTTCATTCATGTATTAAATGCTCTTATATTTATGTGGCAATCTTGGAAACATCAAATTGAAACACCCCAATGGAAGTAGCCTAAGAGCCATAAAAAGGTCTCTTTCTGAAAAATGATAACTTCTACAGACTAACCTTTAAAATAAACTATATTATCTCTTATATCATCCAGGACTTGTTTATAGCCGGAGGTGAAACAACATCAACAACTATCAATTGGACCATGGCAGAGCTCATGAGGAACCCCGACGTGATGCAAAAAGCACAAGCGGAAGTGCGCCGTGCATTGCAAGGCAAATCAAGGGTCACAGAGGGTGATCTAGCAAGCATACATTACCTAAAGCTCATCATCAAGGAAACAATGAGATATCACCCACCAGGACCTCTGCTCCTCCCTAGAGAGTGCCGAGAATCGTGCAAGATTCTCGGGTACGATGTGCCAGAGGGCACGATGGTCCTCGTGAATACATGGGCCATTAGCATGGACCCGAAGAGCTGGGACGAACCGGAACTATTTAAGCCGGAGCGATTCGAAGGGAACACAACAACTGATTTTCGTGGCACTGACTTACGATTCACACCATTTGGGGCTGGTCGGAGGATGTGCCCAGGGGTAGGGTTCGCGATGCCAATAGTGGAGCTTGTTCTGGCCACACTTCTCTTCCATTTCGACTGGCAGCTGCCGCCTGGAGTGGTACCGAATGAGCTGGACATGTCTGAGGCGGTTGGAATCACGATGTGCCGCAAGAACGACCTGTACGTGCACCCAACCGTCCGCGTGCCGCTGCGTGGCACGGCGTAGAGCTTGGACCAGAGTAGTTTGTCACCATCATGTACTATCAGAACACATGTACTCTGTGTAGCAGGGCGTGCGTTCCATAGTGGAATAAAATAAAGTAAAGTATGTACTCTGTAGCAGGGCGTGAGCTCCATAGTGGAATAAAATAAAGTAAAGTACCTCCATTGCACATAAATATAAAGGTGCATAAAATGCCTTAAAGTCTTGTCAGAGACAAAGTGCTACACATGGCAGAGAAATTAGCCAGAAACTTATCAAAGCTCCTAACTTGTGTATATATTCATGCTTCCCAAGTGTCACACCCCAAATTTCATATTTTGGGATGTGAATAGATTACACTAAATAATTTAATAGATTTTATGAATTTCTAAAATTTTACAACAATTTTTATTTTCTTACAGGGAATTTAGTATAGGAAAATATGGATTTCCTGAACTAAATAAAAAACATAGCCTTTAACCGCATTTGTTGTATTCTTGCCGTGGTGTATCTTGAGTGCTTAGTTTTCTAAACACGTTTAGATATCAAATAGTTTCCTCTGGGAAATTTTCGGACTTTTCTAGAATTTATTCCTATTTTCCTAGAGCTAAATCTAATTATCAGAAGTATCTATAAATTTTTTCATGGGCTCCAAATAGTATGGGTTTGCCGACTGCATTGAGTCTTACAGAAGTCGCAGCAGAAGAAAAAATGAGGAGTTAGTGAAGATGCGGCGACTTGAGGAAAGGGTATTGCAGAACGAACATATGACAGTGCAGGTTCAACGGCAACTGGAGATAGCTCTTAGTGCTCAGCAGCAAAGCCGTGGATCAGGTGGCGCTCATGTGGACGCGATTAGCCCTACACAACAGCATCGAAGCAGTTGCGCGTCCACAGACCTCCCAAATGTTGAAGTGCAACGCTACCCCGTGGATAATAAACATGCAGACGACCTGTGAGCTGCACAGCCCATTCAGGAACTTAACGTTCAAGGTGGCGTACGGTATTGCTTTTTTCAGTAACGAAGGAGATCTCTACCATGGAGGGCAAATACCGGCTGGCTATGGGCGAGTTGGTGTGGAGCAGGTCTTGGCCAGGTACGAAACACTCAAACTTGACATTCCTGGAGGTGACGGGGAGAGGACACTACAAGAGGCACTTCATGGTATTATCCTATGGGAGAAGCGTTACATCGTCTTAACTCCTGAGAGACCTTCTTCGTCGTCACCCCAAAGCTCAAGGCCATCTCCGCCGCCTCCACCTGCACAATCTCCGCCGCCTCCACCTGCACAGTCTCCGCCACAACAATATTCGCCGGCGGTCCATGAACAAAGGTCTCCATCACCTCCACCTCAAAAATCTCCGTCGCCTCTAGCTGAGCAATCTCCGCCATCAAAGAAAGTAAGAAATAGGAATCCAAGGCACCGACAAAGCCAACATCCACAAAGCAGGCAGTATCAAAGCAAAAGCAAGCCAAGGAACCTGTCAAGCTACCGTGGGACAAATCTTATGAGGAATGCGCGGAGATTAGTAGAAAAGAGGTCCAAGCCTTCTTTAAAAAGGAGGAGCCTAAGAAGAAGGAAAAAAATTCTTTTGAGATATCACAGTGGTTCAGAAAGATAGCTGAACCAACAAAGAAGACAGTTTTGTCAAATTATGAATGTTCTATCACGAAGTCCTGGGTGAAAAATATAAGGGACGAGAGGGAGCTAAGGAAGCAACAAAGCCAAGAGAGAGAACAGAGTGCCAAGAACCAACAGAGTGGCAAGAAACAAACGAAGCAAACGGTTCCTCAGCTCGGAGAGCAGAAGAATCAAGCAGTTGAACCGCTCGTAGTGCTTTCAGAAAAAGAAAAAAATATGCTTCAATTCTGCAATGAAACTGGATTCACGGTCTCCCAAATCTTAAGTTCAGTGGAGCTTCCAAAGGAGAGCCCCCTAGCGAAACAAACAAAGCCAAGATGGCCATATCAACTTAGCGCACCTCTAGTGGATCCCGATGAGTACCACAAGCTGACAACGAGAATGTATGACTGACATGAATGGTACATTGAGGCGTCAGCTCGAGGGCGGACCATGGTCGCAGCAAAGATTACAGATGAGGACTACTTCCGTGGCGAGGTCCTCATATATATTGAATTTCTAGAACTATATCAGCTATACCATATGGATGCCCTTGACATCTCTATTCTCAGCTGCTGGATGCTGTAAGTGCTTCGTTTATTTCAATTACTAGTGTCTCGTATCAATTCTCTTTTGATTTATTAAACAATTCTTTCTTTTAATATTGTGTCATGTAGAATGGAAATCGAAGAATGCAGAAAAAACGGATACTTCCACTTGGGCTTCATTGACCCAAAAGTTGTAAACGAGCAAATATCAAAAGCGTTTTATCAAGACACCGTGAACAACATCGACAAGTTCTTACGTGTACAATATTACAAGACAATGATTCTTTTCCCATACCACTTTGGGTGAGTACTTTTACTGTCTCGTGCATCTTTCATTTTTTCTGACACCATGTTATTCCATTTGACGTGACCCTTCGTATAAAACTTGCATGTAATATAGGTTCCATTGAATTTTATTTATTATAATTCTGGACAAAAGCATGTTGGTCGTTATGGACTCAATGAGGATGGACCGGAAGAACTACCAGCCAATGATTGACCTCCTAAATAAGTAATTTCCCTCCTCGCACTACATACCTCTTTAGATTGTTCGAGAATTCCATTTATTTGCTATGGTGCGCAGGTGTTGGAGAAAGTTCCATCAAGAGCAGAAGGGTAGTTTCAAGGAGAAACTTTATGTCAAGGCAGACTTTCCGCTAAATACTAATATACCTAGACACATCTCATTTTCTTTTTTTCATTTTAATTAATATGCATGTATTGACTTGACCATTTCTTCGCGTATAAAGTGTTATAGGCACAACCAAGGTACCAATTTATGTGGATACTATGTATGTGAGTTCATGCACGCTCTTGTTGCTGACAAGACGATCATCACTCGATTGGAACGTATGGTATGTTTTATTTACATGGATATCTATACCTTTAATTGTACGTGAGTCATAATAATATTGTTTATAATTTGTTTTAACCACATTTTCAGATTTCTGACATGAAAGATGAAATCTTACCGATCCAAAGAGTCGCGGCAGTTCAAGAGGCGATCGCAGGATTTATATTCGAAGAGATCGTGACCAAAGGTGGCAAGTTTCAATGGAATGGCAAGCCTATCGATAAAACTAGCAAATATTAGGCATTTTGTAACCATTCATATGGACATTTTGAATTAATACTTGAAAATAATTATGTAAATTAAATATTATTAGTGTATATATATATGTTTTTAGTTACTTTAATGCATTTTGTGGCATAAAATACGTATATGAGCATATATATATTTATTATACAGGTATAATACATATACATGTATAAAAGAAAAAAAAGAAAACAGAAAAAAAACAGAAACAGAAAAGAAAAAGGAAACGAAGAGGAAAAAACGGGGCACCAGCCGGGACTAAAGGGCCTCCGACCTGGCTGCGGCGTGGAGGCCCTTTAGTCCCGGTTGGTGATACCAACCGGGACTAAAGTAGTCCCGGGTAAATGCCTGGGACTAAAGGCCGAGACCTTTAGTCCCGGTGGCCGAGTCCTGGTTGCGGACCCGGGACTAAAGCCCGGTCCGAACCGGGACTAAAGGCCCTTTTTGCAGTAGTGAATGGCGTGAACAAATGGTCTGGATGGAAAGGGAGTTCTGCAGCAGTGTTAGTTTACCAATATACTGTGAATAGTTTGCCAATATAATGTGAATAGTTTACTGGCACACTCATTTGAGAAACTGACATCATCCAGTGTGGTAGGTTACCAATATACTGTCAATAGCGTGCATCATATAAGCAGTGACGGAGCCACAAAAAAATATATAGATGGGGTGGCTTTTAGGAAAAAAGATTAAACAAAAAATAAAAACACATGTGAACCAATCACTGTTCACCTACACGGCCGTTTAGGCCGTTTACACGCCGTGTAAACGCTACTCGATGACTATGTAGGCCGATTAGGCGTGCAAAGCCGTGTAATGCCGTTTCGGCCGTTTAAAAGTCCGTGTACACGGCCGTGTATGCCGATTTTTTGCTAAACGGTGGGTGACCGACCGTTTACCGTTTAGGCTAACACTGGAACCAATTAACATGGCATTCAGGCATTGCAATCGCACAAAAAATACCATTTTAATGACTAAAAATAATACAAAACCATTATCATTTTGGTCCTTTTGTTGCCAAAATGTCTTTTTTGAGTGCGCTCACGTTGGCGCCTTGATCTCGTCCGAGGCCAAACTCCCGGAAGAGTTGTTCTTGCTCTGGCTCTTGAGACTGCTGTCCCTGCGTTGCTTTTCTACTGAATTGGGATCGGTTCAAGCAACCAAGCTCCACGTAGTACGAGGATTTCACTTTTGGGGCTTTGGGGCTTGGGCGGGTGTTGTCTGTTGGGCTGGGCGCCAAGATACACGGCCTAGGTGCTCGCGACTCGCATCCTTTTGTCAGTCCATGTCGCAGGGTGTCGCGCAGACGAACCGAGGAGGACGGCGAGGGGCAAAGGTTGATGGGGGATGAAAGGGAAGTATGGAGGCGAGCACGAGGGTAGCTCCGCCCCTGCATATAACTAGTTTCGTCAAAGAATGTTGTCTTTGAACTAATTGTACACTCATTCTTCACATAAAAAATAGTCAACAACAAGTTAATGCATTCGTTACGTGTATAAGTATTCAAATGTGTGTGCCTAACTACTGATTATTCAATCCACTCCTGCTTTCTTGATCATATAAGATTTTTTTTAAAAAAAAAGAGGTCAGTCAGAAGCACGCAACTTGCTTCACGGCATCGATAACTAGCTTAATTACTTGGAAGAGTGGCCAACTAGCTGTTGGACTATTTGACTTAGCATATATATATGTTCATATACATGCACCCAATTGTTCTGTCATGATAGATGGAAATGTCAATGGACAACGATGCGTTTGATGACTTTGTCAATCTCAATTAAATTATTATTTTTGTTTCTTCACACATAAGTTGAATTTTAATTTAAAATTTTGTAGGGTGGTAGTAACACTACAAACACATGTTAAGAAAATATTTTCTGATTTTTTCATCATTATGTTTTGGTTAATTTGCATTCCAAGAATTAATTTATTATGAAATATTACTCTATTAAAATAATGATGAAAAATTCATGATATATTTTTGTAACGTACAATACTTTGTCCCCTATCATCCTACAAAAAATCAACTTAAGACTCCACTTGTGTGTGGACAAATAAAAAAATATAAAATTTTATTGAGAGGTAAATTGAACCAAATACCATAGTTTAGGGGGTAAAATGAACAAAACATAGTTTAAGGTGTTATTCAGATTTTGGTCATACTTGAGGGGAGTAACTTATACATACATGGAAGTGGTCAGTCAGAAGCACGCAACTTTGTCAATCTCAATTATCTCAACTAGCTGTTGGACTATTTGACTTAGCATATATATATGTTCATATACATGCACCCAATTATTCTGTCATGATAGATGGCATGTCAATGGACAACGAGCATACGCAACAAG
This sequence comes from Alloteropsis semialata, assembly GCA_004135705.1. Taxonomy (NCBI): domain Eukaryota; kingdom Viridiplantae; phylum Streptophyta; class Magnoliopsida; order Poales; family Poaceae; genus Alloteropsis; species Alloteropsis semialata. The sequence continues at coordinate 46,421,494 of CM014276.1, read as the reverse complement.
GATTTTCAGATCAAGCTACAGATTAACAATGGTCCGCATGGATTTGCCGATACGTCATACTGATTTTATCTGCAAGCATATGATCATCATGCCTCAATACTCTATTAGAGACACTCTTTCGTATCAAATTATCGGTGTACAAATGAGCCAGTACAAATAAGTCATTCGTATCGTTGTAATTTTCGAGCTAGTGTGAGTAAGTACTATATGTGCCAGCTCTCTTATTTGTGACGGTGCAATTTTGAGCCGGCACGAATAACCCACTATCCACGCCGACTCGAAATAGCACCAGTATAAATACTTTATTGTTCACACCAGCTCAGAATTGCTCTGGCAAGAATACTCTCAGGATTATTCGTGCCGGCTCGAAATTGCGTCGGCACAAATACTTCACAATTCGCACCCGCTCGAAATTGCGTCTACACAAAGTCACTAAAGTCACCTCGCTGTCAACAAACACGTTCTCTACCACCGAAAAATAGTGCTAGTTAAATCCTAGTATAAATCTAAAAAAATACGATCACATGTATTATTTTCACCACAAGTTACCTAGCTAACTAAGCTACACTCAATTGCGTAAATTATGGTTTATTTTTGCTTGTGACGGTGCAATTTTAAGCCGGCACGAATAACCCACTATCCACGCCTACTCGAAATTGCGCCGGTACAAATACTTTATTGTTCGCACCGGCTCAGAATTGCACTGGCAAAAATACTCTCAGGATAATTCGTGCTAGCTCGAAATTGTGTCGGCACAAATACTTCACAATTCACACCCGCTTGAAATTGCGTCTACATGAAGTCACTACAGCCACCTCGCTGTCAACAAACACGTTCTCTACCACCAAAAAATAGTGCCAGTTAAATCCTGGTATAAATCTAAAAACAAATACGACCACATGTATTATTTTCACCACAAGTTACCTAGCTAACTAAGCTACACTCAATTGCGTAAATTATGGTTTACTTTTGCTTTGTTCTAAACCAAACTTTTTCTAATTTTGACCAAACTTTATTTTAAAAAGCATCAATCTATTATTTTTATTTGGTATATTGTAGATATTACTATTCTCATAAGTTTTCTATAAACTTTAATTAATACTAGCAGAAATGCACGTGCGTTGCTATGGTTTGATTACTAACTGAGTTATTTTCTAGGGATAATTTTTTTATTTTTTCTAATCTTTTTTTGTTGCAATTGGATCTCTATGTGTTTATTAAAATACCATAAAATTGTGATTAAATATATTTGTGTATACTTATGTTCTCATTGTATCTGTACACATTTATTTTTGGCTAAAGAGTTCCTAGAGATAAATGGTTGGTCATTGTGTCTCTACCTTTTTTTGTTTTAGCAAGAGAGTTCCTTGAGATAAATAATTACAACCACATGGTACTACCACATGATACGATATCATTGCTAATTCTAATCTCATTTGATTCCAGCCGACGATGACTTCATTTGAAATGTCGTACGCGTTGGCCAAGCACATAGCACGAAAAGACAATGACCGAGAATTTTCTTGGTTCGCCGAGAAACGGTAAGAACAACGATTTTCCTAGATCTTCGTGACCGGCGACATAGTACTTATTATAGTAGAACGTGAGCTCAGAGCGTAACTGATGGACTGGAATTTTCTCGATGGGCATTGCCCTTACATTTTTATATGCCCTTGTTTGAATTTGACGAGCTCATAAATTAATCATCCTTGCATCAGCTAAAATTATCCAGCTTCAAGTTACAGGTTCAAAGTAAAAATCAAATCGTCATAAACATGACCATTAGCCTGAATTATTTCCTTCTTATGCAGTTCTAATCTTTTCTCATCACGTTTCAGGGTAATAACATTATCAGGAGCACTAAATGCATCCACCATCACCAACAGCAGCGACAGTAATTCTTAGCCCAAGTTAGAAACAGAGCGATGCCTATGTTGGAAGTCTCAACAAATAGGTAAATTTCAGCAATGTCTAATGTGTCAGTTGATCAAATTTAGCCTCAGTTGCTCAGACCTTTTTGATTTTGCAAATTCAGCAAGTCCCCATACTAGAACTACATTCTGGTCACAAGAAAATAATGTTCAGTGAAATGCATCATACAGATTTCTAACATGTATGAATTTTCTACAGTATATTTTCAAATCCTCGGCATATCATTACCTACGAGATTTGTTCTAGCTCACAGCAATTGAAGATAATCAACATCTCGTAGACAATGAGTACGTTATAACAGCCCTAATTCATAATTAGGCTACGGATGTCATCATATGCATTAAATCAAGCTTAGTTATTAATTAATTTTTTTTGAGGAGGTCAATTTTTGACCTGCGGACATCCCGCCCCTATAGGTATTGAAAACAGGCCATTTTGGAAGTATATTTCAGTGAGACTCAGATCCTATCTAGGACCACGCTTTTTTTCTTGATCAAAAATTTAGATAGATACACCAAAGACCGATATATCTAGCAAAAACTCATATTGCCGCGGCAACGCCGCGCCATGTTTTCTAGTGTTTTCTATAAACTTAATTAATATTAGACAAGTCTACCTGAGTACAAAACTAATAAAGTCAGCCCTTTGGAACAGAGCTTGCTTTGATCATTATATTTGCTCAGAAGGGTCCCGGCTGCGACAAACGGTAAGAACAACGATTTTCCTAGATCTTCGTGAATCATGACCCGCGACATAGTACTTATTATAGTAGAACGTGAGCTCAGAGCGTAACTGATGGACTGGAATTTTCTCGGTGGGCATTGCCCTTACATTTTTATATCCCCTTGTTTGAATTTGACGAGCTCATAAATTAATCATCCTTGCATCAGTTAAAATTATCCAGCTTCAAGTTACAGGATCAAAGTAAAAATCAAATCGTCATAAGCATGACCATTAGCCTGAATTATTTCCTTCTTATGCAGTTCTAATCTTTTCTCATCACGTTTCAGGGTAATAACATTATCAGGAGCACTAAATGCATCCACCATCACCAACAGCAGGGACAGCGATTCTTAGCTCAAGTTAGAAACAGAGCGATGCCTATGTTGGAAGTCTCAACAAATAGGTAAATTTCAGCAATGTCTAATGTGTCAGTTGATCAAATTTAGCCTCAGCTGCTCAGACCTTTTTGATTTTGCAAATTCAGCAAGTACCCATAGAAATGCATCGTACAGATTTCTAACATGTATGAATTTTCTACAGTATATTTTCAAATCCTCGGCATATCATTACCTACGAGATTTGTTCTAGCTCACAGCAATTGAAGATAATCAACATCTCGTAGACAATGAGTACATTATAACAGCCCTAATTCATAATTAGGCTACGGATGTCATCATATGCATTAAATCAAGATTAGTTATTAATTAATTTTTTTAGGAGGTCAATTTTTGACCTGCGGACAGCCCGCCCCTATTGGTATTGAAAACAGGCCATTTTAGAAGTATATTTCAGTGAGACTCAGATCCTATCTAGGACCACGCTTTTTTTCTTGATCAAAAATTTAGATAGATATACCAAAGACCAATATATCTAGCAAAAACTCATATTGCCGCGGCAACGCCGCGCCATGTTTTCTAATGTTTTCTATAAACTTAATTAATATTAGACAAGTCTACCTGAGTACAAAACTAATAAAGTCAGCCCTTTATAACAGAGCTTGCTTTGATCATTATATTTGCTCAGAAGGGCCCCGGCTGCGACAAACTGTAAGAACAACGATTTTCCTAGATCTTCGTGACCCGCGACATAGTACTTATTATAGTAGAACATGAGCTCAGAGTGTAACTGATGGACTGGAATTTTCTCGATGGGCATTGCCCTTACATTTTTATATGCCCTTGTTTGAATTTGACGAGCTCATAAATTAATCATCCTTGCATCAGCTAAAATTATCCAGCTTCAAGTTACAGGTTCAAACTAAAAATCAAATCGCCATAAACATGACCATTAGCCTAAATAATTTCCTTCTTATGCAGTTCTAATCCTTTCTCATCACGTTTCAGGGTAATAACATTATCAGGAGCACTAAATGCATCCACCATCACCAACAGCAGCGACAGCGATTCTTAGCCCAAGTTAGAAACAGAGCGATGCCTATGTTGGAAGTCTCAACAAATAGGTAAATTTCAGCAATGTCTAATGTGTCAGATAATCAAATTTAGCCTCAGTTGCTCAGACCTTTTTGATTTTGCAAATTCAGCAAGTCCCCATACTAGAACTGCATTCTGGTCACAAGAAAATAATGTTCAGTGAAATGCATCATACAGATTTCTAACATGTATGAATTTTCTATAGTATATTTTCAAATCCTCGGCATATCATTAGCTACGAGATTTGTTCTAGCTCACAGCAATTGAAGATAATCAACATCTCGTAGACAATGAGTACATTATAACAGCCCTAATTCATAATTAGGCTACGGATGTCATCATATGCATTAAATCAAGCTTAGTTATTAATTAATTTTTTTTGAGGAGGTCAATTTTTGACCTGCGTACAGCCCACCCCTATAGGTATTGAAAACAGGCCGTTTTAGAAGTATATTTCAGTGAGACTCAGATCCTATCTAGGACCACGCTTTTTTTCTTGATCAAAAATTTAGATAGATACACCAAAGACCGATATATATGTAGCAAAAACTCATATTGCCGCGGCAACGCCGCGCCATGTTTTCTATAAACTTAATTAATATTAGACAAGTCTACCTGAGTACAAAACTAATAAAGTCAGCTCTTTGGAACAGAGCATGCTTTGATCGTTATATTTGCTCAGAAGGGTCCCGGCTGTGACAAACGGTAAGAACAATGATTTTCCTAGGTCTTCGTGACCAGAGACATTGTACTTATTATAGTAGAATATGAGCTCAGAGTGTAAATGATGGTCTGGAATTTTCTCGATGGGCATTGCCCTTACATTTTTATATGCCCTTGTTTGAATTTGACGAGCTCATAAATTAATCATCCTTGCATCTGCTAAAATTATCCAGCTTCAAGTTACAGGCTCAAAGTAAAAATCAAATCGTCATAAACAAGACCATTAGCCTGAATTATTTTCTTGTTATGCAGTTCTAATCTTTTCTCATCACGTTTCAGGGTAATAACATTATCAGGAGCACTAAATGCATCCACCATCACCAACAGCAGGGACAGCGATTCTTAGCCCAAGTTAGAAACAGAGCGATGCCTATGTTGGAAGTCTCAACAAATAGGTAAATTTCAGCAATGTCTAATGTGTCAGTTGATCAAATTTAGCCTCCGTTGCTCAGACCTTTTTGATTTTGCAAATTCAGCAAGTCCCAACACTAGAACTGCATTCTGGTCACAAGAAAATAATGTTCAGTGAAATGCATCATACAGATTTCTAACATGTATGAATTTTCTACAGTATATTTTCAAATCCTCGGCATATCATTACCTACGAGATTTGTTCTAGCTCACAACAATTGAAGATAATCAACATCTTGTAGACAATGAGTACATTATAACAGCCCTAATTCATAATTAGGCTACGGATGTCATCATATGCATTAAATCAAGCTTAGTTATTAATGAAAATTTGTTTTTTGAGGAGGTCAATTTTTGACCTGCGGATAACCCGCCCCTATAAGTATTGAAAACAGGCCGTTTTAGAAGTATATTTCAGTGGAATTTTTTTTAATTTTTAATCCTTTTTAAACTGAAATATTAAAAAAAACCCCACCCGAACTGTATTTTCAAGAAATAACCCTTTTGGTCGCGCCACAAGCCGTGGCGCGACTGAAGAGGCAGTCGCGCCACAGCATGTGGCGCGACTGGCCTGCCACGTCGGCCGTCCCGTCCGCGGGCGGCCAGGTCGGCTGCTGATGTGGCCAGGCATGTCGCGCCACATGCCTTGGCGCGACTGAGTCGCGCCAAAGGCCGTGGCGCGACTCGGCTGTATACAGCTCCCGGGCCCTTTCTTCTCCCTCCTCCCTTTCTTTCTTCCCAAAAACCTAGCCGGAGCTCCTCCGTGGCCGCCGCCGCCTCCACCTCCTAGATCGGCCATTCCCACCACGGATTTAAGTGGAAAACGTGGGGAAAAGACTCCTAGAAGGTAACTCCTCCACTTTGACCATGTACATTATGTGGATTTGGTTGATTTCCTTAGTTTTGGATGAGGTTAGGTTTAGCTAGGGTTTGACATGATTTTGA
>CM014276.1:46367017-46414330 GCA_004135705.1 Alloteropsis semialata | reverse complement strand
TGTTCTAGAGCGCCAAGATCCTTTGCTGGTGCATTGGGCTTGTCCTGATAAAGTGATAGGAGCACGCGTGCATATGAGAAAGCTCAACAATTGGTAGGACATGGTCATAAGGTTCAGAACCGTGTGCCCTTTTCAGGATCCAATCGTGACCAAGTCACCGTCATACTACCTAGGGACAGAATAAACGAATCAACAAGACTAATGACTAAACGTACGCGTTGGAGAAAATACCTCACACCGAGCTTACTATGTTCAGGTTGGGTTAACTGTATACTTTTTCAGACACTTTTCAGACCTAATTGAAATTGTTGAGCCCCTAATGAAGCGCTTAGTGTGTTGTGTTTGGTTTGAGGAAATTAATGGATGACGCATCACTTTCTCTGTTCTCACATTTTTATTTGGTTTGACAAATGGAATCGATTAATCCATCATCTCATCATTCCTCGCAAACGCATAATTAGTATAAACATGAGAGCCAACCCACTAAAAATCATAAGATGAGCTGATTAGGCCATTCTCAGTGCACGGTTTCATTGCACGGTTTCCAAAAGTGCCATGTCATCAAAACATATTTGAGTAGATGAATGAAATGAGGTCTCTCAATGCAAAGTTTCACTTCATGATTTCATAGGCTAATATATCACTTAATTGTTGGATCCAAGTGACCAATGAGAGTTGATGAATTGGGTGGAGATGAAACGAATTGCTCTCAGTGGAGGTTTCATCCCAGTTTCATAGTCTTGGTAACTGTGTACACAGGGTTTCATCCCCATGAAACCCAAATCCTCTCTCTCATCATAAATCCCTTGCCATGTCATCAGCTTTGCCTATGTGGCATGTGATTGAATGAGAATGAAACTCATATGAATCTTGTATTGAGAATGGCCTTATGGGAACTCCATTTAGGACAAGCTGATTCCTCAAACCAAATACCCCATTAGTCTGTTTGGATGGGCTAAAATTGGGGTGCTAAACTTTAGCATTTATTAGCACTTTTTCTCTAGTTAAAATTTTCAAGTCTTGGCTAAACTTTAGTACTGCCCATCGACACTCCTGTTTGGCTCTATTCCACAACGTGAATTATGCATCACGCTCAAGCTGAACAAAGCAAAGCTACGTGGCAAATGAATCAATCCTGTTCTGGTGAAAGGTAGACACGGTCTCAGAAACCGCGGAATCAAGGAGAGCTTTAAAGTTAAAACCATTCTTATTCTTTATCCACAGCATGGAGGATTGGAGGCCTTGGTAGTTTGTTGGCTGGGTCCAACCCGCATCAATTCTTCTTTAGCTCAAAGCAATATTCTTACTTGGGGGCATAAAGCACATTTCTCCTGATATATAAGTTGCATAAGGGGCTCTCCTTGTCCCCAACAAACTCGGAGCCGCCTCAAGTTTCAACTTTTGAGCTGTAGGACTGCTAATAAGGAACTCTCTCACGTTGGATCGGAAAATCAGCAACAACATGAAGGTAACATGAGTTTGTCACTGCCTTAAACGGAAGCACCTGAGTCTGACACTGTCTTCAACGGAAGCACCGTACCTGAGCTTGCATTTCCCTTCTGTTTTTACAGCAAAGGATCGTGATCAAGGTGCAGATGAGCGGCGACAAGAGCCGGTCCAAAGCTCTGGGTTTAGTCGCCTCCACACACGGTAAGCATCGGGTCATGCACGCAGTGCGCCGTCGAGCATGAGACGGCTAGCTAACCGTATTGGCCGGTCTTGCCGTCGTCGTGTTTGCAGGAGTGCAGTCCGTGGCGATAGAAGGGAGGGAGAGGAACCACCTGGTGGTGATCGGCGACGGCTTGGACGCCGTCAGCCTGACGAGCTACCTGCGGAAGAAGGTGGGCCACGCGGACATCGTCCAGGTGGATCCGGTCGTCGGCGGCGGGGCCGGGAAGTCGGCGAAGCCGCTGGTGGCCGCCACCGCGGTAGCCGTGGCCGGCCCACAGCAGCAGTGGCAACCGCGCTACAGCAGCGGCGGCTACTACTACTCCCGGCCGGCCGCCGTGCACCCGTACGCCGGCCAGTACTACTACGACGACGACTCCTACCCCAATGCGGACTCGTCGTGTGCCATCATGTGATCCGTAGGCAACCGATCGAGGATCGTTGGATGATCCATACTCCGGTACATATATAAATGCAGAGAAAAAAATGATATGGCTGTTGCCTGTAGATGTAGTATATTTAACATTAACGTTCGATTGGTTTATTATTGGGTTAATTCAATATATGGCGCCATTGATACTTTCACGTTTTGAAAATCTACCATTACTATTCAACTATTTGTAATCATGCCATTATAATTTTTCAACAATTTGAGATATACCATTATCTACCTTTCAATGTGTTTCTCAAATATTCTTGACTAAAATGCCCCCATCTCCTTCCTTGCTCCACCCAGCCTTCCCTCTCTCATGTACATCACTCCGTTGAGCTCTCCATGGCCGGCCATAAACATAAATCATGCAAACTCAATCGAAACATGCTTAAGCAACACCTAAAACTTCAAGCCGTTCCACAAACCACCCATCGAGCATTGGAGTATTGGACAAGGCTCAAATCAACTTGATCTCTCGAGAGGTGGCAAGAGAAACTTTAGTTATATGGCATAATTAAAACGGTTTTAAATTAAAAGCATGCATGTAAATGAAAAAAATCAGTTATCAGTTATTTACTTTGTACATTTTTATAGTTCTACAAAATCAAACACAGTTTCTTAATAGCTCGGGGACGCTTTACAAAGTGAAGTCATATACTATGTTCAAACTTTACGCACGGGTTGTTTTAGTTTGGAATCTAAACTGATTGGAATCTTCTTGTGAAGACCATTTCCCGGGCCTATATGGTATGTGGCAACTGATGGTATGTCGAGGAAGCTGGACCAAAGGTGTTGTTTCTCCCTCACCAGCAAACTCCGAACTGCAAATTCGAAAACATTCNGCACATCGCCAGCCGCTTGGGCCACCACAGTCGCCATGAGCCAAGCAGCAACGTTGCTTGGGGCTTGTTTGCAGAGCTCCCAGAGCTGATTCTCGGCTGAATTCAGCAAGAGCTCTGCCAAACAGTTTTTCAGAGAGAAGTGATTCTCTGCTGATTCTGTGAAATGATTCTCTGGAATGAACTAAGGGGCTGGGAGCTGAAAAAAATAGCTTCTCCTGATTCTGTGAAGTGATTCTCCATCCTGATTTTGAGAGTTTTTGCTAAAGAATCAAAGAGAATCACTTTCAGCCACATAATCACTTCTCTCAGAGAATCAGCTCCCATAGAGAATCAGAATCAGGCAGAGCTCTACGCCCTTGCTTTGCAAGCTGCGGTCAGGCAGGCCTAGGCCCATGCATGTCACCATGTGCATGATGTGAACACCATGACATCATGATGAGGTTTACATTATTAACACTCACAGTTTTGTAATTTTCCCAATCTGAACTCCAAATTTGCCCAAACTATATATCTGTGTGTGTTGATCATTTCGGTGAGCTCTTCCTCTTCGACATGATGCGATCTGATTTAGACGATGGAGTCATTTCCATTGATGTCTCATCTGCAGCCCAACTTGTGTTCAGTTTCTCTGAAATTCGCCTATGCTCCGGGTATTGCCATTTTTTTTGTTTCGACACGATGCGAACTGATTTAGACCGCGGAATCATTTCTAATAGTGTTTCATTTGGACTCCAACTTGTCTTCAATTGCTCTGAATTCGCCTATATATGCTCTGTTTTTTGCCATTTTGTGTGCAATTCTACACGTACGTTCCTGCAAAATGACACCAAAAACTCATGTAACTGTGAGTGTTAATGCTATATAGATGCTTTAAAAAAATCACTCCTTATTCACCTAGACTAGTCCATCAACCCGTGCTCCCGTACAGGCTAATATTTTTAAAAGTTATTGTATTTAAAAAATATTTACAAATTAAACTAATACTTAATAATCAAAATTATTTACATACTACTCTTTCATTTTTTCGGTACTTCAACATCTCTGCTCCTGTAATAAAGAACGGAGTTGTCGTTTCCCGTGGACCGTGGTTTCCATCGCTTCGTAGAGTTTCCGTCCGTCCGTCCCGCTCGCCCGCGCCTCCTTCCTCCCCTTCGCCCATCGCTCGCAAGAATCGCACGCCCGCGATTGACCGTCCGATCCTTCCAACCTCATCTCGCTCGATCCCCGTGAGCTGCTCTCGAATCTCGATCCCCACGAGTCACGCCCCTAATCCCCCATCCCGTCCACTCTCTTCCACCGCCGCCGCCACGCGCCGCACTGCTCCATCCATTGCACCCCCTCCCTCGGCTCTTCCCCGCCGCTCCTACGGCAACGCCGCCATGTACTACTCGCAGCGCGCTTCAGGGGCGGCCTCCTCATCTCGGAGACCACGGACGTGTCCCCCACTGCTCAGGGCTACCCAGAGACCCTCGGCATTTGGACGCGCGATCAGTCGAGGCATGGAAGCCCATCGTCGATGCCGTCCAGCGCAAGGGCGCCTTCTTCTTCTGCCAGATTTGGCACGTCGGCAGGGTCTCCACCAACGGTGAGTTCCTAGAGCAGTTCATGAAGGACGGCACCAACGACCACGGCGACCAGTACGGCGGCAGCCTCGAGAAACGGTGCTGCTTCGCCGTCGATGTGGTCGGCGCCGTGGTCCGCGAGGTGGGCGCGCGCCGCGTGGGTGTCAGGCTGTCGCCGTTCGCCGACTTCGTCGAGTGCGCCAACTCCGACCTGGGGGCGCTCGCGGACTACATGGTGCACATATCTGTATGATACGCATGTACGCAACCTGTTTGGTTAAATGCCTTAGTGCTCTACAACTATTTCAGTCTGTAATACCAAGTTAATTATCTCAAATAACATTCTTATTCACAGATGAGGTGTTTCAGCCTGCAATACCGAGTTAATTCTCCCAAACATTCTTATTCACAGATGAGGTCGCAGTCGTTGGTGCAAGCATCATCTAAGAGCAGGTGTGTTTATCTTCCTTTGCTTTCCTTCCTTTGCTTTCATCTTTACACATGGGCTCATGTAACTGTGTCTGCTTGCTCATCTGACTGAAGGGAATGCTTGCTCATCAGAGTGAAGGGAATGCAAGCCTAGGTCATTGTTGCTATCTTAGGCCTATGGGTGCTTTACCACCAAGGCAAAGCAGCAACTTCTAAAATGGCATTGTTATTTGCTCTTAGTATTTGTATATACACTGCTGCTTCATTTAAGCCAAAAGTAAATTCAGTTCTGCATGCCTAAGATGCTACTATTATTTTTGTCCAGAATAACCTGATAATTCTTGCTTAAAATTAGTTTCAAAAATTCATAGGTTATATCTATCCCTAGGAAACTGCTCATTTTCTGGTTGTCTTCTCCTTTGACAGGTCATCAAATACCAAAGGACAGTTGCTCTCGACGAAATTATAAGCAACAGATTATAAAGCTATTTGGAAGTCTAGAAGGGCAGCACCTCAAATGTATGGATGTCGTGCAGTCCGTAGGATTTCTTTGTATATGCATCTATTCTTGCACGTATAAGTTAACTCTAAAAATAGGTGCAGGTTCCATGTACTGCATGTACATGTTAATTCTTAATAGAGGTGCGCATTGTGCCTATGTGTGCTTGGATAGGACAAGGGACCTACTTGCTTTCTTGTATTCAGAGATGCCAAGTAATGAATGAAGGCAAGAATTTTGTTTATGAATTAATGCACATTATGTTGATTTCATAGCAAAAGTTCTTCTTGCTTTGCTTAAACTCCTCCTTGCAACCAGAAATGATTGGTCTAATGATTAAACTCCTCCTTGCTAACTTTGAGAATAGAGTGCAATAGAGAAGATGCTATATAATTTTTTTTTTATGCCAATGTGCCTGTCATGTTGTTTCTCCGAGTGTTGTCAATTTTTTAGTTTGCCTTCCAGCAATCTGATCTATGATCCTTATTTTTTTAATATCAATTTTAGATTGTTATTGGTCGCACTCTATTTTCATCTTCATTCTTCAGTTGCTTTTGCCAATTTGTAGGTGTCAGAAGACAAAGCTACAACCTTTTTTAATTGCATCTCAGTCCCCATCCTGCAATACTTGGTTAACCACTATCAGTTACAACCATTACCATTGTTTCTTTTGGTTGCAGAGCATTGCCATTGTTTATTTTGTTTGCAGAGCATTGCAGAGCAGGTTCCATGTACTGCATACCATGGAACTATTCAGAGATTATGGTGCTGTACTTTCAGTTTGACCATAACCAGGTTAGTATAGTTCTGACAGGTATTCAGTTTGTAGCTGTGTATACCATGTGTGCTTGGATAAGCCATGTAATTGCATAAATGTGAAGTTGTGAACCAGGTTGGGCTATTAGAACCAGGAACCATAAGGTATAGAAAAAATGGGTTGGATAAATGATGTATTGGCACATATATAAACGCCATGTTGGGCTGACAGAATCTGGATTCCCTGCCCTCACTTCCCAAACTATATAATCTTCCGGTTCTTCTCACTTGGCAAGTGGATATAGTGATATTCATATTTAAAAAATATTGTTATTATGTATTTTTGGATGATTGAATCTATTAAGGTACCAACCCATCACCTACATTTCTTTTCCTTCTGAATTAGTAATTTATTAGTTTGTATTTCTATTCCTTGCTGCCATCATGCATGACTGTGTATCCATGTGTTTGGTCTGTCTCTGATACCTTAGGCGTGATCGGAGACGGCAATGTGTATGTTGGAGCAGCAGTTATAAAGAAGGCATAAATAATAGATCATGTGTTATGTGAATAATAACTAACAAGTTGATGGGGGGAGGAGTCAGGCTTCTCCAAATGGTTTGACATTAACACCTGGACTTATGAAGAGCATGAACTGGTAAGAAACAAAAATGAAAGAAAAGGATGCTGCATGTGATGCCCACCTGCTGGAGTTGGCGCTGGGCAACTTAATATACACTAGAAAGGCGCGCGGCGTTGCCACGCAGTGCCCTGTATTTCGTTATGGTATTATAGTTGATGTAGGATTTATTTCATGAATGGAGTAATAGTAATTGTATAGAGGCAGGGGCTTTTTCATAAATTTGTGGGTTGAAAGCAGAATTTCTCAAAAGTTTAGGGGCTTCTCTGTGAAAATCTATGGACTGTAGGTTCAATTTTCACTAAATAGAAGGCTTTTTTTAAAAAACCTGATCCTCACTCGATCTTGGCCGCCCACGCGCCCGATCGGATGGACGTTCTTTTTGTACTAATGTATGGTCTATGGTTTGGTTGTTGTAAAGTATATGAACGTTTTTTAATAAATTTGGGCTATGTGTTTGTTTATGGAGAAGTCGGAGGTTTTTTCGGGAAAACTCAGGCCTTTGGGTCGATTGTTCTGAAATGCAGGGGTTTTTTATAAACTTGTGGGTTACAAGCAGATTTTTCTAAAAGTTTAGGGGCTTCTCTGTAAAAATCTATGGACTGCGGGTTCAATTTTCATTAAATAGAAGGGCCTTTCTTAAAAAACCCGATCTAAATTTGTGGGTTGGAAGCAGATTTTTCTAAAAGTTTAGGGGCTTCTCTGTAAAAATCTATGGACTGCGGGTTCAATTTTCACTAAATAGAAGGGCCTTTTTAAAAAACGTGATCAAGCAGCATTTTTCAACAGTTTAGGGACTTCTCTGTAAAAATCTATGGACTGCGGGTTCAATTTTCACTAAATAGAAGGGCTTTTTTTAAAAAACCCGATCCTCACTCGATCTAGGCCGCCCACGCGCTCGATCGGATGGACGTTCTTTTCGTACTAATGTATGGTCTATGGTTTGGTTGTTGTAAAGTATATGAACGTTTTTTAATAAATTTAGGCTATGTGTTGGTTTATGGAGAAGACGGAGTTTTTTTTCGAAAAACTCAGGCCTTTGGGTCGATTGTTCTGAAATGCAGGGGCTTTTTTATAAACTTGTGGGTTAAAAACAGATTTTTCTAAAAGTTTAGGGGCTTCTCTGTAAAAATCTATAGACTGCGGGTTTAATTTTCACTAGATAGAAGGGTCTTTTTGTAAAAAACCCGATTCTCGCTTGATCCAGGCCGTCCACGTGCCCGATCGGACGGCCAGGAATGGCCCGCTACGTGGCCACGCTCATTGGCCTCGGTTTGTTGCGTGAATCGTAGTAAGAGAAGAGATTGCTAGATATCTTTTGACAGCTCACTTGGAGAGACCGACCAAAGGCCAGGTGCTTTCGGTATTGATTACATCAATACGCTGAGTTTTCGTCATCTTAAATGGAGTATACTACTGAAAATTTCATTTGTTCGTTTAAGGTTGGTGAATATGGGTTTGGATGTGTGTAGAGAGAGATCCTCCAGAACACGAGTTTGTGATCCCAATGATCTATGATAATTACTTTAAAAGCTTAATATATAGTTGTATGCTATTTAACATTTATGTTGTTTTATGATTTGTTGTGATTTTTATGGGTTCCATTTTAAATGTTGTGCGAACATGTTTTTATGATGTATCAAGTTTGAAGATAGTGGCTTGCTATAAATTTTTGTTTTCATTTGCATTATAAAATAGTCATGTATCTTACTATGTTGTCATATATATTTGGTGCTCTCGGTAAATATGATTTTTTCCTTGATAAAATTTTAGCGCTTCTAATTTTTTGTATTTGTCCCATAGCAACGCACGGGCACGAATCTGGTACATGAACAAGGACTGTTTGTCAGTCCGTTGTCCGTTCTCCTGATACGAAACAGTGTAACGGAGTACGGACCTGACAAACTCTGTCACGGCGACAGCGCAGCTAGCTCGATCGGCACCTCGCAGTGTATAGCAGGCAGGACTCATGGAGTGTCTGCGTATGGTCCTCCGTTGAAAACGTAGAGTACTCCAGTACGCGCAGCAAGGGCGTGCCGTCGACACGCGGCGTCGCCGCGCGATCGCTGGTAGCCGGTGGTCGCAACTACTACCCTCCGTGAAACGTGGGCTTCTATCGGCGGCGCAATGTGGGGGTTCGCCACTCCCAGCGCCCGCGGCCGGCCGATATGACGCGACGCGCCGTGCCGTGCGTAGGCGCGGGTGGCGACGGGCTGCCCGGTTTGTCCTGTTCGGCGACGGGGACGCGCTCGCGAATCAAGAGCAATGGCCGCCGTAGGTGGGGGGAGCGCACGGTGCCGTGCGGCCGTCGGCGGCTAGCTGCTTGCATTGTAGCCGTCGTGGTATGCGCCTCGGCTTCACGATTGGGCCATTTAGTTCGTGAAATTTTGAAAACTAGTAATACTTATATAGATGTGTACTTATCTTTTTTTATCTGTGATTATTTTTAATTAGTAATTAATTTATACACTTTTCATCCACAATCATACTTATCTCATTTTATATCGTACCTTCATACATTATATTTAGCATAAAAATCAATATTTTTCATCACTTCCTCACATATACATGTATAGATGGTCTACATGATGACACTCATCATGCATATATACCTTAACTTATTATTTCTATATTCACAATGATAATTAAGTAATTTAGAATCATATATTAGTTTACTTTTTGGACTTTTTGGTAGGATGCACATGAAGATAATTAGAATAAGATTTAGGTGTTTAGCTTATGTTATCTTTAATAACGACATACGTGGGTAACCCAATAGGTTATTCTTTATAATGATACACATGAGTAAATAGATAATGATTATGGGTCAATTTAAATTATTTTTCACAATGGTATAGCTCCAGTATTTTTATAATGATAGTGGTGGGTAAGTTTTTAAAAAATATAATAGACCAATTCATGTGGTTATTAAAGTTTATATTATTGATATTTCTGATTTTTGTGAGAATTTCTAAGATTTGCCTTTTTTCTAGCGTGTCTCGTGAGAACTAATGCGGAGTCTCTAATTAAAAAATTAAGGCTAAATGCTACCAAACTTTGAGCTATCTCTCATTTGTTAAATATTCGAGCACAATACCTATATGGATATACATTTATTATTTTCATTTATATATACAATTGTTATTTTCACCCCATTGTGATAGATTTTAATTATTAATTACTCTATAATATTTTTATATACATTTATAATCTTTAAATTTTTACTTTGCATCACATGTATGCGCTTGAATTTATTTAATAAACCCTAAGTTTGAACTATAATTTTAACATAGAAATCTATATTCTCGATACTTCCCCTATATCTTTATAAATGACAGCGCACATCATGTGCATATACCTTAATCATTATATCATATACCAATAGTGTGTGAAATACATGATTTGAAATCTTATATTAGTGTATATTCTTAATTAAAGTAATTTGCATTCAAATGTAGGATTACCTAATGTTATTTTTAATAATGACATATGTGGATAATATGGATTTAAAGTTTAGGGGTTACTTTAAGTTAAATTTTAAATATTCGTAGTGGGTAATTTAGTTGCAAATTTAGGAGGTTATTTTAAATATTATTTTATAATGGCATAAGTGGGTAATTTTGATGAAGATTAGGGGGTTACTTTGGTTTATTTTATATAATGGCAGAGGTCGGTAATTTATATATAGATTTAGGAGGTTACTTTAAGCTATTTTTATAATGGCATAGGTGGGTAATTTTTAGAAAACATAATCTATCTAATGGCTATAATGATTTGAGTATTCCAATTCATGGCCAGATGTTTTGCTTTTTTGTGAGAGTTTTTAGGATTTCTCTCTTTTTCTAGAGTGTCCACCCAGGATCCTAGGTGGCTTAATTTGGAGGCTTCAAAATGAGCCTCCAACTAGTGATAGTAAGATTTTGTCGGCGTGGCAGGATTTTATGACTGCCCACACGTGCAAAAATCCTAGTTCCTTATTTACCGCTAGCTGCATATGGTGACGAGGACCCATGGATTAGAAATGGTGCTTATCTTGCAGCGGTGAGGATTTGTGAGGGGCCACAGGAACTATTACCTGTTGGGGACGTGGGCTATTACACTAGGCTCCCGTCATATATGTATGCATCCAGTGGCCCCAGTTAACTCGGCCGTCGAACAACGATGACTGTGAAATTAAGACCTATGGCACCGGGGTCGTCGTGCCTTGGGAGAAAGTAGCAATCGCGGCAACTTGGTCCAGTATTAGTCTCCTGTCTGTGGGCAACCAACATGGGCCACATTGTTGTCTCTCGGCTCGGTCCTGGTCGTGCCTATAACTCGGAGAAAATGGCAGCCCGCAACTTGGCCCCGTCTAGTCAGTCTCCCTGGGACAATGAATAACATGTACGCACCACATCGTCTCGGCTCCAAAGCATCTCCGTCGTCCCATCAGCTCATCTTCGTCTCTGGCTGACCACTTTGAGCAGCTTGTTGATGTAGCAGTCGTTCAACTAAGAGCGAACTTATTTGGTTACTAGCAGTAGCTCCCACACGGTTGCCCACCATGCATAGAGCTAGCCAGGCTCGACAACTACGTTAAATTTTACTGCACAGCATGAGGCAGGCCGAGAGGAGCGAATTGCATGGCTGCAACCTGGCCCAACGAGTGATGCAGCAATCCAAGCACAGGTTGTCTGCATCCGGTCCGCCGGATGCAGACAACCAAACAACACCTTAGTTCACGAAACATGCCGTTTTGATGGATAATCATGAATAGTTGGCATTCAGCTCAAGCACATTGTCTATTTGTATTCGGACTCTTCTGTGCAGAATGCAAATATGAATGCCAACATAATGTTTGGCAAATCTGTTACCTCTCCATCTGTTATCTCGGATGTGATGTGAGCATTTGAATAAGAACAGTACGGTGGACCAAGGATCGATTTTCGGCGACGAAACGTTGACGATAGAGAGAAATCTGACTATCAAATTGTCTGTCTCGAACTCTCGATGCAGCCTCTGCAAATAATTGTCTAGTCTCGCCCCTTGATCACTATATATTGCCTATTGGTCTTCGGAACCAGTTTACTATTATTCGTCGCCGAGTTTTGCTGACGGTTCTGAGGAGAGGGTAGATGACAACAAGAAAGAGGTCCGCGCTGGCAAGCAAACCAATGGTCATGTCATCGTCACAGCGAATTGCAGTGCTTCATAAGTAAACGAAATTAGGGACGTAACCATTCAAAATGACGCATCAGCATCTTTCAATATTTTTGTCTTCATGTAACCTGAGATGTATCAGGTGGGCCTTGATTACTTCAGAGTGAGACCGATCGTTGACTCATGAGTTCACATAGATCGTTGACTCATGCGTTCACATCGATCCCAACTACTGTACGCGTATACGGAAAAAGGTCGCTTCCAACTCCGAGCTAGTACATGCAGAAAAATCGGTATTCAACTTTGTTATAGAAAAAAGTTCGTACCGACAAAGGGAGGTACGTCATGAGCAAACTACTTGCAGAAGTACACCTGGAAATGTGTTTCCTATGACTACTATTGAGCTCCTATCCGTGGACCCAGAGGAATGAGAAGAGCAGAGGAACATAGGTGTCTTGGTTCTCCATGTGCCATCACATTAGTACATTTTTTTTACCTATTTGCCAAAATTAGCGTTGTGCTTTTCTATTTAGTGTACTAATCCATCAATCCATGCTCCCGCATGGGCTAATATTTTTAAAAACTATTATATTTAAAATTATTCAAAAATTAAACTATTTCCTAATAATCAAAATTATTTACATACTACACTTTCATTTTTGTCAATACTTCAACATAATGCTCCTATAGATATGTACTTATCTTTTTCATTTGTGACTGATTTTTAATTAGTGATTACTCTATACACTTTTTTATTCACATTCACACTTCTTACATTTTGTATCACGCCTCCATACGTTATATTTAACATAAAAATCAATATTTTTCATTACTTCCTCACGTATCTGCACCTATTTCTTTATAGAGGATTGCTTCTTCCTTATTTTTTGTCTATCCTGACAGGTGGGTCCCACCTATTGCTATGAACTGTAACCATAGTTCTAACTGTCGACATCAGTTTTCTAATTGGATTAGAGTCCTAACTGAACCCATCAATTTTTATCTCCTACCTCTCTATCTCTATCTATATATATCTTTACCTATTTCTAAAGGAAGGAACGTTTCAGCGGTCTATCATATATGTCTCACGATCGGATTAGACATGCTTCATCTTGTCCCCTGATTGGATTAGGAGTAGTTCATTATATACCACAATCAGATTAAGAAAAGCAAGTTAATTACTTTAACTTGATGAGAAAAACGATATAACGGTCTTTATTCGTAGCAACGCACAGGCAAGATTGCTAGTACATGTATAAATGGTCTACATGATGACACTCATGATGATGCGTATATACCTTAACGTATTATTTCTATGTTAACAATGATAAATTACCATAATTTAGAATCATATATCAATTTAATTTTAGACTTTTTAGTAGAATGCACATGAAAATAATTAGATTAAGATTTATGTGTTTAGTTTTGGTCATCTTTAATAAAAACATACGTGGGTAACTTAGATACAAATTCGAATGTCATTTTAAGTTATCCTTTATAATGATATGCATGAGTAAATTAGATAAAATTATGAGGTTAATTATTATTTTTTATAATGGCATAGCTCGATAATTTAGATATATTTTTAGGATTTATTTTAGAATATTTTTATAATGATAGTGGTTGGTAACTTTTAAAAAAAATATAATAGACCAATGACTATGGTTATTAGAGTTTACATGATTGACGTTTCTGATTTTTGTGAGAATTTCTAAGATTTATCTTTTTTCTAACGTGTCTCATGAAAACTAATGCGGAGTCTCTAATTAAAAAATTAAGACTACATTTCCACCAAACTATTATGAGCTATCTCTCATTTGTTTAAATATTCGAACACAATACATATATAGATATATACATATTATTTTCGTCCGGTTGTGATACATCTTGGTTAGTAATTACTCTATAATGTTTTCATACACAATTATAATTTTTAAATTTTTACTTTGTATCACATGTATGCCTTGAATTTATTTAATGAACCCTAAGTTTGAACTATAATTTTAACGTAGAATTCTATATTGTCATCACTTCCCCTGTATATTTATAAATGACAACGCACATTATGCGTATATACCTTAATCACTATATAATATATCAACGGTGTATGAAATACACGATTTAGAATCTTATATTGGTTTATATTTTTAATTAAGGTGATTTGGATTCCAACGTAGGATTATCTCATGTTATTTTTAATAATGACATATGTGGGTAATATAGATGTAAAGTTAAGGGGTTACTTTAAGTTATTTTTAGGTATACATAGTGAGTAATTTTATTGCAAATTTATAAGGTTATTTTAAATATTGTTTATCATGGCATAGTGGGTAATTTTGATGAATATTAGGGGGTTATTTTTGTTTATTTTATATAATGGCAGAGTGGGTAATTTAGGTATAAATTTAGGGGTTACTTTAAGCTATTTTTATAATGGCATAGGTGGGCAATTTTTTAGAAAACATAATAGTAGATCTAATGGCTATGATGATTTGAGTGTTCCAATTGATGGCTAGATATTTTGCTTTTTTGTGGCAATTTCTATGATTTATCTCTTTTTCTAGAGTGTCCACCTAGGATCCTAGGTGGCTTCAAAAGGAGCCTCCAATTAGTAATAGTAAGATCTCTACGTATCTTTACAGTGCCAAATAATTTGCACCTTGCAAAATTTCACGGACTTGCTAATTTTTATCACCTATCCATGGAATTTCAATGCAGTAGTTGATGTGGGCTGCTAGAAAAATTGGCATTAACCTAACTGACACACTCCTATTCGGAATGTTTTTGAAAGATAAAGCTGGTGCACCATGTTAAGCACCGTAGTTTAAGTCTTGTTTTTTTTTTCTGTTGAATATGCTTGTATCTCGGTTCTCAGATTAGGATCTTCATCGAATATACCCTTTGGGCCTATATGTACTCTTGGTTGCCCCTTGCGCAGTTGGGCTAGTTGAGAAATCTAAACAATCCATTTGGGCCAACAATTTTCTTAATCTTTGTCCTATGTCGAATTTATCTATTTTTGATCAAGTTTATAGAAAATTATATTAACATCTACATAAGTATACAAAAAATTAATGGTGGATTTAACGCACCTAGTATCATACTGTAATTTCTTATGAAAACTCAGCCAAGTTAGTTGAGTTTTTTATTTATTTATTTATATAGTAAAAACTCAGTGGAAAACTAAAATGATTTGTGTATAGTAGATGCAAACACTTGAGAAATATAATTAAGATGTGGCTTTTGTTTTTATTTCAAACAATCCGTTTTCATTTGGCATCTGAATCTCAATTATATTTCTCAAATGTTTGCATCTTCAATTCGTGCAAGTATATGCATGTGTACATGTGATTGGGGCCCATGTGCCACTCTGCGACGATAGTGTAATTAGGTCGCAATCAGCAGGTATCGTACGTATAGCATCAAGAACAGGTAGTCAAACAACGTGCAAATTGGGCTGGCGAACGTACGTCATCTGCCAAGAACGAATTGACGTCACGTTAACATCATAGCGTTTGGCGTACCCTGAGATGGATCATGATGGATGAGCAATTAGCATTTTCGCCGTATAACATAATGCCACGGTAAATTAAAGCATTTCAATTGATAGTGATTGCAGAGCCACGCTGGAAAAAAAAGGCGAAGGCTCAATAATGCAGTGGTTCCACACATGACGAGTTTCATTCACTGTTGGCCAATGTCTTATCGTGCGGTAGTTTCTTGGCGAAGTCCACAAGTAAACCAAACAAGTGGCCAATCATGATCTATTTCATACGGACACATAATTATGCGTAGACCTATTGGTGCGTACCCATAATTCATATCCAAATCTACACCCACCTCAAATGGGGAGGGTATGGACAAAAAATTGCTTTTCATTACAAATGGGGAGGGTAGGGTATAGGGAGAAAACTACTTATCCACTAGATATATATAGTATCTAGTAAAAGAAAAATTATCCGTTGGATATGGATGAGAATGGGGAGGATGAGGATTGGATAATATATATTTGGATTTGGGTATGAATAAGAGTGGGTTTGTCCTCCCCAGTGGCAGGTCTAATTATGCGTCATTCAATTCCCTCAGAATACCCAAACAATGATAAGAAAATAACCGCCCACATAATAATCTCTTTTACCAGGATCTTCCTGATCTTGTGAGCTGACACGTTTATCGCTAATTGCTAGTACAAGGCACTACTCTTTAGGGCATCATTTTTTTCTTTTTTGGTTTTGAAGCTACTTACAAGATTTCTTACAATATTTCATTCTTAAAAGAATTTTCATTGAACATCTATAAATGTTTTGAACAAATTTTTTTGAGAAATTTTTGTTATATTTGTTAGCTCCTTTCAGTTTTTCTGACTGAAATCTAGAATTTGCGTGAGATGTACATAAAATGACGAGTTCTAATCATTTTTCACTGTGCCTTAGGCTCTTCCTTTCCTACCAAGTTCCCTGTCGTACGTCAACTTTCTATCTGATGATTAGAACTCGTGTTGAACAAGTGCTCATGGCTGTCTATTGGAACGATCCCAGAGACCCAAACAATTTTTCTGCCGAAAATAATCTCGAACAAAGTCAGTGTTGCTTGAGTGGTTCCAGCTATCTCGATAAATTGCAATCACGTTCTGACAAATCAACTGTCAAGAATTCAGTGTCGAACATATATAGCCTCTTAATTGAACTCTTAGCTGAGTCTTTCGTTTTCTTTCTGTTATTTTTGTTGGGGAGTCATGAATTTGGTTAACTCCCGAAAGATGCGAAGGCATAAATAAGTTACCCTTCGCTCTCAACCTAGCATTATTTCTTGCTTTTTTCACTTGCTCAGGTAACGCAGGCGAAGGGGTCGAGGGAGCAAGAGGAGCGAAGGGGTGAGCGTCCACCCCTTCGCCCGACGTGGGATCAGATGCTTAGTTGGAGGCAGGGACACCCAGCTAGCGCGGATGTGTCAAGACGCGTGGCGCATCCTCACGGGCGCATCAGGATCCAGGAATCACGGAGGCCAGTACGGAGGAACAAAATGCCATAATGCCCT
Organism: Alloteropsis semialata; assembly: GCA_004135705.1. Classification (NCBI taxonomy): domain Eukaryota; kingdom Viridiplantae; phylum Streptophyta; class Magnoliopsida; order Poales; family Poaceae; genus Alloteropsis; species Alloteropsis semialata. The sequence goes on along the minus strand of CM014276.1, from coordinate 46,397,325 downwards.
CGGATATGCTGGGAATATATTGGTTGTAAGGGCATTTAGGGGAAACTAGGCCTCTCCGACGGCCTATAAAAGGAGGAAAGGAGAGCCCCGAGAGGCAGTTGGCCCGGGATTTGTAATCAGATTCCGTGTGTATATGAATGAATTGAACCCGTTACCCATCCACTGTCTCTCTTCCATTATTTTGCTGCTCTCTCTCGATCTCAACCTGTTGGATTCTCCCAAAATCCCAACAATGGCGCCGTCCGTGGGGATCGACTAGTATCAGATCGGGAGAGTAGCCGAGATAAGCACTATGCCTCCTCCAAAAAGAAATCCACCACCATCAAATGCGACAGCAGAAGAATCCGCTCCAGATCCAACCGACCCAAACCAAAATGCGTCAGAAACCCTCCCAACCCGCCCAGTAAACACAACGGCCCCAACCACAGAGAACAGCGATTCGGCAGATGCTAGACGCAGCTCAAGAATAGAACTGAACGCCAGAAAACAGCAGGAAGCAATCCAAAAACAGATACAAGAGCGAAACGCAAAAGAGGCTGCACTTGCAGCAAAGAAAAAGAAAGCAGTAGCCAATGCAACGACATCGCAAACTCAAGATGAGAGAAATCAAATTTCAAAGTTAGAATCTCTGCAAAGGCAAGTTGAAGAAAAAAGAAGAGCAATAGAAGCATTGAACGCCAAAAAGAAAGCAACCAGATTCAATCAAGAGCTGCTAGAAGCTGAGGAACTGCTAGCAAAGCTGGATGAACAAATACTGTCACTTCAAAGCGATGAAGAACCACAAGAACAAGAACTGCCAGAGAGAACATTGCCAACCAGACAAACCATGCAAACAATCCATCAAACTCAACAACTCGAGGGCCCCAACGAGAGCGGCTACGTGCAACAAATAATAGACCCAATGTCCCCACTATCAGCAGCACTCCAAGTACAAACATGGCCTAAGGGCTTTAAGCCATACAAATTGCCAACATTCAACGGTCAGAATGATCCAAGGCAATTCCTCATGGCCTATGAGGCTGCGGTTACTTCAGCCGGAGGAAATGAAATGATATTGGCTAAATCATTCGCGATTGCCGCGAAAGGAGTGGCCCAAGCATGGTTCTCAAGCCTAGAACCAGGATCTGTGTACAGCTGGGAAAGACTGAAGAACCTAATACTGCAGAATTTTAAAGATTTTCAGTATAGCCTAAAAGGAGCTGCGGATTTGTTCAACTGCAAGCAATTGAAAGATGAACCACTAGAAGCCTACATGAGAAGGTTCGTGGCATTGAGGGCACAGGCAGTGAATGTACCAGAAGCAACAACAATTGAAGCAGCAATCAAAGGCTTAGCAATAGGTCAGTGTGCGGCAAAATTGGCAAGAAAAAGGCCAAAAACACTAGACAAACTATACGAAATCATGGCAAACTACTCACTGGCAGACAGGGACCTTCGCAGGAGGCAAGAAGAAAGAGACCAGTTCAGAGGCAAGAAAACTAAACAAGAGCAGCCACAGTATACTCAAAACCTATACTTTCAACCAAGGCAAAACTATGACCCAAGATTCATAAATCAAATAGAACACGCAGACGCAATGATCGCAGAAAATGAGTCGCGACAAATAACATACGACAACAAGAATGAGCAGAGTCATAGAGGAGGCCGAGGCGGAAGAGGAAACTTCTCGCAGAGAGGTGGCCGCGGAGGCCGCGAAGGCCAAGGCAGAGGCCGAGGAAGATCTAACTACAGAAACCCAGCAGATCTGTGGTGTACATATCATGGAAAAGGGGCAGGACATACTACAAATTCATGCCCATACACAATAGCAAACAAGAAAAAGATCGAGAAAGAAAAAGAAGAACCAAAGCCAAAGCAAGTCAATCACACAACAAAACCAGAAAGCCAAGATAACTCCTGGTTGCACCAGCCATACTGCCCTGTAAACTACGGCATATGCCCACTACACCCTTCGCTCATGTATAACCTACAAACGCCCTTCGCACAACAGTACCAATTTTCAAACCAATCCCAAGCATCGAACCAGAGCCAAATGCGATGGGCTCAACCAGGTCCTTCGCAACAGAACAACCAGGACAATCAAATCCCCCCACCTCCAAAGCAAGAAAATAATGGTTTCGCAGTAAACAACATCCTTCCCATCACTGGTGGATCAGCAGGAACCATCCACACATCAAAAAGGCAAAAGATAGATTGGGAACGAAGGGTTAACCACGTGTCAGACGGAACTCAGCTGAAGTCAGACTACAGCCACATCCCAATAACGTTTACTCAGCAAGATCTAAAGCTAGCAAACTACCCTCACAAAGACCCCTTCGTGATCAACGCAAACATAGGAAAAAACACACATTACGTCGGAGGAAACAATGTCTCAAGAATCCTAGTTGATGGAGGCAGCTCAGCAGACATATTATTCTCCTATGCATTCAACAGCATGAAAATTGGTGCCGACAAATTAGAAAAAGCAGAAAGACCACTATACGGCTTCGAGGGAAAGAGGATTGAAGCATTAGGAAAGATAACACTCTGGGTATACTTTGGCTCCCCAGAAAAATACAGAGCAGAAAAAATAACATTTGATGTGGTCGACATCGATTACCCATACAACGCAATTTTCGGACGAGGGTTCATCAACAAATTCTCAGCAGTCATTCACCATGGCTATCTTTGCATGAAAATGCCGTCGCACAATGATGTCATAACGGTGTACGGCAATCAAGACGAAGCGTGAAGGGCTGAGGGAAATGTGAACTCAGACCACAAACGTATCCATGTCATTGAGGAAGCAGCAGCACAAATATCACAAAAGCAAGAAAAAGTCATCAAAGAAAAAGCAACCCCTTTGGGAGACACAAAAACAGTGCCCATCTGCAAGGACACTCCAGACAAAACGGTGATAATAGGAACAGACTTAGCACCTGACGAAGAGAAAAGACTAATCAAGCTCCTTAGAAACAACAGTGATGTTTTTGCATGGTCATCAAACGACCCCAAAGGAGTTAGCAGAGACATAGCAGAACACTGCCTCAATGTCGACCCAAGTTACCCTCCAAAGAAACAGAAACAGAGAAAGATGTCTCCTGACAGAATAATAGCAGCGAAGGCAGAAGTGCAGAGGCTCCTAACAGCAAATGTTATCAGGCCAGTCCAGTATCCAGAGTGGCTAGCAAATACAGTTCTTGTGCCCAAGAAAAACGGAAAAATGAGAATGTGCATTGACTTCACTACTTTGAACAAAGCATGTCCAAAAGATGACTTCCCATTACTAAGAATAGACGCACTCGTTGACTCGGTAGCAGGATGTGAACTACTTTCACTGCTTGATTGTTTCTCCGGCTACCATCAAATCTGGATGAAGAAAGAAGATGAAGAGAAAACAAGCTTCACAACCCCCTTCGGAACGTTTTGTTTTATCAGAATGGCTGAGGGGCTGAGAAATGCAGGATGCACCTTCGTCAGAATGACATCAACGGTGTTCGTAGACCAACTAGACAAAAATATATCAATCTATGTGGATGATGTGGTGGTGAGAAGCAAAAAGGCAGAAGATCACCCATCAGACCTGATCGAAACATTCGGCAATCTGAGAAAATCAGGGCTAAAGCTAAACCCCGAAAAATGCGCATTCGGTGTCAAAAAGGGGAAGTTACTAGGATGCATTGTGTCGCGAAGGGGAATAGAGGCCAACCCGGAAAAAACAGACGCGATAAAAAACATGAAAAGCCCAACATCAAGAAGAGATGTGCAGAAACTAACAGGAAGAATAGCAGCTTTAAACAGATTCATTGCAAAATCTGCTGAAAGAAGTTTACCATTCTTCAAAATCTTGAGAGAATCAGCAAATTTTGAGTGGGGACAAGAACAGCAGAATGCCTTCAAAGAGCTGAAACAGTACTTGAAGCAAATGACTGCACTAACAAGTCCAACTCCAAGAGCACAACTACTTCTATACATAGCGGCAACCCCCTTCGCTGTAAGCGCAATATTAATAGAAGAGAAATAAGATGTAAAGGATGATCAAACAATGACAAAAATAGAACAAGTACCAATATACTTTGTATCCGAGGCACTGTCGGGGTCAAAGTGCAACTACTCAGAGATAGAGAAACTAGCCTATGCAATCCTCATGGCATCTAGAAAACTGAGACACTACTTTCAAGCCCACCATATTACAGTACCAACCAACTACCCGTTAAGGGATATCTTTGAAAACAAAGAATCCTCAAGAAGAATAGCAAAGTGGACAGCAGAGCTGGCTGAGTACACAATAGATTTTATTCACAGAAGTGCAGTAAAATCCCAAGTATTGGCAGATTTTATAGCAGAATGGGTACCGGCAAGAAACGAAGAAGGGGAAGAGATAAAAGAACAAGTCTGGACCATATATTGTGATGGAGCCTGGGGAGAGGCTGGGGCTGGCGTCGCAGCAGTAATCACATCACCAGCAGGAAACAAAATCAGATATGCAGCAAGGTTATGTTTTCCAAGCACGAACAATGTTGCAGAATATGAGGCAATATTACTAGGCCTTCGCAAGGCACGAATGTTGGGCGCAAAAAGAGCAATTCTTAATTCAGATTCAGAAGTTGTAAAGGAACAAGTTCAAAAAAACTATAAGGCAAACAAGGAAATGTACAAGTATATGACAGCAGTAAGAGCACTTGAAAAGCACTTCTCGGGCTTCTCAGTAAAAAAGATATCAAGAAGCGAAAACAATGAAGCTGATGCCTTGGCAAAAAATGCAGCAAGGGGTGAAACTCTGCCACCAGATGTTTTCTATGAAACACTGAAACAGCCATCACCAAGAGCAGAATGCCAGATATTGCACATAAACAACAATCAGAGCGAAGATTGGCGAGCTCCCATAATAGCATTCATCAATGGAACATATGAACCATTGGATGAAGACGAGAGAAAGAGGCTCACCCAAAGAACAAGAAACTACAAAGTACTAAACGGAGAATTGTACAAGTCAGGCGTATGCAAACCCTGGCTAAAGTGTGTAACCAAAAGCGAAGGCCAAGAGATAATCAAAGAAGTCCACGAAGTGCTCTGCGGATCTCACACAGGACCAAGAGCAACAGCCGGAAAAATATTCAGGCAAAGATTTTACTGGCCCACAGCACTCGAGGACACAAAAGAACATATAAAGAGATGCAAAAGCTGCCAATTTTGGGCAAACAACTCCCAGAGACCATCCTCTATCACTCAGTTAATAACACCATCATGGCCTTTACAGCGATGGGGCATTGACCTGGTGGGACCACTTCCTCCCACCCAAGGAAACCTAAGATTTGCAGTCATAGCAGTCGAATACTTCACAAAATGGATAGAGGCAAAGCCATTAGCATCAATAACATCAAAGACCGTCCAAAAGTTCGTCTGGCAAAACGTAATATACAGATTCGGCACACCAAAAGAAATAACAGTGGACAATGGCAAACAATTCGATAGCGACGCATTCAAAGAATTCGGCTCAACTCTAGGCATCAAAATATGCTTCGCATCAGTGTATCACCCTCAATCCAATGGAGCAGTGGAAAGGGCGAATGGGATAATATTGAAAGGCATAGCCAAATGCCTCGAAGGGCTCCCGAAGGGCAAATGGGTAGAAGAGATGACAAGAGTAGTCTGGTCACACAACACAACCGAATCAAGAGCAACTAAGTTCACCCCGTTCAAACTGTTATTTGGAGACGAAGCGGTATTACCAGCAGAAGTTCTCTTCGGATCTCCAAGAATATCAAATGCAACAACAGAGCATGAAGATAACACATCACACAAGGAAGAAACAGAAGAACAAAGACTCATGGCTGCACAAAACCTACAGAATTACCAGATAGAAACAAGGAAGTGGAGAAACAAAAAGATAGCCGTGAAAGAGATAAATCCGGGAGATTTCGTTCTGAAGAGAAAAGCAAACGCTGACAAAGTGGGAAAACTGCAGGCCAAATGGGAAGGACCCTACCTAGTAAAAGAATCAAATAGACAAGGATCTTACAGACTACAAGATATGGATGGAAAAGAACTGCCGCATTCTTGGAACGCGGACAGTTTGCAAAAATACTATCCGTGAGCGCAAACGCTCAGGAAACTATCTTCCAGATTTTCATAGTTTCTCTTATATTTTCAAGACTTATGTATTTTTTAAAATTTCTTCGAGAGCTGTACTCTTTTTCTCATAGGGGAACCCTTCGTTTAGAATCAAAACTACTCGAAGGAGTGAGGTTTTTAATGAGGCAGACTCTCTTGTATCCCATTTACTACGGAATTATAAGTAGTACCCCAGCAAACAAAGTCTATGAACATGTTGAAAAGTCACATACATTCAAAAAGTATGTGACCCTATCAACAAAAGCAAAAAGAGAAATTGAAAGTCGACAAGCTGTAGCATATTATGCAAGCTTGTCAGACTTCAGCTTAACAGACAAAGGGAAGAAAAAACCCTAAGTCTCGAAAAGGCTCGTCAAGCCTTCGCATCTTAAAAAAGAGAGGGTATGATAAAGCCCATCTCAAAAAGGCTCGTGAAGCCTTCGCATCTCAAAAAAGAGAGGGTATGATAAAGCCCATCTCAAAAAGGCTCGTGAAGCCTTCGCATCTCAAAAAAGAGAGGGTATGATAAAACCCATCTCAAAAAGGCTCGCGAAGCCTTCGCATCTCAAAAAAGAGAAGGTATAACAAAAGCCCATCGCAAAAAGGCTTATAAGACCTTCGCAAAGTAAACTAAAAAAAACTTGCGAGGATACATTAAAATGTTCCTGAAGCCTTCACATCACAGAGAAAGTGTCATACAAACACATCTTCAAACTTATTCGCAACATTTCATGATAAACATTAAGAACATCATGAAAGATTCAATACTATAAGAAAATTTCCTCTTTATTAAATACATAACAATGCAAATACAAAAGCGTCTCGCAAGACAGAACATAAAGAAGAACAAAGATATCAGCTGTCACAACGACGGCCAGGTAGAGTCGCAGGCATCACAAAAGCTACAAACAGAGCCAGCTTGGTTCACATGAACTCATCGCAAGCTCTCTTCTAGCCTCCGGAAAACCTAGCAACTGTTACAAGGCCAAAAGAGTTATCAGGCTAGCCCCTACGTTCACTCGAATCCGGAGCACTCACACGTCAAAACGACGAGCAAATGCCAGAGACAAGCATCATCATCATAGGAACACTGAGGCTATAACCAACTCTTGGCCCAGTCGCAAGCACTCTTCTAGCTCCACGGAGGAGAGCACACTCTCTCAAACTCTGGAGGACGAACCAACCACCAAACAAGAGCCATTGGAAAGCAGGGAAAATTATGCGAACGATCATAACAAGCAAAGGAAAACCCACAAGCAATTTATAGAGTTGGACAATATGGGAACACGTGAACCCCGCCTCACAGATAACAAGCTCGTGAACCAAGTCACGGACTCACAGTCCAAACAAACTGCCGAATAAGAGGACAGTCACGGATACACAAATGACAATAGTCAGTACACTACAACCTAGAAAGCAAGAAAAGTAAACATATGACAAACAGACAAAGTTCGACATGTCAACATCAAGATAATGTGTATTTTTACAGATCAAAAGCTAGGGGCTACGCCCAGGAAAAAGACGCACCAATCAATTCAACAAATCACAAAGAAGAATCACCACACACCCTGTCAGCCATCTCTGATATCAAATTAGCAACAACACCATCAATAATCTCGTTAGCCATTCTTCGAAGGGTGTCAGCATCAGGAACTAATCCCTGAACAGAAACAGGAAGAGAAACACACAATTAATAACTAAAAACTATTTCTACAATCAACAAGTTCATCTTCTACTGGATCCATAGCCAGATAAGTATAACAAGGAATGCAAACAACTTCATCTACAGGCTCATGTTTTGGCTCGAGTAGCCCCGCGCAACACTATCATCTCCACGCTCTATACGGCGAAGGATACGACGAATCCGCCGTTGCAGCAACACACTAGGGTCAAAGTTTTGCCAAAAAACCTTCGCTTCAGCGTTACGCCTATCGTAATACTTCCGACGACGAGACAAAAAGTCATCGACATCAAGATCAGGATGACGCCGCTTAAAGTCATCGTAAAGAGAACCAGAAATCATAAAGCTTCCCCGCCGATAGATCAAAGCAGAAGTTTCTAAGACATTCTCCTGCGCAGGGTCCTCAGCAGGGACCTACGCAGGCACAGAGTATTAACATTACAAATCAGATGTTCAAAACATCGACCAAACTTAAAAAAGTTCATTCAACCTGATCGACAGCAGGGGGAGCATCCACTGGATCAACTGTCCTCGTATTCTCCTCAAGAACTGAACCAACAGCCGAAGGGTTCACAAGTGTACCGGACGCAGGTGCAGCATCAATGGAAGCAGGAGCAATGCGAAGGGCTGTCGAAGGGGTAGCCGAAGGGGTAACCATGGTTGATGATGAAGGAGTACCCGAGCCACCAGAGATTTTCTTCTGCAAATCAAAGACCAGGACCCTTAGAAACCCTCCCAAGTAAAGTACAACAAGGGGGAAAGCTGCTACCAACCTTAGTTCGATTATGCTCCGACTCCTCCAAAGCCAGCTTCATACTTCGCGGCACCCAGAAGCTGCTACCCAGAAGCGTCTAGCAAAGTTTCTTGCAATTGATGCAATCCCATTGCCAACAGTATCATAGCTCATGTCACTGGGATAACCAAACTTTGTGTTGCGAACATGTTCGCAACCCAATCGAGTCATAGTATATGCAAAGCTGCGAACTGCAATGACAACAGAAAAGTTCGAAAAGCTGTTTGCCACAGTCTGAAAGTCGACGAAAGAGCTTTCAAGCCAGTCAAAGTAAGCAGATATGTCCGAAAAGTCGAATCCTTCCAAAGCCTTCAAATCAGCACCAAAGGACTGCACAACTTTACGAACTCTATCAACGGCACGCGAAGCCCTGTCAACCAAAGACTGTTTAAATTGGCTAAGAGCTAAAACAGCCTCTTCTTTCAGCCTTCGCTCCTCAGCCAAGCTATCGACAGCCTCCTCCTTCAACTTTTTCTCCTGTTCCAAAGCTCGAAGGGCATCTTCAAGCTGACTCTTGGCATCTGCCAAATCATTTCCCAAGTCAGTAGCCCTCGATTTCAGGCCCTCAATCTCATCAAGTTCTTTATGAAAGGCTTCAAACTGCTCAGAGACTTTCCGCTTATCTTCAATCAGCTCTAACTTCTCACGCTCAAGGCGTTGTTCACGCTCACTAGAGATGGACAGCTTCTCCTTTAAAACTTCCACATTCTCTTCAAGCTCAGAGATGTGAGAGGCAATGTCATCATTGAGCTTGTGCGTCTCCTTCAGGCGATCGCAGCTAGACCGAAGAAGAGCTCGTGAAAGTAGCAAGCCCTTAACAGCATTTGCTTGAATAGCATAGCGCAAATCGGGCTCACTGCGAAGACGCAGTTTGTCCTCCAGCTCGGGAATAGCAAAGCTATTCATGACTCCATCACAAATACCAGATTCATAGCAATTAGGCAGAATTTTCACCTTGCTGATATTGCGAGCAGAAATGATCCGAGCACCCTCTGGAACGCTAAGACGCTCACTGTAGAATCGGAGATCCTCAAGCTAGTGCGCCGGGAACCTAGCAGGAAGCTCAGAGCTTGGAGGAGAAGCAATACTAGCACCCCTCATAGTCAAATCTTGAGTGCAATCAGTAGCATCAGCATCAGCGTCATCAAGCTTCTTCAAGCACTCAACTTCATCCTCTGTCTCCTTAGCATCTTGTTCCCCAGCTACATCAGAAATCTTGCGAGATTTAGCAACTCGAAAGTTCCCAGCAGAAATATCAGAAAATTCGAGAGAATTACCACTGGAATGAATGCTTTCCTCTGAATCATCACCTAAAATATCAAACATTTGTAGGCCAGTATCCACCCTTTTGGTTGACCTTTTCTCCAAGATTCCAACCATAGTTTCTGGGGCCATCGCAGGCGAAGGCCCAGGCAAGTTATCATCAGCACCCTTCGCAGAGTCCTCAAGAGCAGGTTGGCGAGAAGAACCACCTTCGCACAAAACAACACTATTATTAAGCCTCTTCCGTGTCACAAAAATATTGTTAGCACACCCATATTCCAAAGAAATCCATCGCTGAATACCAGCATCAGGAGAGCATTCATTACGATATTCAGGCCTACCTTCAGGTACAACATAAATTGTCTCAGCTCGCTGAGAAGTAGTGCTGCTTATAGCCTTGTGCTCCATAGCCCTTCTCTCACCAAGAAGATCACTAGCATTCGCAGAGACAGACAAATTAACCCCTTCGCCAGAATCATCAACTTTCGCCGGTGAAGGCAACTCACCAGAAGCATCAAGGGTACGCTGGCGCTTAGCACTACGTCCACCCTTATCAGACTCATCATCTTCATCACCCTTCGTACTGGTGACAAGATCAACAATACGAGAAAACTCCACAGCCTCGTTTTTGGCCTTCGCCACGCCTGGGAGCAGTAGGCACAGGTCGATCGCCATACTCAATTCGAAACTCATCATAAACACGGTTGATCCGAATTTCAAGTCCACTATCAACACGGTAATCATACTCCTTACGAGTATACTGCCCGAGAAATATTGTCACGCGGCTCTCAACTTCAGCAATGCTAATCTTCACATCTTCACCTTCCTTAAAGAAGCTCCTGCGAAAGAGAGGCCTTCGCAGATCACCCTCTTGGGCAGTAGCAAATCCAGAGAAAGTCCAACCCTGTCGGATAGGCCAAACTCCGACGGCAGCATACTCATCAGCTAAATCATGAACAGATAGATGCTTGCTTATCATCCTCCAAGCCTTGACAGCATCCTTGTCCATAGAATTTAATCGAACAGTGGGCCTCAAAATGTAGGACATGTTCTTCACCCGGGGAGCAAGAGGATTGCTTTTCCCTTCTGGCAGGCCAGCAACACGAGCAACGCTTTGGTACAGCCACCACTGACTCCAATTCATCCTTCCACCTATTCTTATACGCAACTGCCGGACCTTCACAACCCTCACGGTAAATAAAGCTTATGCAACCAAACTGGAAAGAAGCAGGCTTCCCATTGTCATCGCCAGTCCGTGGTTGCCAGTGGAGTTCATGTTGCGACGCAAAAGCTCTGCCAGTAGCCTCACAGCCTTGACTATGAACGCCCCAAATAAAACTGTTCAATCGAACGATGGCATTTGGGGTAAGATGATGGAATCCAATCTGAAAAATATCAAAAACCTCAGAGACCATTGGATCCACCGGAAAAGCCAGACCCGCATCTAGTTGATTAGCGAAAATAACCGCCTCGTCAACCCTAGGGTTTGGAACAATCTCATTGCCAGGCGCACGAGACGATTCCGCAGAAATCAATCCATCTTCAACCAACCGAGCATGATACGAGGCTCCAACCTTAGATTTCCCAAATCGAACTGACTTCCGCAAAGCATCAGCTTTGGGACCCATCTCAAATCGCGAATCAAAGCAAATCTGGAGAAAAAAGCGGAAACAGATCCAATCTAAGAACCCATTCGAACCCAATCAAAAGAAAGAACAAAAGAAATCACAAAACCACAATCAGAGTACTCACCTGACGGACCGGGAAGAAGAAGTTTAACCCAAGCAACGCCTATCGCTCGGACAAAATCAAGAGCGGCCGGCGAACGGACAGGCGGCGATGAACAGTAAAGAAGGGGAAAAATACGAACAGACGAGAAACCGAATGAGCGACCCACAACCCTAGACCCTTAAATAGAAGGGAGGACCCAAAAAAAGGAAAGCCCCCACCCATCCGCTTCAAAAAATCCAAAGCACGAAAATCGAAAAAAATAACACCGTCAAAATCGCTCCTCACACCCAATCTTAACGGGAGGGGCAAGGAGCGAACGGAGCCGTCAACCAAATTCACGCTCCGAAAGTAGTTCGCTGACATCATGCCGTCAAGACTGGGCCTTCGTCCGCGAGGGGCTACTGTTGGGGAGTCATGAATTTGGTTAACTCCCGAAAGATGCGAAGGCATAAATAAGTTACCCCTTCGCTCTCAACTAGCATTATTTCTTGCTTTTTTCACTTGCTCAGGTAACGCAGGCGAAGGGGTCGAGGGAGCAAGAGGAGCGAAGGGGTGAGCGTCCACCCAGGGACACCCAGCTAGCGCGGATGTGTCAAGACGCGTGGCGCATCCTCACGGGCGCATCAGGATCCGGGAATCACGGAGGCCAGTACGGAGGAACAAAATGCCATAATGCCCTCGGATATGCTGGGAATATATTGGTTGTAAGGGCATTTAGGGGAAACTAGGCCTCTCCGACGGCCTATAAAAGGAGGAAAGGAGAGCCCCGAGAGGCAGTTGGCCCGGGATTTGTAATCAGATTCCGTGTGTATATGAATGAATTGAACCCATTACCCATCCACTGTCTCTCTTCCATTATTTCGCTGCTCTCTCTCTCGATCTCAACCTGTTGGATTCTCCCGAAATCTCAACAATTTTTTCCCCAAATAACATTAATATAGTATTGCTTTCAGAAAGCGAGTCAAAGGCCCCGTTTGGTTTTCCAGCGCTAGATACTGTTCACAACTTTGACCACTAATTAAAGGTATTAAATAAAGGTATTTTACAAAACTAACTCCAGAACCCCTGTACTAGGAACCCTGAAGAATCTAATGAGGCCTTTGACCGCATGATTAGAGGATGATTAGAGGATGGTTACTGTAGCATCACTGTAGCCAATCATCGATTAATTAGGCTCATTAGATTCGTCTCGAAAAGTTACGCTCATCCGTGAAGAGGTTTTGCAAATAGACTTTATTTAGTACTCCATGCAAAAAAGATTCCCTCCTAGCAATGCTAGATGCTAGAAAACCAAACAAGGCCAAACTAGCACTCAGGCAACAGGCTTGCGGAAGACCAGATCAAACTTTAAATTAAACAAAGACAAGATCACAAGGAGTGAAGGAGAGATGTGACGCTAAAGGAGCCAAGTTAGAACTTGATTCCGACCATTTATGCTTTCAAATTCCACAGGATGTACTTAGGTCACACAAATCTAGGAATGAACCAATTGTGCTTATGTTTCTGAAAATCAAGCAAGGTTATGGAAAGCGCGTGGAACAAAAGAGAGCTTTTGCAAAGTCGATCAGGTCTTAAACTGTTTGTAAAGCTTCACCACGTAATGGTAGCTTAGGTCGTTCAGCTGGGCTCCCTCTAAACTGCTTGGAATCTTCTTAGCACCGAGTTCATTCTTAGGGGGTGTTTAGATGCATATGAAATGCATAAAGTTTATGCATTGAGAACCGTGTTAGTACACGCGACCTAATGCATAAACTTTATGTATAATAGATGTATCTAAACGCGCCGACGTACGTGAAGTACATCCATTTCGGGCCCACATCCGTTATTCTCAACCGGGGTGTGGTTTTTTTTTCCCACAAGAAACTGTGAGCTTCAAGTTTCCGAGCTGTCGGACCAACAGGAACTCTCGCGTTTGACTTTGACCAGAGCCTTTTTTTTTCCCGCAAGAAACTGTCAAGCTGCACATTGTCAGATCAGTAGCCCGTTTATATATAAAAAAAAAGTTAGATCAGTAGGAGTGTCCTCCATGTGGCCGTCTGATCGGCATCGCACGGCCCAGCGGAAGTGAGGAACCTAGCCAAAAAGGGGCTCCCCTGCTTTTGGTCATTTCTTTCTCCGGTGACGCGAGAGGGACCCGCTCGCACATACGTTCACACCATGCGTGTTCATGCCACCACCACCAGTGAAATTTAAGCGTTTCCAAGGCCTACTCTGCTAGTGCCTCAGTTGGCGCGTTCTGTTGGAACCTTTCCATGTCATCTGCGCTGCGAACCCGACACGTATAGTCACGTGGATTGATCCCTGAACGATTTCTCGTTATCGATCACGGAACGATTTCTGGAACTACTCAAATTAAACGAAGGAATTCTACGGTAAACATTTCAGTTCTCGCGAGCGCATTCAGGAATTACATCAAACATTTTCAGTTCTGCTGTCAATTCCGTCTCTCCCAAAACAACGGTGCAGAGAGCATCGCCGTCAGTCAACTCGGTGGACTCGGCTCTGGCCCTGCCCGTGCCCGACGGGCTATAGGCTATAGCTCGATCGGCCCTCCGGTCTCGTCACGTACTCGCGTCAAGTCACTGTACACGTTCGCGCAATCGAAAACGGACCCGGCTCTGACGGTCGCTCAATGACGACGAGCGCGTGGGCCCACAGCTCAGATGCTGAATGTTCTAGGCTCGTCTCCGGTCTCCACTCTCTGATGAGCCTCTGGCCACCGGTAGAGCTCTGCCCTCTGCCCCCATGGCCCCATCTCCGGCGTCAGGTCAGGTTTCAGGCCTGTCGCCGCCTATATATACCGCGCACCAAGCTCCATCCTCCACAAGGCACGCCTCTTGGCTGCATCTTCATACGAGTGGGCATCGGTCGGTCACCGGAGAGCGAGCGTAGCAATCCAGCAGTCTCTGCCTCTGATCTGTGTCCGCCGCGATCCTTTCTCCTCTTCCTCCTGATCCTCGGCGGCACGCCATGACGAAGGTGAGCGCGCGAGAAACCATGCCGATTTCAGCTTCGCGAGGGCCATGTCTCATGTCTGTGCCCCCTCTGTTCCGCGCTCTGCCGCGAAGGAGAGCAGTACTGAGCCATGCGACTGACTGATCAATCTTGTTTTTCTGAATCGGAAAACTGATCAATCTTGTGGTTGCCGCAGCAAAAGATCGTGATCAAGGTGAGCCTGGCCAGCGAGAAGACCCGGTCGAAGGCCATGACGCTGGTCGCCAAAGCAGACGGTACGCTACGCACGCCGCAAGTCATGCTCTTCGATCTCCCTGCCGATTGCCCACGGCCGGTGCTATCAGTGCCTGACCTTTTGTTGCTGCCTGTGTGCGCGTGCAGGGGTGAGCTCGATGGGGGTCACCGGCGGCGACAGGGACCAGCTGGAGGTGGTCGGCGACGGCATCGACACCGTCGGCCTGGTCCAGTGCCTGCGCAAGAAGATCGGCCATGCCGAAATCGTCAAGGTGGAGGAGGTGAAGGACAAGAAGCCCGAGGAGAAGAAGCCGGAGGAGAAGGCCGAGGAGCTGCCGTGGTGGTGGTACCACAATTACTACCATACCGCCCGCCGCCGCCGTATTGGTAAGGTGGTGGTACGGTGGAAGCGGCCCCTTTTTTTAGTAGTTGGAGTTCAGCTCGTGCTCTCTCTATGTTTGTGTTCGGGCTGTTCTGTAATTTGAAAGGAAACATGGAAACAAAAAAAAAAGCAAAAAATATCTTTTACTCATCCATGTGTTGATCTGCTTTCAGTTTCCAGTTTCCACCGTACCTCTGTTCATGTTTGGTTCTTGATCACTTTTTTTTGAAACTTTTCCCCACAGAAAAAGGCCCGCGGATTTCATTCTCATCGGACTTCGAGATTCTTGCAAGTTACATAACCAGAAGTTTTTAGCCACAGCCGGACAGCCCACAGGGTAGGAAAAAAAAAAGCCCAGACAATTTGATGAGCGGGGTTGCAAAATTTTCAAATCCCCCTTTCCAAAACTCAGCGATATCGATTTTTCGATTAGTGCCACCTAAAAATGATGCATCATATGAACAAGGTAATGTAAAGCACTTCAATTTCTTCAGGAATATGAAAGATATTTCGTGTTTCCAATTCGCCTTCAGGCTTAAGCAACAGAATGGTGGGAAACAAAGGTTCAAATTTTCAGCAATGAAATGTTAGGGGGTGTTCAATTCCCCCAAAAAGTTTTTCACCAAAATTTTTCACAAGGGAATCTTACATGCATGAAGTAGTAAACGTGTGTTAATGACAAAACACATTCCATAACCCCAGGTAATTTGCGAGACGAATCTAATGAGCCTAATTAGGCCATGATTTGCAACAGTGAGGCTACAGTAACCATCCGCTAAACATTCACTAATTATGGATTAATTACCATCATTAGATTCGTCTTGCGATTTTCAGGCGAGATCTATAATTAGTTTTATTATTAGTCTACATTTGGTACTCCTAAATGGTAAGATTCTCTTGCAAATTTTTCACCAAAATTTTTTCACGGAATTGAACACCCCCTGAAACAAAGAACCAAATCCGACCATATAATCGCTGGTCTTGTGGCAGTCTTCGCAAATTGGTCCTTAGAACAAGTCAGTACTCAGTACTCGTAGACCCGTCACCGGGTTTTGCTGACTGAGCTTAGGTGGCATTGGTGACAACAACTAGAGTCAGAAAGAGGTCCACGCTCGGCAAGCAGCTGGTGGCATGTCGCCGTCACAAAAGAATGCAGTGTTTCACAAGTAAACAAAAATTAGAGACGTAACCATTGAAAAAGAATGGAACATCATCATTTTTATATGTTTTATCTTGCACCAGCTACCTGGGATGCATCAGGTTTGCAATAATGCAATTAGAATGGGTTACTTCTAAACGAACATTTTCCCAGAGCGGGACCGATCGTTGACTCGTGTGTTCACATCGATCCCTTTTTTTTTAAAAAAAAAAAGGCCCCATCGGCATTACCAGCTTTGCTAGAAATCTTGACAAAAAGGAGGCACTTCATGGTCCAACTGCCCGTAGGGCAGGAAATGAGTTCTGGGGACAAAGCAACTGAAAAAGAGCAAGATTACCATGAATCCAAGATCAGTTGGACGGTGTGTGTGGCATGGATATTGCATATTGCTCGCTCGTGTCGGTAACTTTTTAAATAAAACCATCTCAAGTTTTGCTCCAAAACTTGTTTTAAGTTTGTCTGAATCTACTGCACTATAAGTTGCTAATCGCTCACCTGAGATTGTCCAACCAATATTGAGTATTAAAAAAAATTGAAATATGCAGATCTTATTTATACTACTTTTTTCCCGCTCACAGGCAACACATGAAATTGGCAAATTTTGACTAAGTTATGAACCCTAGTCTACAGTCTCTGCCATGCTGGAAGCCACTGCCAGGTCACCATAGAGCTCGGTGCCCCCACGAGCTTGGCTCCATTGGATCTGCTCAGAGACGCCAATCGAGCATTCGAGCTCACCACATCTTGTTCGAATTTAAATAGAAGAGGCGTCGGATTCAGGGGAGGAGTGGACAGATTTGGTCGAGGCAAGTTCAGAAGAACCGTGTTGCTACTCTGCTGGTTTTTCTTTCCACAACTTGCTGCTACTAAACTGACGGAGCCTTCGGAGAAGCGCGTAGCTCATGGCCACTGGGCAATAGAATTTGCTCGCCTCAGATCTCATCAAGGCAAAGCCATTGTCCATCGCTCAGCACGCGTTTGGTTAGTTGATGATCCCTGTTAAGTGTTAACTACTATAGTGCCGCCCACTCTATATAAGAGTGCGGCGGCCAAAGCAAGTTCATTCACAAGAGACGCCTCGATCAGCCATTCAGCTAGGAGACACCCAACCAATTTGATTTGAATTGATCCATCGATCGCTGACAGTCCAGCCAAATTTCTCTTCGGTGTCAGAGACATCGCCGAGGAAGGCAATGAAGGTAAGCAGGGCCGGGCAGTTCTCTGTTGTGGTGCCTAGGATTTCAGACCTCTGTTTCAGCTTCATCTTCAGAGCTCTGAACCTGAATCACGCGACTGATCTGTGTTGCTCTGTTCCTTCTTCTTCATCACCATTGCCGCGTGCAGCAAAAGATCGTGGTCAAGGTGAGCATGCCGTGCGAGAGGAGCACACTACGGGAAACCCCCCCTTTGCCGAGTGTCAAGTACACTCGGCAAAGGGACTTATACACTCGGCAAAGGGGTTTGCCGAGTGTAGCCCACGGCAAAGTGACACTCGGCAACGAGGTGACGGCAAATCGCTCTTTGCCGAGTGTCAAAACTCGAGCACTCGGCAAACCTTTGCCGAGTGTCTCCTGACACACGGCAAACACACTATCCCCACTCGGCTAAATGAGCTAACGGCCGTTTGCAAGGCACGGCGTCAGGACCCCTTTGCCGAGTGTCCGATGTTTGGCACTCGGCAAAGGGGAGATGTTTGCCGAGTGCCCGAGCCATGACACTCGGCAAATAGACGTCCGTTTGCCGAGTGTCCGGGCCATGACACTCGGCAAATAGACGTCCCTTTGCCGAGTGCTATGGTAAATGCACTCGGCAAAGGGGCTTAACAGAATGTCCCAGCATGGTCGCTTTGCCGAGTGCTATGGTAAATGCACTCGGCAAACACGTCCCCTTTGCCGAGTGCTATGGTAAATGCACTCGGCAAAGGGACTTAACAGAATGACCCAGCGTGGTCACTTTGCCGAGTGCTATGGTAAATGCACTCGGCAAAGTGACCAAACAGCTGGTTTTTTTTTGTTTTCTCTCGTTAAAAGAACCCCAACTCACAAATATCATATGCATGACATATACATCATATTGCACAGGAATATATCACAATATCCATCACAAACGCAAATATATCTCACAATATCCATCACAAACACAAATCCATCACAAACACAAATCCATCACAATATCCATCACAATCTAGAAATAAGTATCACATCCATCACCTTAGTTGACACCAACATAACAAACTCTAAGAAGGAGGCCACTGTGACCACGGCTGCGACGGATTTGACAAATCTTGGTCCTCATTTGGCGCATTGGATCCCGCCGACTGGTTCTGCACATAGGACAAGATTATGCATTTGTTAGACAAGTTATACATCAGAAGTCATGAGATGAACATATAAGTTTTATAAATGGACTAAATTCTCTAAGTTCTCTAATTTGTGAATGTTTTCTGAATTCTCTAAATGTAATTTGCTATATGAATTCTCACAATTCTCTAAATCTTCTAGGTTCTCTAATTCTCTAAATTCTTCTAAGTTCTCTAATTATCTAAATCTTCTAGGTTCTCTAATTCTCTAAAGTCTTCTAAGTTCTCTAATTATCTAAATTTTCTAGGTTCTCTAAGAAATTGAACTTGAAGGTTGTCCGAAGTGACTCACAGGTGTATGTGATCCAGGATATGCCGGCGTTGGAGAGAATTGGATGTTTGGCCCCGGCACACCTTGCTTTGCGGCCATGCTCTGCATCCACATGTACATCTGCTGCATCTTCTGCTGCTCGGCCGTCCACCGCATCTGGAAATCGGCCTCTAACTGCTGCCGCTGGGCCGCCAACCTCTCTTCTAACATCTGCTGCATCTGGGTCTACAATATACCATCCAAATGTTAGAATGAAAATCAAACGTATTTAAATATCAATGAACGATCAATAGAACAGAAACAACCTGGAGCTCCTGTATCTGGTGCTGGGCTACGGTCGGCCTTGGTCGTATGGCGGGGCTGGAGTCCGTACTCCTAGCTTTAATCTGGTTAAGCGTAGGAGTACTGGCCGTGTCGATGCAACCGTCACCCATATAGAAGCGTCCATGCTTCTTTCCTCCTCCCATCGTCATGACAACTTCTCCATCGAGGTTCTCATTGACAACATCGAACTCTGGCCCGCGGATCTCTCTTGCCATCGATGTGTAGTCACTGAGGCGGCTGTGGATGCTTGCATTGCTGTACGCCGAGGGCGGGTCGTCCGGGTTGTAGTTGACGTCGGACGTCGCCTTGCCCTTGTGGGACAAAGCATACGCCTTGAACGTCGAGCAAGACTCACCACCATGGGCCCCCGACTGCAAAAAAATGATCGACGTAATTAGAAATTATGGACAACTGAGTATATTAATGAAGATATGGAATCTCTTACCCATCTAGACACGTACAGAGGCAGGCTAAGGTTGCCCTGATGGTGTGGTATACCCGGCATCAGCAAACGCCGCTCCCGGCAAGCTTCGTGCTGTTGGACCCACTCCTCCGACAACCACTTGTCGACAATGATCTCCCAGCACTGCCGATGTTGTGCACACCACCATACAGGAGCCTACACATCATCAAGGTTAGGACATGAGAATAACAAATTAAATATTTTGTATTGAATTTCTATATGTACCTGCAAGTATTGTTCCCGGGTGAGCCTAATGTTTCGAGCTTCAGCTTTAGAGCACTTCTGTTGGAGAAATGTAGCGTAGTACACGATGACGGACTGGACGCGTGCCTCGTAGTGCATGTCCTTCACAAGCTTGAAACATGCTCTGTGAGCCGTCTCATTTGCCGCTTGCTCGTAGCCCGGTTCGCATCTGTAGATATCCTGCATACAGACGCGATGTAGACATTCAATATTTTAAGAAAATATCCAATGAATGTGCAACGAATTAAGCAATGTAGTGCGAGGAAGACTTACCCACAGCTCGCCCGTGACACGAGCCGCCTTGTTCTGGAATATCCTGTTGTCCCGATCCATCGAGTCGGGGAAGGCCATGTAGTGGTCAAACGTGTAGGCTGGCTCTTGTCTTCCGCCTCTGTCAACGAAGCCTGGGAAGTGCAACCTGCACAAACCACCCAGGATCCCGTTGACATGGCGGTCGTGAACCCCAGGAGCGACCATAATCCAACTCCTGCATAAGTGATTAAGAGAAATTTTAAGTTTGCAATCAAGTTATAACAATATGAAATGAAAATGTTACGATCAAATATAAACCATATTACCTAGGAGCGATGGGCCGAATCATCGGCCGCCTCTCAAACGGTATGGGTCGCTGGGGAAGCTGCGAGGGACCTCTCAACCAAATGGCTGCGACTCCTCCTCCTCCTCCTCCTCCTCCGCCTCCTCCTCCTCCTCCTCCTCCTCCTCCGCAGAATCCTCCCCCTGCTGCCACTCCTGGTCCGGGCCATCCTGTGCCACGACGTGGTCGGGAGAGGCCGCCTCCGGTGTAGGTGTAACCTCGTCCTCAGACTCAGACTCCGAGTCTGCCTCAGGAGACGGTGCTGGAGCCTGCCTCCCTCGCCCCCTGCCTCCACCCTGTCTCCCCCGACCCTTGCCTCCACCCTTCCCCCGACCCCTGCCTCCACCCGTCCCCCTGCTGGACCCCTCACCGGCAGAGGACCCTCCACCTGCACCGGAAAGCCGTCTCAAAATCCCCGCTAACGACTTGGTGACACCGCCCACCATCTGCAATTACAAAGAGAAAATCAATCAGTACAGATAAACAAAATGTACTTAGAAATAAATGTAATTGAACAAATCATAAATTGGAAATAACATGGTATTGCAAATAATAAATGCGGAACATACATGTATTAGAAATAATCATCGTGGTTGGGATTCACTGGATCATAAGTCTCATCATCACTATCACGGTTGTCAAAATTTACATACTTTTGCCGAGTGCCCGAGGTTTTGCACTCGGCAAACTTCATGACACTCGGCATTTTTCGGTTTTCCGGTAGTGGCAGGTCCAAAGCCATGGCGCTGGCGGCCAGAGCAGACGGTACGCATCCACAGCGACGCTCGTCAGTTTCTTTCCTTTAACCAGTGTATATACAGAGGTGGTCAGTGCTGACAGTGCTCGACGTGTGCGCAGGGGTCATCTCGATGGCGATCACCGGAGACGGCAGGGACAAGCTGGAGGTGGTCGGCGACGGCGTCGACGCCGTCCGCCTGGTCAGCTGCTTGCGCAGGAAGGTCGGCCACGCCGAGATCCTGCAGGTGGAGGAGGTGAAGGAGAAGAAGCCGGAGGAGAAGAAGGAGGAGCCGAAGCCACAGCCGCCGTTGCCCATGGTGGTGCACCCACCGTACCCGTACCCCGGCGGCTACTACCACCACCACCACCCGCCGCCGCCGCCCATGGTCCTCTGCGAGGAGCCAAACACTTGCCCCATCATGTAGCATTAGTTTAGTTAGCTGAGATAAATAAGAACTTTTTGTCTAACTGTAGTACTTCTTTGTAAGCAAATGGCCAAATCAATTTGTGCAGATAAAGAGAAATTACATCTTTGAGGTCTCAACTGATTTTTCACCTTGGGCCTAACAAAAATAAAAAGAATTTGTTTTCAGTCTGCAGTTGGCACCTGCATCTCGATTTCTCAATTCCTTGCTTTGGTTCCAAATTTTTTCTTGAGTTCTTAAACACTTGCTTCTTAGTGAAGCGTACATGCGCGCATGTGCCGATCTGTTAATGCAATGTATACCTGGTGCCGTAGGACGAAGAGAGCTGAAAGTCCAAGAGCGTCCACAATATGCTGACATCATCTGTCAGACAAAGAAAACTAACGTCACGATTACATCTGCGTGTGACGTATAGGTGGATCATGATGGATGAATCATTTGCATTTTTCGCCGTCTAAAAGTGGTTTCTTCAGAAGAAAGTAGAAAAAGGCTCAATTATGCAGCGGTTCTACGGAATGACTGCAATTTTCTTCTCTGCTGACAAATGTTCTTACAGTCGTGCTGGTTTCTTTGTCCTCGTGAGTTGGTGCAGTCTACAAGTAAACCAACAAGTAGACACTGACCAATCAGATTCCAGATTATACAGACACAGAACTAGTCTTCTTTCCTCAGAACCCCCGCATTCTGATCAGAAAATAACATCCAATAACTTTCTCTATTTAGTCAGGATGTATCTGTCGCATTTATATATTTTATATAAGACGATTGCTACGTGCTACTTTTGTGTGCATGACATAAATTACTCTTGAAGCAACTACCCAGGTTTTATTAGAATATTCTGTCCGAAAGTCATTTTCGTAGAACAACTCTGAGCATTTTAAGGGAAAGCTAAAATCTTGAAATAGTTCTTAGTTTCTTACTACTAGAACCAGGACTGTTCCTGTCAGTTCTTGTTACTGATATTCCGTAACCTGAATGTGATGTACATGCAGTTCCTTCTCTATTACCCATAAAGTGGAGTACTTCACTTCGCGGTCGTTCTACATTCTGATAGGAGTGATCGAAGCAACGCGTGTTGCGGCCAAATAGATTGAAAGATACAGCTCCTTTGAAAACTCAGCAATTTCTAAATGGCCATACAAGTTCAGAGCCCATGTGCCTTTGGAGGATCCAGTGTTGACCAAATCGCCATCATATCTACTTAAAGACAGAATCTGCCAACCAAGACTGATCCCTAGTCAAGTAATTTGATTAATATTGCAAGTGGAACTTAATGTGCGTGTAATGCGGTAGCTTTGGAATGAACGGGTTTACACCGTGGTTACTATGTTCAAATTGTGCAGCTTCTGAAAAAGTAACTTTATACATTTTCCAGGTACCTAAGGATTAACAGAAAGTGGTTAGAGCACTAATTTAGAGCTCAGTGTTGTAAACTTGGTTTCTTCAGCAAAAGTGCGCCTAATCACATGATAAGGATATACGAAAAGGTGCCATCATTTCCTCAGAAAGGTGCAAGTTGCCATTTTCTTTCTGATGAATAGGATTTCTGTTGGATAATAAGGCAGTGCTCTATGACTGTTTGAGATACTGAAATGGTCCCAAATACAGTTTTCTTCGAAAAATGATCTCATGCACAGCCACTGTTGCATTATTAGTAGTTCCAATTAATTTAGTCAGATAGAATAATTGCAATAGCGTTTAGACAAATTAACTGTCAATAATTCAGTGTGGAACCTTCAGTCGCACCTGATTCTTGTCTAATACCTGTTTTCTTGTCTACACTATGTCAAACATTCAACGTATTAGTCAAGCACCAAGTTTTAAACACAAGAAGAAGAAAAATAAACAAAGACATGTCGACGCAGCCTTGGGCGCCAAGTTAGAATCGAACCCTACATGGTCTCAAATTCCACAGCGTACACCCCATGCAAACAAAAAGAATCAACTGAAAATAAAACACGGTTTCAGAAAAGCTCAGCAAACCCAAAAGAATTTCGCAAAGTCAATTCTTATTCCTTAAACATTGCTTATGCAAACAAAAGGATAGCTCGATGTGGTTTAGTTGGGATCGTCTAATTAAATTGCTTGGAATCTTCTTAGCACTGGGTATCATTCTTAGTAGGGACGCAAAGCAGAGTCCTGGGGCCTACCGCTTACGGCAGCTAGCTGCCCTACTATATAAGTTGGTTAAGAGCCCTTCTCCCTTCCTCAACAAACTCTGAAGTTTCAAGGTTTCAGTTGCTAGGCACCACATAGAAACTCTCGCATTGGAGATCAGCAGCACACCAACAAGAAACATGACGAAGGTAATTTTTTATCTGCCACCAAGGAAGAGTTGTCTTCCGCCGATCACGGCATCTCATTGTTCATGCGAATCATGCCTCTGATGCAACTTAAACTCTCGTTCTCCAACTTTTTTCAGCAAAAGATTGTGATCAAGGCGCAAATGACGTGCGACAAGTGCCGGAAAGATGCCATGGCTTTAGCTGGCTCGACTATCGGTGGGCACTGTCTGCTAGTACTAGCTTAGCTAACGCTGATGGCGATGACCGATGGGCGATGATTACTTCAGAGCATATGGAATGCAACGACTGACAATATGATGTGTGGCGGCGTGGTTGCTTGCAGGGGTGCAATCCGTGGGGATCGAGGGGGAGGAGCGCGACCAGCTGGTGGTGGTCGGCGACGGCGTGGACGTCACCAGCCTGACGAGGTGCCTGCGGAAGAAGGTGAAGGTTGGGAGGGCGGACATCATCAAGGTGGAGCCGGTCGAGGAGAAGGCGGCGGCGGCGGCGAAGCCCGCCGAGTGGCCGCCGCAGGGGTGGTACCCCTACCACCACTCCGCCTATGGCTATTACTGCCCCCGGACGGGCGTCTTCTACCCGTACCCCGCCGGCTACGGCTACGTCGAAGACTCCGACGAGGGCTCGTGCTCCGTCATGTAGGCGAACGTATCGAGTTGGCAAATCTACAAGAATTTTGATCGATCTCTGGATGATCTTCTTGAGGTGCAGTATAGCACTCTTGGGCTCAGAAAGAAGTGTAGGGAAGAAAGTCGTTTGGGTGCAGTCGTGTTTAAGCAGGGGTTTCAGGTTTGTACAGAGGTTGTTTTTTTTTTCCAGTCTGGTGATAGGTATCGTCAATTTAAGAGGAATGGTGGGCCTAATTGTGATCCTCCTAGGGATGCTATATTGTTTCAAGCCCATTATTCACAGAAATGGAGAGCCTCTTAAACGACGGGCTCCCTAGCCTCATGGGCTCTCAGCCCCTACACGGCCGGCTATGTTAATGTAAATTTTGGTTACCAGAAGGTAAATAAAATTTGAGTTTGAATTACGAAAACTTAGGGCGTGTTTGGATCAGATTCACGCAGCTCCACTCCACCACCTCCACCATAGAGCAGATCCACCGTGGAGTTGCAAAACATGGAGCACCTCTTGAGGAGCTCCACAAAAAACGTGGAGTTGGCCTCCAGATTCATGTTTTTCGTGGAGCTGCAAAACGTGGAGCTGGTGGTGTTTAGCTTGGAATTGTTGGAGCAGAGCTAAAAAAGGTGCAGCGGAGCGGATCCAAACACGCCCTTAACATGTGAATCTGGTCTGAAATCTGAAATAATAAAGGAACTAGCAAGGTGGCCCGCGCAAATAGCGCGGGAAAGCTAGTGTTTGTTTTTCTAAAAAAATTAATAGATAAAAATAGTTTTATTTAGTCGTTTTATTGTAATTATTTTGTCCTATAAACACAAAGTAATATATCATAGTTTTTTTGGAACATGAGTTCAAGTGGGAAGAAACTTGTATAATTTTTTTGTTTTTAATATAATTAATATAAATATTATATATTTTTAACATGATTATATTTTAAAATTTCTAAGTGGCGATGCACTTTTTTGGTTGAAAGTTGTAGTAGTGTTGATAAATTATATTTTTATGTTTACATGGAGATATAGGTTATTGGCTCAATGCATACCATTTTCGGTTATAGTTAGAATTTAACTATGAGTTTGAATTTGAAACCTTAGTAGGGAATAGATGCATCATTTTTTGGTTTTGTCCCATGCATACCATTACTGTTTAATCTTTAATTTAATTTTGAGTTTGAGTTTGAGATGTAGGTTATTGGCTCAATGAGTATCATTGCTATTTTTTTATTTTGCTCCCCCAATATCCAATTTCTATAGCCCCATGAATTCTTGTTGAGTCATCAGACCTCACTATATGTGGTCTCTTCATTTGGTTATGTCCCTGTCCCCATCATGTTTTTTTTTCATCTTCCTTCTACTATATTGTTACTCAAGCACTTATATTTGAAGTATGTAAGTCCTAGTCTCTCACGTTTGTCTTCAATCAGATTTTAAATATTTGTTCAAATTTTAAAAACAAATGCATATAGTTTTGTTCCTAATGGTGTCATTTATTTTTTTCTAGATATTTCAAACTAAGGTACCATCTATGTTTTTTTCACCATTTTTACTCTATGCATGCTTCCATAATGAATTTTTATACATTTATTATTACAGTTGGAATGGTATAGCCTTTTTCTATGAATTCATGCTCGCTATCCTGTTTCTGCTCCCAAGAAGTTTTACCCGCTATGACGCGATCATTGAAGATGTATTCCTGACGCTCTTAACACTTTACCATGAATGTTCTTTTCTCTTTTTGAACACAACCTTCAGTTTGCTATGGATGGATGTGCATGTCACGTCTCGATTTCCATATTGCTTTGTTCTGGATCTTGTTAGAACTCTGCATGTAATTGCATCATCTATCATTTGTTTTGTCCTAATTTTTTCCGATTTCATTAGTCCACTAATCACAATACTACATAGGAAGACATCACCATATTTCAGCTTCTTATTGTTGGTAGTAGTTTATCATCATGCCTTGGTTGCCACGTTAGGATGATACTCGGCCTTAACGGTCTAATTCTAATGGGATCATATAGTGTCTATGACATAACTCTTTAGCCGTGGTATAATTGGTGTGCTTCTAGTATTTGTATAAATAAAATTCTTCAAAAATAAATGAAATGAAATACCATTTTCATTCTTTTTTTTGTATTATATTTATTTGTGTTGTGCATGTAATTTTTATTTTTCTATCTTCTTCCAAATTCATATATAATACTACTAATTATCTATTGTTAATCGAATTTAACAAACTTATTGAAATAATTTGAATGATTAATATTATCTTCTAAAATCAATATTGTGGCAGACCGCCCCAATTAATCCGGCTTAAGAGCATGGGACCACTATCACAGCAGTGCTCCATGCCCCTAAACCGAGTTAATCGTGCAATCCGTCGGATTCCTTCCTGATTACACCACATTGTTCTCTCGACCGAAACGAAATAGCAGCAGTCCCACTTGAAGATGGGCTCAGACAGTACAACTCATCGCAAATTTTACAACACGGGGTTCACATAGATAATTATACAAATACAGTGCATATGTTTTAATTATTACAAACCAGAGTTATAATACAGCGGAAGTCTAAACGTCGATTACACAAACATTACATGGAGCCCTCATATGACATTTAATTCCCGCGGCCTGAGTCGGACTCAGACGGCCCCCACTCGACTGTCCAACCATCAGGGAGCACACCAGGCCAAGTCAACGCAGCAACAGGGTCGTAACCATCCACATAATCTGAAAAAGATAGCCACAAGCAAGGCTGAGTACTAATTACTCAGCAAGACTTACCCGACAAGGTTAAATACTAGACATGCAAGACTTTCTGGCTGAGGGGTTTGTTTTGCCAAAAGCATCTATCGGTTGATCCCTATTTTCAATATTTTAGCCAAGTTTTAAAGTGAAACTAATCATGACTAAGTTTGCCAATCTATCCAATACAATCAGTGTCGAAAAACAATTGATTAGCCAATTATCAATATTTCTCATCTAGCAACACTTCCAAAACCCATTGGCCAAGTCACTGATGTGCGACAAGCGATCAAGCAGCTTCATGTAACCGCGAAGGACGGACAACTCGAGTTGATTTTTAACCATGCATGGGACAACCTAATCGTACGACCCGTGAGAGACACCCCGGACCTCACGAGGCAACCGTTCCCATCTCTCCCAGCCATCTGCCATCGGGGACCACTCCACCCGAGTGCACGCCCCAACGAACCCCAGGTGCCCGAGGCAAACCTGTGCCGCGGCCACTGCTACACTCGCCATCATCCCCCTCGCCCAATGGAGTGGATATGTCCGTCAGACGTCAGTTTGAATCAAGTACTAGGTTTACCAGTTTACCACATTTCCCGGCATACGATTAGTACCTTCAAAAGCTTGACCAACAATGCCACACACTCAATGCCTTAGCCAACACTTCTCTGTGCAAACGGGGTGTTCACCCAAACAGGAATATCGCACAAGCCCCGCTTGCCGAATCTTAACAACTGATAATAAAGGAAAACCTATATCTCGCGAGTGACAAGGCAATCACTCGACTTCTACCGATCCTAATTAAGCATGGCAGTCTAAACGACCTACACATAGGGTGCAAGAGGCGAGGAGTCATGGGTGGCGCATGGTTTCAAGGAGGTGGCAACGCAGCCACTGCTAGAGACCAAGGCATTACTATCGATTTCCATTCCCCACTACTGTAGAGTCCCTCATCTAATGTAGAAACCTCACTAGTGCAGGTGATTGGCAAGCTGCTGTTCCTGGAGAACTGGAAAAAACTTTTGGATTGGAAAACGAGAGGAAAAGAGGGGAGGAAGAGCTGGGATGAAAGCATGGACAAAAATTGCATCACCTGGAAGAGCAGCTTGCTTGCCTGCCAAATGCTGCACCACTGATCAAGCCGTGCCATGCGCCGCCATGCCAACACGCCAGCAAGATTGAGCAAGAATGAGGTGTTAAAACTCCCCACGGAAAAATTAAAATATAGACCCAGTCGATATTTTGTAGGTGATCCAATGCAAATGGGCCTAAAATGCGTGTGTACACTACTCTCACTACCGGAAACCGGCTTTTTGCAGAGTGCTAAGAGGTTTGTCGAGTGCAATCCTTCGGGCACTTGGCAAACAAGCTCTTTGCCGAGTGCCAAAAAACACTCAGCAGACTTGCATGTTTCACTCTGCAAACAAACTCTTTGCCGAGTGTTTTTTGGCACTCGGCAAACGTGCAAGTCTGCCGAGTGTTTTATTTTGACACTGGGCAACGAAATACAATTTTTTGCTTCCATGCCCTTCAAACATTTTCTACTCTCCGAATACAACATGTGGAACTCAATTTTAAAATTTGGTAAATTTCTAGACCTATTTGGTATATTTAATTAATTTATTGCATTTCTAGAAATTTTTTAGTATAAGTCAAATTTGAACTGCAAGTGTTCCAAATAATAGAATAAAATAACTAGAAAATGATATTCATGTTATTTAACCCAGTTTGAGGCCTTACCCATGAATTGATAAGAAATTTCGAACATCTTGTTTAGGAAACACGACCATGAATGTGTGTCCGAATAATTTTTAAATTCTAAGGAAACGAAATGAAGTCTGAAAATCATGAGATTTGTCATGATGTGATGTGATGTGATTTGTCTGAAAATCATGAGATTTGTCATGATGTGATGGTATCAATTGTTCGATGACAATGTGGATGAATGCAGTCTCCATCTTATTATATTCAGAATTAAATTATTCATGGACCACGTGAATTAAGCTGTCTCCATGGTATTACATCAAGGTTTGTACCTCTGCTCTAGTGTTTTAAATAGGCTAATTCAATCTATAGTTGGCTTAAGGACTGTTAATCTTTT
The DNA here is from genome assembly GCA_004135705.1 of Alloteropsis semialata. Taxonomy (NCBI): domain Eukaryota; kingdom Viridiplantae; phylum Streptophyta; class Magnoliopsida; order Poales; family Poaceae; genus Alloteropsis; species Alloteropsis semialata. Next base: position 46,367,839 of record CM014276.1, on the reverse strand, counting down.
ATATATAGCGATTCATCCAGTATAGTGCATTTCTCAAACACAGGAAAGTTAATAAGAATAAACTGCCATAAGGTATATATAATTCCAGTGATTTTGCTGGTGCTTCATGGGCTTCCATAGGTGGGCTGGCTTTTCCTTAACCCCCATATAGTCTAAGGCAGGCAGTTCACTACGGTTGCGAAAGACGGGTGCATGGGGCCGAGCAATTGCGAATGGTGGGCATAAGCTGTGGGCCTAATCTGGCTTCCGTAAGCTAGAATGAAGCCAATCAATACTAAGATCATCTCCAGCAGTTCCTTATTTTCCAATCCAACTACCATACTAAAACAGTACATGGATCCATGGGCCCACAAACTACCGACCACCCTATCCTAACTAAGAAAACACATATAAACTAAGCAAACACACCTCCATCCAATGAGGGAAAAGTACATGGATCCATGGGCCCACAAACTACGGACCACCCTATCCTAACTCATGGACCTACCTGTCAACATGCTAGAAAAAAAGGGGCATGACCGCTAGCACCTCGGCTTGCTTCCAGCCTCCACATGTCAACTGTTACCGAAGTCCAAAAGGTGGTTAAAGTAGATTCCCAGGATATCCCATCTCAAAACCACCCCTAAGAATGTATCAATAGAAGAGGTTAGCTTGACTTACAACACAAACAAGATCCAAGAGTTGAGCTACATTCCTAGATGAAGCCCTGTAGTACTAGTGCTTAGAATAGGGAGAGAGTGAGGGGTAGTCTAGGAAAGAGCTGGGTTGTTGGCACTCTACCCCAACTTGTACCTCGGTAGATGCATCGATGCATAGTGCCTT
>CM014276.1:46348654-46366017 GCA_004135705.1 Alloteropsis semialata | reverse complement strand
GCCAGTAGGCCATGAACAAGTACATCAACCATCAATGCACATGGTGTGCCGTTTGGTTGGTGTGGTCTTGTATTGTTATTTTGGCCATTTTTCTCCGTTAAAGCTATGGTTCTCTCTTGTGTAGTCGGGAGAGGAAAAGAGCCGGTCTGTATCAATAAGGGCACTACTGACTACTGGAAACCCCTCATTTGCCGAGTGTCTGAGACACTCGGCAAAGACTCAAAAACACTCGGCGAAGCCTTTGCCGAGTGTAACACTCGGCAAAAGAGCACTCGGCACTGTATGGGTCGGCAAAGAGCCTCTTTGCCGAGTGTCTTCTTATGGGCACTCGGTAAAGTCTTTGCCGAGTGTCCAGGGCCACACTCGGCGAACTAAAGTGTCTGACGTCCCCAGATGACGCGCGGGCGTTAGAGATGACGTCACGCCCACGTGGCGTCGACGGCGGAGGACGACGGACGGTGGCCCTTTGCCGAGTGTGGGCCGCGGGCACTCGGCAAAGGAGCTGACGTCACGGTGACGTGGCAGCGACCCTTTGCCGAGTGCCTCCAAAACACTCGGCAAACATTGACTATAAGGTACCAGAATGGTACCTGTTTGCCGAGTGCTTGTGCTGACACTCGGCAAAAGTGACCATTAGTAACAGATTTCACTTGTTTGCCGAGTGTTTAGGAAAAAACACTCGGCGAAGCCGCTCTTTGCCGAGTGTACACTCGGCAAAGGTGCCATAACTGCCCCTATTTCATTTGTTTGGTCTGGTATAACGTGCCCCCACTTTACAGACATTACAGGCAGTTCATATAGACATTAAATCCACAACCACAAACTCACAACCATAGATCTCCACAATAACCATAACAAATAGTATAGCAACCATAAATCCACAATAACCATAACAAATAGTATCGCAACCATAAATCCACAATCACACATAGTTCGACAACACAACCCACAAGCACAATAAGGTTTATTCGTTCTCATCCCAAAGTCTGCGGCTTCACAAGCATAAAGAGCATCACTGAGGAGGCTGTGACGGTGGGCCGAACAGGCTGCGGCTTAGCCGTGTCTGCAGATCTTCGTCCGCAGGAGGCTCGATCGACGCCGCCGCCGATCCAGCAAAATTCTGCACAAGATTTTTCGCGGAAAATTCGCGCGCTACGCGATCGGCGGGATTCGAACCCGCGACCTCTCTCTCGCGCGTGACCTTCTCTACCACTGCACCACACTCTCATTTGTGACTAGATATTGTTTTGATTCCTACCGTATTATACTAAACTGAGTGTAAATTACTTGTTTGAGGCCCTAAATGATTTCAAATTAAAAACTTGTCAACTACAAAGTTTTATAACTTTTTGAAATCTACAAGTTTTATTTTGGTAGTTTCTCCATCCGAGGTCATTTACAAAATTTGAATTTCAAATTTGAGAACATTCACACTTAGTTTTCGTTGACTATATGATTTCAAATGAAAAAGTTGTCAACTACAAAGTTTCATAACTTATTGTGATCTACAACTATTATTTTGACTATTTTTTCATCCGAGGTCATTTGAAAAAACTCAAATTTTGAATTTTGAGAACTACAAACGTACTTTTCATTAGCAAAACAAATTCAAATTAAAAAATTTTAAACTACAAAGTTGTATAACTTCTAAAGATCTACAACTTTGATATATGACATTTCTTCATCCGATGTAGTGAGAGTAATATTGTTCACAAATCTTATAGATCTCTCTTATAGTTTCAGGAAACTCTACGAGAGATCTAGATTTTGTGAATAATATTCATATGAATTTATCGAATGAAGAAATGACCAAACTAAAAGTTCAGCATCTTGAGAAGTTATACAACTTTGTAGTTCAAAACTTTTTAATTTGAATTGATTTACTACTTCAAAATGTGGTTTTAATTATGACTTTGCCGAGTGTCAAAAAAAAACACTCGGCAAACAGGACCTTTGCCGAGTGTCAAAAAAAAACACTCGGCAAAGATATTGTTTGCCGAGTGTTTTTTTTGACACTCGGCAAAGAATATCTTTGCCGAGTGTTTTTTTTGACACTCGGCAAACTCTATTTTTGCCGAGTGTTTTTTTTTTGCCGAGTGTTTTTTGAAAAACACTCGGCAAACAAGTTGTTTGCCGAGTGCCCGAAAAAAAACACTCGGCAAACATGAAGACACTCGGCAAACTTGGGATTTCCCGTAGTGTTTGGCGAGAGTAGCTCTCGGCAACTCCTTTGCCGAGTGTTTTTTGGGCTTCGCCGAGTGCCCTCAGCAAACTAGCTGTTTCCGTAGTGTCTTTCAATCACTGTCCCTCCAGAGGGGAGCCCTCATTAATTAAAAATTAGAGGCAGCCCTCACTGTGCCTTTCGCATGAGGTGCATGCAAAGTGGTAGGCATGATGACCGCGTCAGATTATCAATACCTGTGACTACTCCACACGCTGCATCACGGCATGTAATAATCTGGAGACATGTCGAGCGAGCTGGCTCAATAATTCAATTATTCGATGACAATGTGGATGAATGCAGTCTCCATCTTATTATATTCAGAATTAAATTATTCATGGACCACGTGAATTAAGCTGTCTCCATGGTATTACATCAAGGTTTGTACCTCTGCTCTAGTGTTTTAAATAGGCTAATTCAATCTATAGTTGGCTTAAGGACTGTTAATCTTTTATATATAGCGATTCATCCAGTATAGTGCATATCTCAAACACAGGAAAGTTAATAAGAATAAACTGCCATAAGGTATATATAATTCCAGTGATTTTGCTGGTGCTTCATGGGCTTCCATAGGTGGGCTGGCTTTTCCTTAACCCCCATATAGTCTAAGGCAGGCAGTTCACTACGGTTGCGAAAGACGGGTGCATGGGGCCGAGCAATTGCGAATGGTGGGCATAAGCTGTGGGCCTAGTCTGGCTTCCGTAAGCTAGAATGAAGCCAATCAATACTAAGATCATCTCCAGCAGTTCCTTATTTTCCAATCCAACTACCATACTAAGATAGTACATGGATCCATGGGCCCACAAACTACCGACCACCCTATCCTAACTAAGAAAACACATATAAACTAAGCAAACACACCTCCATCCAATGAGGGAAAAGTACATGGATCCATGGGCCCACAAACTACGGACCACCCTATCCTAACTCATGGACCTACCTGTCAACATGCTAGAAAAAAAAGCGGCATGACCGCTAGCACCTCGGCTTGCTTCCAGCCTCCACATGTCAACTGTTACCGAAGTCCAAAAGGTGGTTAAAGTAGATTCCCTGGATATCCCATCTCAAAACCACCCCTAAGAATGTATCAATAGAAGAGGTTAGCTTGACTTACAACACAAACAAGATCCAAGAGTTGAGCTACATTCCTAGACGAAGCCCTGTAGTACTAGTGCTTAGAATAGGGAGAGAGTGAGGGGTAGTCTAGGAAAGAGCTGGGTTGTTGGCACTCTACCCCAACTTGTACCTCGGTAGATGCATCGATGCATAGTGCCTTACTAAGTCTTCATGATTACTTATGCGGTGAGTTTCTACTCTAAGTTAAGTTGTCTTTAACTGCTTGCAGGTTCAGTTCACTATCTAGAAAGGGAATCTTAATCTTAATCTTCTATAAGCAAGGATCCAAGAGTAGGGGAGTGATCGGTAGTGTAGACATAGTGTCTAGACTAGAGGTTGCCATTGTTTGCCTTGTGCCTCACGGATTGGTAGAGGTATGTGGCAGATGGTGACAGCCATGTACGTTCTTTATAATCCTCAATGTTCGAGTATAGTGTAGAATTGTAGGCTGCAGTTTCCTAGGAAACCAGTGGTAAGCTGATGATCGAAGTAAGAAGTTAATCTAAGGACCTATCTTAACTTTAGATTCTCTACCATAATAATCCTCTCTACCCTTGCCTGCCTTTTGTTGTTGTCCATGGATGATGTACAGTGGATTAATACACACAAGTTCTTTGTGGATTAGATACCTGAATACTTCTAGATAAAAGCTAGAGCGGTATTCGCGGGCTTGTGGATTTATATATGACCATAAAATATACAAAATTAATGTTTTGTTCCATTACGACTTTGGTTTCATTAGGGCATGAGGGGTCATGAAAGAGGGTGCAAGAGGCGAAGAGTCATGGGTGCCGTGGTTTCAAGAAGGTGGCAACGCAGCCACTGCTAGAGACTAGGGCATTACTACCGATTCGCATCCCCTACTGCTGTCGAGTACCTCCTCTGATGTAGAAACCTCATTAGTGAGCTCCACCTTCCCTATCCTCGCTGCTCGTTTAACTCGTCTAGGTGGCCTTCGTGTGAGCCCATACAACTTCCCAACCCGTCCGTAGGATCAGGGTTCCATCCACTTTGCTAGGTGCCATCCCTAGGCTAGATTAGGAGCGCCATCACTTTTCCTTGCTGCATTGAATCCACCCGTGTTGCTTGTCGACCCGCGGCCAAGGATGGCAGGCAGGAGCGGACGGGAACCACAGTGGCCAACCGGTCCCGGTGAGCGGTGTGGCGGGTCATGCCAAGAGGGTGCAAGGGGCGACGAGCCCATGGCGGCGCAGCATTGAAGGCGGTGGGAGTGCAGCTACTGCTATAGAGAATGGGGCATCAGTACCGGTTCCCTCCCCATACTATTGCAGCGCATCTCATGTACTGGTGCAGAAATCTCATTTGTGCCGGTAATTGGATTCGCTGCACGTGCGAATTGGGATAGTACCGGCATCAAAGGCGGCACCAATAATGGATTATGTCTACGCATGCACATCCTCTTAGAAATCAGGTGGTAGGCATGGTGTCCGCGTCAGAATATCAATACCTGTGACTACTCCACACGTTGCATCACGGCTAGATAATCTTGGAGACATGTCGAGCGAGCTGGCTCAATAATTCAATTATTCGTTGACCACGTGGATGAATGCAGTCTCCATCGTATTATATTCAGAATTAAATTATTCATGGACCACGTGGATTAAGCTGTCTCCATGGTATTACATCAAGGTTTGTACCTCTGCTCTAGTGTTTTAAATAGGCTAATTCAATCTATAGTTGGCTTGAGGACTGTTAATCTTTTATATATAGCGATTCATCCAGTATAGTGCATATCTCAAACACAGGAAAGTTCATAAGAATAAACTGCCATAAGGTATATATAATTCCAGTGATTTTGCTGGTGCTCGTGGGCTTCCATTGGTGGGCTGGCTAGTTTTTCCTTAACCCCCATATAGTCTAATAGGCAGGCAGTTCACTACAGTTACGAAAGACGGGTGCACGGGCCGAGCAATTGGGAATGGTGGGCAGCGTGCCATGCTCAGCTGGGGTAGCGGAGAGGAGGAGGCAGGGGGTGCGTGTGATGTGCTAGGGAAGAAGAAGCAGACAACGTGGGTGGCCATGATGGGCATAAGATATGGACCTAATCTGGCTTCCGCAAGCTAGATAGAAGCCAATAAATATTAAGATCATATCGAGCAGTTCCTCATTTCCCAACCCAGCTACGACACTAAGAGAGTTATTGGAAAAACAGTGCTCTAGTAGATCCTATTTATCTTTTCCTTTACCCAATAATTATTGGATGAACCAAAAATCCACACCGACTCACCCCAAATAGAGGGGGAGTTGTGACTCCTAGTATGGTAGTTGGGTTTGGATGAAATTACTGGGGAACTATTGACGAGGGTCTAGATCAGGGGTACCCGATCAAGCCCTTAATCCTCGTCATAGCGATGATCCACCCTACAAAAACAAAAGCCGAAGACCCAAATCAAACAGATCCTCCATGTCCAGACAGCTCGGAGGTCGCCCGACGAGTCTCCGATTCGCCCGAGGGGTTCTCCGCCTCCGAGTGGTTCTCCGACTCGCCCGAGGAGTTCTCCGCCTCCGAGTGGTTCTCCGACTCGCCCGAGGAGTTCTCCGCCTCCGAGTGGTTCTCCGACTCGCCCGAGGAGTTCTCCGCCTCCGAGTGGTTCTCCGATTCGCCCGAGGAGTCAACGCTTCCGAGCAGTCTCTGCCTCGCTCGACTAGACTACTCGGCTCCGTCCCGCTTCGGCCCACCCGGTGCCGTACCTACTTGGTACCCGCCGTGCCAGAGCATGATGGGCGTCCGTCCTTTGCTACGGCAGCCACAGTGGCACCCGTCTCATCCGAACAGGAACGCTACAGTCCAGGGAGGAACGCATGCGCAACACCGGGTGCCCAAGGACGACCCCAGGCGCCCACGGACGACACGTGGAGCCCGAGGAGTACACCTGGAATTCCCGAAGGCCCAGAACAAGTCGACCACGACCCGGAAACTACCCGGGAGCTTACCCGAGAAGTCATCTATATCAACCACCCGGGATGTACGATCCCGGGTCAAGCGGGACGCCCACTCCGTCAACACCTGCTCCCTGTACGGCTCGGCATGCGGAGCAAGTTAAAGGCCTCGAGGCCGAAACCCCCATTGTTGTTTTCTCTTTTTTACCTCCCCGCTTCCTTCTCCCCCTTGAGACTATAAAAGGGGCCGAAGGGACACCAGTGAGAGGGGAGGGACACAACAGACGAACATTCGAACACAGGACGAACAGCACACTCACTCACACAGCACAGGGACTTGGGACCCTCTCCCTCTCCCGACTAGTTTGTACCCCCTACTACAGACTTGGACTTGAGAACATTGGCACTCACTGGACGTAGGGTATTACTCTCCGGAGGCCCGAACCAGTCTAAATCTCTTATTTCAATCCATTCCACAAAACACAAATTACGCAAAACATAGAGCATGAAATAGACCATACTAAACGTCAAAAGAGAGAGGATGAAGTTGCTAACCTTCTAGCGGACTTGGTTTGCAAAATCTCCAAAAGTTATGAAAAAATCGGGCATGAGCTCCCCCAACCCGAGCTCAATGGAGGATGAAGAAATGAGCCATGGCTCGGGCTGGGGGAGGAAGAAGGGGCCTTATACGCAGAGCCCCTTTGGTACCGGTTGGTGGCACCATCCGGTACCAAAGGGGGTCACATTGGTACCGGTTGGTGTCACCAACCGTTACCAAAGGCCCCGAGGCTCATTGGTACCGGGTGGTGACACCAACCGGTACCAATGTGGCCATATAGGTACCGGGTGGTGCCACCACCCGGTACCAATGAGCTCGCAGAATTATTGGCCGTTGGACCCGGTACCAATGCTTCCATTGGTACCGGGTCCTTTCCATCCGTGACCGATTACGGTGGATGGATGGCGGGTTCTCTGGTAGTGTCTGCTGCGTGCATGATAGGTGAATGGATAAGGACCGGACGGATGGTAGAAGGGCCGTGCCGGCAAAAATGGAGGCTCTGTTCGAAACTCTAAAGCGGGGTCTACTAATTGCTTGTATAACCTTTATTTACTTGAACAGTTTAGTTCTTACAGGGTTTTTTTAAATGAAATCTTCAATGGTAAGCTGATAAATCCTGAGATTGAGTTAAATCTTTTTTTTACGTTTTCTGGAATTAGAATCATATTTTCTAGATCGATATTGTAGAAGACATGATTCGATGAAGAGAAATTTATAAACATGCACACAAAGGATGAGGAGAACATAATTATTAATTAACAATTAAAGAATATATGTAGATTGATTAAGGAAAATAAAAAATAGTAAACTATCTTAATTGGACGGAGAACTTCTGCAGTCCGGTTGAAGTGCTCTGATCTGGTCAGGTGATTCCCTGCAGTGGCGTTGCCTCGCCTCTGGTTGGCCCGAGCTCCCAGCGGCCCTGGTATTCTGCACGGTGCACTGACGCGGCGACGCAAAGTGAAGGGAGTGATGAGTGATGAGCGACGCCGAGAATGCGAGCTAGTTCTGCTGTGCCGAGCCGACTAATCGATCGCGTCTTCACGAGGCAGACGACACGAGGAGGCCTTGCCCAGTAGACAATGGACAGCAGTTAAACTTGACGCCTGTGCTTGCTGGCCTGCTAGGCTACTGAACAGAAAAAAATTAGGGGCCCCCTGGATTTGGGGGCCCTGTGCCGTCGCACCGGCCGCACGTGCGTGAGGCACGGGCCTGGATGGTAGAGACGAAGTACTAGTATGACGGTGGTGTACCCACCGCTAGCTTGATCTCACAACAAATATCGTTCGATTTGTGAATGATTGCGGCACTGCAATCATCGCCACTCCATAATTGATGAGGTTAGAAGGATAGTCTTCAAGACAGATTGACATTTCACCGTAATGCAGTGGGTGGATTATGGTAAAATAGCCTTACTATATACTCCGTATATTGTATGTACACTCTGCTTTGTAAGCAGTGTCTTATTTTTTCACTGAAAAAGTAAAATAAACTATAGACAGTACAAGCTGAACTATATAAGTTGTAGATTCTAGAAATTTATATATTGGTTTGCTGATTTATGTTATGTTTTTTTTTCGGTTGATAGGGAAACAATTTTCACAATTAAAAGATGAATTCGAGACCCGGAAATGAGAGCGTCAATAATGTTTGGCAGGGAGACACTAGGCGATCTATAAATATGGTCACAAAAATAGAGAAAGGCCTAATCTGAGGTTAATGCTGCCATATATTAAAAAAAATGATCAAAGAGAGTAGTGGAAATTTATTCATTCATATAACATAATTCGGTAGGAGACGATACAATGATGATAAAGATCATCCTTTATTCTTAATACATATTATACATGACGAAGGGCTTATCATAATAGGTAACGACCCAAGTGATCGTTAATATTGCCCAATGCATGGACACTATATATTGATAATGCATGCGTAACATATGCCGTCCATGTCTTAGATTATAGAGAAGGATGGCAGGCGAGGATTCTCATCATCAGCTGCCACTGTCGCACAATCGTCAATGTCCATCCAAGTCGTAGTCTTTGGGCCAAGCCATTTATTCACCTTGAACTTGTGACTGAAAGTTTTGCGTCCATCCCCTTCAATCTTGATGGAGACCCAGTCGCACAACCAATCCACACCGATTTCCGTTTCCTTACCCAAGTTGTTTATCCTGAGGTAGCACAAACGATCCCGGCATTTGTCTTTGAACTTTCTGGTGACGAGACTGTCTGTCACCATCGGAGGATAGTCATCTATCGTTTTAATGATGGCAGCATCCTTATAATTAAAGAATCTGAACATAATCTTAGACAAGGTGCCGGCTCCCCACGCAAACCCAGTCTTCACCTCAAGTGTGTACTGGCACTCATCGCTGGCGCTCATGGTCTCTATTTCAAGGGCAGCTTCATCCTTGTGGTCCTGCAACTATAGATACATACAAACACATGTTAAAAACAAGGCAACTAAAGTATCACTACTATAGAAACGATTTTTTGCTAGCGCCTCATCACCTAAAGTTTTAAGCGAACCGACGGTGAAAAGTTTTCACCGCCGATTCGAGCCTGGCACCGATGGTGAAAACCAGCTCCGTTTTCATCGCTGATTTGTAACAAGAGCCGCACGTGATAATCTCATTTTCACCGTAGGTTTGCACACAGATTTTTTATTTTTCTAATATATTTTCTTGAACTAGTGGCATGTCAGGAGCGACCATAAAAAAATTTCAGTAAGGTCGGACTTACGGTCTGGACTCATTTTAAGCAAAAAAAGTTTTAATATAAAGGACTGCATCCGAAATTTATGAAAATTTCCATGGAGTCCTTTAATAGGTGTAAATCTTCTCATAAGAAATTCAACACAATTTAAGAAAATTACACTAAACATTCTTCACAAACACATGCATCTATCACACTCTTTTATACTTTCAATTGCAAAACTTAATTTTTGTACACACCCTAAAATATTATTAATACTAGTATTACATGGAAATATTTTTAACACATGTTATACTACATATAAGTTGCCATGAAGGAGCTTCGAATTTTAGAAATGATTTGCTACTTTTTATAGATTAAATGAATTTTTAGTACTTCTAAATTGTTTTTTCATACACAATTTTTTTTATTTTTCTGATATTTGTTCTTGAGTTAGAAGAATGTAAGGGACAACCACAAAAAATTGCTGCCCGATCGGATTTTAGTTGTGGTCCACAAAGATTTAGAGAGGTTGATATAAAAAGATTGCATCTCCTATTCAATCACAAGTGATGGTGTAATGCAGTCGTTAGGCAAGTATGACGCGAAGCAAGAGTTCACGAGTTCGAATCCCATAGAATGCAACAAGTGCAAATAATTATGGCGTTGTGCTGAAAATCATATTCACTGTTGATCTTTCATATACGCCCCCAAACATGCAGTGATGGAGGTAACAAACCGGCGGTGATAAGTTTTGTATAGTAGTTTCTATATTCACTCTAGGGAGGCAGAAAGCAAATATATAATAGATATATACGAACATATATATACCTCGATATTGGCTTGGTCCTGCAGCTGGGCAGCGCAGGACGAAGCGACGAGCAACACAAGGATGATGCCGAGCTTATTCATTGCTACAGCTCCGATGGATCTAGCTATGTGTAGTTATGCTGGGCAGATACATGTGCTATATATATATAGCATGCATGCATGCATAATGCAGAGACAGGCAGGTGACGCTGAGCTGTATTGATTTTCTTCAATAATATATGAAAGGAACATGTACCTACTAGCGACCGCGATTGATGGACATACAGTCGTATTATGCAGAATTGTACAGCTACACTACTGTTTTTTATTATACTTCCTCCATTTTTATCATGAGTTGTTAACGGTAAGTGCTATGTTTTACCTTCAAAACCTAAATAAAAAATATAAGGTTTAATCACTACTATAGTTCTAGGGATTATTACTAAACAAGTTCCAGGAGTGTTGGTGGATACATGTATTCAGGTAGTTTATCAAATTTAAGGAGAAAACTCATATAAACTAAGAAAACACACCTCCATCCAATGAGGCAAAAGGCAACAGTACATGGATTCATGGGCCCACAAACTACCGACCACCCTATCCTAACTCATGGACCTACCTGCCAGCATGCTAGAAGAAAAGTGGCATGACCGCCAGCACCTCGGCTCGCTTCCAGCCTCCACATGTCGACTGTTACCCCAAGTCCAAAAGGTGGTTAAGGTAGATTCCCTGACTTACAACACAGAAAAGATCCAAGAGTTGAGCTACATTCCTAGATGAAGCCCTATAGTACTAGTGCTTAGAATAGGGAGAGAGTGAGGGGTAGTCCATGTAAGAGCTAGGTTGTCGGCACTCTTCCCCAACTTGTACCTCAGTAGATGCAAATATTATGCATAGTGTCTTACTAAGTATTCATGATTACTTATGCAGTGAGTTTCTACTCTAAGTTAAGTTGCCTTTAACTGCTTGCGGGTTCAGTTCTCTATCTAGAAAGGGAATCTTAATATTCTATAAGCATGGATCAAAGAGTAGGGGAGTGATCGGTAGTGTAGACATACTGTCTAGACTGGAGGTTTCCATTGTTTGCCTTGTGCCGCACGTCCTTTGTAATCATCCATGAGTATAGTGTACTGTTGTAGGTCGAAGTTGCCTAGCAAACCAGTGGTAAGCCGATGCCCGATGTAAGAATTTAATCTAAGGACCTACCTTAAATTTAGGTTCTCTACCATAAGAATCCTCTCTAGTTGTTGTCCTTGGACGATCTACAGTAGATTAATACAAACAAGTTCCTTGTAGGTTAGATACCTGAATACTTCCAGATGAAAGCTAGAGCCACTACTACAAAAAACGTTTGTAGGGGCGGGTAAAAACACGTTTCTAGGGGCGGCGCCGAAATCCGCCCCTGCTTTTGGCTGCTAAAAATGGTCATTTGCAGGGGCGGGTTAGTAGCCCGCCCCAACAAACGTATTTCCAGGGGCGGACCATGCCATTACCCGCCCCTGGAAACCATCTTCAGGGGCGGACCATGCCATCACCCGCCCCTGAAGATGGTGTTTTCAGGGGCGGGTCATGCCATCACCCGCCCCTGAAGTTCTTTTTGCCGATCAGTAATAAATCGGAAAAAATAGCAAAAAAAGTCGCAAGTCGCGCAATTTTTCGCGTAAAATTCGCGCGCTCCGCGGCTGGTGGGATTCGAACTCACGACCTCTGCCTCGCGCGTAGCCTCCTCTACCACTGCACCACACTCTCACCTGTGACTAGATGTTGTTTTGGTTCCTACCATATTATACGAAACCGAGTGTAAATTGCTTGTTTAAGGCCCTAAACGATTTCAAATTAAAAAATTGTCAACTACAAAGTTTCATAACTTTTTGAAATCTACAAGTTTCATTTTGGTAGTTTCTTCATCCGAGGTCGTTTACAGAATTTGAATTTCAAATTTGAGAACATTAAAATTTAGTTTTCGTTGACAAGATGATTTCAAATGAAAAAGTTGTCAACTACAAAGTTTCATATCTCATTGTGATCTACAACTTTTATTTTGACTGTTTTTCCATCCGAGGTCGTTTGAAAAATCTCAAATTTCAATTGAAGAATTACAAACATGCATTTCTAGGGGCGGACCATGCCATGACCCGCCCCTAGAAATGCATTTCTAGGGGCGGGTCATGGCATGGTCCGCCCCTAGAAAGGGCAGCATTTGTAGGGGCGGACCATGCCATGACCCGCCCCTAGAAATGCATCTATAGGGGCGGCCCTTAGCTACAGTAGCGCGCGCATTTGTAGGGGCGCGTCGCCTCAAAGTCCGCCCCTAAAAAAAAACCCCTGGCTCTTACAAATGTTTTTTGTAGTAGTGAGCGGTATTCGTAGGCTTGTGAATTTATATGTGACCACAAAATATACCAAAAGTAATATTTGTTTCATTAGGGCATATGCGGGTCATGAAAGAGGGTGCAAGAGGCGAGGAGTCATGGGTGGCGCATGGTTTCAAGGAGGTGGCAACGCAGCCACTGCTAGAGACCAAGGCATTACTATCGATTTCCATTCCCCACTACTGTAGAGTCCCTCATCTAATGTAGAAACCTCACTAGTGCAGGTGATTGGCAAGCTGCTGTTCCTGGAGAACTGGAAAAAACTTTTGGATTGGAAAACGAGAGGAAAAGAGGGGAGGAAGAGCTGGGATGAAAGCATGGACAAAAATTGCATCACCTGGAAGAGCAGCTTGCTTGCCTGCCAAATGCTGCACCACTGATCAAGCCGTGCCATGCGCCGCCATGCCAACACGCCAGCAAGATTGAGCAAGAATGAGGTGTTAAAACTCCCCACGGAAAAATTAAAATATAGACCCAGTCGATATTTTGTAGGTGATCCAATGCAAATGGGCCTAAAATGCGTGTGTACACTACTCTCACTACCGGAAACCGGCTTTTTGCAGAGTGCTAAGAGGTTTGTCGAGTGCAATCCTTCGGGCACTTGGCAAACAAGCTCTTTGCCGAGTGCCAAAAAACACTCAGCAGACTTGCATGTTTCACTCTGCAAACAAACTCTTTGCCGAGTGTTTTTTGGCACTCGGCAAACGTGCAAGTCTGCCGAGTGTTTTATTTTGACACTGGGCAACGAAATACAATTTTTTGCTTCCATGCCCTTCAAACATTTTCTACTCTCCGAATACAACATGTGGAACTCAATTTTAAAATTTGGTAAATTTCTAGACCTATTTGGTATATTTAATTAATTTATTGCATTTCTAGAAATTTTTTAGTATAAGTCAAATTTGAACTGCAAGTGTTCCAAATAATAGAATAAAATAACTAGAAAATGATATTCATGTTATTTAACCCAGTTTGAGGCCTTACCCATGAATTGATAAGAAATTTCGAACATCTTGTTTAGGAAACACGACCATGAATGTGTGTCCGAATAATTTTTAAATTGTAAGGAAACGAAATGAAGTCTGAAAATCATGAGATTTGTCATGATGTGATGGTATCATATGTGGAGGCTATGGTAAAAAATTGAGAAGGTTTTGCACATTTTGTCACGAGGATTTGATAAGATTTGGAGTCAAAGTGACATTCGAATTGTGGTTTGACTACTAATTTTTTGTATAAGCAATAGAGAACACATATTGTTTCATGTGAAATTTTGGTTTTTTGGAACCGTTTGATAATTTTAATATATTAAGTGCAATTATAGAATTTTAGTTGATATAAATTGAATTTGTGTTGTAACTGCATAAAATAATGAAATAATATGAGTAGAAAAATCAAATACATATTGTTGACTGAATTTGACAATGTATTTTTCAAAGTGCAATGAAGTAAATTTAGAACAACACGTTACGCAAAATAAGGGGATGAAGAAAAATTAAAAACAATTGTTTGTCAAGTGCCACCTATCTGGCACTCGGCAAACCTCTCTCTCAGCTTTATCTCCTCCTCCCCCCCCCAGCCTCTGCTTATCTCTTCCTATCCCCTCTCTCTGCTATCTCTTCCTCTCTTCTCTCTCCCACCCCCCACGCATGGAGAGGCGCGCCTGGGAGGGGGCGGCCGCCCGGTGGGGCTGCGGGGGCGCGGCGGCGGCCCCGGCGCGGCAGTACGGGGTCACCGAGCTCGCCATGCACGGGGTCAGTGTTTTTTTATATTTTTCGAAAAATGTTTGCCGAGTGTTAGATCTAGCACTCAGCACGACATAAAACACTCGGCAAAGACAGTTTTGCCGGCATTTTTTTTTTGCTGAGCACGCTTTGGCGAGAGTAGCTCTCGGCAACTCCTTTGCCGAGTGTTTTTTGGGCTTCGCCGAGTGCCCTCAGCAAACTAGCTGTTTCCCGTAGTGTCTTTCAATCACTGTCCCTTCAGAGGGGAGCCCTCATTAATTAAAAATTAGAGGCAGCCCTCACTGTGCCTTTCGCATGAGGTGCATGCAAAGTGGTAGGCATGATGTCCGCGTCAGATTATCAATACCTGTGACTACTCCACACGCTGCATCACGGCATGTAATAATCTGGAGACATGTCGAGCGAGCTGGCTCAATAATTCAATTATTCGATGACAATGTGGATGAATGCAGTCTCCATCTTATTATATTCAGAATTAAATTATTCATGGACCACGTGAATTAAGCTGTCTCCATGGTATTACATCAAGGTTTGTACCTCTGCTCTAGTGTTTTAAATAGGCTAATTCAATCTATAGTTGGCTTAAGGACTGTTAATCTTTTATATATAGCGATTCATCCAGTATAGTGCATATCTCAAACACAGGAAAGTTAATAAGAATAAACTGCCATAAGGTATATATAATTCCAGTGATTTTGCTGGTGCTTCATGGGCTTCCATAGGTGGGCTGGCTTTTCCTTAACCCCCATATAGTCTAAGGCAGGCAGTTCACTACGGTTGCGAAAGACGGGTGCATGGGGCCGAGCAATTGCGAATGGTGGGCATAAGCTGTGGGCCTAATCTGGCTTCCGTAAGCTAGAATGAAGCCAATCAATACTAAGATCATCTCCAGCAGTTCCTTATTTTCCAATCCAACTACCATACTAAAACAGTACATGGATCCATGGGCCCACAAACTACCGACCACCCTATCCTAACTAAGAAAACACATATAAACTAAGCAAACACACCTCCATCCAATGAGGGAAAAGTACATGGATCCATGGGCCCACAAACTACGGACCACCCTATCCTAACTCATGGACCTACCTGTCAACATGCTAGAAAAAAAAGCGGCATGACCGCTAGCACCTCGGCTTGCTTCCAGCCTCCACATGTCAACTGTTACCGAAGTCCAAAAGGTGGTTAAAGTAGATTCCCTGGATATCCCATCTCAAAACCACCCCTAAGAATGTATCAATAGAAGAGGTTAGCTTGACTTACAACACAAACAAGATCCAAGAGTTGAGCTACATTCCTAGATGAAGCCCTGTAGTACTAGTGCTTAGAATAGGGAGAGAGTGAGGGGTAGTCTAGGAAAGAGCTGGGTTGTTGGCACTCTACCCCAACTTGTACCTCGGTAGATGCATCGATGCATAGTGCCTTACTAAGTATTCATGATTACTTATGCGGTGAGTTTCTACTCTAAGTTAAGTTGTCTTTAACTGCTTGCAGGTTCGGGTCACTATCTAGAAAGGGAATCTTAATCTTAATCTTCTATAAGCAAGGATCCAAGAGTAGGGGAGTGATCGGTAGTGTAGACATAGTGTCTAGACTAGAGGTTGCCATTGTTTGCCTTGTGCCTCACGGATTGGTAGAGGTATGTGGCAGATGGTGACAGCCATGTACGTTCTTTATAATCCTCAATGTTCGAGTATAGTGTCACTACGGGAACCCGGCTGTTTGCCGAGTGCCAGATGCACTCGGCAAAGGCCGAAATGCACTCGGCAAACACTTTGCCGAGTGTTACACTCGGCAAACAGCACTCGGTAAACAGTGACTCGGCAAAGAGCTGTTTGCCGAGTGTCTTTTCTCGGGCACTCGGCAAACCCTTTGCCGAGTGCTATTTGACACTCGGCAAACAGCCGGTTTCCAGTGCTCAAAAAAACCGAAAATAATAGCAAAAAAATTTATTCCAATGTGGGAAGGACTCCAACCATCCAAGTTATGAAAAAATCACGGCATGTAATAATCTGGAGACATGTCGAGCGAGCTGGCTCAATAATTCAATTATTCGATGACAATGTGGATGAATGCAGTCTCCATCTTATTATATTCAGAATTAAATTATTCATGGACCACGTGAATTAAGCTGTCTCCATGGTATTACATCAAGGTTTGTACCTCTGCTCTAGTGTTTTAAATAGGCTAATTCAATCTATAGTTGGCTTAAGGACTGTTAATCTTTTATATATAGCGATTCATCCAGTATAGTGCATATCTCAAACACAGGAAAGTTAATAAGAATAAACTGCCATAAGGTATATATAATTCCAGTGATTTTGCTGGTGCTTCATGGGCTTCCATAGGTGGGCTGGCTTTTCCTTAACCCCCATATAGTCTAAGGCAGGCAGTTCACTACGGTTGCGAAAGACGGGTGCATGGGGCCGAGCAATTGCGAATGGTGGGCATAAGCTGTGGGCCTAATCTGGCTTCCGTAAGCTAGAATGAAGCCAATCAATACTAAGATCATCTCCAGCAGTTCCTTATTTTCCAATCCAACTACCATACTAAAACAGTACATGGATCCATGGGCCCACAAACTACCGACCACCCTATCCTAACTAAGAAAACACATATAAACTAAGCAAACACACCTCCATCCAATGAGGGAAAAGTACATGGATCCATGGGCCCACAAACTACGGACCACCCTATCCTAACTCATGGACCTACCTGTCAACATGCTAGAAAAAAAAGGGGCATGACCGCTAGCACCTCGGCTTGCTTCCAGCCTCCACATGTCAACTGTTACCGAAGTCCAAAAGGTGGTTAAAGTAGATTCCCTGGATATCCCATCTCAAAACCACCCCTAAGAATGTATCAATAGAAGAGGTTAGCTTGACTTACAACACAAACAAGATCCAAGAGTTGAGCTACATTCCTAGATGAAGCCCTGTA
>CM014276.1:46329340-46347654 GCA_004135705.1 Alloteropsis semialata | reverse complement strand
GCCGGGTGTTTTTTGGCACTCGGCAAACGTGCAAGTCTGCCGAGTGTTTTATTTTGACACTGGGCAACGAAATACAATTTTTTGCTTCCATGCCCTTCAAACATTTTCTACTCTCCGAATACAACATGTGGAACTCCATTTTAAAATTTGGTAAATTTCTAGACCTATTTGGTATATTTAATTAATTTATTGCATTTCTAGAAATTTTTTAGTATAAGTCAAATTTGAACTGCAAGTGTTCCAAATAATAGAATAAAATAACTAGAAAATGATATTCATGTTATTTAACCCAGTTTGAGGCCTTACCCATGAATTGATAAGAAATTTCGAACATCTTGTTTAGGAAACACGACCATGAATGTGTGTACGAATAATTTTTAAATTCTAAGGAAACGAAATGAAGTCTGAAAATCATGAGATTTGTCATGATGTGATGGTATCATATGTGGAGGCTATGGTAAAAAATTGAGAAGGTTTTGCACATTTTGTCACGTACGATGTTCACAAACTGAAGCATCTCAGAGGAAGAATCATAGCGTTTAGAAGGATTTGATAAGATTTGGAGTCAAAGTGACATTCGAATTGTGGTTTGACTACTAATTTTTTGTATAAGCAATAGAGAACACATATTGTTTCATGTGAAATTTTGGTTTTTTGGAACCGTTTGATAATTTTAATATATTAAGTGCAATTATAGAATTTTAGTTGATATAAATTGAATTTGTGTTGTAACTGCATAAAATAATGAAATAATATGAGTAGAAAAATCAAATACATATTGTTGACTGAATTTGACAATGTATTTTTCAAAGTGCAATGAAGTAAATTTAGAACAACACGTTACGCAAAATAAGGGGATGAAGAAAAATTAAAAACAATTGTTTGTCAAGTGCCACCTATCTGGCACTCGGCAAACCTCTCTCTCAGCTTTATCTCCTCCTCCCCCCCAGCCTCTGCTTATCTCTTCCTATCCCCTCTCTCTGCTATCTCTTCCTCTCTTCTCTCTCCCACCCCCCACGCATGGAGAGGCGCGCCTGGGAGGGGGCGGCCGCCCGGTGGGGCTGCGGGGGCGCGGCGGCGGCCCCGGCGCGGCAGTACGGGGTCACCGAGCTCGCCATGCACGGGGTCAGTGTTTTTTTATATTTTTCGAAAAATGTTTGCCGAGTGTTAGATCTAGCACTCAGCACGACATAAAACACTCGGCAAAGACAGTTTTGCCGGCATTTTTTTTTTGCTGAGCACGCTTTCACTACGGGAACCCGGCTGTTTGCCGAGTGCCAGATGCACTCGGCAAAGGCCGAAATGCACTCGGCAAACACTTTGCCGAGTGTTACACTCGGCAAACAACACTCGGTAAACAGTGACTCGGCAAAGAGCTGTTTGCCGAGTGTCTTTTCTCGGGCACTCGGCAAACCCTTTGCCGAGTGCTATTTGACACTCGGCAAACAGCCGGTTTCCAGTGCTCAAAAAAACTAAAAATAATAGCAAAAAAAATTTATTCCAATGTGGTACTCCCATGAACAGTTCAGGCCTGAGAACCAAGTCAAAGAAGTACCAGCAGCGGTTGGGACGAGTAATCGCCGACCGGCAAAGAAGTATCCAAATGTTGACAATGTCAAAGGAGTCGAGGTCGGTGCGGCGCACTCCTTTGGGGTCGCGGCCGAGTCGGTCGGAGTCGAGGTCGGGGCGGCGCACTCCTTTGGAGGCGCGGCCGAGTCGTTCGGAGTCGAGGTCGGCGCACTCCTTTGGAGTCTACAGCTCTCTCAGTCGTCGTGTCGTGCGCTCGTTCGGGGGCGTGCCTCACCGTGGCGGCCCTGCGCGAGGTCGTGAAAACAAAAAGCTGTTACAGGTTAGTTGAGGTCACTTGCGGACTTTGGGCACGGTCGTCCTGCCGTGGTGTTCCTCGCGAGGGTTGCCCACTGCTGCTGCGCCGCGGGTGCGCGGCCGTGTGGTGTCGATGTTGCCGTTGTCGTCGACGCCGGAGCCGTTGCCAACAGCGTTGTGGTCGTCGTCGCGGCCGTCGGTGCCGCCGCCGTCGTCGTCGCCGCGGTTGACGGCGTTGTGGTCGTCGTCGCGGCCGTCGGTGCCGCCGCCGTCGTCGTCGCCGCGGTTGACGGCGTTGTGGTCGTCGTCGCGGCCGTCGGTGCCGCCGCCGTCGTCGTCGCCGCGGTTGACGGCGTTGTGGTCGTCGTCGCGGCCGTCGGTGCCGCCGCCGTCGTCGTCGCCGCGGTTGCGTCCATCGGGGACACCACCGTCGTCGTGGTTGGCCACCCGAGACCTGCAAGTAAAAAGACGTGACGCGCAAAGGCCCCACGGTGGGCGCCAACTGTCGGGGTTCTTTACCGCCGGCAAATAATAAAATCGTGGAGCGCGCGTCGGGCCTCGGGTGGTAGTGCAAAAGGACACGGGGTTTATACTGGTTCGGGCCACCCATGGGGTGTAATACCCTACGTCCAGTTCGTGCTGCTCGTGTTGTTTGCACTGGTTTGTAGTAGGGGGTACAAATGGGCGAGAGAGGGATGAGTTCCCAAGTCTCTGGTGCGTGAATCGAGCTCAGTCCAGTGACCGGCTGGAGGAAGAGGAAAGTCGAGGGAGAGTACTCCTCGGGAGAGAAAAGAGGCTCCCTGCCTCCCGTAGGAGGCCCAGGAGAGAGGAGGAAAAGAGTCCCTCGCCCCTCGCAGGAGGCCCAGGCTTCCCTTTTATATCTCAAGGGAAGGCTGGAGAAGAAGTACAGTCAAAGGGTAAAACGGGAAAAAAGGAGGCGTGCCTGCCCATGCTGTGGGGCCCGTCGTCCTTCCGAGCACTGTAGCCATGTCCTGCTGGTGTCAGTTGCGTCAGGGAGTGGTTGGCACAGTGTAGCAGCTTGACTTCGGGTGCTACGGTCTTCTCGGAGGTTGCTTCGTTGCGAAGGGTTGGACCAGTCGGAGCCGCAGACTGGTCGGGCGAATGGAGACTGGTCGGAGGCGGAGACTTGCCGGGCGAATCGGAGACTCCTCGGAGGCGAAGACCTGTCGGGCGAAGGTGCGGCCTGTCGGGCGAATCGGAGAGTAGTCGGGGGCGATGCTGTATCTCGCGGAGCAGCTCGTCGGGCGAGACGGAGAGTAGTCGGGGGCGATGCTGTATCTCGCGGAGCAGCTCGTCGGGCGAGACGGAGAGTAGTCGGGCGAATCGAAGCCTTGCCGAGAGGGTCGTGAAGCTTGTCGGGCGAGCGTGCAGCTTGGGCATGCAACTCGTCGGGCATGCATGCAGCCTGTCGGGCAAGCACGCAGCTTGGGCATGCAACTCGTCGGGCACGCATGCATGCCGCTGGCTGCTGTCTGCTTTGCTGTGCTGTAACGATTGGAAAAGCAAGCATGCATGTAGGCAAGTGTATTCACGTATGCATCCATGCATGCAAATGCATATACGTATGTATGCACTTTCATGTGATTGTTTATGCATGTCTGCCCATGTGTGTTCGGGTGGAATAAAATTATAGAGAAAGCAGGCGGTCTTGCGCATGGGTCGGACGAGGCGGGCATGCCGTCTTCTGCGCAGGGGGTCTATCTGAGCGGCTGTGTCGTCGGGGATTTTAATTCTTAATCGCTGTCATTGGATACCCCTAGTATTGGTATCCGACAGTCAAGCTAGCTAGGTACAGCAAGGATGTGGCATGATCCCACTGTGGATATGATGGAGAAGGCGTCCTGGAAAGGAAGCCTCCATCGACGATCGGCAAGGCTCATCCATGTACATGATCGAACAGCATTTCAAGGGGGGGCTGCTATGTAATTTCTAAGTCCTCCTTGCCTGCTCAAAGTACTAATGTAATCTGTAGTTTCAAGTCTTTCCAAGAGTTTTTTTCTGCATTATGGACCTTGTGGAATAAAGCGGATTTTAGCCCTTTGCAGCGTCGTGCATTTTCAAAGAAAAAGAAAATTCTCCATGCCTGCAATGTAATTTCCTGCGAAGAAGGATGATGACTTTGAAGCTTCAGATACTTTGTCGCTGAGACAACCATTGCTGCCGATCCAAGCACTGCAGCCACCCACCGTGACTTGAGCAGCAGAAGGTGGAAATAATGGAGCCGACCAACCCATGATGGCCCGTGGCATGCGCTGCAGGACAGAAAAGGCCGTAGGGTAGGGGTGGACTTGACCACTGAGTCAAGTCGTCTGGCCCCCGCTCACTGTCCCAGTAGGCCATGAACAAGTACATCAACCATCAATGCACATGGTGTGCCGTTTGGTTGGTGTGGTCTTGTATTGTTATTTTGGCCATTTTTCTCCGTTAACGCTATGGTTCTCTCTTGTGTAGTCGGGAGAGGAAAAGAGCCGGTCTGTATCAATAAGGGCACTACTGACTACTGGAAACCCCTCATTTGCCTAGTGTCTGAGACACTCGGCAAAGACTCAAAAACACTCGGCGAAGCCTTTGCCGAGTGTAACACTCGGCAAAAGAGCACTCGGCACTGTATTGGTCGGCAAAGAGCCTCTTTGCCGAGTGTCTTCCTACGGGCACTCGGTAAAGTCTTTGCCGAGTGTCCAGGGCCACACTCGGCGAACTAAAGTGTCTGACGTCCCCAGATGGCGCGCGGGCGTTAGAGATGACGTCACGCCCACGTGGCGTCGATGGCGGAGGACGACGGACGGCGGCCCTTTGCCGAGTGTGGGCCGCGGGCACTCGGCAATGGAGCTGACGTCACGGTGACGTGGCAGCGACCCTTTGCCGAGTGCCTCCAAAACACTCGGCAAACATTGACTATAAGGTACCAGAATGGTACCTGTTTGCCGAGTGCTTGTGCTGACACTCGGCAAAAGTGACCATTAGTAACAGATTTCACTTGTTTGCCGAGTGTTTAGGAAAAAACACTCGGCGAAGCCGCTCTTTGCCGAGTGTACACTCGGCAAAGGTGCCATAACTGCCCCTATTTCATTTGTTTGGTCTGGTATAACGTGCCCCCACTTTACAGACATTACAGGCAGTTCATATAGACATTAAATCCACAACCACAAACTCACAACCATAGATCTCCACAATAACCATAACAAATAGTATAGCAACCATAAATCCACAATAACCATAACAAATAGTATCGCAACCATAAATCCACAATCACACATAGTTCGACAACACAACCCACAAGCACAATAAGGTTTATTCATTCTCATCCCAAAGTCTGCGGCTTCACAAGCATAAAGAGCATCACTGAGGAGGCTGTGACGGTGGGCCGAACAGGCTGCGGCTTAGCCGTGTCTGCAGATCTTCGTCCGCAGGAGGCTCGTTCGACGCCGCCGCCGATCCAGCAAAATTCTGCACAAGATTTAGGACAGAAACAAACTAGAGCTAAGTTTTCTAAGCTATAGTTGTGTAACAAAGTTTTCTAAGGTTGTCATTGGTCGAAATGAATTTATAAAGCTGTCAAGTGACTCACAGGAGAAGATGCTGGAGGTGGCAACGTTGGCGGGGCGAATTGCATCGGTGGCGGACTTTGGCCCATGTTCTTTGCCATGCCACTAAACCAGTTATACCATTCCATCATCTGCTGCGACCAGAGCCGCTCGTTCTCCTCCGATCGCTGCCGCTCAGCGTCTAGCCGGGCCTCCAGGTCCTCCCTTCTCCTTCTCTCCTCTTCTAGCTGGGCCTGCAATATTCCATCAAAGTGTTAGAATCCAAAGGTATGGAAAAATGAACAAAAGTGTAATAAAGCAGAAATAACCTGGATTGTCTGCATATGAAACTGTGCAGCGGTCTGTGGTTGGCGTATGTCCGGGTTAGCGCTACCAGCTCGGATCTGGGAGAATGTGGGGGTAGTGGCCGTGTCGAGCGTGCTGTCGCCGAGGGCGTACCTCCCATGCCTCTTGCCTCCTCCCATCCTCATGATGACTTCTCCATCAAGCGGCTGGACGGCCGGATCCCACTCAGGCCCATGCTTTTGCTTCCCCATCTCCGAGTACGTACTGAGGCGGTTGTAGACCATGGGATTGCTGTACGCCTCTGGCCCGGCTTCGGGGTTGTACCGGACGTCGGACGTCGCCTTGCCCATGTGGGACAAGGCAATAGCCTGGAACTCAGTCAGCTGCTCGCCTTCATGTGACGCCGACTACAAAACACAAAAAAAAATAATATGATTAGAAATTTTGCAGAATTGAGCGTTAGAAAAAAAAATGATTCGTTGTACCCATCTTTCATGATATTCGTCGATGGTAAGGCTGCCCTGATGGTGTGATGGACCTGGCATCAGCAAACGGCGCTCCCGGGCAGCCAAGTGTGTCTCCATCCACTCGGAGGAGCACCACTCGTTCACCATCCTCTCCCAAGCCTCGGGATGCGAAGCACACCACCACGGAATCGCCTACACGGGATCAAGTATAAGAAGATTAGATTATACGTACTTAATCACAGAAGGAATCATAATTAAAGTTTTTTATTTACCGAGATGTATTGTTCGTGGGTCAGGTAGATGGTTCTTGCTTCTTCTTTTGAGTGCTTAATTCCTTTATCCTTCCAGAAGTCAATGACGGCCTGGACGCGCGCCTCGTAGTGCATGTCCTTCACAAGTTTATGAGCCGCCAGCTTTGCCTGCTCACCCGCTTCCACCTCGCGTCCAGGCTCGCATCTGTAGAAATCCTGCATATATATGCGATGTAGTGGTGACAAATGTAGAAATACTGCATATATATGTGTTGAAAGATGTAGTGCGGAAACACTTACCCACAGCTCGGCAAGCACCCGCTCCGCCTTGTTGGGGAAGCGCAAAGGACGCAGAAGAAATTGCTCAACTCTGCCAGCACTAGCCAGATATGGTCTGGTACATAGCCGCGAATCATCACCGGAAGGAGCCGCTCAAGCCATATGTGGTAGTCATGACTCTTTAGCCCGTTGATTCGCAAAGTAGCTAAGTTCACCCCCCCTCTTCAGATTCGCTGCATACCCATCAGGGAACTTTAACGTTTGGAACCATTTAAGAACTTCCCTCCTTTGATCCCTCGTCAGGACGTAATCTGCCCTAGGCTTCTTCCAACGTCCGCCGTCTGTGGGAGGCGGTATGTTCATCTTCGGTCTATCGCATAACAGGCTTTGATCCACTCTAGCCTTCACATTGTCCTTTGTCTTGTCAGCATGGTCCATGACAGTACCAAAAAGAGCCTCGTCAAGATTCTTTTCCGTGTGCATCATATCAATGTTATGCGGTAGAAGAATGTCCTGCATATAGGGGAGCCTCCACAAGGGCGAAATATGAGTCCAGGCATGTTGCTCACCATATCCCACAAAAGCATCTTTCTTTTTATTGAGCTTGAGAGCTTCTAACTCAGCACGAATCTCGAGACCTGTCATTAGATGTGGTGGAGGGTCTTCAACAACGACACCCTTCGTAAAATTCTTCGTGTCTCGTCTGAATGGATGATCAAGAGGGAGAAATTGACGATGTTTGTCGAACGAAGAATATTTGCCACCCTTCATCAACCAAAAGAACCTCAACATTGCCTTGCATACCAGGCATGGGAATTTCCCATGAACACAGTGTCCGCAGAATAACCCATACACCGGCGTGTCATGCAGGGAGTACATGTACCAAACATGCATTTTGAAGTTTCTCTTCGTAGCTCGGTCGTATGTCAATACACCTTCCTTCCAAGCACGTTCCAATTCATCGACCAGAGGCTCCATGTACACACCCATTTTTTTCCCGGGTATCCAGGAATAATTAACGACAAGAAGATGTTCTGTCGTTGAAAGAGAACGCCGGGGGGAGATTGAGAGAGATAACAAACATTGGCCAACAAGTGTATGCGGCAGAAGACATCCCATATGGATTGAACCCATCGGTTGCAAGGGCAATACGTACATTACGAGCCTCTAGAGCTTTCTCACTATGAATCTCATTAAAGCTTCTCCATGATTCACCATCGGATGGATGTACCAGCTTCTCAGTATTGTATCGACGACCATTTTTGTGCCATGTCATCTGTTTCGCGGATTCCTCGGTCATGTAAAGTCGTTGGATCCTCGGTATGAAAGGAAGGTACCGTAGGATCTTCTCAGGAATCGTGGTCTGCCTCTTAGTGCCATCACCAGAGTCTACCTCCACGAACCTGGACGACTTGCACTGTGGACAGTACTTCGCGTTCTCATATTCTTTCCTAAATAAGACACATCCATTCGTACAAGCATGTATCTGCTCATACGGCATCTTAAGTGCACGAAGAAGTTTTTGTGCCTCATACATACTCTTCGGCAGAATGTGACCATCCGGAAGCAAGCTGCCAAATACTTTCAACATGACATCGAAGACTTCTCGACTGTGGCTAAACTACGACTTTATGGCCATCAGGCGTGCAATGGCATCCAGTTGCGAGACCCTGGTATGCTCGTGAAGGGGTTTCTGTGCCGCTGACAACATTTCGAAATAAGCCTTTGCACTGGCCTCCGGCTCGTCCTCCGTAGATCGTTCATCTATCTGTGCCTCATCGTAGTCATTCAACATGTCTCTGACACCAGCATCATCATCAAATTCCTCGATGCGTTGTCTCACGACTTCGTCTCTCACACGCTGGGCCTCACCATGGCAGGTCCACCGAGTATAGTCTGACGTAAATCCATGCTTGATGAGATGTTTGCTCATGTCCATCTTTGTTTGTCGTTTACGGTTTGCACAGCATCGTATGTGAAAACTTTTGCAGAATGTTCTAAATTTTTTACCACAGCCTCCACATAAGATATCATGAGCTCTCGACAAATCTCAGGATTTTCAGAGATCATTAAATTTTTTTATAATTAAAAAACAATCCTACGACACGTACATCGTCGTGTTTCGCAAACATCATTGGCCAAATTTATTTATTTCACATTGGTATTGTCTCAATAAGGAGTTAGTAACATGAATATCATTTTTACAATCACTCTGGTCCCTTATTTGAAACACCTGTAGTTCAAATTTGGACTTAAACAAAAAATTCAATTTAATGAGACAAAATCATTGAATATAGTAAACGAGCCGACAAAAATCCAAAATTGTAACATACAGTACATTGTATCATATTTGAATCAACAAAAATAGTTTGGAACCAGTTACATGAAATATGGATGGACCGTTTGCCGAGTGCCTGGTGTAGGGCACTCGGCAAAGGGGTCCCAGGGCCCACTGGGCAGGCCGACGCCGTCACGCTGCCGGGACGGCAGCTAACGGTTGAGGCCTTTGCCGAGTGCCCTGAACCAGGCACTCGGCAAAGAATACTTTGCCGAGTGTTTTAGGTTTGACACTCGGCAAAGACGACTTTTGCCGAGTGTCAAATATTCGCCGAGTGTTTTTGTTCCCACACCCGGCATATCCCGTCTTTGCCGAGTGCCCGAAATTTTGCACTCGGCGAAGTCTCAGGCACTCGGCAAATGCGGGGTTTCCCGTAGTGGGGTTGGGTTGTTTAGATTGGCTATTTGGTTTTAAACTATCGGCATCTCTTAGCAGAGTCCAACTAGCTGATGTAATAGACTAATTCTAAACAGGGCGAAGTGTTAATAGTTAGCAGAACTATTAGCATGTACTCTCTCCGTCCTGGAATAAAAGGCATTATAGGTTTGCCCTAAGTCAAACTTTTGAAAATTTGACCAAGTTTATAGAGAAAAATATTAACATTTAGCAAATCAAATAAGTGAAATATCAAAATATCTTTCATAATGAGTCTATTAATGTTCATTGAATGTTATAAATATTATTCTTCTTTTCTAAAAATTTGGTCAAAGTTTATCTAGTTTGACTTAGGAAAAAATTAGAATGCCTTATATTTCAGGACGGAGGGAGTATGTTTAAATTCTTACCTAGTACTCCCTCAGTTTAAAAAAAATTATGTTCTGGGATTCAAAATTAAGTATCAATAAATCCACAATTAAGTACCCATAAATCCAAAAAAATGGTGGCCTACGGGATGTCTAGCGGTACGTTTACTGTTGCCATACTAGTTGGCCTAACGCCACCCGCAACCCATAGTGTCCATATGCAGTGTCTATGTTGCCAAATAAGCAAGACATTATGCTTAGAAATCACAACCCTCAATGTATAGTTTCTTCATGTGGGTCCATAATTAATACTCACTCAACTATTCTCTCTCTTTTCTACCAATCATAGTTGTTGTTTAATTATCATGACGACACTACTCTCTTCCAATGCATAATTTGGTGGTGTCTAGTGCATTGGTTCTCGTGTTGACACTAAGTCTTGTATGAGACCCAGTTTCTTCCTCTCTTCACTCTCTTTCTTATTTAATATAGTGCCACATAAGCTAAACATCTTATGTGGCGGTCTAATTAATGCTATAGAAATCATCCTAGTTGGAGGGTTGAAGATGGCCTAACTAGTCAATCTCGTCCTCTCCCTCCTCAATTATTGCGGCATCGACACCCCATTCGTGTAGTCACGCTCCCTCACAAGTGATGCGTGTTCGGCTTCGTTCTCTGCTCAAGCTCTCCATGTTTAGTTCGTGAAACTTTGAAAACTAGTTTGCAAATTTGTAACTTTGAAACTAAACATCTCCCTCCAACTAGTTTGCAAAGTTGCAAAAGTAACACATTGAAAAACGTGCCATCTCCCTCACGACACGCTTTCCAATGCAACTTTTGCAACTTTAGAACTAAATATCCTCCTTCAACTAGTTTGCAAACTTTGGCACTTTTGCAAACTAGTTTTCAAAGTTTTCAAAGTTTCACCAACTAAACTTGCTAGTATAGGTCTGCCATCCCCTCTACCAGATAATGATCCAGGCCGGGCTAGCTAATTGTCTAAACAAGCCAGAGAGAGCCGAGCCAACTCGATACAGGGGATGTTTAGATTGGTGAAAAGGGTGAAAAGTTTATGTATTGGGCCGGGTGC
Source organism: Alloteropsis semialata (assembly GCA_004135705.1). NCBI lineage: Eukaryota > Viridiplantae > Streptophyta > Magnoliopsida > Poales > Poaceae > Alloteropsis > Alloteropsis semialata. The sequence goes on along the minus strand of CM014276.1, from coordinate 46,336,811 downwards.
ACAGAGAAAAGAAATGAACTGACACGGTTCTCAAGGTGAAAATTTTATGCAAAATTGAGGAACTAAACACGTCCATAGGAGTACATTCCTAATCATATATATTGAACCCTAACCATATATATTAATGTACTTTAAGATGTTTTTAAAATCATATGTGTCGGAAAACTAGACGCAGACTTCGAAGTTATTATAGTTATTATTTATAACAATAGACAGGATAGTGTAGATACAAGATTAGAGATGTACTTAGATTGTTTTTTATAATGACACATATATGTAGTTTAGATCTATTGGGAAACTAAAACTAATTTAGCCATGACTAAGAGTTAGCTGGCTAAAATTTGCTATGCGCATCTAGATGCGCATGGGCTAATATATGTCATGTTTTTCAAGTAAAATACTCTTTTTTTGTCCTCGTCTCTTTTCTTGTAGATCCTAAGAATGCCTTTTGCTACGTGGGAGTGTAAAGTGACTTTTGGTGACCTATAACTTCTTTTAGTCCGCATTAACTCCCTTTATACAAAGTTATACGGGCTAATAACTATCTAGCGCCATGGCAACCGGGACTACAGCCTTAAAACGCCCCTTTAGTCCCGGGTAGTAACACCAACCGAGACTAGAGGGGAGCTAGTCTCGGTTGGTGTTACTACCCGGGACTAAAGGGCTTTTTTCTGTTTTCTTTTTCATTTTCTTTTTCTTTTCTGGTTTCTTTTATATAGAGATACATATTATACTTGTATATTAATATATGTATATGTTCATATATGTATTAGTTATACTTGACTAATGCATTAAACTATTAATACTAATATTAATATATACGCTAATAATATTAAACTTACATATATATTTAATTACAACAAGTTTTGAAAGGCGAATATTAATATTTACACTAAGATTTCAAAGGAGCATATATATGTATATTTACAAAATGCCTAATATTTGCTCCTTCTATCCACCTCGTGTCCATTCCACCAGAATGCCCCTGTCTTGCTCACGACCTCATCGATTATAAATCCGCAGAGTGCCTCTTGAATCGCCGCGACTCTTTGGATCGGTAAGATCTCATCTTTCATATGCATCATCTGAGGATGTAGTTAATAGAAAATTATAAATAATATTGTTATGACTCACATGGAAATGGACGTCGTAAAATCTAAGCATGGGGGGAGAGGTGTGACGCGTCGTGTTTTTAAATTTCTTTAGCCGTTTTTCGCCGAGAGCTAGTTGGTGTGATTTTGAGTCTTAATATTAGTGTGAGTCTTTGTGTGAGAGTCTTAATTTAGCGTTGAGTCAAGAAAATCAATAAAAAGAGTCTTTACTTTTGAATAATTGTTGGATCGAGCAAATTTACTTATGTATTCAGTTTTTACCTTATTTCTTTAAGTACTTGTTCATGAGCATTATCTTGGAATTGAATCTTAGTTGTGGAGCTTATTATTTGATTTATCCTTACAAATACCCATGCCCGATCTTGAACTAGTGCTTGGTTTTTTATAATACTTGCTAGTAAGCCTAGAATTGGAGGAAATTTATTTTATCACTCTTTTAAAACACCCACAAATGCAAGGTTGATCGAGTTCTTGTCAAGTTGAGAGTTATATCCTATACCTACCAAAGCCACTATATAATCGTTCCACCATAAGCATTGAAGGTGCAATGAGTTGAGTTAGGATTTCTTTCTCTCGAAAGTTTTAATTTTGAGCAATGATCATGTCCTTGATTATCTTATCTCTTATTTGCTAGCCTCGTCAATATTCGGTAATGAGAGTTCTTCATTGGAACAACTCATATGATCTACGGGATTCCAAAACCCAAACCCAAATATATCTTAATTTATTATCTTTTCCTTGAACACAATCCACTATCGGAAGATTTGTTCTCTTTCTTGGCGAAGTTTGAATAAAATATAATTTGAGAAGAGAGCAAGGAAGGAGTACAAAAAGAATGAACCGGAACCGAGCTGGGGAGACCCCAGGCCGGCCGGCTTGGACTCCTTGAGCCGGCCGGCCTAGCACCCTACAGTGGCAGTTCGAGCTCCGAAAAATTGTGGAGTTGCCTCGGTGTTTCATTTGTCTTTCTGCACAAGGAATTATTCAAGGAAGGTTCGGAGAAGAGAAGGAAAATTCAGGAAAGAAAGAAAAAAGAAAGTGTCGGTGTACGAAATGACCAACTAGTAAATTTAGTGGATTGCGCGTTTGGGCTCCGGATGGTTCGCGAGAGGACACAAGGGATTATACTGGTTCAGGCACGAACGCCCTACGTCCAGTGTGAGACAGCTCGTGTTACTCGCGTTGCTCGTAGTAGGGGTTACAAGCGGTCGAGAGAGAGGAGAAGCCTCAAGTCTCTGTGAGTTTCTAAGTGTGGGAGAGCGAGTGTTCTCTATCGGTCGTCCCCCTCCCCTGAGGCCCTATTTTTCCTTTTATACCTCTGGGGCCAGGAGACCTTTACAAGACGTGTTTAACAAAAATGATGGGTAGTAAGAAGCTTGCTGGAAAAGCCTTGCCGCCTGTAGGACACTGTGAACGCTGTTGGAGTAGGTCCTAATCCCGAGCTTATTAAGGTCGTGCACATCGCTCTGCGGCGCATGCGGGGCTGCTGGAACAGTTGCCTCCTTCTGTCACGGCGGGCGGCGCGGCGCAGCCCGTTAATGCTAGTAGATAGCGCGATAGATGTGCGGCGCGTGCTCCCGACTCCCTATCGTTCCGGGTCCCCCTTGTTGACCCACGACACATGTCCTGGGTGGGGTCGGGCGAGGCGGAACTGGGTCGGCCAAGGCGGAGCCAGGCCGGCCGAGACGGAACTGGGTCGGCCAAGGAGGAGCCAGGTCGGGCGAGGCGGAGCCAGGTCGGGCGAGGCGGAACTGGGTCGGCCAGGCGGAGCCAGGTCGGCCCTCCCCCTATCCGATGCCCTCCTTGTTTATGGTTCTGAATACGCCCGTCTTCTTCCCAAAACAGCGAGGTCCCACCCGTCGGCGAGAGGGTCGGATATTGATATCCGACAGTAGCCCCCGAGCCTGCTCGGAGGACAGGTGGTTCCCCGAGCAGGCTCCCCTTGGACGCCCGCTCGGATGTCACTCGGGGGTGCGCGCGAGCGCACCCACCGGGTGTAGCCCCCGAGCCTGTAGGGGAACGGTTGGTTCGCCTATAGGCTGAAGTGAAATTTGTTTTTTCTTCACCGGTGCGCGCGAGCGCACCCGGTGGGTGTAGCCCCCGAGCCTGTAGGGGAACAGTTGGTTCGCCTATAGGCTGAAGTGAAATTTGTTTTTTCTTCACCGGTGCGCGCGAGCGCACCCGGTGGGTGTAGCCCCCGAGCCTGTAGGGGAACAGTTGGTTCGCCTATAGGCTAAAGTGAAATTTGTCTTTTCTTGTTCCCGGCGGTTGTAGCCCCGAGCCGACGGATGAGCTGTCAAGTCGCCCGAAAGCTTTCCGTCACTTCGGCTCAGTCCCAGCAGGACGACGCCGCGTTCTGTCCAGCGGACCGGGACATGATCCGCTTTTTTCAGAGGTACCGTCTTTCTCGATCTGGGTGCACACACTTCCGCTGCGTTGGGCAGTGCTTCCGTCATGCTTGCTCTGCCTCCCTTTCGAGCCGTCGCGTCGTCCTTTTCGAGCTCACTGTTCGCTCGTGAGGCTCAGGCGTCCTGAATGATGGGCCGCGTGGCGCGTCCCCACGCCCTATCGGGGGGTTGGCTCGGGCATTTCTGGGCTATAAATAGGGTCCTCCGGCCCTTCCTCTCGGGGCATCCGGTCATCCCGCTTCCTCTTTCTCTTGTTAGCATGAGATTCCCGGCGTGGGAACCGCCTCGGGGGCGTCCTCCCGGCCCGAGGGGCGGGAGAGTAGCTTGCTGATGCCACAAGAATGACTGCGACCTTAGGGGGCTTCGGCGTGGAGGGGCGCCGCTCGGTGTCACAAGTGAAGGGCGGTTCCACCCCCGGCGGCTCTTTCCGTCGGTCCTCCCTGCCTCGGCGGCGGTGGACTGGGTTTGAGGGGGAGTGCGCCGGTGGAACTGTCGTCGTCTCCTCCATTTGCCTCGCCAGGGCAGTTGCAGGAGTCGTATACAGCCACCGGCGCGCTCCACATCCTTTCTTGGGCGTCGATGTGATGCCGTCGCCGGCGCCGGTCGGTCCCGAGGCGATGGAGAGAGTCTGTGGTGATTCTCCGTCGTCGCGCCGCCGTAGCGCGAGCCTCTGCCGAGCTCCCCCCATGGTGTTGGCGGGCGGGGAGATGCCACAAGAAGGACTGCGACGTTCAGCAGCTCGGCCCTTCTCGTGGCACCGAAGCCCCCGCGCCTTTCGCCGTCTGACCTCACCGCCGAGGGTGGCGAAATCCGTTTGTACTATCCCACGGTCCTTGGCCGAGTGTACTTTTCACCCTTATTCATGAACAAAGGAGTTTGGTTGGTTCTGGGTCCTTTCTGCGGCCGCGCGGTCGGTCTCTTTTCGCGATTCCAGCTTCCCTATGTATCCCCGATCGTGGCCGGGAGGGAGGCCGTTTCGTCTTTTCATCGTTTTCCCCTCACGCAATCCCTCCGCGGGACGGAAGGTTAGGGCACGCCTCGTGTTTTGCCACTTAGGCCGAAACACGGCTCCCGGTGAGCTACTAACGGGCTAGATCGAGCGAGGCCTCGGTCTTCCTCCGAGAGAAGACCGTCGGATCAGCTGGTGACCGACCTCGGAAAGTCTCCAGAGCTCCCGACCACCTTAGTTCCCGTGATCGTCCGACCGACCACAGGGGCTCGTTGCCTCTCTTCGAGGAGATACATGGGGTCAGGAGTTCTTAGGCTCGAACGCAGGTCGGGGCGCCCTCGGCACTCGTGTGCCGAGGCCACGGCCTCTTAGTGGGCCCGCCCGTCTCTGCCCCTTCGCTCGGACGCTTCAGAGCGGCCGTCGGACCCTAAGGCCGGCCTTCGAACTCTTGGGCTGTTTTTCTCGATTCCGTGTCGTGTCTTCCCGGCCCAAGAACGGCCCAGGTCTGTTTTATTTTCCCTGAAAAATAAATGCGCGAGAAAAGAAAAATAGGAGCGTATGCGGAATAAATAAAAGGGAAGACGGGGTATGGAATGCGAAGGGTTTAGAGAGAGAGGGCCCGGGCGCGAGTCCCGGGACGTGGGAGACGTGGGCGATCGGGGGCGCGCGTCGTGGGCCGTGTGGGCCCCACGAGCCGCGGCGCAGGTGGGAGACCCGAGGCGTCCCGCCTACTCCCTTACCTGCCTATTTAAGGCAGAGAGGAGGGGGGCCGGACCTTCTTCCTCCTTCGCCTGCCTGCCCCTTGGACCGCCGCCGCCTGCAAAAGAGCTCGTACCTTTCTCCCCCTTGTCCATCGCCTTCCTCGCTTTCCCGCCATGGCTTGGTCTCGTTCCTCTGTTACCGAAGGCGAGCTTGAGCGCTTAGTGGGGCGCGGGCTCCTGTGCCCGCGGACCGACCTCGTGGAGTGGATGGCGCCGGGCAACGAGGAAGTCCCCGCCCCGTCTGACGGGTACGTGGTGTCCTTCGTCCCCTTCCATGAACGGGGTCTGGGGCTTCCTCCTCATTTCTTTCTCCGCGGGCTCCTCCACTATTACGGGATTGAGCTTCAACACCTCAATCCCAATGGGCTGCTTCACGTGGCGGTGTTCGTCGCCCTGTGCGAGGGGTACCTCGGAATCGAGCCCCACTTCGACCTCTGGAGGTCCTACTTCCATGTCGAGGAGGTGAAGAAGGATGGGCGGCCGAGGCCACATGGTTGCGCCGGGATCAGACTACGCACAGGCCAGGGCGAGCGCTACCTCCAACTTCCTTGGATCACCACCAACAAGGGGTGGCAACACCGGTGGTTTTATCTTCGGAGCGACCCGGGCGCTCCCTTCCCGGCCTTTACAGGGAGGCTCATCGAGGGGCGGCCGGACTGCTGGCATTGGGGCCCGCCCAAGACGGACCGTCCACACCTGACCGGACTTCGTGCCGCGGTCGCCGATCACCTTTGTAAATGGGAGATCTGTATTTTTGCATATTTTTTGTTGTAGATATGGAAGCGGAAGGCAGAACAGTATTTGGCAGACAGTGGAGTCCCTTGCACAATTATAAGGTACATTCTACACAAGCGTGTAGAATAAAGCAAATTGCGTTCTGCATATTCTGTTTTGAGTACATGGTACATTTGACAGTTCATCAAAATGTAATAATAACATGTATATTTGACAATTAAATGTACTGATAAAAATAAAGAATTTAAATCAACACGAAACTAAAAATATTCAGCATGAGGGATGTACCATTTTGCAGAGTATATGAAATGGTGTACCTTTTTTTAACCGTGCATACAAAAGAATAGCATTGTCTGGTGTACAAAATGGTTGAGTAAACTTTGTCAGTGGAGCACATGGGGTGAGAAAAAACCATACATTGGCATGTGAAAGGTGTCAGATGCTGCAGCTTTAAAGGACAAGAGTATAAAGTCTAGTGGAAAAAAAACCGAATACAGAGTGAATATAGAAGGTGGGACAAAAATTCACGCGGATCGAGATAAGATGAACGGCTCGGATTGAACGTGCTGCAACACGCACGTGTAATTTTGTTTTTTCGTGATGCACGTCACTTTTTAGGAAATAAATAATGTGGACCACTGTTTTTAAATGTGATGTCCGCGCTGCAGCCCTGTTGTACAAATGTACAGCTGCAGCTATTGATGCAATACGTACATGTCGGTGGCTTGACCTCGACACGAACTGCAAGCCCGCGACCATGGAGCTCCTGCGGGACAGCATCGCCATGGTGTCCCTGTCCGTCCTGGTGGCCGCGGTGTGCGCGCGCGCCGCCTCCACGTGGCTCCGCCCGGGCATCCCCCGCCTCGCCGCGCTGCTCCCGGTGATCGCGTTTCTCGTCGCGGCTCCCCTGGCCTTCTCCTCTGCGATCCTCAGGGGGCTCGCGGCCTTCTTCCTCGCGTGGCTTGGCGTGTTCAAGCTCGTCCTCCTGGCCGCCGGCCGCGGCCCGCTCGACCCCGCCCTCCCGATCCTGCCGTTCGTCTTCACCGCCGCTTTCCCCGTCAAGCTCAGATGCGGCCCCGGCGCCGCCGGAGCGGGAGCTTCGGAGTCCAGATCGGTGCCACTCGTTTCTTGCGCGGTGAAGGTCGCCGTCCTCGCGGCCATCCTCCGTGTCTACCAGTACACGCCCCGGCTGCATCTCTACGTGCGCCTCGCTCTGTACGGCGTCCACATCTACTGCTTCCTGGACCTCCTGCTCCCCTGCATCGCGGCCGCCGCCGCCGCGCTCGGCATGGAGATGGAGCCGCAGTTCGACAGGCCCTACCTGGCGTCATCGCTGCGCGACTTCTGGGGCCGGCGGTGGAACCTCATGGTGCCGGCCATCCTCCGGCCGTCAGTGTACGGCCCCGTGCGCGCGCGCGCGGGGAAGGCGCCGGCCGTCCTCGCCACGTTCCTCGTGTCCGGGCTGATGCACGAGGCCATGGTATACTACCTCACCCTGCGGCCGCC
>CM014276.1:46307891-46321299 GCA_004135705.1 Alloteropsis semialata | reverse complement strand
GTTTAGTTGGGATCGTCTAATTAAATTGCTTGGAATCTTCTTAGCACTGGGTATCATTCTTAGTAGGGACGCAAAGCAGAGTCCTGGGGCCTACCGCTTACGGCAGCTAGCTGCCCTACTATATAAGTTGGTTAAGAGCCCTTCTCCCTTCCTCAACAAACTCTGAAGTTTCAAGGTTTCAGTTGCTAGGCACCACATAGAAACTCTCGCATTGGAGATCAGCAGCACACCAACAAGAAACATGACGAAGGTAATTTTTTATCTGCCACCAAGGAAGAGTTGTCTTCCGCCGATCACGGCATCTCATTGTTCATGCGAATCATGCCTCTGATGCAACTTAAACTCTCGTTCTCCAACTTTTTTCAGCAAAAGATTGTGATCAAGGCGCAAATGACGTGCGACAAGTGCCGGAAAGATGCCATGGCTTTAGCTGGCTCGACTATCGGTGGGCACTGTCTGCTAGTACTAGCTTAGCTAACGCTGATGGCGATGACCGATGGGCGATGATTACTTCAGAGCATATGGAATGCAACGACTGACAATATGATGTGTGGCGGCGTGGTTGCTTGCAGGGGTGCAATCCGTGGGGATCGAGGGGGAGGAGCGCGACCAGCTGGTGGTGGTCGGCGACGGCGTGGACGTCACCAGCCTGACGAGGTGCCTGCGGAAGAAGGTGAAGGTTGGGAGGGCGGACATCATCAAGGTGGAGCCGGTCGAGGAGAAGGCGGCGGCGGCGGCGAAGCCAGCAGAGGCCGGCACCGTGCCCGCCGAGTGGCCGCCGCAGGGGTGGTACCCCTACCACCACTCCGCCTATGGCTATTACTGCCCCCGGACGGGCGTCTTCTACCCGTACCCCGCCGGCTACGGCTACGTCGAAGACTCCGACGAGGGCTCGTGCTCCGTCATGTAGGCGAACGTATCGAGTTGGCAAATCTACAAGCATTTTGATCGATCTCTGGATGATCTTAGCACTCTTGGGCTCAAAGAAGTGTAGGGAAGAAAGTCGTTTGGGTGCAGTCGTGTTTAAGCAGGGGTTTCAGGTTTGTACAGAGGTTGTTTTTTTTTTCCAGTCTGGTGATAGGTATCGTCAATTTAAGAGGAATGGTGGGCCTAATTGTGATCCTCCTAGGGATGCTATATTGTTTCAAGCCCATTATTCACAGAAATGGAGAGCCTCTTAAACGACGGGCTCCCTAGCCTCATGGGCTCTCAGCCCCTGCACGGCCGGCTATGTTAATGTAAATTTTGGTTACCAGAAGGTAAATAAAATTTGAGTTTGAATTACGAAAACTTAGGGCGTGTTTGGATCAGATTCACGCAGCTCCACTCCACCACCTCCACCATAGAGCAGATCCACCGTGGAGTTGCAAAACATGGAGCACCTCTTGAGGAGCTCCACAAAAAACGTGGAGTTGGCCTCCAGATTCACGTTTTTCGTGGAGCTGCAAAACGTGGAGCTGGTGGTGTTTAGCTTGGAATTGTTGGAGTAGAGCTAAAAAAAGGTGCAGCGGAGCGGATCCAAACACGCCCTTAACATGTGAATCTGGTCTGAAATCTGAAATAATAAAGGAACTAGCAAGGTGGCCCGCGCAAATAGCGCGGAAAGCTAGTGTTTGTTTTTCTAAAAAAATTAATAGATAAAAATAGTTTTATTTAGTCGTTTTATTGTAATTATTTTGTCCTATAAACACAAAGTAATATATCATAGTTTTTTTTGGAACATGAGTTCAAGTGGGAAGAAACTTGTAAAATTTTTGTTTTTAATATAATTAATATAAATATTATATATTTTTAACATGATTATATTTTAAAATTTCTAAGTGGCGATGCACTTTTTTGGTTGAAAGTTGTAGTGGTGTTGATAAATTATATTTTCATGTTTACATGGAGATATAGGTTATTGGCTCAATGCATACCATTTTCGGTTATAGTTAGAATTTAACTATGAGTTTGAATTTGAAACCTTAGTGGGGAATAGATGCATCATTTTTTGGTTTTGTCCCATGCATACCATTACTGTTTAATCTTTAATTTAATTTTGAGTTTGAGTTTGAGATGTAGGTTATTGGCTCAATGAGTATCATTGCTATTTTTTTTATTTTGCTCCCCCAATATCCAATTTCTATAGCCCCATGAATTCTTGTTGAGTCATCAGACCTCACTATATGTGGTCTCTTCATTTGGTTATGTCCCTGTCCCCATCATGTTTTTTTTCTCATCTTCCTTCTACTCTATTGTTACTCAAGCACTTATATTTGAAGTATGTAAGTCCTAGTCTCTCACGTTTGTCTTCAATCAGATTTTAAATATTTGTTCAAATTTTAAAAACAAATGTATATAGTTTTGTTCCTAATGGTGTCATTTATTTTTTTCTAGATATTTCAAACTAAAGTACCATCAATGTTTTTTTCACCATTTTTACTCTATGCATGCTTCCATAATGAATTTTTATACATTTATTATTACAGTTGGAATGGTATAGCCTTTTTCTATGAATTCATGCTCGCTATCCTGTTTCTGCTCCCAAGAAGTTTTACCCGCTATGACGCGATCATTGAAGATGTATTCCTGACGCTCTTAACACTTTACCATGAATGTTCTTTTCTCTTTTTGAGCACAACCTTCAGTTTGCTATGGATGGATGTGCATGTCACGTCTCGATTTCCATATTGCTTTGTTCTGGATCTTGTTAGAACTCTGCATGTAATTGCATCATCTATCATTCGTTTTGTCCTAATTTTTTCCGATTTCATTAGTCCACTAATCACAATACTACATAGGAAGACATCACCATATTTCAGCTTCTTATTGTTGGTAGTAGTTTATCATCATGCCTTGGTTGCCACGTTAGGATGATACTCGGCCTTAACGGTCTAATTCTAATGGGATCATGTAGTGTATATGACATAACTCTTTAGCCGTGGTATAATTGGTGTGCTTCTAGTATTTGTATAAATAAAATTCTTCAAAAATAAATGAAATGAAATACCATTTTCATTCTTTTTTGTATTATATTTATTTGTGTTGTGCATGTAATTTTTATTTTTCTATCTTCTTCCAAATTCATATATAATACTACTAATTATCTATTGTTAATCGAATTTAACAAACTTATTGAAATAATTTGAATGATTAATATTATCTTCTAAAATCAATATTGTGGCAGACCGCCCCAATTAATCCGGCTTAAGAGCATGGGACCACTATCACAGCAGTGCTCCATGCCCCTAAACCGAGTTAATCGTGCAATCCGTCGGATTCCTTCCCGATTACACCACATTTTTCTCTCGACCGAAACGAAATAGCAGCAGTCCCACTCGAAGATGGGCTCAGGCAGTACAACTCATCGCAAATTTTACAACACGGGGTTCACATAGATAATTATACAAATACAGTGCATATGTTTTAATTATTACAAACCAGAGTTATAATACAGCGGAAGTCTAAACGTCGATTACACAAACATCACATGGAGCCCTCATATGACATTTAATTCCCGCGGCCTGAGTCGAACTCAGACGGCCCCCACTCGACTGTCCAACCATCAGGGAGCACACCAGGCCAAGTCAACGCAGCAACAGGGTCGTAACCATCCACATAATCTGAAAAAGATAGCCACAAGCAAGGCTGAGTACTAATTACTCAGCAAGACTTACCCGACAAGGTTAAATACTAGACATGCAAGGCTTTCTGGCTGAGGGGTTTGTTTTGCCAAAAGCATCTATCGGTTGATCCCTATTTTCAATATTTTAGCCAAGTTTTAAAGTGAAACTAATCATGACTAAGTTTGCCAATCTATCCAATACAATCAGTGTCGAAAAACAATTGATTAGCCAATTATCAATATTTCTCATCTAGCAACACTTCCAAAACCCATTGGCCAAGTCACTGATGTGCGACAAGCGATCAAGCAGCTTCATGTAACCGCGAAGGACGGACAACTCGAGTTGATTTTTAACCATGCATGGGACAACCTAATCGTACGACCCGTGAGAGACACCCCGGACCTCACGAGGCAACCGTTCCCATCTCTCCCTGCCATCTGCCATCGGGGACCACTCCACCCGAGTGCACGCCCCAACGAACCCCAGGTGCCCGAGGCAAACCTGTGCCGCGGCCACTGCTACACTCGCCATCATCCCCCTCGCCCAATGGAGTGGATATGTCCGTCAGACGTCAGTTTGAATCAAGTACTAGGTTTACCAGTTTACCACATTTCCCGGCATACGATTAGTACCTTCAAAAGCTTGACCAACAATGCCACACACTCAATGCCTTAGCCAACACTTCTCTGTGCAAACGGGGTGTTCACCCAAACAGGAATATCGCACAAGCCCCGCTTGCCGAATCTTAACAACTGATAATAAAGGAAAACCTATATCTCGCGAGTGACAAGGCAATCACTCGACTTCTACCGATCCTAATTAAGCATGGCAGTCTAAACGACCTACACATACTAGTATTAGGACATAGGTACCTAGGGATCATGCAACTAGGGTTTCATTCAACTCCTCAAAAATGTAAATGCACAAATTAAGGCACAAAGTAAAGAGGGTTAGAATTAACAGCGGGTTATGCTCCGGGGCTTGCCTTCCTGATCACCGCTGGCCTTGGGCCCTTCCGAACTTTGGTTCGGGTCTTGTGCAGCAGCAAGATTCAGCTCGGTAGCAGCTTGTTCGTCCTCGTGCTCGACCTCAATCTCGTACACTCCGTCAGCAAGGGTTTGCTCTACAGGAAAATGCGGATGCATGAGATGCAGCAATGCACGAGAAACAATCACAGAATAACTGCAGCAATTCTCTAATACATCACGGGGCAATCATTTACGGAACATACACAATTAAGAAGCTCACAAATAAAGCAGGGTGGGTTGCTTTTAGTTGCTAATTAAACTTAATTCAATTCTGAAATAATATATAAAGAAATCTTATTAACTCTTTTTAAATGTGTTATAACCACTTAACTTATTACATAAGTTAAACAAAACATCTATAAATAACCACTAGTAATACAATGGAGTTTCAATTACTAAATCTAACATTCAACATTCCTGGTTGCTGTACATGTTTGCAAAATTATTTTTACCACAAGAAAACTATGTATTAAATAAGCACTTCCTAACTAGTTCTTACCAAATAAAGCCTAGAAAATACATTTTCATAAACACCACTTAAGGTAATCATGTTTCTGTGTTCTTGACAGTTAAACATATTTTTCAGGAATTTTCCAGTATTTTACCTATTTATTTCCTATTTTTCTTAACAGCCCACATTTAACACCAATTAGAAAATCATAATAAATTCTACAAAAATGTTATGCAGCTGAAATTTTTACTACAACTACTATTCTACCAGAGGCATTTTATGTGAATTTTTTAGATTTTTATGAGTTGTATAGAATATTTGGTGATATATCCATTCTCAACTAGTTATAACCAACTTAATTCCAAATCTACCAAAATCATGCATAAACTATAGCCAACATATACCCAACTCAACTCTACTAATAACAACAGATCCATCAAAAGTGGTTTTGTATTTTTAGCACATTTCTATGATTTATAAAGCAATAAACATCCTCTCAAGCATATCTTCATACATTCAAAAATACATTAGGAATCACACAGATTATACATGCATGTGATACACCACTGGAAAGATAATTTCTCAAGGATTCCAGAAAGTCCAAGTTTGTGATTTTTCGATTTTTCTGTGATTTTTGGTGATTTATTGAATCTCAGCCGAAATCAAAAAAAAGAAACTCGTGAATAGTGAATATGTATTTACATCCGGGTCCTCGGGAAAGAAAAATAATTGCGGTCAGGTCCTTTCTTCACATATAGGTCCTCAGAATCTTGTCGAAAACCCCCTGCAAGATCCAAGAATCACAAAAAGGTCCAGAATATTTATGGATAACCCCCTACAAGATCCAATCCTTTACCTCCAGGCCCTTCTTCTTCCTCCGAACAGAATCACAGGGCTCGGCTCGGCACAGGGGCTCCGGCCGGTGGGAAAGGGGGCCGGCGCCGGCCCTCCTGGCCCCAGGCGCGCGGAGCAGAGGCTCCGGTGGCCCTTCCCCCGGCCTGGGGAAGCTTCAGCCGGCGAGGGCCTTGGCCGCCCTGCTCTGTCCACGAGCGCCGACGGCAGTAGACGAGGCCGGCGGCCGAACAAGGCCCTGGTGGCCGGTTTAGGTGGGGAAAGGGGTTGGGAAGGATCCTTGGATCATGAGGAACGTCTCTTGGAGCTTGGATTGGAAGGAGGAGGCTTGTAGAGTTACGATTTTGAAGGATGGTGGAGCTCGGCCATGTTTAACAATGGTGGACGAAGAACTCCGATTCCACGGCGCCTGAGCAATGGCGGAGGGAACGGAGCGGTCGAGGGCGGAGAGGGCGAGGTGGAGGAGTGAATGGTGGGGTTAATTGGAGGATGGTGGATTAGGGGGGTGAATTCGACCGTGAAGTACCGAGGTTCGTAACTGCCGTCGGAAATCGAGCTCCCTTATCCCTCCAGCGCGATGGCCAGCGCAACAACCACCTGGCATGGCCACGGGGCTCACAAATGGCATGGACGCGTGGCTGCCAGCTGGACGTACGGCGAACGGCGTCGACGACGCCGAGGTGCCCCCTGCTCGGCCTCCACCGAAGCAAACCGGTGTGACCGGTTATACAAACCGGTCAGACCGGATTCGGTCGCCTCAATGAGTGACGAGTCCGTCTTGTCCTCGATTTTCCTCCCAATTTTGTGTATAAACTTCACGATCGCCAAATACAAAAGTTGTAGACCATTGATCAAGCTACAATTCTTAGAAAGGGAGTTCTAGCATTTGAGTAATGGTTTGAAAGTTACGGGGCGAAGAATATGGTCAAAAAGCAATACCCGCGACACATGAAATGACGATCGAATGAGTTCAAAATCGAATTTCGAATTTTCGTTTGAACTTTCCCTACTCATTTGAGTTCATATACATGTAGTTGGCATTATTTGCGATATTTTGGCATAAGTTTTGTGTTTTGACTATTTTGGTTATTCCGGTTGACTGAGTCAACACATGCACACAATTATGCACAAACACTACAATTATGAAATGATGCATGTCATAATGAGCTTAATTAATTTAATTAAGGGTTTTAATTACATTAGTGACACCGGGGTGTCACAGCCCTCCCCTAAAAGAATCTCGCCCCGAGATTCCGGTGCAAAGAATTTAGTGCGGAAAACGAAATTACCTGGAATGGAGCTCATAAAATCCGGATATTTAGATCTCAGATATGATTCTTCCTCCCAAGTAGCTTCGTCTTCAGTATGATTACTCCACTGAACTTTATAGAATTTTATAACCATTCTCCTTGTGGTTCTATCCTTTCGATCAATAATTTTGATGGGACGAACCTCATAGGTGAGATCAGGTTCAAGAGGTATTTCTTCATGAGAGATGGACTCTTCTGGAACTCGAAGACATTTCTTGAGTTGAGAGACATGGAATACATTATGTACGGCGGAGAGATTAATTGGGAGCTGCACCTTATATGCTACAGGTCCACAAATTTCCAAGATGGGGAAAGGTCCAATATAGCGAGGAGCTAATTTTCCCTTTACACCAAATCTATGAACGCCTTTTGTCGGTGAAACCCGAATATAAACATGATCACCCACTTCAAAGGCCAAAGGCTTTCTTCTTTTGTCATAATAGCTCTTTTGGCGGGATTGTGCAGCCTGAAGATTTCTGGATGATTTTCACCTTATCTTCAACCTATTGGACTAAATCCGGTCCAAAGAAATTCCGTTCACCGGGTTCGGACCAATTCAAAGGTGTACGACACCGCCGCCCATACAAGGCTTCAAATGGTGCCATTTTTAGACTTGCTTGATAGCTATTGTTGTAGGAAAATTCCGCCAACGACAAGCATTGATCCCAAGCTTTGTCATAATGTATGACACACGCTCTAAGCATATCCTCCACTATTTGATTCACCCTTTCGGTTTGCCCATCGGTCTGAGGATGGTAAGCGGAGCTACGGATCAATTTGGTGCCTAGGGAAGTATGCAATTGTTCCCAAAAGCGGGCAACAAATTGAGGGCCTCGATCCGAAATAATTGTCCTTGGAATCCCATGAAGGCAGACAATCCGATTGATGTAAATTTCCACATACTTCTTGGCATTATAATTTGTGTTGACCGGAATAAAATGAGCGGTCTTTGTGAGCCTATCCACAATCACCCAAATGGAATCATGTCTTCGAGAGGTGTTGGACAATCCCACAATAAAATCCATGGATATATCATCCCATTTCCAAGATGGAATAGGAAGTGGTTGCAAGGTTCCCGTCACCTTTAAATGGCTTGCTTTCACCCTTTGACATGTATCACATTCGGACACATATTTCGCAATTTCTCTTTTCATTCTTGTCCACCAAAAATTCTCCTTCAAATCTTGGTACATTTTATTGCTGCCCGGATGAATGGAGAATTTTGATAAGTGGGCCTCATCAAGAATTTGTTTTCTTAGCTCATGGTCTTTAGGTACCACAAGCCTTTGTTCAAACCAAACGATTCCTTTCCAATCTTGCCGGAAACATTTATATTTGGGCAACCCTTGAGCTAGCCCTTGCTTGATATGAGCAATTCCTTTATCTTTTGCTTGGGCCATAATAATCCTTTCCCTCAATGTGGACTCTACCACCATATGACTCAATGAGCCTTGAGGAACAATTTCCAAATTCAGTTTGGACATTTCATGGCACATAGTTTCATTGAAAGATGTTGTGGTGAGACAATTACATTGAGCTTTGCGGCTTAATGCGTCCGCCACCACATTGGCTTTGCCTGGATGGTAATGCACCTCAAGATCATAATCCTTGATTAGCTCTAACCATCTTCTTTGACGCATATTCAGATCAGCTTGGGTGAAGATATATTTGAGGCTCTTATGGTCAGTGTAAATATTGCAATGCGTGCCCATAAGATAATGCCTCCAAATCTTTAAGGCATGGACTACAGCAGCCAATTCCAAATCATGTGTGGGATAATTCATCTCATGAGGCCTAAGAGCTCGAGAAGCATAAGCAATGACTCGATCTTCTTGCATAAGCACGCATCCAAGACCAGTGCCAGATGCATCACAATAAACGTCGAAGGACTTGGAGGTATCCGGTTGAGCTAGAACCGGTGCGGAGGTCAGAAGCGTCCTCAATGTGTGGAAGGCTTGCTCACATTTTTCGCTCCACACAAATTTCTCTTCTTTCTTGAGAAGTTCAGTCATAGGTTTGGCAATTTTGGAGAAATCCGGAATAAAACGGCGATAATATCCGGCCAATCCTAGAAAACTCCGAATTTGGTGGACGGATTTAGGAGGCTTCCAATCCAGTACTTCTTGCACTTTTCCTAGATCGACAGTAATTCCCTCTGCTGAAACAGTGTGCCCCAAAAATTTTAAACTGGACAGCCAGAATTCACATTTACTGAATTTTGCATAAAGCTGGTGATCTCGGAGGCGTTGGAGAACAATGCGGAGGTGCTGAGCATGTTCTGCCTCATTTTTGGAATAGATCAGAATATCATCAATAAATACAACCACAAATTTGTCTAGCTCAGGCATAAAGACTGAATTCATCAGATACATAAAGTATGCCGGAGCATTGGTGAGACCGAAAGACATCACTAGATACTCATAGAGCCCATAGCGAGTTCAGAAAGCCGTCTTCGGTATATCACTTGGCCTAATCTTGATTTGATGATACCCAGAGCGAAGATCAATTTTCGAGAATACTTTTGCTCCAGACAACTGATCAAAGAGGGCATCAATGCGGGGAAGGGGATATTTATTTTTGATAGTCACCGCATTGAGAGGTCGGTAATCAACACATAGCCTCAAAGTTTTATCCTTTTTCTTCACAAACAGAGCGGGGCAGCCCCATGGTGAAGAGCTGGGACGAATATAGCCCTTGTCGAGCAATTCTTGAAGTTGGACTTTCAATTCAACTAATTCTTTGGGTGCCATTTTATAAGACCTTTTGGAGATGGGAGCTGTACCAGGTTGCAGTTCAATCACAAACTCAATGTCCCAGTCAGGCGGCATTCCTGGTAATTCATCAGGAAATACGTCCGGGTATTCACATACAACCGGAATTTTCTCCAAAGGGGTTTCAATTGCGGAGAATGCACAAGAATTGCTGAGGTCTTGACGAGGCAAATATAATGTTGATGCCCCATGGGTTGGAGAATTAATTTCCACATAACGGGAATGAATATCTAAATTAACCCCATGATTTTTCATCCAATTCATGCCCAAAATAATATCTATCCCTTGATTCTCCAAGAGAATGAAATTTGTCTCATATACCTTACTACCCAACTTGAGAGGTACCTTTTTCACAATTTGATGGGACCCAATTCTACCACCAGGGGTAGATATGATATATTGCTGAGTAGTATGTGTAAAAGTAAAATTGTGTTTCGCAGCAAGTTTATTACTCATGAAACTATGGAAGCTCCAGAATCAAACAAAACATGTGCAGGCATATTGTGGATAGAGAAAATACCCGTCATCACTGGAGCACCAGCAGGGAGGTCATCCATAGTAGTGAAATTGAGCCTGCCCTGCCTGACAATTGCCACTTGCTTCTTGCCTTTGTTATTGGTTTGATTTTTAGCATTATTCCCACCTTGCCTGGGAAATTTGCAATCCCTAGAGAAATGGCCTGGCCTTCCACAGTTATAGCAGGGAGCATTACTGGGACGAGGTGGCTGCTGTCCCTGAGTTGGAGCACGATAACCCTGAGTCTGCTGCGGTGGAGGCCTGATAATCCACGACCCTGGCTGAGGGGCTCTCTGAAAAGACTGAGCAGGACTCTTCTGCACCAACCGGAACTTGGACGGTGGAGAGCTAGATTGGCTAACTGGGGCCTTCCTCTTTTTCTCAGCCTTGTGAGCATTCATGCTATCTTCCTTGGTAATGGCCATATTCACCAAATCATTATAGCTGTCTGCCTTGATCAGGGAAAGTTTATCCCTTAGCTTCGAGCTAAGGCCCCGGCGAAAGCGGTCTTGCTTCTTAGCATCAGTATCGACGTGATAGCCCGCATACCATGCCAACTGATTGAAAGCCTGAGCATATTGCAGTACGTTGCGGGTTCCCTGAGTAAGAGCCAAGAATTCATTCAGCTTGCGATCTATGAGACCAGCGGGGATATGGTGGGCACGAAAAGCCGTCTTGAATTCATCCCAAGACACAATATGATCGGCCGGGAGCATGCCAATGTGATTATCCCACCATAAGCGCGCCGGACCGTTCAACTGCTGAGCGGGCAAACCGGGACTTGTTGGCATTCGAACAAGGAGACACCAACAGGGAGAACTTGGACTCAATGACGTTGAGCCAAGCGTCAGCATCCAGAGGATCCTCGGTCTTGGTGAACATAGGTGGCTGAGTACTGGTGAAGTCCGAGTACGTCGCCTCCTGAGGATGGGGATTGTGACGTCCGCCATGTTGCTGCGGATTCATTTGTGCTTCGGTCAAGCGCCGAAGAAGCTCCGTCTGCATAGCCAATAGTCAGAGATATTGGTGGGCAGAGGTGGCGGAGCAGGTAAATCATCACCGGGAATTTGCGACATCTGCATTGTTGCATAGCTCTCATTAGTCATGCAATACTTGGAATTACAAAATAAATGGATGATAAAAATTACTAACAATCATAAGAATGATTTATTGCAAGTTAGTACAAATCATCATCCATTGTGCCGGTATTCGCATCCCTAACTTGCTAAAAGGGTAATGAGAAAGCTACCCAACATTGGATGCATTGCTAATGTCAATTTCGGGAGTGTTAACAGATTTCTGACATGAGATTCAAAAATTCATATCTGCAGTTCTATTAACCCAAAAATTCTCATCTTTTTCCAGAAGAGAGCTTATGTAATTGTCTAAATCTTTTGTATTTGGTGATCAAGCTGGTTCCAATTGGAAGAAGGTTAAATTTGCAAATTCCTAACTGTCTGTCCTGCTGGAATTTTCAGCAAGCAGGGTCAGCGTAAATCGAGCATAACTTTTGTTGTCTTGCTCCAAAAGAGCTAAATTTTTGACACAACCCAGATCACAAAATTGTGCACAAGTTTGGTATTCATGACCCCTTTGAAAAACATCATTTTCTAGGAGTAAAACTGAGGACAAGCTGATTGCTCAAAGCTGAAAACAGCATATTCACATAGATGGTTCTTCCATACTAGTAGCATATATTACAAGATCCCTAAGATAATTTACATCACCTACTAGTGGCATATCTTACACTATCCATGAATAATTTACATCATCCATTCAAGGATTACATTCATGGATACAAAAGAGAGTCAGTCCCCTAAAAACATCATCTAGTCGGAGTCAACGGGGTAGAGCTCCTCCGGATCCTCCTCGTCATCGGACCCATCGTTTCCACCATTAGGAGGTGGCGCCTGGTTCACTGAGCCTTCTCCATCGGACATGTCAGGATCATTCAGCACAACAGGCTCCCCTGAAACGGTGTCCAGGCCTGACTCGCCCTGCAAGGGTAGCTCTGGAGGCACAGGCGCTGGTGGAGGGTGCTGCAACTCCTCAATCACTCCCTGAGCGTCATTGAGGTCATCCTCCAAGAGGGCCACTAACTCGTGCTGCCCAACTAGCTCCTCATTGAGGTGGTGGACTTGGTGATCCAAGCCCCTGACCTGATCAGCTAGAGCCTGAGCTGCTGCTGCCACCAAACGGTTCTGGTGAACGAGTGTCTCAATGAGATCAGCAGATGCTCTCCCATAGTCAACCAAAGCATTCATATTAGGGTCCTGAACTTGGGCCCTGCTGTCCCACCACAATATGGCATTTCCAGGCCGTGGTGGAAACAAGGCGGCAGGAGTGTCGTAGAGCTGCACCTGATGTTGGTGCCCAAACAGCAGCAAGGCATGTTGTGCCGCCAGCTCACAACCGGACAAGAAAGCGTGGGCCCGAGTGGACACCACCAAGTCTTCCGGCCTTATTTCAGGTGGGCTCGGAATGGTGACTGTGACCTCAAACTGCATGACATTCCACTCGACGCGGTGCACCCCGACATAGCGAGGCGGCTCGGTGTACCCGCAGCGCTGCACCGTCTCCCACAGAAGCGCGGGAAAACCCCCCAAGTGGAGGCACGTGGAGTGGTAATGCCCTTGCTCGTCAATGTGCATTGTACGGTTGCTAGGACCGGCCATCTGAAAGAATTGAACCAAAATAGAGTTTAGCCCAACGTTTAGCTACGAAATGACATAACTCGAAATGGACAGATTCTGTACTGAACTTCAATAATTCACAACTCAAAATTGAGCAATCCAAAAATCATGAAATTTCACCAGAATGTTTCTAGATAAGTTATCTACAATTTTGGTATTCTAGGACAAGGCTAAATACATCA
>CM014276.1:46296533-46306891 GCA_004135705.1 Alloteropsis semialata | reverse complement strand
CCCTAACTTGCTAAAAGGGTAATGAGAAAGCTACCCAACATTGGATGCATTGCTAATGTCAATTTCGGGAGTGTTAACAGATTTCTGACATGAGATTCAAAAATTCATATCTGCAGTTCTATTAACCCAAAAATTCTCATCTTTTTCCAGAAGAGAGCTTATGTAATTGTCTAAATCTTTTGTATTTGGTGATCAAGCTGGTTCCAATTGGAAGAAGGTTAAATTTGCAAATTCCTAACTGTCTGTCCTGCTGGAATTTTCAGCAAGCAGGGTCAGAGTAAATCGAGCATAACTTTTGTTGTCTTGCTCCAAAAGAGCTAAATTTTTGACACAACCCAGATCACAAAATTGTGCACAAGTTTGGTATTCATGACCCCTTTGAAAAACATCATTTTCTAGGAGTAAAACTGAGGACAAGCTGATTGCTCAAAGCTGAAAACAGCATATTCACATAGATGGTTCTTCCATACTAGTAGCATATATTACAAGATCCCTAAGATAATTTACATCACCTACTAGTGGCATATCTTACACTATCCATGAATAATTTACATCATCCATTCAAGGATTACATTCATGGATACAAAAGAGAGTCAGTCCCCTAAAAACATCATCTAGTCGGAGTCAACGGGGTAAAGCTCCTCCGGATCCTCCTCGTCATCGGACCCATCATTTCCACCATTAGGAGGTGGCGCCTGGTTCACTGAGCCTTCTCCATCGGACATGTCAGGATCATTCAGCACAACAGGCTCCCCTGAAACGGTGTCCAGGCCTGACTCGCCCTGCAAGGGTAGCTCTGGAGGCACAGGCGCTGGTGGAGGGTGCTGCAACTCCTCAATCACTCCCTGAGCGTCATTGAGGTCATCCTCCAAGAGGGCCACTAACTCGTGCTGCCCAACTAGCTCCTCATTGAGGTGGTGGACTTGGTGATCCAAGCCCCTGACCTGATCAGCTAGGGCCTGAGCTGCTGCTGCCACCAAACGGTTCTGGTGAACGAGTGTCTCAATGAGATCAGCAGATGCTCTCCCATAGTCAACCAAAGCATTCATGTTAGGGTCCTGGACTTGGGCCCTGCTGTCCCACCACAATATGGCATTTCCAGGCCGTGGTGGAAACAAGGCGGCAGGAGTGTCGTAGAGCTGCACCTGATGTTGGTGCCCAAACAGCAGCAAGGCATGTTGTGCCGCCAGCTCACAACCGGACAAAAAAGCGTGGGCCCGAGTGGACACCACCAAGTCTTCCGGCCTTATTTCAGGTGGGCTCGGAATGGTGACTGTGACCTCAAACTGCATGACATTCCACTCGACGCGGTGCACCCCGACATAGCGAGGCGGCTCGGTGTACCCGCAGCGCTGCACCGTCTCCCACAGAAGCGCGGGAAAACCCCCCAAGTGGAGGCACGTGGAGTGGTAATGCCCTTGCTCGTCAATGTGCATTGTACGGTTGCTAGGACCGGCCATCTGAAAGAATTGAACCAAAATAGAGTTTAGCCCAACGTTTAGCTACGAAATGACATAACTCAAAATGGACAGATTCTGTACTGAACTTCAATAATTCACAACTCAAAATTGAGCAATCCAAAAATCATGAAATTTCACCAGAATGTTTCTAGATAAGTTATCTACAATTTTGGTATTCTAGGACAAGGCTAAATACATCAATAACATGTTCAAATCCTTAGAGTTTGACAATAGGTGCATGCTGGAATTTCAGCAGAACAGAGAGGTAGTAAAAAGACTATATCTCCCTATCCACTAGGCCAAATGACCTGAATTTTTGGAAGGGAACAGATACACAAATTTGGAACAACTTTCCTATTCATGAGTTTCAGAGAAAACATCCCTAAGACAGGCCAATCCCAGCATTTAGCAGAATGGTCAGATTTGGACAGAAACTAACCAGATGGTAAAACAATCATAACTCTCAATTGGCTGAGCCAAAAATATCGAAATTTTCACAGCAGCTGGATAAAAAGATTTGGAACAACTTTTCTAATATGAACTTTTGTAGCTGATGTGATCTTGTTGGTCGAAAAATTCATACCAACAGGGAAGTCTAAAAGACAATCTAGGATATCGTTAGTGAGTGCAAAATTTCCTTTTGGTCACCAACCTTACATTCGTCCCTTAACCCATAGTTTAGGTATTTTTTGCATTAACATGATGCATGCATGATCAACCTATTCGTCCTCACAAAAGAAACAATTGCCAAGTAACCTTGGTCTTACGCGGTTAGTCACGGTGGCACATAAATACGTCTCTCCTTATAATAACTAGTCGAAATTCTATCGATCACACATCCTAGGGTTCCGTGGTTAGTGTACCTGCAGAAAATTTTCATCACTGAACCGTTTGTGCCAGCACTCACAAACAGCCCCCATGTACCTCACGCCACATGGGTGACGCATATGCGGTTTCCCACATATGATGACCACACTCTGTTGCTTACTATAGAAGCAACAGTTCAACCAGTAAATTAAAAGCACTACAGTCATTATAACACCGTGAAGATGTTATATTGACTGCACCCCAAGTAGGCCACTGCTTGGGAAACAGCGTCCAGTAATCACACCCTCTGGCGATGGGCGACCATTACTTACCTGGAGTCGTCGGTACAGAAAAGTAATGTGCTGGAAGTCAGTAATATATATATACCATATAAGCCACCTGAAGACTACCCATATCAACCCTAGGGCTCACGTTCTAGTATTTTCAACCCTAGCGTAACCAACGAGGTTTTCAAAAGTCCAGTTTAAGTTTTGCAATTCAAGAAAACATTTTTAAGATTCGTCATACCACCCGCTGCCTATTTTTCGGCTCTGATACCAGCTGTAGCAGACCGCCCCAATCAATCCGGCTTAAGAGCATGGGACTAGTATCACAGCAGTGCTCCACGCCCCTAAGCCAAGTTAATCGTGCAATCCGTCGGATTCCTTCCCGATTACACCACATTTTTCTCTCGACCGAAACGAAATAGCAGCAGTCCCACTCGAAGATGGGCTCAGGCAGTACAACTCATCGCAAATTTTACAACACGGGGTTCACATAGATAATTATACAAATACAGTGCATAT
The DNA here is from genome assembly GCA_004135705.1 of Alloteropsis semialata. Lineage (NCBI taxonomy): Eukaryota > Viridiplantae > Streptophyta > Magnoliopsida > Poales > Poaceae > Alloteropsis > Alloteropsis semialata. The sequence continues at coordinate 46,303,818 of CM014276.1, read as the reverse complement.
GTTTTAATTATTACAAACCAGAGTTATAATACAGCGGAAGTCTAAACGTCGATTACACAAACATCACATGGAGCCCTCATATGACATTTAATTCCCGCGGCCTGAGTCGGACTCAGACGGCCCCCACTCGACTGTCCAACCATCAGGGAGCACACCAGGCCAAGTCAACGCAGCAACAGGGTCGTAACCATCCACATAATCTGAAAAAGATAGCCACAAGCAAGGCTGAGTACTAATTACTCAGCAAGACTTACCCGACAAGGTTAAATACTAGACATGCAAGACTTTCTGGCTGAGGGGTTTGTTTTGCCAAAAGCATCTATCGGTTGATCCCTATTTTCAATATTTTAGCCAAGTTTTAAAGTGAAACTAATCATGACTAAGTTTGCCAATCTATCCAATACAATCAGTGTCGAAAAACAATTGATTAGCCAATTATCAATATTTCTCATCTAGCAACACTTCCAAAACCCATTGGCCAAGTCACTGATGTGCGACAAGCGATCAAGCAGCTTCATGTAACCGCGAAAGACGGACAACTCGAGTTGATTTTTAACCATGCATGGGACAACCTAATCGTACGACCCGTGAGAGACACCCCGGACCTCACGAGGCAACCGTTCCCATCTCTCCCTGCCATCTGCCATCGGGACCACTCCACCTGAGTGCACGCCCCAACGAACCCCAGGTGCCCGAGGCAAACCTGTGCCGCGGCCACTGCTACACTCGCCATCATCCCCCTCGCCCAATGGAGTGGATATGTCCGTCAGACGTCAGTTTGAATCAAGTACTAGGTTTACCAGTTTACCACATTTCCCGGCATACGATTAGTACCTTCAAAAGCTTGACCAACAACGCCACACACTCAATGCCTTAGCCAACACTTCTCTGTGCAAACGGGGTGTTCACCCAAACAGGAATACCGCACAAGCCCCGCTTGCCGAATCTTAACAACTGATAATAAAGGAAAACCTATATCTCGCGAGTGACAAGGCAATCACTCGACTTCTACCGATCCTAATTAAGCATGGCAGTCTAAACGACCTACACATACTAGTATTAGGACATAGGTACCTAGGGATCATGCAACTAGGGTTTCATTCAACTCCTCAAAAATGTAAATGCACAAATTAAGGCACAAAGTAAAGAGGGTTAGAATTAACAGCGGGTTATGCTCCGGGGCTTGCCTTCCTGATCACCGCTGGCCTTGGGCCCTTCCGAACTTTGGTTCGGGTCTTGTGCAGCAGCAAGATTCAGCTCGGCAGCAGCTTGTTCGTCCTCGTGCTCGACCTCAATCTTGTACACTCCGTCAGTAAGGGTTTGCTCTACAGGAAAATGCGAATGCATGAGATGCAGCAATGCACGAGAAACAATCACAGAATAACTGCAGCAATTCACTAATACATCACGTGGCAATCATTTACGGAATATACACAATTAAGAAGCTCACAAATAAAGCGGGGTGGGTTGCTTTTAGTTGCTAATTAAACTTAATTCAATTCTGAAATAATATATAAAGAAATCTTATTAACTCTTTTTAAATGTGTTATAACCACTTAACTTATTACATAAGTTAAACAAAACATCTATAAATAACCACTAGTAATACAATGGAGTTTCAATTACTAAATCTAACATTCAACATTCCTGGTGAAAGTGGAATTCATTCAAAGGCAAAGCAAAGTCAACTTGATGATACAAGGGTAAGTGATGAAGAAAGCTAAGGTGCAAATTGCTAGGGTGAAGCATCTAGTATCCGGGGTGTGTTCGAAGTATCATATTCAAGTCTCATCAAGAAAAGCAATGCAATGCATATATATGTTATGATTGATAAAGAGGGTGACCTAAGGATTAAAGTGAACTCAAATATAAGTTATGAAAAATCCTAAGTCACTAGCTCAAGGTGGATATGCTCAGTTGAAGATACAATGTTGAAAAGCCCTCAAAGAAGTGATTGATCAAGTAATGGCATGATCATTGACATACAAGCTCAAGTAGTTGAATTATGATTTATCTTATGTCTTGAGTATAGGTATGCCGTACTATCAAGAGGGATGTAACATTGGTTGAATGACAATCTCCAAAAGTGCTCAAGTGAACCCTTGTGAGTTTAACCATGAGAGATTCTAACTTAGTGGGGGTTCCCTGGGTAAACCGGTTTTACCAGTTAAACCGGTTTATGTGGCCTGAGCGTCTAACGGCTAGTTTGTTTGAAATCCGGTGAAACCGGTTTTGGTAACCGGTGAAACCGGTTTTCTCTGACAGAAAAACGGCTAGTTTTTGGTGGGATGGGTATTTATACCATGAGCTCCTCATTGAGGGGCTGCTGGTTCTTTGGCGTCCCTTGCATATTCCTGAGGCCAGCTGAGCTCTCCCCAACCTCTTTTTGTGAGATTTGAGCAATCCTTGTGAGATTCTTGAGTTGGGTTGAGAGAGTGACTTGTGTGTGAGCATTGGAGAGCAATCTATTCCTTGAGCACTTGTGGTTTCGTCGATTAGCTGTTGAAGCATTTGTTACTCTTGGAGGTTCTTCCTCCTAGACGGCTAGGCGTTGCCCGGTGAGCTACCGAAGTGTGTGGTGAGCCACGGGATCGTTTGTGAAGGTTTCACCTCGCCTCCACAAGGGAAGAGGTCACTTAGTGGAAGGAGGAGATAGCTTGACCTTGGGTGGTCGTATAAGCTTCCTCAACGGAGAGTAGGATTCACCGTGCCTTGGTGGCTGCTTGGTGCGAGCGGTGAATCCGAACTTCGGGAGAAAAATCTCTTGTCTCTTGGTTTGAGCTTTTTCCTCATATTGTCTTTTCTAGCATATTACTTGTGCTTCCGCTTTGATCTACTTTGGTGTGCTTGAGCTGTGTGCAGGAGCTTCATTGGAACACTTGGAAACATCCCTGGAAGCTTCACACCATTTGTGGTTTGTGCTAGAATTCGTAGAGGGGAAATTTCACTTGTTGGTGTCATCTGTGTGAAACCGGTTTTTTCGGTTTTCCAAACCGGTTTAACCGGTTTGTGGGCTGACTGTTGGATTTAGTTTTGTATTTTTTCAGATACGCCTATTCACCCCCCCTCTAGGCGACATCAAGGTCCTTTCAATTGGTATCAGAGCTTGGCTTCACATCAAAGCTTAACCGCCGTGAAGAAAAGATGTCGATTGAGGTATAATTTGAGCCACTTGAGCTCGATGGCTCAAACTATGCTTCTTGGTGTGGTAATGTTCATAATGCACTCAGAATAGTAGATCCTATACTTGAACATATCTTAGTTGCTAGCATTCTACCCCTTGAGTTTGATTATGACAACTTTGTTTTGTCAAAACTCACTCAAAAGGAGTTAGCATGCGTGCAACTCAATGCTTGACTTCTTGCGAAGTTCTGTTTGTTAAGATTTATGGGATATCATCTCTAGCCAGAGAGAAATCCGAAGAAATGGACATCTCATTTGGACTCTCATCAAGGATATATTTGAAAATCCGGAAAGTGATGATGAAGAGGAAGAAGTCATGGAATCACCTGAGAAATGCTCATCTACATCAACAATATCTTGTGAGCCTCAGGTGACTCCATCTACGGAGCAAGAGAGCAACAAAGTGCAAAACTTAGTTCCTGTGCAGGAACCGGTTTCACCAGTTTGCAACCCCAGAAAAATCGGTTCTGCCAGGGAGACCAAGTGCAGCTCTGCTCAAGGCACAAGCGATGACTCAAGCAAGGCCTCCACGTCAACATGTTCATCTTCCAGTGATGAAAGCATAATGTGCTTGATGACCAAGAAGAAGGAGCAAAAGGAAGAAATAGCAGTCTGCCTGGAGGAACCGGTCCAACCGGTTTCCGGAACCGGTTTGACCGGTTCTGCCCAGAAAAATGCTCCCGAGTGTGCTCAAGACATTCCAGCTGCAAGCGTCACTCCGTCAACTTCAGGTACATCATTATTCAATGATAATGGGCCTAAATGTTTTATGGCTTGCAGAAAGAACAAGAAGACCAAGAGAGATGAATTCCATAGAGTTGGAACCATCAAGGCTCTAACTCAAGAACTTGAAAAGCTCAAGTTGTCATATGCCTCCTTGGTCAGTAAGTATGAAATCTTGTCAAAGGATTATGCTTGTGCTACTGATTTATCTACTTGTGTAGCATCCTTAGAACAAGAAAAACAAGTGCTTGGTTCTCAACTTGAAAAGCTCAGTAGTGAGCATATGGCTTTGCAAGCAACTCACAAAGAACTTGAGTGTTCTCATGAGAAGCTTGTGGAATCATATGCTGTGCTAAACATTGCTCATGAGGTTGTACTAACATCGGTAAAACATCTTGAACCTCGTACACACACATGCACATGCTCTCACATCAATTCTATTTTATTATGTGAAAAACCGTGTTGCTCCCAAGCAACCAAATATTGTGGTGAGCATGTTGTTGTAGAGTCTTGTGATGATCTCCTTGCTGAAGAATTGGAAGATTTGAAGCAAGAAAGAGAAAAGATCAAGAATGACTTGGTCAAGCTTAAGGGAAAGAGCCAAGTGCAACCTTCTCAAGATAACCGTGAACACATGGTGAATAAGCTTGAGAAGGGATCAATAGTCACTGGTTTAGTCCCTAAGCATGACAAGCAAGTCAACAAGAACAAGACTCAAGAAATGAGGAAAAAGGGGCTTGACCACATACAATGCTTTGAATGCTCAAACATGGGGCATTATGCATCCATGTGTCCCATCAAGCTTAAAGGCAAGACAAATAAGCAGAGAGGATCCAAGAAGAGGGCATGCTACAAATGCAAGCAAGTTGGACACTTGATTGATGCATGTCCTTTGAAGAAGATGGAGCTGCCTGTGCAAAACCGGTTTAACCGGTTACAGGAACCGGTGAAACCGGTTCTGGCTGGGGCAGCAGATCAACTTCTCAAGAAGTGCGATCAAGCTATATCCTCAAGCAGAAAGGGTAGCAAGGGACAAGTGATCAAAAAGAAGAGCAAATCACCAACTAAGATCAAACACCGGATTTGCTACACTTGTCGCTCAAAAGGACATTTGGGTAAGGATTGTCCTAATGGTAACATTTCCAAATTTGATCTTGTCCATTATAATTTTGATAGGCTTGGGAATGACAAAGTTGGTACTTATGCTACTAGAGTGATTAGTTCACCTCAAGCTAGCCTAAGAGCCATTTGGATTCCCAAGCATCTTGTGACTAACCCTAAGGGACCCAACATGGCTTTGGCAAAAGAGTTCTTGCTAGACCTACAGGAGAAAAGAGATGCATTGGGTTTTGGCAAATGAAACATTTTTTGTGAACTCCATCAACTTGCCAAAGCATTACTAGAACTACATATCATTTCCAATGACATCTCGGTAACGTATTCTAATTGGTTGACTTATACATATTCCTCTTTGTGAATACAAGTATATCATCTTTGTTATGGATGCTTGGATATGTCTAAGTCACTTATCTCTACTATTTGTTCCCCGTATGCCATAAGATGCTTCTAATGGCTTTCTAGTAGAGCATATTACTTTGAAGTGCAGGAACATAAGATATCAATGAAGAAAGAATTTCTTGGATCATGTAAAGATATATTTCCACTCATATGTGGGCTGCCAGGAAAAACCGGTTTCACCGGTTTGGGAAACCGGTTATACCGGTTCTGGCCCAGTAAGCTGAAATGAAGTTCCGGCAGCCTCTGTCCTGTATCAGAAGTTCCGGCCCAAAAGTCCGGTAGCCTCTGTCGCGTGCCAGAAGTTCCGACCCAAAAGTCCGGCAGCCTCTGTTTTGTGTCAGAAGTTCCGGCGCAATAAATACCAGAAGTTCCGGCAGAGGTTTGATTGTCAAGTTACATCTAATTTGGAATTCTACAAGAAATTCATTTAGCACTTCCATGGCATACAATTCAAACACTATCTTTGTGGTAGTAAGCACTCTTGGCACCATCTCAATAAATGCAATTTATTTATGTGCCGGGACCAAATTGTGAGATAAGCTCCTCAAACTCATTAAATTGATCAAGTGCATGTGACATGGTATTCAAATACATGATGCACCTATTTAGGGGGAGATTATCCTACAATTTGTGTCCTAGAGACTAACATTTTCTTTTAGTGATTTTGTAGTCTCGTTTGTGAGAGTTTGTCTCTCTTGAAGCAAGCTATGCTTTTTGTTCAAAATTGGTAAAAGTGTATCTATCTCTTTTTGGACAATGATTTATCTTGATAAATAGCTGCTTGCCATAATATAGATTAAATTCCTTTGCTTGGCTTTGTGACAAGATTGATGCATATGAGATCGCTTTCCATCCATATACACATGTGCATCAAGAAAAAGGAATTTAACCTATATTGTGAAGTTTCATCTTTTAGTGATTCATTATGCCTCTCCAATTCAAAGGTCACTAAATGATGAAAATAGGTCTTGTGCTATTTAATGCATTTCTCTTCTATGGTGTTTGAAAAAGGGAAATCATAAAGAAGAAAAGGCATTTGGATTATATTGACAATGCACAAGTCTTGTGATATAAATCTTCACCAACGTGAAGAAAGGACTAGCTAGAGGCCAAGGTATGTTTTCTTGACTCGTGTTTTTACATTGAGCATCTAGGCCTCATATCCATGCTAGTGTGTGCATTCTTGCATGTAACTCTCTCAAGTCTCGTTCCTTGTACCTATTAGATGTTTGGTAAATTTCTTCTTTAAAATTGACTAAATGTCAAATGTTCCATAAAAACGGTGAAAGGAATATGCTAAACATTCTAATATGGTTCTTGACTTGACTTTGTTGCATGCTTGTGTGACATAGGATAGAGTTTGAAAAATCCAACTAGCATGATAGGACTTGTGTGTTTTTGAAAAATATTTGGTTCTTGGTCTTTGTGACCTAATCAATCTGTTTGTGACTATTGTTTCCCTTGATTGATTGATGGCTAGTCACAAATGGTGAGATTTTCCTCAAGTCCATAAAATTCTTTATCTTTCCCAACTCCCTTGGAAGAATCAAGGAGGTTTGTTGAATATTGAAAAATCTCAATCTATCTATGCTAAATCAAGTTCCTGATTCAATCCCAAGGCTTTATATCTCATCAAATCAGGATTCAAGAGTAAATGAGATCAAAATCAACTTTTCTGGTTTTCTGGCAAAAACCGGTTTCACCGGTTTTGGCCGGGTCCACTCAACCTTATCTCTTTACCTCTAGAAGTTACCCCTTCACCCCCATTCACTTCCAAACAGACCAGGCCCGACCCCTCTCTCTTTCCCCTGCTCCTTTGGCGACCGAACCTTCCCCATGGCGATTTGAAGGTCCAAGTAAG
>CM014276.1:46264027-46292659 GCA_004135705.1 Alloteropsis semialata | reverse complement strand
GTGATGAATGTTTTTGTTTGTGTGTTGACTGGGTAGAACCGGTTACACCGGTTTGGTAAACCGGTGAAACCGGTTTTGGTCTGGGCAGTGCACAAACATCTTCTTTGAATTCTGTGATATGCATGTCATATTTTATTTCAAATCATGTTATTGTTTATATCAATTTTTGTGTATTGGATCCATGATGCTTAGAAATAGGGGAGCTCCCATGTTTTTCTCTTATATGTGCATTTGGCATGTGAGGCCAAATTTTTTGAAATTTCATTCAAAGAACACATTAAGGGGGAGCTCACAACTGATCTAAGAATTCTTTAATGATTATTTAATTTTGTTTGTAAGCTTTAATCGAGTTGTCCTCAATCACCAAAAAGGGGGAGATTGAAAGTGCATCTAGGACCTCAAGTAGATTTTGGTGAATTGAGTGACAAATCGATTAAAAGACTAACTTGTTTGTTTAAGTGCATGAGCAGGGATCTATTCTTATAGTTCATTTACAGTTTATATGCTCATGATATATATGTGTTTATTAATCAAAGCAAGCAAGTATGATCCCATGATTTCTAGAATGTTGAAAATGGCATGTCATTGGTATTCATGATGGAGACATAGTTCTATGATGGTCTCTAATTGCTTAAGATGGACAGTCATTAAAATATTGGGATGATAGTTTCAAAGAAGTATGCTTGGATCATTATTGGTCTCATGCCAAGAATGGTTTTTGGACAAGGCATGAGACACTATCACTATGATGAAGATAGAGATCCATGGATCAGTTGAGAAAAGAAGAATTATTGCATAAGATTGGATATTGCAATAAGATTGGATAGTGCAAGACTTCATGTATGAATGATAAAAATGACATGAGCATATGTGTTACATATTGGTCTTCAATTGGAAGCTTGCATTATGTGGGATATTCTTTGTCAATCAAGAACAAGCATTTGAAGATTCTTTCAAGTGGAATTCATTCAAAGGCAAAGCAAAGTCAACTTGATGATACAAGGGTAAGTGATGAAGAAGCAAATCGAGATGACTAGAGTGAGGGACTAAGCAAGCTAAGGTGCAAATTGCTAGGGTGAAGCATCTAGTATCCGGGGTATGTTCGAAGTATCATATTCATGTCTCATCAAGAAAAGCAATGCAATGCATATATATGTTATGATTGATAAAGAGGGTGACCTAAGGATTAAAGTGAACTCAAATATAAGTTATGGAAAATCCTAAGTCACTAGCTCAAGGTGATATGCTCAGTTGAAGATACAATGTTGAAAAGCCCTCAAAGAAGTGATTGATCAAGTAATGGCATGATCATTGACATACAAGCTCTAGTTGAATTATGATTTATCTTATGTCTTGAGTATAGGTATGCCGTACTATCAAGAGGGATGCAACATTGGTTGAATGACAATCTCCAAAAGTGCTCAAGTGAACCCTTGTGAGTTTAACCATGAGAGATTCTAACTTAGTGGAGGTTCCCTGGGTAAACCGGTTTTACCAGTTTTTGGAACCGGTTAAACCGGTTTATGTGGCCTGAGCGTCTAATGGCTAGTTTGTTTGAAATCCGGTGAAACCGGTTTTCTCTGACAGAAAAATGGCTAGTTTTTGGTGGGATGGGTATTTATACCATGAGCTCCTCATTGAGGGGCTGCTGGTTCTTTGGCGTCCCTTGCATATTCCTGAGGCCAGCTGAGCTCTCCCCAACCTCTCTTTGTGAGATTTGAGCAATCCTTGTGAGATTCTTGAGTTGGGTTGAGAGAGTGACTTGTGTGTGAGCATTGCAGAGCAATCTATTCCTTGAGCACTTGTGGTTTCGTCGATCAGCTGTTGAAGCATTTGTTACTCTTGGAGGTTCTTCCTAGACGGCTAGGCGTTGCCCGGTGAGCTACCGAAGTGTGTGGTGAGCCACGGGATCGTTTTTGAAGGTTTCACCTCGCCTCCGCAAGGGAAGAGGTCACTTAGTCGAAGGAGGAGATAGCTTGACCTTGGGTGGTCGTATAAGCTTCCTCAACGGAGAGTAGGATTCACCGTGCCGTGGTGGCTGCTTGGTGCGAGCGGTGAATCCGAACTTCGGGAGAAAAATCTCTTGTCTCTTGGTTTGAGCTTTTTCCTCATATTGTCTTTTCTAGCATATTACTTGTGCTTCCGCTTCGATCTACTTTGGTGTGCTTGAGCTGTATGCAGGAGCTTCATTGGAACACTTGGAAACATCCCTGGAAGCTTCACACCATTTGTGGTTTGTGCTAGAATTCGTAGAGGGGAAATTTCACTTATTGGTGTCATCTGTGTGAAACCGGTTTTTCCGGTTTCCCAAACCGGTTTAACCGATTTGTGGGCTGACTGTTGAATTTAGTTTTGTATTTTTTCAGATACGCCTATTCACCCCCCTCTAGGCGACATCAAGGTCCTTTCACCTGGTTGCTGTACATGTTTGCAAAATTATTTTTACCACAAGAAAACTATGTATTAAATAAGCACTTTCTAACTAGTTCTTACCAAATAAAGCCTAGAAAATACATTATCATAAACATCACTTAAGGTAATCATGTTTCTGTGTTCTTGACAGTTAAACATATTTTTCAGGAATTTTCCAGCATTTTACCTATTTATTTCCTAATTTTCTTAACAGCCCACATTTAACACCAATTAGAAAAATTATAATAAATTCTACAAAAATGTTATGCAGCTGAAATTTTTACTACAACTACTATTCTACCAGAGGCATTTTATGTGAAGTTTTCAGATTTTTATGAGTTGTATAGAATATTTGGTGATTTATCCATTCTCAACTAGTTATAACCAACTTAATTCCAAATCTACCAAACTTATGCATAAACTGTGGCCAATGTATACCCAACTCAACTCTACTGATAACAACAGATCCATCAAAAGTGGTTTTGCATTTTTAGCACATTCCTATGATTTATAAAGCAATAAACATCCTCTCAAGCATATCTTCATACATTCAAAAATACATTAGGAATCACACAGATTATACATGCATGTGATACACCACTGGAAAGATAATTTCTCAAGGATTCTAGAAAGTCCAAGTTTGTGATTTTTTGATTTTTCTGTGATTTTTGGTGATTTATTGAATCTCAGCCGAAATCAAAAGAAAGAAACTCGTGAATAGTGAATATGTATTTACATCCGGGTCCTCGGGAAAGAAAAATAATTGCGGTCAGGTCCTTTCTTCACATATAGGTCCTCAGAATCTTGTCAAAACCCCCTGCAAGATCCAAGAATCACAAAAAGGTCCAGAATATTTATGGATAACCCCCTACAAGATCCAATCCTTTACCTCCAGGCCCTTCTTCTTCCTCCGAACAGAATCACAGGGCTCGGCTCGGCACAGGGGCTCCGGCCGGTGGGAAAGGGGGCCGGCGCCGGCCCTCCTGGCCCCAGGCGCGCGGAGCAGAGGCTCCGGTGGCCCTTCCCCCGGCCTGGGGAAGCTTCAGCCGGCGAGGGCCTTGGCCGCCCTGCTCTGTCCACGAGCGCCGACGGCAGTAGACGAGGCCGGCGGCCGAACAAGGCCCTGGTGGCCGGTTTAGGTGGGGAAAGGGGTTGGGAAGGATCCTTGGATCATGAGGAACGTCTCTTGGAGCTTGGATTGGAAGGAGGAGGCTTGTAGAGTTACGATTTTGAAGGATGGTGGAGCTCGGCCATGTTTAACAATGGTGGACGAAGAACTCCGATTCCACGACGCCTGAGCAATGGCGGAGGAAACGGAGCGGTCGAGGGCGGAGAGGGCGAGGTGGAGGAGTGAATGGTGGGGTTAATTGGAGGATGGTGGATTAGGGGGGGTGAATTCGACCGTGAAGTACCGAGGTTCGTAACTGCCGTCGGAAATCGAGCTCCCTTATCCCTCCAGCGCGATGGCCAGCGCAACAACCACCTGGCATGGCCACGGGGCTCACAAATGGCATGGACGCGTGGCTGCCAGCTGGACGTACGGCGAACGGCGTCGACGACGCCGAGGTGCCCCCTGCTCGGCCTCCACCGAAGCAAACCGGTCAGACCGGATTCGGTCGCCTCAATGAGTGACGAGTCCGTCTTGTCCTCGATTTTCCTCCCAATTTTGTGTATAAACTTCACGATCGCCAAATACAAAAGTTGTAGACCATTGATCAAGCTACAATTCTTAGAAAGGGAGTTCTAGCATTTGAGCAATGGTTTGAAAGTTACGGGGCGAAGAATATGGTCAAAAAGCAATACCCGCGACACATGAAATGACGATCGAATGAGTTCAAAATCGAATTTCGAATTTTCGTTTGAACTTTCCCTACTCATTTGAGTTCATATACATGTAGTTGGCATTATTTGCGATATTTTGGCATAAGTTTTGTGTTTTGACTATTTTGGTTATTCCGGTTGACTGAGTCAACACATGCACACAATTATGCACAAACACTACAATTATGAAATGATGCATGTCATAATGAGCTTAATTAATTTAATTAAGGGTTTTAATTACATTAGTGACACCAGGGTGTCACAAATATCGTATATTATTTTTTAGTAGCATGGTAATTTTAGGTCCTATGTCTAAATGAAGCTTTATTTGTATCCATTTAATTCTTTAGTAATTGTATGTGATTCATGCTAATAAAAATATATATAATATTTTTAATAATCATACTAATAAAAATATATAATATTGTGTTTAATTAGTTTGTATCTATTTAGTTATTTGTTAATTCTATTTGGCACATACTTTTTATTTAGCTAGATCCAAATTCATACACAAAACAACTATTAATTTCTTTATTTTTATTCTGAATGTAGCTATGTATTTATTGTATTTGATATAGACTCTTGAGTTAATTGCTAATTTATATTGTTTTTTAATTTTTAGTTTATCTATTTACTAATCGTATTCAATATACACTCTTTGGTCAAGTGCTAATTTTTATTTATTTACTAATCGTATTCAATATACACTCTTTGGTCAAGTGCTAATTTTTATTTTTTATTTCAAATTTAACTATTTACTAATCATATTTTACGTGGATACTTTGGTGCTAATTTATTGATTTTTATTCTAAAATTAACTACTATTGATTGTTTTCAATAAGGAATTTTTTAAAATAACATAGACCGATAGATCATCAGAACAGTGTATATTGTTTCCTTTTTGGATTCATAAATCTAGGTTATCTACGTTTGCTACAAAGCGTGTCTGGCCAAATTTCTTTGTCAACAAATTTGGTGGGATACTATTTGCACTAAAAAATCTTTATACCGTGAATTAAGCGTAGCTTAGTTGTTTATGTTCCTTGTGGTGGAATCTGTCTACCGGTCCGAGTTCCTAACTCGGCACAGGTGTCGCACAGCGAGGCGTCTGTGGTGACTTCGTCAATCTCAAGATCGGGACATCAGGCCAAATCTTTCGGAGATGCTCATAAGGGTAGAGTTTAAGTGCATATATTCATAGGGGTGAGTGTGCATATGTGTGTGAGTATCTGTGTCTGTACCGGTGTTTGAAAAAAATCATAATCCAACTCTAATGAATTGATTATCCTATCTTTTTTCCTTGTATGCATCTGCCTGGAGATTATCCGATATATTTAGTGGCAATATGGGATTATCCAATAAAGGGTCTAGTGATTGGATACATCAGCATGCATGTGCACGTGTGTAAAAACACGTTAATTTCTTGAATTTCTTCTTTTGCAACACCATCTGGCTTAGGGTAGCATCCTTTGATTCCATCCATTTGCCCATATGGCAGAGCACCTAACCTACTAAATCACACAGTTCCAAAACAATGCATCTCATACGTGCACGTAGCTTTTGTGGCCTCCTTGACGTGGTTCACAACTGATCTATATGCTGCCATCGCCATCGATCGTTTCTATACTTTAGTCAGTCATATGCGCATGTCATGGCTAGTATATATGCATCACTTCAGCTGGTCATCAGCCGCACGCATGCAATTTTACCGTACCCCTGAATGGACGCATCATGCGGACATGGCTTCAGCCTTCAGCCACATCATTGCTCAATTTTCACAACTGGTTTGCTGCCTGCCCACTGTCAGCCAGAGTTTCACACATATCACGGATTGAATAGCTGCAAATTCAGACACGAAAACTGGTGTATCCTCTGTTTCTCTGAGATGCTCCCGTAAAAAAGTTGTGCATGAGTCATGGAAAGTCGCCAACTTCTGCCAACGTTTTGGCTCCGTCGACAACTATATATGCTGCTTCTTCGCACGGGCGGCACGGCCTTTACATGGCACATAGGAACCCTTCTGTGGTTACATCGTTCGTGCCACATGTGATACTTTTGCGTTGATCTTGCAGGACTGCTAATTGGATGCTTTGGAAGTTAAAAATAAATAAAAATCAGATCGATGTTTTATTTGCATCTTCATTTAGCGTTATAACCGTATTCAACGTGAACACTTGTTGCTCATTTAATTTTTTTTATTCCAAAATTAGCTATTACTAATCATTTTTATGAGAACTTTTAGGGGTAAGATAGACCTTTAGATATACATTAAATCCAATGGTGTATATTCTTCTTTTTTGGATTAATGTGAAAATTTCTAGGCCCTCTCGGCGAACGTGGTGGCTTCTAACTTTTACGGGTAAGGCAGACCGTTAGATATACATTAAATCCAACGGTGCATATAACATGATGGTTTCTAATTTTTAGCGGTAAGGTAGACCGTTAGATATACATTAAATCCAACGGTGTATATAACGTGGTGGCTTCTAATTTTTAGGAGTAAGATAGACCGTTAGATTTACATTAAATCCAATGGTGCATATTCTTTTCTTTTTTGGATTAACATGAGAATTTCTAGACCCTCTCGGAGAACGTGGTGGCTTCTGTTAATACAATACGGATTAACGTGGAAATTTCTAGTCCCTCTCGCCAAACGTGGTGGCATCTAACTTTAGGGATAAGGTAGATAGTTAGATATACATTAAATCCAACGGTGCATATAACGTAATGGCTTCTAATTTTTAGAGGGAAGGTAGACCATTAAATCCAATGGTGTATATACCGTGGTGGCGGGGTAAGGTAGACCGTTAGATATACATTAAATCCAACGGTGCATATAACGTGGTGGCTTCTAATCTAATTTTTAGGAGTAAGATGGACCGTTAGATATACAATAAATCCAACGTGGTGGCTTCTAATTTTAGGGGTAAGGTAGACCGTTAGATTTACATTAAATCCAACGGTGCATATTTTTTCTTTTTTGGATTAACGTGAGAATTTCTAGGACCTCTCGGCGAACGTGGTGGCTTCTTTTAACACTATTATATTAAGATAATAGATTAAGACTTTTTTTGGGGGTGGGTTTGGGGGGGGGGTACCAGATATTGTTAGGTAGCATAATTCCAATCCTACCATTTTTTCAAACAAAAAGTTATTACAATAACATACTGGAAAATTAAAGGTTAAATAATTAAGGCCTAACGACCGATGTCCACCTGATTTGTCAAGCAACTAACTCCGAATCATAGCAAAAATTGAACAACGACATGCAGATGTACTATTTAGCAGCCAAGTTGGAATGTGATACTACTCCATATGCTCTCAAATTCCAGAACATAAACTGCGTCATGTCATCCAAAAAAAAACTGTGTCATATCAACAATTAATCTATACTAGCTACTGGCGGTACTATGCAGATCCTACATGCTTTTTCATATCTATTTGTAGTTTCTTAATTTTGCATCGCACCTTCACGAGTATTTCATATGTGTTTAGTTGAAACCTAAAATCGACATAAGTATTCTTATCACTCCCTACACACATATAGAATGTATAAGTGGTTTGCATCTATAGTGATACCTCATGCAAATATATCTTACATTTCTTCCTTTTTCTATTAACAATTACAAAAGCGGGCAATTTAAAAGAATATAAAAGAGTATTTTTGTGATATCCTTATCTAAGTTGTTTTTAATAATAATGGAGGTGGGTAATTATGACAGAATCTTTTGTAATGTATGACAGATTAATTTTCGATGCAAATTTGCAGGGTTAATTTAGCTTAATTTTTATATTGGCATAAGCGGATAATTTGGATGAAGATTAGGAGTGTGCTTTAGAATATTTTTATGGTATCCTGGGTAATTTTAGCAAATAAAATTGATCCAACTGCTGTTATCGTGGCTAGAAGTTTTTTTCTTCTTATTTTTGATATGGATGTTTTGTTCTAGCACGTATCGTGAGAATTAATTTGGATGGACCGGCCAGCAGGGTTTAACTGATGATCGTCCCCTGGCAGATTACGGTACCAGTACAGCATTCCCTTCTCGGCTGCGGCTGGTTCCTTCCCTCGCGCTCTATAAATGAACGCGGCGGCCCTGGCAAAGGCTCCTTCAGTTGGTAGCCACCCAATTCTCTCCACTGATTCATCTGTCGATCGCGAGTCGCGACAGTCCTGACAAAGTTTCGATCTGCTTGTCGATCACCGCCGGCAGGCAACTATGAAGGTTAGCATAGGCAGGGCCGGGCTGTTCGTAGCTTATATAATTTAATTCGTAGACCTCTTCTTCACCTTCATCTTCAGAGCTCTGAAACTGAATCGCGTGACTGATCTCTCGCTCTTCCGCTTCGCCCTTGCCTTGCCCAGCAGAAGATCGTGATCAGGGTGTGCATGCCGTGCGACAAGTGCCGGTCCAAGGCCTTGGAGGTGGTCGCCAAAGCCGACGGTACGCGTGCATTTTCTACCACACAAGTTACCTATATGGCTATATGCATGTCTCCTCTGCTGCCCATGCTGGCTGGTGTGTAGGTGCGTGCTAACAGTTGCCAAGGTATCATCACCATGCACATGCAGGGCTGATCTCGGTGGCTATCACCGGCGACAACATGGACAAGCTGGTGGAGGTGGTCGGCGACGGCATCGACCCGGTCGGCCTGGCCAGCTGCCTGCGCAAGAAGGTCGGCTACGCCGAGATCCTGCTGGTGGAGGAAGTGAAGAAGGACAAGAAGCCAGAGGAGGCCAAGAAGAAGCCGGCGGAGGAGCCGGAGCAGCCGGCGGCGGTCGTGCACCCACAGCCACATTGCTGCCCCGGCTACTACTGCTACTGCTGCCCCCCGCCGCCGCCGTCGATGATGGTCTGCGAGTGCGAGCAGCCCAACAATTGCGTTATCATGTAAAACTATTGGTTGACTGGTTGATGAGTAACGAGAAGTGGCGTCTTTGAGGTATCATTTCGTTTCAGCTTTGCAAAAAAGACCGAAAAAAAAGGTGAAACAAGAAAAGAGAAGGCACTACTATATGTTTTTACAATGCTTAATTTGTATACGTGAGAGACAACCTTGAAAAAAGAAATGTCTGAACATGGGTAGTAGTAATTCACATATGTCGACATATTAACCTCTTATCACCTTTCATAGTACTTTGCATGTCGTTATTCTTCTCGTTTGCGTTGAGATTTGAGAACACCGTGAGGCAAGCACATGGCTGGCCGATTTGGTATCCAGCTCGGAAGCGGGAAGCCGATTATTGCCATCCATCCTCTCATGAGGACTCCTGCCAGAATCCGTCATTCCACCCAAACTGCGCATGTGTGTTATGCTCGCCGGTCGCTAGCTGCTAGATCTCGATCGATGGCCTGCCAACACTGTCATGGCACTGCGCGGTAGCCGAGTTATAGGGTTTGGCCGCCGTCCGTCCGAGTATCTCTTCTGCCTTGACTTTCCTTTCCGAGGGAGCCAACTGGATCCCGTCTCGCCTTTGCACGTTGCGTCTCTCATGTTCTTCGAAAAAAGATCGCCTCTTCATGGCTTGGATCCTTCCACTCCCGTGAGTGAACTCTAGAATGGAAGGCTATACAATCGTGGTCCAAATCTCCTCATAAAAGCATCCTCTGTAATAACAAAATTACCTTCATATATATCCTTCATACATACTACTATAATCCTCAAAATTAAATATACCCAGTCCACATTACCACAACTTAATAACTAGTACAAGTAGTACTATACTGCATGTGTGCCTTTAGTTAACCGTGAACCATTTGAAATATAGTCACTTCGTTTCAAATTATAGTTCATTTTAGGATTGTCATACGTCAAACTTGTCTAATTTTGACCAAATTTATAGAAAATATAAAATAACATATATACTTTAAAATAAATACAGTATCAGAACATATTTTATGGTTTGGTTCGATAAAACTATTTTGATGTTGTAAATGTTGATGCTTTCCAATAAAATTGGAAGTGACTTGAACAAAACCAAAGTTAGCTATAATTTGGAAGTACGAGTATAGGCCTTGTTTAGTTCGGTTGAATTCGATTGAATGCACTGTAGAAAAATGCATTGGGAATCGAAAAAGCAGAGAGGGGGCACGTTGTTCAATGGAATGTCTTTTGGTTGAATTGGTTGAATTGGAGGGAACTAAACAAGGCCTATATCTCAATTTCTCTGTTGTGTGGATCTCTTCTCGTAGTGGCGTAGCTAGGATTTAGAGGGGGTCCATGATGGGCTGAACAACATAGGGCAGTCTATATGCGATCATGGTTGCACCACATCTACTGTAGTTAAATCTCAGGGTGGTTCATGGCGACGGTGGTCCATCTGGATGTAATGCGCTAAAATATAGGTTGGTTCCTATGCAATGATCATGATGTCAGGCAACATATCTTTCTTTTTCTTTTTTCTTTTGTTGCGAATGAGACAACACATCTTTTGTAGTCAAATCCTTAGGGTGGTTCATGGTGTTGATAGTCCATGTAATGGGCTAAGATATAATGTGCCCCGTACGTATGCAATCATGGTTAGCTAGCCTTACTGTCTATGGCCCACCATGCCACCTTACCTTGCTCGGCCTCTCATGATGTAGGAGCCAGAGTTTATTTGCATGCAATATATATGTTGAAAAAAATATGTTTTCACTAATGGAGGTTTAATCTTCCGTCCTCTGTGTCCCAATATTCAGAAGTCTGTACCTCAATACTATATCAATTGCTTGCTTATTAACCGGAAAGCCTGCATTTGCACATGTGATTTGCTCGAGGTTGCTTCCGCATATGTGCGGCTCTGCGCTTATTATAGTGTAACCGGATCGTTGCCAGCGAGTACTATACTCAGGGGCGGAGCCACGTGGGGGGCGCGCAGGGGCTGCCCCCCCATGGTACGTAACATCCAAAGGATCTTCTACTCTAAATTCCAATGCTAATCACATTGATAGGCTTTTATGGGCCCTGTCAACTCACAATTAGCCCAACAGCCCAAACGTGAGTGTGAATACATGCGATTCATCTAACAGGCTTGCGTAGTTCTGCGTGCGTGCGTCTCTCGCGTTCTCGCACCTCACCCTCTCCCCTTGCCGAGATGTACGCCAGCACCGTTCGTTGGGAGCTACTGCCACTCGCCAACAGATAAGCCTCCTGTTGCAACTTTGCAGCCTCATACATAGCAAGTTAGCAACTGGTATGCTGGTGCTATTTCTGGGTTTGATAGGATAGCTAACGCATGGCCCCCCCTATGTCGAAATCCTGGCTCCGCCCCTGACTATACTATATAGTATAGCATGAGGAGAACCAACAACGTGCAAAATGCTGGCGTGTTTGTTAGCGTAGCTGCATGCATGGATGGAGATGGGTGAATCATTTGTGTTTTAACCACGTAAAGCCGGTAAAAAGCACACTGTAAAAGGTATACTGACAGCGATTTCTGGTCCGATTCAGTTGTCCTGCGGTTTGGCAGCATGATTGGATTTGCTTCTTCTGTACTAGATAGCCATCTTACAGTCATGTTGGTCTGTTGGTCCACACGATGTATATCCAAGTCCACGAGAAGTGATCGTATCGATCGATCAGGCTCCAATCATCGTAAGCAAACGAAGCAAAACGGAGAACGTGTACCGGAGACACAATCACACAAACCGTACGTGCCGTCGTTTCAGAAATCTCCGTCGTGTCCAACCACTATTGCAACCACCACCCACTCAGCCGAACGCACATAGTGGTAACTCTTTGGCCGGCCAAAAGGGTTTGGCAGCAGTCACGGCAGCAACCAATCTTCCTGTGATCTAGCTAGCTTAGCTAGCAGTAGCACACGTCCTGGGGAGCAAAAGGAAGTTTACAAGCTCACACTGTGGCCCGAAGAGGAAAAGGAAGTTTTGTGCGTACGTTCAAATTTGTGCAGCTTCTGGAAGTAACTTTTATACATTTTCCAGGCGCCGCAC
This sequence comes from Alloteropsis semialata, assembly GCA_004135705.1. Lineage (NCBI taxonomy): Eukaryota > Viridiplantae > Streptophyta > Magnoliopsida > Poales > Poaceae > Alloteropsis > Alloteropsis semialata. The sequence continues at coordinate 46,280,492 of CM014276.1, read as the reverse complement.
CGAAGGACTAACAGGAAGTGGTTACAGCACTGATGAAGAGCCAAGTGCTGTAAAGTAGATTCATTTGGCAAAAGTACGTGCGCCTAATCAATCACACGATAAGGATATACGAAAAGGTGTCATAATTTAATTTCCTCCCAAGGTCCAAATTGACATTTTCTATCCGATCAATATGATGTTTGTTGGATAAGGTACTGCTGCTTAAGAATACTACTGAGTTGGTCCCAAACACGAAATTTATTCGGAAAATCTCAGCTAATTAAACAAACATTCAGCGTAGTAGTCAAGCGCCAAGTTTTTAAACACAAGAAAAAGAAAACTCAACAAAGACATGTGGATGCAGCCAAAGAATCAACGGTTATCCTGTGTCCACTGGAAATCAAATGAAACATGGTTTTAGAAAAATGGCAACCGAAAAGAGTTTCGACAGTTCAGTTCCTAAACATTGCTTATGCTTAACCCACGGAATGTATAGAAAAGGCTAGCTTGTTGGTTTAGTTGGGATCGTCTAATTAAATTGCTTGGAATCTTCTTAGCACGTACCACTGGGTATCATTCATAGTGAGCGCAAAGTACATTGCCCTGGCCTACGGCAGCTACCTTACTGTATACGGCAGCAAGCACTTTGGTCGGTCTCCGGATGACCTTCTTGAGTACAGTATTATACTATATAGTAGTAAAAAACATAGGGAAAGCCATACGTATGTACCCAGTCGTGTTTAAGCAGTGGTTTGGAGGACAGGCCGGTTGCTAGATTCCGAATTAGTTTGGTGGTATTCGTCAATTTAGGAGTGGTGATCGATGGGCCTAATTATGATAGCGGGCCTGCTTGCTTCAGGCCCATTATAGCGGGCCTGCTTGTTTCAGGCCCATTTCTTACAGAAATGAAAGAGCCTCTTAAATGACGGGCTTCCTAGCCCCATGCGCTTTCAGCCCATAGAACTTACACGGTTGCATCCACTCGGCTATGCTAAGAAAATGTGAATTTGGGTTACCAAAAGTAAATAGAGTTTGAATTTGGGTTACGAAACGCCCATGTGCCCACGGAAGGCTCGCGTGCGACTGATTTGCGTGCCGATGAGGAAGAGGAGAAAGCATCGAGAAGGACAGAGACCAGAGGCTGATGGTTTGATGACTACGCACGCACCAAAGCGAGTGGTGACTGATCTATGCTAGTTTGCAGAAGCAGCCAACAGGAGGGCAGAGCGCTGTCGGGTAGGCTGTGATCGAGCGCGGGGGAGACGTGACGGACGAGTGAGCCGAGCCAGCCAGATCCCACGCGCTCCGTGCTCATCGAGCCAGTAGGAGCCGGGTCCATTTCCGATTTCCTTAAAAAGGTTTGCAATGACTTGACTTGACGAGACCCGAGCCGAGTCCACTGAGTCAACTGACGGCGATCATTTGTACCGTTGTGGATTCATTGTCATGTGTGGCAGACGGACCCACAAAATAGTACGACTAGTGAAGAAGACGCTGAGTACCCACCGCGATGCTTCATTCTCAAATGCGAGAGAAAATTTAATTCATTTGCTTTCGGCTAACGGACTCACGACACTAAGGGTCTTGTTTTTCTACCTTTACATAATTACATTAATGTCTGCAGTGCTTTCCCACATGTGTGGACTTCACCGGGCTTTTAATTTGTCTGGGCCTTGTTTAGTTCCAGTAAGTTTTTGCAATTCAACCAAAAGTAACGTATTGAAAAACGTGTCCTCCTCTCTGCAACATGCTTCCCAATCCACTTTTTCTATAGAAAATTTAACCAACTTTCACGAACTAAACAAAGCCCATTTCTTCCTCACATTCATTTCCCCTCCTACTTGTCTCTCTTATCTCACCTCTCTCATAGGTGGTGCAGGGCAAACAGATCCCATAACACAGTATCAATAGTGGAGAAGCCGTTGATTACGAACCACATGTTTCATTTTCTAGTGCAAGCGGAAATTTTATTTTATTTTACTAATGGACATTATGGACGCGCGACACTAAGAATCTTGCTTTTCCACCTCTATATAACCACATTAATGTCCGCTGTGCTTTCCCACATGTGTGGACTCCACCGGCCTTTAATTTGTCTTTTCCACACCAAGACTCGTCTCTTCCTCATGTTCATTTCCCCTCATGCTTCTCTCTCTTATCCACCTCTCGCATGAATTGTCGGTTGTGTACGGCAAACAGAGCCCACAACACTGTATGACTAGTGGAGAAAACTCCGAGTCAATCGAAACCAATCATATGTAGTTTTGTTTTTTGAAAAAAAGGTGAATTTACAGAATTGAAATTCTTTACTGTGATTCTTGAATGCGCGGGATATCGACCCGAAATGCTGTAAGATTCCTTAACCTGAAACGAGAACTCATCTATAGTCCCCCTTCAGTGCATGTCGGCCCGTTCATCGATCCATATGGCTATGTGTCGACTTTGCAGAGGGGACGACATGGGAAAGGTACTAGTCGCACCAGCAGGATTGCAGGAACCTCTAGTGGTAGGCGAGCTGCAAATTAAACGCTTGAATTTCACGGGTGGGGTTTTGTGTGAACACCCATGGCCATGATCGGTTTGAGTACGCATGTGCGAGCGGTCACCGGAGAAAGGATCGATCAAACGCATTAGGGCCCTTTCTCCGTACGTTTCTCTCGGCCGTGCGATGCTAGCTAGACCACACGTACGGCCGGCCAACATGAGAGATACTACTGATCCAACAATGTGCAGCTTGACAGTAGGCAGCCTATGGCCTGAGACTTTTTGCCAGCACTTGTGGCGCCTCATCTGCACCCTGATCACTATCATTTGCTGACCAAAGAGCAGAGTTTACTTCAGTTGGACACAGGAACAAAAAGGGTTTCAGTTATCTATAGACGTAATAAACAGTTTCTGGCAGCAGAACTAATAATTGATGGCTACCAAACTCCACATTGTTTGTTGTTTCTGTGTTACTGATTCAATTTCCAAACGCGAAATAGTTTCTTTGTGCTCCAACAGCTTGAAAACTCGAGACCCACAGTTTCTTGTGGGGGGATAAAAAGGCCCTTGATTCCTTGGCTTGCTTGCATGACGTAGTACTCCTGCATGCTGTGGAATTTGAAAGAGCTGTGGCATATGGCAGGCAACAAGTTCCCTCACACAGCACAGTGCAGAAGGGCATGAAGGGTTTAGTTGATGGCCCCCTGCCAAGCCAAATTACTACAGTAGAGTAGCTATTTCCCGGCTAGTTTCCCTGCCTCCCGCTCTATATAAGAGCGCGGCGGCCAGAGCTAAGGCCTCACAACAAGCGCTAGCTACATCAGTTGGGTAGCCACACCAGATTCGCCTCCACTGATTCATCTGTCGATCCCAACAGTAGGTAGTTCTGACAAGTTTCTTGCTGATCACCGCCAGCAGCAGAGGCAATGAAGGTAAGCATATGACAGTTCCTTACAATTTCGTAGACCTCCTGTTCATCTCCATGTTCAGAGATCTGAAACTGAATCCCGTGACTGATCTCTTGCTTCTGATTCGCCGTCGCCGCGCGCAGCAGAAGATCGTGATCAAGGTGTGCATGCCGTGTGACAGGTGCCGGAGCAAGGCCCTGAAGGTGGTCGCCAACGCCCACGGTACGTACGCAAATGCATTATCCCTTCATACCTGACAAGTTACCTTTCATGCATGTTCGTGTGTATCCTCTCCGCCCTGAACCCCTGAACATTATGCATGTTGCATTGGCCTGTGCTAAGTGCTAACAGTCACCACACGCGTGTATATGCAGGGGTCATGTCGGTGAGCATCACCGGCGACGACAAGGAGAAGCTGGAGGTGGTCGGCGACGACGTCGACTCGGCCTGCCTGGTCAGATGCATGCGCAGGAAGGTCGGCAGCGCCAAGATACTGCAGGTGGAGGAAGTGAAGGACAAGAAGTGTTAGCGATCAAAATTGGCAAGGAATAGTTTCTGCAGGGAAACCAGTGGAATCGGATTTATAAACCGGTGGAACCGGTTTGGGTCACTGTGACGTGTCTGACAAGACAAACCGGTGGAACCGGATCTGGAAACCGGTGGAACCGGTTTTCCCCGAATTGTAATAGGTTTAGACTCTTTTTGTAGATCCGACTTGTATTTGGACTTTCCTTGCGGGGCAAGACCTCCCCACCCTATAAATATAAAGGGTTGCGGCCGATTGAGTATCATCCAATCGATCAAACACAATTTATCTTTTATTTGTCTTTGCTTTTTGCCTTTACTTTATGTTCTTCAAACCCTAGCCTCTTCCAAACCCTAACTGCTGTTCTTCCTTCGTCTCCACGGCGATTGAGGGCATTCTAGGTGGCCTGACCGATCCTAGAACAACCCAAGGTGCGCACACCCTGACGGGGTCCCTCCCGGGCGTGCGTTCGTTGGTCTTCGCAGGAAACCCTAGCAAACCGGTTTCACCGGTTTCACAAACGGTTTCACCGGCTTCTGCGCAGTCAGATCTGCATCTTGCGATTCCGCGCGTGTGAGTGTTTGGCGCGGCGCGTTTTAGCGTCAACACACTTTTTGGCGACTCCGCTGGGGAACAAGAAAAAAGGATCTACTACCATGTCGAATTTACCGAAGCCAGGTGAAGTTGATCCTGACAATATTCAGAGGCCGACTGCTAATGAGCTATCGGCTGAGGATCGTCATCTATTCGAGCAACTCCTGCTGCAAGAAAAGGAGGAGATGGAACGGGCCAAGAAGAAACTTGAAGATAAGGCGCAATGGTTCCTCTCGCACTTCTTCAAGGATCGAAAAGGTGCTATCTTCAAGGACAAGGAGGTGGTTGTTCTTTTAGAGGGAGAAGAAAAAAAAGATGAGGTAACACCCACTGTAAGTGCTGCATCCGCGCCTGTTACCCTTAAGCAAATTAATGGCTTATTACTTTCTGGTCAAAAGAATCTTCTTACGATTGTTCAAGGCATGATTGATAAATCCGTAGGAAAACAACCTTCGACCGTAACTAATAATGCTATTAATTCTGATGTAGTGGGTATTTCACAGCACGCATTTGTACCTCAAAATTCATTGGCAGCAGTACCACCCAGAAATCCACAATATGGGATGCCGTTGAATCATTCAATAGGACAAAATTCACAGGGACAATTTGGCCAGGCAAATCCGGTGAAACCGGTTTCTGTAACCGGTCCTACCGGTTTTAATCCTAATGTACAATACGGCCAAAATCCGGTTCAACCGGTTGTAGGAACCGGTCCTACCGGTTCTACCCCTGTTGCTGCATATCAGACAACACATGAGCTTATAACTAGTGCATCAATTGCTCAGGCTAATCCTGGCCGAGTTAGTGGTGTTTCTGGTCATGTACCTATATGTACTCCAATAACATATACTACAAATCCTATGTCTTCCCAAAGTTCGGGTTATTTGCAACAACCATTACATGCATCACCGAACCAAATGTCACAACATGTGCCAAATGTCAATGATCAGCAAAGCTCAAATGATCTTTATATTCAGAGTCTGATGGAAGAATATAAAAAAAATTTGGCTATTTTGATTAAGGATACTTTTGGCGTAGAGGTTAAGAATAAAACTTTAGTATATCAGAAACCTTATCCTCCAGTTTTTGATACTATGCCTTATCCTCAAGGTTTTAAAGTTCCAGAATTTATCAAATTCACTGGGGAAGACAATAGGACTACATGAGAGCATATTAGTCAGTTTAATGCACAAATGGGTATTCATGGTAGTATTGATCATTTGAAAGTTAGATTATTCCCTTTGTCATTATCTGGTGTTGCTTTCTCATGATTTTCGGCATTATCTCCCAATTCTATTTATACATGGTCTCAATTAGAACATAAATTCCATGAGCACTTTTATAGTGGTGATAATGAATTGAGGCTATCTCACTTGACATCGGTTATTCAAAAGAATGATGAATCTGTTGCTGATTACATTAGAAGATTTAGAGATACAAAAAACCGATGTTATAGTTTGATTATTTCTGAAAAAGATCTTGCCGAATTAGCTTTTAAAGGTTTAAAATCTCATATCAAAGATAAATTAGAAGGCTATGAGTTTCTTACCCTTAATCAAGTATTACAAAAAGCTTTGGTTCAAGAAAGCCGAAGTAAAGATGCTAGGCCAAAATCTGATCGTCCTAACATGCATATGTTAAACAATGATTTAGTGGACGATGAGAATGGAGAAGTATGTGCTGCTGAATTTACATGGCCAAGCAAGTCTCAATCATATAGTTGCCCTTCACTTAAGCCGATCCACAAAAATCGGCAAGAAGAAGTGAAATTTACTTTTGATGTGTCCAAATGTGATAGGATATTTGATGAGTTGCATAAAAACGGATACATCAGATGTGCATATACTTTACCACCACTTGATGAGTTGAAGCGACGTGCATATTGTAAATTTCATAATTCTTTCTCACATGCAACTAATGATTGTAATGTATTTCGTAGGCGAATTCAATCGGCCCTTAATGAAGGCCATTTGACTTTGCACGAAATGAAGGTTGATTCTGATCCTTTTCCTAAGAATTTCTCTGTCAATACCATTGAATTACAGAATCCTAAAGTGTTGATCCGGCCAAATCAAGCCGATACAACAAAAGGAAAAAATGTAATCATTGGTGAAGCACGACCAGAACAGAAAAGGAGCAAGAAGGTATGGCAGAAAAAAGACCCTCAAGTTGCAAAAAAGAATTCGACACTCGGGGGGCAAACCAAGAGCAGATGTGCTGGTTCTGATAAAACCGGTGGAACCGGTTCCTCAAACCGGTATAACCGGTTTTCACCTGGAGACTCTGATGGTTCAAAAAAGAAAGCAGGGCCGACCTTTGAAGAGCTTTTTGAAAAGTATAAGAAGAAGGGAGCTGCCCAGAAACAAAGGAGTCGATCACATAGCACTGGAGATGCAAATTCACCACCAAGACATCAAGGTAGTCGAAAATCTCACCAATACCAAGGTAATTGTGCTGCTGCACCATATTATTTTGGGGGATCATATATGCCATTGTCTTGGTCATATCCTTGTTATTATGCTCCTAGTGATTATGGTAGTATGTACATGCCACCACATATTATTTCTTATCCAAATTATGGTGTCTTCCAACAACCGATTGCTTACAATGGTAATCCGGTTAGAAAAGATGCATGTACTGATCCTAAGCAGTGTGAGAACAGTAGCAAATCAGATTCTAAATATATGCAGCCGAGGTGGTGTCCCTCAGGCTTAACTCGCACTCAAAAGAGAAAATTACAAAGAATGCGCAGGCAATCAATGGAGCCAGAAGTTGAACAAAAATCAGCGGCATCTACAAGGATGGTGTGGAGACCAAAGCAAGTTGTTTCAACTTCAACATAGGCGAGACGCATGACATGGCCGATGCTTTATATGTTTAGTATCGTCCAGAAGAACAATTTTGATCTTAGAAGTGTTTTCTAGTGCACTAGTTTACTAGAAAACAGGGGGGGCATATGTTAGCGATCAAAATTGGTAAGAAATAGTTTCTGCAGGGAAACCAGTGGAACCGGATTTATAAACCGGTGGAACCGGTTTGGGTCACTGTGACGTGTCTGACAAGACAAACCGGTGGAACCGGATCTGGAAACCGGTGGAACCGGTTTTCCCCGAATTGTAATAGGTTTGGACTCTTTTTGTAGATCCAACTTGTATTTGGACTTTCCTTGCGGGGCAAGACCTCCCCACCCTATAAATATAAAGGGTTGCGGCCGATTGAGTATCATCCAATCGATCAAACACAATTTATCTTTTATTTGTCTTTACTTTTTGTCTTTACTTTATGTTCTTCAAACCCTAGCCTCTTCCAAACCCTAACTGCTGTTTTTCCTTCGTCTCCACGGCGATTGAGGGCGTTCTAGGTGGCCTGACCGATCCTAGAACAACCCAAGGTGCGCACACCCTGACGGGGTCCCTCCCGGGCGTGCGTTCGTTGGTCTTCGCAGGAAACCCTAGCAAACCGGTTTCACCGGTTTCTGCGCAGTCAGATCTGCATCTTGCGATTCCGCGCGTGTGAGTGTTTGGCGCGGCGCGTTTTAGCGTCAACAAGAAGCCGGAGGAGAAGAAGCCGGAGCCGCCCAAGCCGCAGCCGCCCGTGCTCGTGCAGCTGCCGCAAGGCTTCCTCCCCGGCTACTGCTACTGCCCCGGCTACTGCTACTGCCACCACCGCCAGCCGACGGCGGTGGTCTACGAGGATTCCAACAATTGCGTCATCATGTAAGAACTATTGGTTGAGTGACGAGAAGTGGCATCTTTGAGGTTTCTGTTGGGTTTAGCTCGCAAAAGCGAAAGTAAGTGTAACAAGAAAATAAAAGGAACCAGAATGTGAACAGTGCTTGTGTATGTGAGGTACCTCAAGTTTATCTTTAATTTGAAGTACTATGAATAATACTACAGTTTGATCTTAGCAAAAAGCACTTGAAAAAGAACTCCGTGCAAACATGGGTAGTTTAGTACTAATTCCCATATCGACTTTAATTAACCTCTATGGTGCTTTCACCTTGCACGACTGCATATAGTTTGCATGCCGCGGTTACTTTTCTTGTTTGCGTTGAGAACACAGTGAGGCAAAGCACATGTCTCGATTTGGCACATGATCGATCTCCCAGCCAAACTGCGCACATGTGCTACTCGACGGTCGCTGCTAGATCTTCATGGCCTGTACGTCACATAGCACTGTGGTAGACGAGTTAGGGTTTGGCCGCCGTCCGTCCGAGTAGCTTCTTCCTATCTTGGCTTTGCTTTTCCGAGTAGCTTCTTCCTATCTTGCACGTTGCGCCTCTCTAGCTTGTTCTTTCGAGAAAATATCGCCTCTTCATGGCTTTTGGGTCCCTTCTTCCACCTCCGTGCGTGAACTCAAGAAAGGAATAAGGATATATATCAATATATGTATGATCCTGGTTCAAAAATACAATCTGTTCATAAAAGCTTCCCTCTCTAATAAGGAGAACAAAATAATACACGGACCTCGCAAGCACCTAAGACATCTAACCCAATTGTCTAAATTTTGGCAGTGAATCTCTTCTCACAGTAGCGTAGCTAGGACCCTACGATCTAGAGCGACAATTGTCCATCTAGATGTAATAGGCTAAAATATATATACTAGGATGGTCCATATGCAATCTTAAAAAAAAATTTGGGAAAATATACACGGTGAAACGAGGCTCAATTACGATGTGGTTCCACGGAATCATTGGATTTCCTTCGTACCCTGCTAGTAGTTGCCATTTTGTGGTAGACGATGAAAACGATTTCAATTCTGTTGAACAAGGTGTTGTGCTCTATAACTGTTTAAGAATACTGAAATGATCGACCAGACACAGTTTTACTGGAAATTAAGAAGATAGTCTTATAAACGATCGGGGTGTTGCCTTAGTAGTAACAGGCATTTTCAGTTATATAGCAAAATTGCGATCACATAGTTCTGGTAAATTAACCGTCGAGAATCCAGTGTCAATTATAGTCCCACCTGATTCTTTATTACAAACAAGTCAAAATGTGGAAACAGCAGTACAGTCACTACTCACTACTCACTAGTCAGGCAACCAACTTCCAAAACATAGACAAATTTGAAGAAAGATATGCATGTGACTGTACTACATACTTAGGCGCCAAATTGCAATTTGGTACTCAGGCACGTGCTCTCAAATTCCGCAACATACACTGTTTCATGATTCATGTCAGATTAATCCATGCTATACTGGATATGAAAATGGTTTCAGAAAGCGACAGAAACTAAAGCGAACCTTGCCAAGTCAAGTCTACGGCAGCTGCCCTACAAACCTCTTCTATATAAGTTGCGTTCATGAGCGGTTTCATAGATTTCACGTGCCAGACCACAGAGAGACTCACACATTTGGAAGCAGTAAACGAGCAATAATATGAAGGTAAACAGTTAACCCTTCAGACAGGAAGTGTTTTGGTCCATGGATCGCGCACTGTGAACTTTGTTTCTGTATTCAACTGGACGCGTAAACTTTGTGCTTTTCTCAGCAAAAGATTGTCATCAAGGTTCAATATGTGGGTGTAATTTGTATGCTTTTTTTAAATGTTTCGGCTATAACACTATTTGAGGTGTAATTTTCATCTATACCACGGGACTTTTTTTTTCAAGGGTGAAAACATATTATTTTTCAAATGAATATCTGTTGGATTTATTCTCAAAATATGGATTTGCTCTTGAAGAAATATGTGTGCACAGCAAGAAAGTTGAAAAGCGTTTAGTAGACTTTGGTGATTAACAGGTGATTTTTTCCCCTAGGTACTACTAATGATTTTTACTATATATCTTCACTCGCAAATGAACTCGCACAGAAATGATTTTATGCAAGGGTTTGGACTGTGGAGCTTGATTGGACTCTTCCTGGGTCGTCTCGTCGCGGTGGGATCGCTAATGGGCCTTCAGTTATTAATGAGCCAGATATGCTGTGGGATCGCTAATGGGCCTTCAGTTATTAATGAGCCAGATATGCTTTTAATGGGCCTTCAGTTATTAATGAGCCAGATATGCCTCGTTGTATCGTCGCTGGACGTGCTTGAGCTCGAGGCCGAGGAACTTGTCTTCCAGCTCACGGACCGCCCGACAGTAGGCGACCATCTTGGGGCTGATGCAGCTCGACTCCTTCATTACCTGATCGACGACTAACTCCGAGTCTCCTCGGATCTCGAGACGTCGTATGCCGAGCTCGAGGGCAATACGAAGTCCGTTGAGGAGGGCCTCGTATTCGGCGGCGTTGTTGGAGGCCGAGAAGTGCAGTCGAACCATGTACTCCATGCGTACGCCGAGGGGCGAGACGAAGACCAGGCCAACGCCTGCCCCTTCCTTCATCAGCGACCCGTCAAAGTACATGACCCAGGTCTCGTGTTCGACGGAGGTCGGGGGAGTCTGGGCCTCGGTCCACTCGGCGACGAAGTCGACCAGTGCTTGTGACTTGATGGCGTCCCGTGGCGCGTAGGTGATGTTCTTCCCCATCAACTCGAGCGCCCACTTGGCTATTCTCCCGTCAGCCTCGGGGTTCTGGATCACTTCACCGAGTGGATACCTCGACACCACCGTTACGGGGTGGGCGTCGAAGTAGTGCCGGAGCTTCCGCCTAGTGATGAGGACAGCATAGACGAGTTTCTGGATCTGAGGATATCGTACCTTGGTGTCAGACAGGACCTCGCTGATGAAGTAGACTGGACGCTGCACCTTCTGGATCTTCTCGGGCTCGTCTCGTTCGACGACGAGGGCGGTGCTTACCACATGGGTGGTTGCCGCAATGTAGAGCAGCATGGGTTCCCCTTCCATCGGAGCGGTCAGGATTGGTGGGCTCTTGAGCGTAACTTTGAGCGAGTCGAGGGCCTGCTGCGCTTCATCATTCCAGACGAAGTGGTTCGACTTCTTAAGCAGTCGGTATAGGGGCAGGCTTCGTTCCCCGAGTCGGGCGATGAAGCGGCTGAGTGCGGCCAAGCACCCCGTGACGCGTTGGACCCCTTTCACGTTCTGGATTGGCCCCATGTCGGTGATGGCCGTTATCTTCTCGGGGTTGGCCTCGATGCCTCGTTCCGAGACGATAAAGCCAAGGAGCATGCCTCTCGGGACCCCGAAAACGCATTTCTCAGGGTTCAGCTTTACTTTGTTCAGCCGGAGCTTCTCAAAGACAGCTGCGAGGTCAGAAACCAAGTTGCCCGCGCGCTTGGACTTCACTACTATGTCGTCAACGTACGCCTCGACCAGTCGGCCGATCAAGTCACCAAAGACGCGTCGCATGCATCTCTGGAACGTGGCGCCCGCGTTCTTCAGCCCGAAGGGCATAGACGAATAGCAGTAAGTGCCGTATGGCGTGATAAACGAGGTCGCGAGCTGGTCGGCCAAGCTCATCGCGATCTGATGGTACCCGGAGTACGCATCGAGAAAGCAAAGGGTTTCGCACCCTGCGGTGGAGTCGACCACCTGATCTATACGCGGAAGGGGGAAGGAGTCTTTTGGACATGCCTTGTTAAGGCCGGTATAGTCAACACACATCCTCCATTTCCCATTTTTCTTTTTTACAAGGACCGGGTTGGCCAACCACTCGGGGTGGTATACCTCCCTAATGAAGCCGGCGCCGAGGAGCTTTTTGAGCTCTTCGCCAATGGCCTTGTACTTCTCATCGTCGTAGCGTCGAAGCTTTTGCTTGACGGGACGTGCGCCAGTCTTGATGTCGAGTTTGTGCTCGGCGACTTCCCTTGGAATCCCCGGCATGTCCGAGGGCTTCCATGCAAACACGTCGAGGTTTGCGCGGAGAAAGTCGACGAGCGCGCTTTCCTATTTAGGATCGAGCGCCGTCCCGATACGGAGGGTACGACCATCGTCGGCCACGGCAACCTCCTTGACGTCCTTGGCCGGCTCAAAGGAGCACGCGGCGCGCTTGGAGGTCTCGGGGATATCCAAGTCCCTGGGTGAAGGCTCGGCGGCGAGCCTTTTGGACTGGACGAGCGCCTCTGCGAACTGGAAGCACTCGGTTTCGCAAGCGAACGCATGCTCAAATGAAGTCCCCACGGTGATGACACCCTTGGGTCCGGGGATCTTCAGTTTGAGGTACGTGTAGTTCGGGACAGCCATGAACTTTGCGTATGCAGGCCTCCCGAGGATGGCATGATACGCCCCGGGAAATCCCACCACTTCGAAAGTGAGGGTTTCCCTGCGGAAGTTGCGTGAAGTCCCGAACGTGACGGGCAGGTCGATTTGCCCGAGTGGTATGGCGTCCACCCCGGGGACGATTCCGTGGAATGGCACCGGGGATGGGCGAAGCTGGGAACGCGGGATCCCCATTTCGTCAAGAGTGTCGACGTAGAGGATGTTGAGGCCGCTCCCGCCGTCCATCAACACCTTGTGGACGCGTTTCGTCCCGAAGAGAGGAGCAACCACGAGCGGGTACCTTCCGGGTTGTGGGACGTAGTCGGGATGATCGGAGCGGTCGAAAGTGATCGGGGCCTCAGACCATTTAAGGTAGGAGGGCACCGCGGGCTCTGTGTGGCCGACCTCCCGCCGAATCAGCTTCTCATCGCGCTTCGAGGGGCAGGCCGCCGACCCCCCGACGATCATCAGGATCGCTCCGTCCTCCCTGGGGTAGCCATCGTCGTTGTGCGAGCCACCGGCCCCGTCCCGGCCTTCAGAGGATTTCTTCAGGGTGCCGGCGAGGAAGCTTCTCATGAGTCTGCAGTCTTTCAAGGCGTGCTTGACAGGGCCCTCATGGTGGGTACAGGGCGCCTCGAGGAGCTTTTCGAAGTGATCCCTTGGCGCTGGGTTCCCCTTGGGCTTGGTGGCCTTCCGCTCGGCCGTCGCTACCACGCGGCCATCGCGCCTCTGCTTATCCTTTCTTTTCCTCTTGTCGGGTCGGGCGGAGGTGCCCTCGGCGGCCGACTCCGGCTGCTTGCCCTTGCTCTGAGGCCGGTCGAGAGTTGCAGCGACGGCGTCCTCCCCATCGGCGTAGNTACCACGCGGCCATCGCGCTTCTGCTTATCCTTTCTTTTCCTTTTGTCGGGTCGGGCGGAGGTGCCCTCGGCGGCCGACTCCGGCTGCTTGCCCTTGCTCTGAGGCCGGTCGAGGGTTGCAGCGACGGCGTCCTCCCCATCGGCGTAGTCGGTGGCGATGTCAAGGAGTTCCCGGATGGTCCGAGGCTTCCGGCGTCCCAACTCATGGATGAGGGTCGCGCAGGTGGTTCCAAACCGGAATGCGGAGACGACGTCGGTGTCAGCGGTGTTCGGCAGCTCGGTGCAGCGCTTGGAGAAGCGCTTGATGTAGTCGCGCAGAGTCTCGCCCTCTGCCTGGAGGCAGTTGCGGAGATCCCAGGGATTCCCAGGACGAGTGTAGGTGCCCTGGAAGTTGCCGATGAAGGCGTCACGCAGCTGCGCCCAGCTGTCGATTTTTCCTGCGGGGAGATGCTCTAGCCAGGTCCGAGCTGAGTCGGCAAGGTAGAGGGGGAGGCTCTTGATGATGAAGTAGTCGTCTTGCGCTCCCCCGCATGACACGCGAGCCGGTAGTCCTCCAGCCAGACGCTGGGGTTGGTGTCCCCGTCGTACTTGGGCACCGTTGTGGGAGCTCGGAAGCGCGGAGGGACCTGGGCGCCAAGGACACGGGGTCCAAAGGCGCGCGGCCCCCTGGGGTCGGGCGACGCGCTCCTGCTCCGGTCCTCACCGCTGTCATAGCGGCCCCCACGCCGCTTGTTGTAGGCTCGGCGCGGGCGACGCTGATGGTGCTCGTCTCGTTGCCTGGCACCTTCGTCAGCCGGGGCCGCACGATGGTGCACGGAATGCTCATGCTCGGGTTCTCGAGGAGCTCGCTGGCGTGAGGCAGAGCTTTCCGCCTGCTGGACCGCCGCGGTTTCCAAGAGCGCACGGAGCTGCTGATGGAACCTCCTATCTTCGGGTGCCGCTGGTTCGGGATGCTCGCGGAGCAGGACAGCAGCCGCAGCAAGGTTCTGGGATGCCCGGTTGAAGACCTGCGCGTCGTTGGCGTTGGCACCATCGTTGACGATGCGCTGTTGTACGTCCCGGGCTCGTGCGCGGGCGGCTCCTCCATCCGCGTTTCTCCCAAGCTCACGGTTGAGCTGCTGTCGTTCCGCCTCGATCTGACGCCGCGCCTCATCCAGCTCCTGCAGCCTGACCCGCCGAGCATCGTCCGCCGGAGCGTTGGGTGGTGGCGCCGCAGGAGCATTGCCAGGAGGAGCTGCCGGTCCCTGGGCAGGTGGAGCCGCTGCGGCGTTGGCTGGTGGCGCTGCAGGGGCGCCGTCCCCCGTGGAGCTGCTCGCAGAGTGCACATCTCCGTCGGGGGTGTGACACATGAAGCACTCCCGGTATGGGTCGAAGTTCGGCGGAGCCCACGTCAACCGCGGGCGCGAGCTGTTCACCGCGCTTCTGGCGGTTGGCGAAACGCGGGGATCGATTTCCGCCGGTGTCGGGGTGGCCACCGGGTCGCTCGGCAAGCCTGGCTGTCCCTCTGGGTACATGGCGTTGTAGCAGTCGATGAACTCGTCCCAAAGGAGCTGCTCCTGCCCTCCAGCTTGGAGGGCGAGGTTTGTGATCATGTAGGTGACGTTGCGGAAGCATTCCTGGGACGGGCTCCGCCCCAAGGCGGCCGCCAAGTCCTCTCCAAGTAGGTCGAGGACGTAGGCGGTAGCTCCCGCCGTGGCGTAGGAGGGCTTGGGCCCCTCGTCGTGGAACATCTTGCCGTCGTCGTGGGCAAGCTTGGGGCGCACGAAAGTCGCCCCGACGATGGGTTCCACCGACTTGTCGATGACGAAGTCGAGGGAGCCGAATCGCAGGTGGTCGCCGGGCGCCAGCGAGGCGCCGCCGTGGGCCATCCGGACCCTGGTGAAGCGTCGCGACACGCGAAATGTCCCCTACCTGGCGCGCCAACTGTCGGGGTTCTCTACCGCCGACAAGTAAATTTCCTACGATCGCGTGTCAGGATCCGGACGGTGACTCGAGAGACAGGGGGTTTATACTGGTTCGGGCCTCCGGGGAGTAATACCCTACGTCCAGTGAGCGTCGCTGTTCTCAAGTCCAAGTCTGTAGTAGGGGTGTACAAACTGGTCGGGAGAGGGAGAGGGTCCCAAGTCCCTGCGTGGAGCGAGTGAGTGAGCTGTGTGTGTGCAGTGTCCGAGTGTTCGAAAAATGGTGTTCTAATTGCCCCGCGCCGACGTCCCCTCGTCCCCTTTTATAGCTTCAAGGAGAGAAGGGAGCGGGGGGTAAGAAAGGAGAAAATTACAACGGGAGTTACTGCCCCCGAGAGCTTCGTCCAGTGTCGTCTGCCGAGCCGTACGGGGAGCAGGTGTTGACGGAGTGGGCGCCCCGCCGGACCCGGGATCGTACATCCGGGTGGTTGACGCCGATGCCTTCTCGGGTAAGCTCCCGGGTAGTTCCGGGTCGTGGTTGACTTGCCCGAGGTCCTTGGGTGCTCCAGGTGTCCTGCTCGGGTTCCAGATGTCGTCCGGGGGCGCCTGGAGTGGTACTGGAGTGCCTGGTGTAGCGCATGCATCCTTCTCCGGACTGTAGCGCTCCTGTTCGGACGAGACGGGCGCCACTGTGGCTGCCGTGGCGAAGGACGGACGCCCATCCTGTTCTGACGCAGCGGGTACCAAGTGGGTACGGCGCCGGATGGGCCGGGGCGCGGCCGGGTAGTTTCGCCCGGGGCGTCGGAGACCACTCGGGAGCGGAGAACCCCTCGGGCGAACCGGGAGGTCACTCGGGAGCGGAAAACCTCTCGGGCGAACCGGGAGGCCACTCGGAGGCGGAGAACCTCTCGGGCGAATCGGGAAACCACTCGGGCGATCCAAGTAGTCGGGGTACGGGGTGTTCGCCTTGCTTTGGGTCTCTGATTTTTGTTTTTTGAGGGGCGGATTATCGTGAGCTCCTGGGTTAAGAGGTTGGATTGGGCACCCCTAATTCGGATCCTCGTCACCTGTGTTGGCGGCGATTGTATTGCTGTGTATGAAGTTCCTGGAAGGATC
>CM014276.1:46133226-46263027 GCA_004135705.1 Alloteropsis semialata | reverse complement strand
GGTGTTTTTTTTGGCCCACCTTCTATCCGGCTTTCTCTTTTTTTAAAAAAACTGCTACATAGTCATAGGTGAAAGTGCATCTAGGCCCCCATGTGGGTTTTGGTGAATTGAATGACAAAGCGATTAAAGGACTAATGTGTTTGTTAAAGTTATGAGCAGGGATTAAAATGAATATTTTATGATACACTATTGTTCATGGGTTGAATGCAATGTGTATGGCTCATAATGTTGCATACCAACGAGTGTGTGGTCCCATTATGCAAGGATATGATAAATGGCAAGCTATGGTGAAATAAGAAAGGAGACATGTTGACATATGTGATATATTGGTCTCTAAAATAATAAAGGCTTGTTGAACATATACATATGGGATATCTTGGATCATGGTTGATAAAGATTGCTAGATATTGCAAGACTAGTTGTCACTATTGAAATCTAAATGCAATACAAACCGATATGGAGCTACATGAGAAGCAATGATGAAGCAATAATTCGGGATATGTTATGCTGGTCTCCAATATAATGAGATGATCCAATTGTCAAAAGAAGAATGATATTGCAAGGCTTCATGGGTGTATGATAAAAATGACATGAGCATATGTGTTACAAATTGGTCTACAATTGGAAACTTGCATTATGTGGGATATTCTTTGTCAATCAAGAACAAGCATTTGAAGATTCTTTCAAGTGGAATTCATTCAAAGGCAAAGCAAAGTCAACTTGATGATACAAGGGTAAGTGATGAAGAAGCAAATCGAGATGACTAGAGCGAGGGACTAAGCAAGCTAAGGTGCAAATAGCTAGGGTGAAGCATCTAGTATCCGGGGTGTGTTCGAAGTATCATATTCAAGTCTCATCAAGAAAAGCAATGCAATGCATATATATGTTATGATTGATAAAGAGGGTGACCTAAGGATTAAAGTGAACTCAATGGATGATGGCAAATCCTAAGTCACTAGCTCAAGTATGGAATTGCTCAAGAAAGATGGCAATGTTGAAAGCCCTCAAGTTGTCAACTATCAAAGTATGGCATTGATGAAGACTTGGAGACTCAAGAAGAATTCATTGTGTTTATATTTATCCTTGAGTATAGGTACGCCGTACTATCAAGAGGGATGCAACATTTGCTTATTGACAAATATCTTAAGTGCTCAATAGTTGACCTATGTGAGAATAGTTTTGAGAGAGTCTCAGAGTGTGCTAACAAATCCCAGCTCAACTAACATTGTGTGGTTTTATCCTTGGATGAAACCTTGAGCTAACTTGAGAGTGTTGGGACAGACCCGACCGGTCTGACCGGTCAAGGGGACCGGTCTGACCGGTGAAAGGTCTAACGGCTAGTTTTTCAAATCACCCTGCCCGACCGGTCTGACCGGTCAGGGTGACCGGTCTAACCGGTCACGGCAGAGCTCCAACGGCTAGTTTTTGTGTGATGGGGTATTTATACCCCTTGGCCCCCCCTCTTGGTGGGCTGCTGCTTCTACACGACTTTGACATATTCCAGAAGCCAGGAAAGCCCTCCCCAACCTCTCTTTGTGAGATTTGTGTGATATTTGTGATATCTTTGAGTTGGGTTGAGTGAGCAAGATTGAGTGAGCATTAGAGAGCAAAACAAGAGCAACCATAGCTTGAGCACTTCGATTCGCTGTCAAGAAAGCAATTTGAAGCATTTGTTACTCTTGGAGATTCTTCCTCCTAGACGGCTAGGCGTCGCCCGGTGAGCTACCAAATTGTGTGGTGAGCCTCGGGATTGTTTGTGCAGGTTGTGCTTCACCTCCGGAAGGAAAGAAGCAAACTAGTGGAAGGAGGAGATAGCTTGACCTAAGTGGTGGTCGCATAAGCTTCCTCAACGGAGAGTAGGATTCACCGTACCTTGGTGGTTGCTTGGTGCGAGCGGTGAATCCGAACTTCGGGAAAACAACTCTTTGTGTCTCCGTTGTGGTTTGCCTCACTTGTTGATTTCTAGCATATTTTGTGCTTCCGCTTCGATCTACTTGGTTGTGCTTATATTGTGTGCAGGGATAGCTTTGCCTTGCTGAATATCACCTATAGAAGCAACTCACCAAGTTTGGTTCGTGCTAGAAGTCAAGAAGAAGCTCGAGCTGCTGTTGGGGGAGTGCACTGCACGTCACCGGTCTGACCGGTGTGGAGCACCGGTCTGACCGGTCACCCCCTGGCAGCTAGAGTAAAAAGGGGAAAAGTTTGATTTTGCGGTATATCGCCTATTCACCCCCCCTCTAGGCGACATCAAGGTCCTTTCAATTGGTATCAGAGCTAGGACTCACATCCAAGCTTAACCGCCGTGAGAAAAGATGTCGACTACTTGTGAGGTACAATTTGAGCCACTTGAGCTCGATGGCTCAAACTATGCTTCTTGGTTTGGTAATGTTCATAATGCTTTTAGAAATTTAGATCCTTTAGTTGAACATATTTTAGTTGCTAGCATTCTACCTCCTAAATTTGATTATGACAACTTTGATTTGTCAAATCTCACTCAAGAGGAGCTAGCTTGCACGCAACTTAATGCTTGTGTTATTAACTTCTTGCGGAGTTCTGTTTGTGAAGAGTTATGGGATATCATCTCTAGCAAGAAAGAAATCCGAAGAGATGCTCATCACATTTGGACTCTCATCACGGAAACATTTGAAGATTTAGAAAGTGATGATGAAGAGCAAGAAGTTATAGAATCACCTGAGAAGTGCTCAACTGCATCAGCAATATTCATTGAGCCTCAGGTGGTTTTTGCCAAGGAGCTAGAAGAGCAAAATGAAGAAATTGCAGCCTGCCTGGAGGCACCGGTCCGACCGGTGCAGGGGACCGGTCTGACCGGTTCTCCGCAGGACGCTGCTCCCGAGTGTGCTCAAGACACCCAAGCCGCAAGCGTCACCTCATCAACTTCTGGTTCTTCATTATCCAATGATGAGGGACCTAAGTGTCTGATGGCTTGCAGAAAGAAGAAGAAGACCAAGAGAGATGAATTCCATAGAGTTGGAGCCATCAAGGCTCTAACTCAAGAACTTGAAAAGCTTAAGTTGTCACATGCCTCCTTGGTCAGTAAGTATGAATTCTTGTCTAAGGATTATGCTTGTGCTACTAATTTATCTACTTGTGTAGCATCTTTAGAACAAGATAAACTAATGCTCATTGCTCAACTTGAGAAGCTCACTAGTGAGCATATGGCTTTGCAAGCAACTCACAAAGAACTTGAGTGTTCTCATGAGAAGCTTGTGGAATCATATGCTATGCTAGACATTGCTCATGAGGTTGTATTATCATCGGTAAAATATCTTGAACCTCATACACACACTTGCACATGCTCTCACATCAATTCTACTTTATTATGTGAAAAACCGTGTTGCTCCCAAGCAACCAAATCTTGTGATGAGCATGTTTTTGTAGAGTCTTGTGATGATCTCCTTGCTGAAGAATTGGAAGACATGAAGCAAGAGAGAGAAAAGATCAAGAATGACTTGATCAAGGTTAAGGGAAAGGGTCAAGTGCAACCTTCTCAAGATAACCGTGAAAACGTGGTGAATAAGCTTGAGAAGGGATCAATGGTCACTGACTCAATTCCTCAGCATGACAAGCAAGTCAACAAAGACAAGACTCAAGAAAAGAAGAAAAAGGAGCTTGATCAAATACAATGTTTCAATTGTTCAACAATGGGGCATTATGCATCTATGTGTCCGATCAAGCATAAAGGCAAGATAATGAAGCATAAAGTATCCAAGAAAAGGAGTCTTGCAAAGAATAGAATTTGCTATGGATGCAAGAAGAAGGGACACACAATAGCCATGTGTCCTGGCTCTGACCCCGACCGGTCAGACCGGTCCCCTGGGCCGGTCAGACCGGTGGCGGCCAGGGCAGCCACTCTTCACCAAAGTGACAAGATTGAAGTCACCTCTTCATCCATGGAACCCAAAAGCAAGCAAAGGCAAGAAAAGCAAATAAATATAAAGTCAAGCAAGAACAAGAGCCGTGTTTGCTATACTTGCCGGCAAAAGGGTCACATGGGCAAGGATTGTCCAAATGGTAACATTCTTGAATCTAACCTTGTCCATTATGATTTTAGTAAGCTTAGGAAAGACAAAACTGACACTTGTGCTATAAGAGTGATTAGTTCACCTCAAATTAGCATAAGAGCCATTTGGGTTCCTAAGCATCTTGTGACTAACCTCAAAGGACCCAACAAGATTTGGGTACCAAAGAGTGCTTGCTGAGCTTGCAGGATCATCGAGAGGCATTGGACACTTGGCTTATAGAAAAGATGCAAGAAATGAAGAAATTAGCCAAGTGACTAGCAAAGTGTTGAAATGACAAAACCAATGTCATCTCGGTAACTAGTGCTAAATGTCATGCCTTGGTCACTCTCAGTTCTAAGTGAACGCTCATGGGTCACAAGTGTAGTTTGTGAGGCATGAGAAAGTGACTTTGATATTTTTATTTGATTTATTCCCCTTATGCCAAGTGATGCTTTTAATGACTCTCCAGTAGAGTATACTATTTTTAAGTGCAGGAAATTACACAAAAAGTAAAGAAGAAATTTCTTGGAGCAAGCAAAAGAAAAGAATTCCACTTGTATGTCTGATGACTGGAACTGACCGGTCTGACCGGTCACCTTGACCGGTCTGACCGGTGCTGGCCCAGTTAGCAAACCTCAAGTTCCGACAGCCTCGGTCTCATGTCAGAACTTCCGACCCGAAAGTCCGGCAGCCTCTGTCTTGTACCAGAAATTTCCGACCAAATCCTACCAGAAGTTCCGGCAGAGGTTTGATTGTCAAGTTTCATCTAATTTGGAATTTTACAAGAAATTCATTTAGCACTTCCATGGCATACAATTTATGCACTATCTTTGTGATAGTAAGTATTCTTGGCACCTTGTCAATAAATGCAATTTATTTATGTGCCAGGACCAAATTGTGTGATAAACTCCTCAAACTCATTAAATTGATCAAGTGCATGTGACATGATATTCAAATACATGATGCACCTATTTAGGGGGAGATTATCCTACAATTTGTGTCCTAGAGACTAACATTTTTTTTAGTGATCTTGTAGTCTCATGTGTGAGAGTTTGTCTCTCTTTGAAGCAAGCTATGTCCTTTGTTCAAAATTGGTAAAAGTGTATCTACCTTCTCTTTGGACAATAAATTCTTTTATTGAATAGCTGCTTCCCATAATATAGATTAAATTCTCTTGCTTGTTTTTGTGACAAGATTGATGCATGTGAGCTTGCCTTTCACCCATATACACATGTGCATCAAGAAAAGGAATTTAACCTATATTGTGCGGTTTCATCTTTTAGTGATCCACTGTACCTTTCCAATCCAAAGATCACTAAATGATGAAACTAGATCTTGTGCTTCTTAATGCATTTCTTCTCTATGATGTATATAAGGGAAAATTATAAATGAGAAGAAGCATTTGGATTATATTGATAACGCACAAGACTTGAGAAGTGAATCTTCACCAATGTGAAGAAAAGGATTGGCTAGAGACCAAGGTATGTTTTTCAATTTCATATATTCATTTCAATGCATCTAGGCCTTCCCTAATGCTAGTGTGTTTAGCATGAAAAGTTTTTTTGTGACTATGATTGAGATCCCTGGCATAATTTCAATTTGTTTATTACCTTCTATATGCCTTGACCAAGATTGTGAATAAACTCCTCATTATTCATAATTGAATAAAGTGCAACTCAAAAGAAATTCAAAATTCTTATGCACTATCTAAGGGGGAGCTTATTCCAATACTTGTGTCATTTGTGGGACTAACAATCTCTTCTAGTGAATTTGTAGTCACATGTGCTAGTATATCTTGTGCTAACTCTATACTTGAGTAAGAAAAATAATCATGAGAGCTAGCACCATGCTAAATTGAAATATGCACAAATCGAATGGGCTTAAGGCAAAGGTATGTTTCATGAACCTTCTATTTCTATCTTTTGCATCTAGGCCTTTGTACCTTGCTAGTATGTGTTTTTGCATGTAATTGTTTCAAGTCATTTTGAGCTTCAAATCTAGATATTTAGTTGATGTCTTCATTGAGAATTGACTTGGTGTCATCTCTTGCAAGATATGAGCTAAATATACTATGATGACTATTGACTTGAGATGGATGCATGTCTTTTGTGGCATAGGGTAGTTTTTGCGAAAATTCAACTAGCATGTGTAGGAAGTGTGCTTTCTTTGAAAATTTTGGTTCTTGGTCTTTGTGGCCCGATTGACTCACTTGTGACTATTGTTCACTTTGTTTGATTGATGCCTAGTCACAAGTGGGAAGATTTTCTCAAGTCCATAAAATCTTTATCTATCTATCTATCTTTCTTGGAAGAATCAAGAAATGAGAAATAATTTGGATTATTCCATATTCTTCTGAGATATGCCAACTTTGGATAATATTCACTGCAAATCTAATGTCCAACCTTGTAAGGGCTAAAAGGATCAAAAGTTCATCAATCAGCCTTCTCAACTTTGCTGTTGAGAGGGGCACCGGTCTGACCGGTGCCCGGCACCGGTCTGACCGGTGTACCCCGGGAGTTACCCTTTTACCCCCTCCCGTGACTCAACAGTACATTCTTATCCTCATTCACCCTCTACTCCCATCCACGTCCTCTCCTCTCTCCTGCCCGAGTGCCCAAGCCCCCCTCTCATCCTCCATTGGCGATTTGAGGATTCAACCAAGGAAAAGCTCGCCTCTCTCAAGGATTCAAGCCTCCTCGGTCGGTCTAACTGGTGCCCTAACCGGCCCCTTGGATTCATCTCAAGTTCCTCTCTCCAAAGGTATTCAAATCTTGTTTTTGCCCGATCTATCAACTCCATGAGTAGATTTGAAATTCCTTGGGTAGAACATCTCCTGGCAACCCTTAGAGACTACTCCTAGAAGATCTTTCAATTTCGTTGGATGCATTGTGAGGATTGGATTTTGGGGATGAACTGCGAGGCACCGGTCTGACCGGTGCCCCAGACCGGTCTGACCGGTCAAGGCAGTTCACCTCCAAAATCTGATTTTGTTCAATTTATTCAACTTTTATCTGCTTGAGGATGTCTCATCAAATTCCATGATCATATCTAGTCAATATATCTGCTCAGATTGCTGGATGGAGCTATTGGCTCAGTTCTGGGGGTGATCGGTCTGACCGGTCACCTTGACCGGTCTGACCGGTCAAGCCCAGAGCTGCTCCAATTTCTCCAATCCATGTGCTTTCTCTTGACAAATCAATCAAATCTTGTTCCCTGGTGTCTTATGGATATTTCTTCATAATCTTTGTGACCCAGGATCAGCAGCTATGACTAAGGGTCATGATGCCGAGAGAAGAAAAAAGAGAAGACAAGAAGATTCTAGTTCTCAAGGTGCCAGCTCTGTGCGAGATGATTATGCAGGCCGACTGAGACCTAGAGGGCAGAAAAGGTCTTCAGTTGAGATACATGTTGATGAGGAAGAAGAGGAGCAAATTGAGACTAGTAGTGATGATGAGGAGCAAAGTCCTTATAGAGTGGAGCCTCGCCATGGCAAAGGCCCGGCTATTGATAATGATAGCAGTGGCAGCGGTGAGAGTGATGGTGGTGGTGATGGTGATGGTGGTGATGATGATGGCAACGGTGATGATGATGGTGATGATGATGATGGCAACGGTGATGATGATGGTGATGATGATGAAGGTGATGGTGAAGATGATGATGAAGCTCCTGTCATTGTCAGGCCCAACTATCTCTATGGTACAAGAATGACAAATTATCATGGGGAAGGGATGACAAAGGCTGTTGTGAAAATGAGAGATGCAGATCCTTACAGTGGGCCTAGGACAGCTAGTGATAATAGATTTTGGACTATGTTTCAGCAGGATTTCTACACCTCAGTCATTCTAAAGAAGTCCAAGATCACACATGAGGCTCAGTATGTGGATTGGAAACACATGACAGATCAACATAATCAAATTTTTGATGAGATCATTGAGGCCTGTGCAAGACAAAGGATAATGCACATTATGGGTTTCAAGCAAAGCTGGAACAAAGAGATTATTGCTCAGTTCTATGCTACAGTGTACTTTGGCTTTAGGAATGATGTTAAAGCCATGTTTTGGATGACTAATGGTGTTAGGTATCACATCACCTTTCCGGCCTTCAGCAACATGTTCAAGCTTGGTAATGAAGAAGGCCTTCAAATGTTGCATGATGAGGATGAACTTGAACTTTCTATGATGAAAATCATGTATCCTCGCAATATGGAAAATGAATGGGGGAAAGTGAAACATTTGTACACTTTCTATGGAGTTCTCAATAGGCTCTTTAGAAAGACAATAACCCCTAGAGATGGCAATACATCTGAAATTACTTCCTATCAAAAGAATTTGATGTATGCTATGAGGCCTGGGGCACCTGAATTCAGTGTTGGGGATTTTATTTGGCAAGAGATCAAGCATGTATCTGAAAATCCAAAGAAGATCTGCAGCTATAGTCCCTATATCATGTATATGATTAGAAAGGTGACCAAGATTGATTTTCCTAGTGATGTGAAGCACAAGCCATTGAAGCCTAATGCCAAGAAAAATCCTAGGATTCCATCTCCTGAGCCAGAAATTCAGCATGAGCCAGTTGGAGGAGTGTTTGAGCAGCAGGAGCCGCCTCAGCCAGCTCAGCCTGGTGCTCAGGCCGGCACCGGTCTGACCGGTGACCGGTACCGGTCTGACCGGTTCAGGCCTGAGCCCATTGTGTTCTCTCGCAGGCCAAGGGAAAAGCCCACTTCTCCCATCAAGAAGCTCTTCAATCTTTTTGTTGGCATGTGTAAGAGCCAAAGAGATATAGAGGTGGAGCAGCAGCGTCAGCGGAGGGACAATAAGAAGATAAATGATTCAATTAAGATGATGCACAATGCCATGAACCTTCAGCCGCCGCGTTCTCCTCCCTCTCCACCACCTCCAGAGGTTGAGATTCCATCTCTTGATGATAGGCTCCAAGGATATTCATCAGCAGGATACTTTGATCAGTACGGGAGCATATTCTTTCCAGAGGCTAGTTCTTCATCAGGTGCTCCACCAGTTCAGCCACAGCAGCCGCCAGCACCTCCACAGTATGCACATGTTCCTCCACTATACCAGACCCTCTCTGCCAGTATGCCTAGTTCGTTCTCGTCGGGCTTTGTGCCAGGCATGATGGTAGGCACATATCCAGCAGGATCATCCTCTGTGGGTCCATCTTTTCATAGCGAGGGCATGATGGCGGGTTCTTCAGTTCCACCATTCAGTAGTGGCATTCTTGATCCTTCTAGTGATGCACCGGAGACCTCTGACATAGCAGCGAGGCTCTCAACTTCTATCTTTGGTTATACACCTCCTGTGCCTCCTGACACTTCGGCTTCCTATGGTACTACTGATCCCACTCTTGCTTCTCCCTCTAAGATCACCGTATCAGATTCTATTTATCTTATGCCTCCTCTCTCACATTTACATGAAGGACTTCATCTTTGGCAAGAATCACCTAGTGAGGGAGGAAACGGTGGCAATGGACACGAGTGACTGCAGCTACAACTTCTCCAAGCCCTTTTATGGATGTTTGATGACAAAGGGGGAGAAGAGTTGGATTAAAGGCTTCATTCTTCAGTTTGCAGCAGTAGCAGCAGCCTTGACCGGTCTGACCGGTCAGGGTGACCGGTCTGACCGGTCAAGTGTCTTGGCAGTTGAAAACTTGTAATAAATCTTGAATTCTATTCCTTTGTGGACTTGAGAACTTGTAATGTGTGCTATTGTGTGTGTAAGAACCTTATTTATGCACTTTAAGTAACTTTGTGTTAGTTTGTGATGCTTGAATTGATTGGTGGATGATTTTATTTATTATGTGTGCTGACTGGGGCTGACCGGTCACCTTGACCGGTCTGACCGGTCAGGCACCTGACAGCACACATACATTTCTATGTGTGCCTTTCATGTCATATGCATCACGGATATTTTTTTTGTACACACACATGTTGCACCCCACGGTTTCTGAGATATAGGGGGAGCTCCCATGTTTTTATTATGAAATGTGTGCTCCTGGCATGTGAGGCCAATTTTGAAATTCCATTCAAAGCACACATTAAGGGGGAGCTCACAATATATCTAAGAAACTAAAAGAGCTTAATTGTCATATTTGTAAGCTTTAATCGGGTTGTCATCAATCACCAAAAAGGGGGAGATTGAAAGTGCATCTAGGCCCCCATGTGGGTTTTGGTGAATTGAATGACAAAGCGATTAAAGGACTAATGTGTTTTGTTAAAGTTATGAGCAGGGATTAAAATGAATATTTTATGATACACTATTGTTCATGGGTTGAATGCAATGTGTATGGCTCATAATGTTGCATACCAACGAGTGTGTGGTCCCATTATGCAAGGATATGATAAATGGCAAGCTATGGTGAAATAAGAAAGGAGACATGTTGACATATGTGATATATTGGTCTCTAAAATAATAAAGGCTTGTTGAACATATACATATGGGATATCTTGGATCATGGTTGATAAAGATTGCTAGATATTGCAAGACTAGTTGTCACTATTGAAATCTAAATGCAATACAAACCGATATGGAGCTACATGAGAAGCAATGATGAAGCAATAATTCGGGATATGTTATGCTGGTCTCCAATATAATGAGATGATCCAATTGTCAAAAGAAGAATGATATTGCAAGGCTTCATGGGTGTATGATAAAAATGACATGAGCATATGTGTTACAAATTGGTCTACAATTGGAAACTTGCATTATGTGGGATATTCTTTGTCAATCAAGAACAAGCATTTGAAGATTCTTTCAAGTGGAATTCATTCAAAGGCAAAGCAAAGTCAACTTGATGATACAAAGGTAAGTGATGAAGAAGCAAATCGAGATGACTAGAGCGAGGGACTAAGCAAGCTAAGGTGCAAATTGCTAGGGTGAAGCATCTAGTATCCGGGGTGTGTTCGAAGTATCATATTCAAGTATCATCAAGAAAAGCAATGCAATGCATATATATGTTATGATTGATAAAGAGGGTGACCTAAGGATTAAAGTGAACTCAATGGATGATGGAAAATCCTAAGTCACTAGCTCAAGTATGGAATTGCTCAAGAAAGATGGCAATGTTGAAAGCCCTCAAGTTGTCAACTATCAAAGTATGGCATTGATGAAGACTTGGAGACTCAAGAAGAATTCATTGTGTTTATATTTATCCTTGAGTATAGGTACGCCGTACTATCAAGAGGGATGCAACATTTGCTTATTGACAAATATCTTAAGTGCTCAATAGTTGACCTATGTGAGAATAGTTTTGAGAGAGTCTCAGAGTGTGCTAACAAATCCCAGCTCAACTAACATTGTGTGGTTTTATCCTTGGATGAAACCTTGAGCTAACTTGAGAGTGTTGGGACAGACCCGACCGGTCTGACCGGTCAAGGGGACCGGTCTGACCGGTGAAAGGTCTAACGGCTAGTTTTTCAAATCACCCTGCCCGACCGGTCTGACCGGTCTGGGTGACCGGTCTAACCGGTCACGGCAGAGCTCCAACGGCTAGTTTTTGTGTGATGGGGTATTTATACCCCTTGGCCCCCCTCTTGGTGGGCTGCTGCTTCTACACGACTTTGACATATTCCAGAAGCCAGGAAAGCCCTCCCCAACCTCTCTTTGTGAGATTTGTGTGATATTTGTGATATCTTTGAGTTGGGTTGAGTGAGCAAGATTGAGTGAGCATTAGAGAGCAAAACAAGAGCAACCATAGCTTGAGCACTACGATTCGCTGTCAAGAAAGCAATTTGAAGCATTTGTTACTCTTGGAGGTTCTTCCTCCTAGACGGCTAGGCGTCGCCCGGTGAGCTACCAAATTGTGTGGTGAGCCTCGGGATTGTTTGTGCAGGTTGTGCTTCACCTCCGGAAGGGAAGAAGCAAGCTAGTGCAAGGAGGAGATAGCTTGACCTAAGTGGTGGTCGCATAAGCTTCCTCAACGGAGAGTAGGATTCACCGTACCTTGGTGGTTGCTTGGTGCGAGCGGTGAATCCGAACTTCGGGAAAACAACTCTTTGTGTCTCCGTTGTGGTTTGCCTCACTTGTTGATTTCTAGCATATTTTGTGCTTCCGCTTCGATCTACTTGGTTGTGCTTATATTGTGTGCAGGGATAGCTTTGCCTTGCTGAATATCACCTATAGAAGCAACTCACCAAGTTTGGTTCGTGCTAGAAGTCAAGAAGAAGCTCGAGCTGCTGTTGGGGGAGTGCACTGCACGTCACCGGTCTGACCGGTGTGGAGCACCGGTCTGACCGGTCACCCCCTGGCAGCTAGAGTAAAAAGGGGAAAAGTTTGATTTTGCGGTATATCGCCTATTCACCCCCCCCCTCTAGGCGACATCAAGGTCCTTTCAATGGGTCCACACATACAGATATGTTACGAGTTAATTTTTTAATGCTAATAAAGTGGACCACAATAATGACCTGCTCCCTTTTGTGCAAAATTATTACGTAAAACTTTTACACAACAAATATGATAAATGAGGTACAAAATTAGCGCATTTATGTAAAACTTTACATAAAAGATTTTATAATAAACTTTTACAATGTAAACTATATGATAAACTTTTATGATAAACTTTTATAATAAACTTTTATATAAAATTTTACATTACGTATATGACTTAGCAGCAATACTATTATTATTTTTAATCTAAAACTTTTATATTATTAAATTTACATTAGGAAAATATGGTGTTTTACATGTCTTAAAAAATCTATTTTTCTTTGGCTTTGGTCCCTCTGCCATAGAAGACCAAATTGGTTAGTGCTCAGGGTTGTTGGGGGCGACTCCGTCCTATCGGGTTCAGAAGGATGTTTGGGGTTTAGGGCAGCCATATACCCCTGCCATAGAAGGCTAAATTGCTTCGGTTTCGGTCCCCTGCCATAGAAGGCTAAACTGGTTAGTGTTCAGGGTTATTGGGGGGCGACTCCGTCCTATCGGGTGCAGAAGGATGTTTGTGTTTGGGGCGGCTATGTATCCTCTGCCATAAAAGGCTAAATTGATTCGGTTTTGGTCCCCTGCTATAAAAGGCTGAACTGGTTAGTGTTCAGGGTTATTGAGGGGGCGACTCCGTCCTATCGGGTGCAGAAGGATGTTTGGGTTTGGGGCGGCTATGTATCCCCTGCCATAGAAGTCTAAATTGCTTCGATTTCGGTCTCCTGCCATAGAAGGCTAAACTGGTTAGTGTTCAGGGCTATTGGGGGCGACTCCGTCCTATCAGGTGTAGAAGGATATTTGTGTTTGGGGCGGCTATGTATTTCCTGCCATAGAAGGCTAAATTGATTTGGTTTAGGTCCCCTGCCATAGAAGGCTGAACTGGTTTGTGTTCAAGATTATTGGGGGGGCGACTCCGTCCTATCGGGTGCAGAAGGATGTTTGGGTTTGGGGCGGTTATGTATCCCCTGCCATAGAAGCCTAAATGTCTTCGGTTTCGGTCCCCTGCCATAGAAAAGTTTTATTTAGAGCGTAAAAGTTGTTTACGGAAGTTTGCTATAAAACGTATGGATGAAAACTTTTTGTTAACTATTTGTAGAAAAAAATTGTATTAAAACTTATCTGCAGTTCAAAAACTTATGTATTACGTAGTTGTAGAAAACTTTTGTATTCAAAATTGTGTAAGTAAGTTTTGTACCAATTTTTTCTTTTATTTGTATTGTATTCTAGCACTGAAAGTTACTTTAATTTTTTCCCCGCCCTTTTCTTCTCCCTCTTTTTCCGATCCCGAATGTTTTTAGTTCGTTGAAAAAGAATAAAAACAACACAAAGGAAATGCAGTTTGAGCGTGTACAGTTTAAACGCGGAAAGAGAATTACTAGCGCGCGGTATCCAAAAAGAAAATGACGAGCGCGTGGTATCCAAAAAGGGAATGACGAGCGTGCGCAGTATCAAAAATAGTAATAATAACGCTATCGGAAGATTGACCGGACGGAACCATCCTGACGGGTGTCGGATGTTTGGACCCGGCAGTCCACACAGGGTAGCCTACGTGGTTGATTTGTTGAGGGACAGATCGAGGATCAGAAGTCGATGGTAACACAAGACGCAAGGATTGAACAGGTTCGGGCCGTCGAGATAACGTAATACCCTACGTCCTGTGTTGGCGGCGATTGTATTGCTGTGTATGAAGTTCCTGAAGGATCTCCGTAGTTGGGTTCTGTCCTAGGGTTGTATGATCGTGGGTTGTAGCGTAGATGTTCGTGGATGTTGATGCTCTGGAGGGGGGTCTCAAGGCGCCTTATATAGTCCGGCTGCCTTGAGTTACAAGTCGGCCAGAGATCGTAACCTACCCGAATTACAAGGATTTGATCCTATAACGATTACAGATATCTTTCCCTATAATTCCGGCTAGTTTATCCTGATCTCCGAGCTTCTTGCGGGATACGCCGTGTGCTTTCCTTGTCGCGCGCGTCGTCGCGCCCATCCGGTTCGCCCGACTGGTGGGCCTCCGACTGGTGGGCCAGCCAGTCCGACAAACCGGCCCAGATGTACTCGGATTGGGCCGCCCCTTGCTGGTTGGGCCAATCCGCCTGCTGGGTACCCCTGGGGGTCTTCCCCCGACAAGCCCCCGAGTAGTACGTGGTTGAGGGACAAGTCGGCGAGGTCGTGCTGTCCGATGAGCGTCGAGCCTGCTGCAGTTGGAAGCGAAACCGCGTGATACTGGAGAGAAAAAAGCTGTTTACCCAACGGATGCGCCGCGAGGTGCGTCCGTTGGACGTAGCCCCCGAGCCTTGAAGCGATTCCGAAGGAATCGGTCCAAGGGTTAGTAGCCTTGTTCTGAAGTCGTCAGACAATCAACGGATGCGCCGCGAGGTGCGTCCGTTGGCCGTAGCCCCCGAGCCTTGAAGCGATTCCGAAGGAATCGGTCCAAGGGTTAGTCAAGGAGCATCTGGCTAGATCATCCGACGTTAATTTCGGCGTCCAGTCCCCGAGCGTGAGGACCGGCGGAGTCCCGCGGGACACGCCGACAGTCGCCCAGCGCCCAGCCCCCGAGCGCGAGGGCCGGAGCACGCCGAGTGGTCGTCCCGGCGCCAGCCCCCGAGCGTGAGGGCTGAGCACGCCGAGTGGTCGTCCCGGCGCCAGCCCCCGAGCGTGAGGGCTGAGCACGCCGAGTGGTCGTCCCGGCGCCAGCTCCCGAGCGTGAGGGCCGAGCACGCCGAGTAGTCGTCCCGGCGCCAGCCCCCGAGCGTGAGGGCTGAGCACGCCGAGTGGTCCCGGCGCCAGCCCCCGAGCGTGAGGGCTGAGCACGCCGAGTGGTCGTCCCGGCGCCAGCCCCCGAGCGTGAGGGCCGAGCACGCCGAGTGGTCGTCCCGGCGCCAGCCCCCGAGCGTGAGGGCCGAGCACGCCGAGTGGTCGTCCCGGCGCCAGCCCCCGAGCGTGAGGGCCGAGCACGCCGAGTGGTCGTCCCGGCGCCAGCCCCCGAGCGTGAGGGCCGAAGCACGCCGAGTAGTCTTCGTCTTCCTCGTCATGCGGTAGCGCCAGCCCAGTACTCAAAAGCACTCAGCTTAGCGATCCTTGTGGAGTGTAGCGCCAGCCCGAGTGCTGCAAAGCACTCGGCTAACGACCGTCGTGGAGTGTAGCGCCAGCCCGAGTGCTGCAAAGCACTCGGCTAGCGACCGTCGTGGAGTGTAGTACCAGCCCAAGTACTGATCGGCGCGAGTACTCAGCTGGCGGCGATGCCGGAGTGGTCCAGCCCCCGAGCGTAACAGGTAAGCTCGGGATCCAAACCTGTGCCCTGCAATGAAGATATGAAGGATAGGTAGTATATGGTGTAGCAAACACTAATTCTGGAGAAAAACATTCGGCGCTGTATGTAATAGAATTTCTACTTCCAACTCTTTAAGTCTATTAATTTCCTCGGGTAGTTATCCTGTTACGTTTATGCACCTGATCCCCGATAGCCGTGTCCATAGCGCAGGGAGCTGGGCCGCATGCACGCGTAGGAGCGTAGGCGTACGGAAGAGTCGAGGTTTCACGGATTAAGGCGTGTGCTTCCCAAGTACTTTAGCGACTTGTACAAGAGTGAAAAAAGAAATAAATGATGGAGAAAAATGCAATATACGTCCGTTGGGTGTAGCCCGACTGCTTGTGTAGCGCTCGGGCTGTATAAGCAGTCGGGAACAAACCAAGGGTAGTCGGCGATGATCATGGAGAAATATGGCGAAGTATGGAGATATGCGGTGACCGAAAAATATTGTGAAAGTATTAAATTATGACTTAGCTTGATTCGTAATTGAGTCGGAAAATCATCTTCGACCCGCGTGTAGCTGTACGTGACCTCTAGACGAGGTTGTCAGTGATGTCGATGCGCCGATGAAGATGATGGGCTTGTGCTCATGGTCGGCCGTGATCCATCGTGGACGCGCATGCGCATAGACGGGCCTTGGCGCTCGCCGAAGATTTATTGCGGCCGTCCTGGAGCTAGACAGCTGCGAAACCGAGTCACGGCGCTCACCGCCGAGTCGTGGCGGTCCTTGGGGCGGGGTCGCGCACGAGTCGGGGTGCATGCCCGGCCATGTTGTTGGTGAGGTCGTCAGCAACGTCGCTGGTGCCGCGGCTGTCATGGACGCCGCTTCCAGTGTTTGCGCACGAAGAGGACTCGGCCATCGTACATGCATGCACGTAAACAACAGGGAGATATGGATTAGTGAATAATCACTAGAGACTTCGTGCATGCACAAACAGGCAAGCAAAAGAGAAGATTAATAAAATAATTAAGAGCCAAAGCTGCTGCTGTAGATCGGCGGTGCGGCCGGAGTCTGCATGATCAAGGTCCATGTGCGAGGTCTTTCTCGATCTTGACAAGGAGTCGAGGACATGACCATCCAGTCGCAGCCGTCGAAGCCAGCACTCGGCCATCCCATTCATGCGCGTACACATGACCAAGCAAAAGAGATTAGAAAAGCAATTAAGGATTCATGCATACGCGTGTATGAGAAACGATCAAGAGAGAAAAAAAAAGATTAGAAAAAATAATTTAGAAAGTGCTCTTCCTGTTGTTAGGGTAGGTGGAGCAGCCTTTGGAGATTGATTCCAGAAAGGCCGGACCGACGCAGAGAATTGGCAGGTGGAGTTGTCGGCGTTCGGCGGTGTGCATCCCGTGGACCAGACCTGCTTGACACGATGCCGCCGGCTTTCCCTCCATGCGTCGGCGGTAGCGTCGCGCCGCCGGCAAATCTGTCGTATAGATGAATCTGCCATCGAGCTTGTAGATTGATCTCGTCGATCAACCCCTACCTGGCGCGCCAACTGTCGGATGTTTGGACCCGGCAGTCCACACAGGGTAGCCTACGTGGTTGATTTGTTGAGGGACAGATCGAGGATCAGAAGTCGATGGTTACACAAGACGCAAGGATTGAACAGGTTCGGGCCGTCGAGATGACGTAATACCCTACGTCCTGTGTTGGCGGCGATTGTATTGCTGTGTATGAAGTTCCTGAAGGATCTCCGTAGTTGGGTTCTGTCCTAGGGTTGTATGATCGTGGGTTGTAGCGTAGATGTTCGTGGATGTTGATGCTCTGGAGGGGGGTCTCAAGGCGCCTTATATAGTCCGGCTGCCTTGAGTTACAAGTCGGCCAGAGATCGTAACCTACCCGAATTACAAGGATTTGATCCTATAACGATTACAGATATCTTTCCCTACAATTCCGGCTAGTTTATCCTGATCTCCGAGCTTCTTGCGGGATACGCCGTGTGCTTTCCTTGCTGCGCGCGTCGTCGCGCCCATCCGGTTCGCCCGACTGGTGGGCCTCCGACTGGTGGGCCAGCCAGTCCGACAAACCGGCCCAGATGTACTCGGATTGGGCCGCCCCTTGCTGGTTGGGCCAATCCGCCTGCTGGGTACCCCTGGGGGTCTACCCCCGACAACGGGCGACCGTAAACTAGACCCGCCGCCACCGAGTGCACCAAACTGAACAAGCCAAATAACCCAACTCCTGATGTTACCTCCACCGACGTTTATAGACTAGGAAGGCCACGCGCGCTCCGCCGCGCCAGTATACGATTGCCGCACGTGGGCCGCGCCATCTTCTGCTGTTATGCGATGGGCCGTTTTGTTTCTGGGCCGCTGGCGCCGCGTGTGCCCACGATGGCTCGGATGGAACGCACCCAGACTCCTATCGGCGTTTTTTTTTGTATATATGCAGACTATCTCTTTTTTTTTTTGTTCACTGTGTTTCTCGAGCACATCGTCTCTGTGTGTTCTTGGGGACGGCGACGCCGACGACGGATTCATCGAGGGCGCCGTGTCTTGGAGGATGGCGATGGCGGGGATGAAAAGGATGGCCGAAGGGGATCCGTGTCCTCGTCCATGGAAGATCCGGCGCGTGGTAAGCCAAGTCCGTGTGTTCTTCCCATTTGCTTGGTTGATTCGGGAACCTTTTTTTTTCTTTTGGAAACAGGGGAGCGGATCGTCGGACGTTGCGCTCGCCATGAAGCTCCATCTTCAGATGAATGAAGCATTGGAGGCGGTGCGCGAGGTCCCTGAACCGGGTGTGGTCTTCCTCAACGCCAGTGCAGCTGCGGTTTCCGTGTTCGACTGGTCCGAGGTGGTCGGCGCGCTGGACATGCAAGAGTTTTGGGCTGAACTCCGTGGCGAGAACGATAAGCTGCTCGTGGACGTGCCTGGGGTAAGCAGTGTTGATACATGAATTTTTTTTTTTTGCTCTGTGCGCCTTGTATTGGCTCTTTTTAGATTTAACCAATGTCCATCCTGATCTACACTGTATCGCTGCTGTAGTTTAATCTCTGTTTGTTTTTTGGCTGTTTGTTATTAGGCCTAGATCAGCAGCAGTTCTAGCGAAGGGATTGTAATGCATTTTTGTTTCTTTGTTTGGTTTACAGGCTGTCCGGCGTGTTCACATATCAAAGCGCCTGATTCTGAAGGAGATCGTTGATCGTCTTGGTCTCAAGGTCTTTGGACTTGGCATCGCGAAGGAGGACGAGGATGTGCTGCGTGGTTGGGTCGACATGGAGCTCCCGTCTTCTCGTTCTTCCTGCAAACCAGAACGGCGTAAGTTTTTCAGTGATGAGGCGTTGTGCAGATATGAGGCTATGGAAGGTGCATGCGCTACCGGAAATCCTCTCTTTGCCGAGTGTCAAGCTCTTTGCCGAGTGCAATTTTTCGGGCACTCGGCAAAGATTTCTTTGCCGAGTGTATTTCAAAAAACTCTCGGCGAAAATAAAACACTCGGCAAAGAATTTCTTTGCCGAGTGCATTTCAAAATACACTCGGCAAAGAAAATATTTGCCGAGTGTCAAAAAAATACACTCGGCAAAGATTTCTTTCCCGAGTGTTTTTCGAAATGCACCCGGCAAAGAAATTCTTTGCCGAGTGTCTTTTTTTTACACTCGGCAAAGCCATAATTAAAACCACATTTTGAAGTAGTAAATCAATTCAAATCAAAAAATTTTAAACTACAAAGTTGTATAACTTCTCAAGATGTAGAACTTTTAGTTTGGTCATTTCTTCATTCGACAAATTCATATGAATATTGTTCACAAAATCTATAACTCCCGTAGAGTTTCCTGAAACTATAAGAGAGATCTATAAGATTTGTAAACAATGTTACTCTCACTACATCGGATGAAGAAATGACATATATCAAAGTTGTAGATCTTCATAAGTTATACAACTTTGTAGTTTAAAACTTTTTAATTTGAATTTGTTTTGCTAATGAAAAGTACGTTTGTAATTCTTAAAATTTGAAATTTGAGTTTTTTCAAACGACCTCGGATGAAGAAACATTCAAAATAAGAGTTGTAGATCACAAAAAGTTACGAAACTTTGTAGTTGACAATTTTTTTTATTTGAAATCATCTTGTCAACGATAGCTAAGTTTGAATGTTCTCAAATTTGAAATTCAAATTTTATAAACGACCTCGGATGGAGAAACTACCAAAATAAGACTTGTAGATTTCAAAAAAGTTATGAAAGTTTGTAGTTGACAACTTTTTAATTTGAAATCATTTAGGGCCTCAAACAAGCAATTTACACTCGGTTTAGTATAATATGGTAGGAATCAGAAGAGTTTCTAATCACAAGTGAGAGTGTGGTGCAGTGGTAGAGGAGGTCACGCGCGAGGGAGAGGTCACGAGTTCGAATCCCGCTAACTGCGTAGCGCGCGAATTTTCCGCGAAAAATGGCGCGCCTTGCGGCTTGATGGCTTGGGTGCCTTCCCATATTTGAATAAATTTTTTTGCTATTTGTTTTCGGTTTTTTTGTGCTCAGGAAATCCCCTCTTTGCCGAGTGTTTTTTTGGCACTCGGCGAACCTTTGCCGTGTGCTCGATGGAAAGCACTCGACAAAGGCCCCTTTGCCGGCTCGGCTTTGCCGTGTGGCCTTTGCCGAGTGCTGCACACGGCAAAGGTTTCGCCGAGAGTAATAGTGCCTTTGCCGTGTGCTCCTGGCACACGGCAAAGAGCCGGATTCCGGTAGTGATGTGATGCTGCCATATCGCATTTGCGCACTGCATGCTTTGTTCTAGTAGAGGACATCAATTATGAAGAGGTTCGGTCCCTACAGAAGAGAGCTTTAGCAGCAGAGACTTGGTCCAATTTACTGAATGGTGCACCGGAGGGTGGAAGGAACAACAAAAAGGCAATTATGAGTGTATACATAGCTTTTTTCTTGGAGGCAAAAGGCTTATGCAAGCAGTTTGCTGATGTGTTTGGTGTTGAGACAATTGGCATGGCGGGCACCTCTGCGGCACCTGATGAAGAAAAGGTGCGCTATGGAGGTCCTAGGCCCCCTATTACTCGAGCTGAGCAACTTGCCTTTGGTCTGGTGGATCTGATCAACAGAAGCGCTGATGTTGTGATGGCTGAAGACGATGTGGTAAATGCAATTGACGACCATTGTTAATTAATTAGTGATAACATCATAAAAATGTGTTGCTTTGTTCTTGACCTGTGGTCATATATTGTTTTTCTGGAACAGATGTGAAGGTGATCTGATGGGAAGCCTTGGAAGTTATAGCAGCCATGGTGGATATGCGTTGTTCTTTTGAAGTCTAGCATATTGGTGGGAGCAATGTGCACTGGCTTAGGGTAGTAAGGCTGACCGCAGCGGTGTCCTGGACGCCGTCCTTCAGGACGAGCGTACCGGAAATTCCCCTGCAGCGGGATACTGTAAGAGTTCGGTAAACAAAAGGATGCATCGAGGATACGGCACAGGAACCGGCTCCGCGGAAGCGCGATGGCAGCGCGATGGCAGCGTGCGCGGAGAGAGAGAGGAGAGAGAGTGGCGGGCCCCACGTCCTTAACTAACTAAAAAATGTTATAACTCACAAACCAAAAAACCAAATTAAATTCCGATTGCACCATTAAATTCGTTGCAATAAATTCTTCAAAACAAGATCTCAGATGGATATATTTTGATAAAATTTATAAAGAAAAGAAAAAAAGGTGAGAAAAGAGATGATATAGTAGTTGGGATAGATGGATAAAATATAGTAGAGTTGGGATAAAGTATGTGATTTGGAGTATGACGGGTGCGGGAGAAGTTGGTTTAGAGTACGGAATCTCGATGACCAGGACAGGATATTCCTTTTAGAGGATGCATTTAGAGGACGACGAGTGCGGACAGCCTAATGTGCATAGTTGTTGGTAGGTTTGCAGTTTGCTGGTAATAGGCCTAGAGTAGCTACTTGGATGGATGTGTAAGTATGTGGAAGAAGCAAGTTGGTCTATAGCCATGTAATGCTGGTATGCAGTAATAGCACCGTGCTTGTGTGCTGTCCTGTTCTTAGCGCTGGATGCTGAGACAGAGGCTGTTTCTGCGAATATGCTGTTACGTGGCCTTTAACTCTGACCATGACCTGTTTGGTCCATGGCGTTATATATATGAGGCTGATCTCTTTTTTAGCAGGCCATGTTCTTTTTTTTTCAGTTTCATCTAAGCAGAGGGTTCACAATGGTTCAGTGGGCAGGCGATCAGGTTTGAATCCAAATTTTTTGTGTGAAAGCCATGATCTATGCTATTTTGTGTATGAAAGCACATAAGCCACTTCGTCTCCTGTGCGTCTAAAAGAGACCTGAATGATGTAAGGAAAATTATGCAGTGCGTGTTTTGCTTTAGCTGAGGACATCAATTATGAAGAGCTAAGATGTGTCCAAAGAAGGGCTTTGTCAGCTGAAACCTGGTCTGCTCTACTGAGCGAAACAGCTGATAAAGGTAAAAAGAACAATAAGGCAGTCAGGGATGCCTATATGCCCTTTTTCATGGAGGCAAAGGTTTTATGCAAAGATTTTAGCGACCTGTTTGGAGCTGGGACAATTGGCGTTAGGAGTACCTTTGCTAATGATATTCTGTGAGTTCACATGTGTTAACAATGTATGGTTTGCAGGAATAGAAGTATCTTGGCAGCAAGGACATCAGCTTGGTGGACATGGCATGTGTACAGGCATATATTTTGAAGGCTCGAGCGCTTATGAGCTGTGCAGTGAATGGGCCGCCTTGTTTATATGGTGCTAACTGGGCTGTTTAGAGGAGGATGGCCTGTGCAGTTAGCTTGGTAGTTAAAGTTGCATACATAAGCATATCTTTTGGAGGTTAGAGTATTTTCTGTTAGAGTATTTTCTGTTTCATAAGGATGTTTGATTATGAATTGGCCTGTTTGGTGACTGGATGAATGGCCATAGGGCATGGCAGCGATGTGAAGATCAAGGGACTGTTAAAGCTACTGCCATTTAGGCGATGGAAAAAACGAAGTCTGGTACAGGGCAAGCTATAGTATTGACAGACATGAATAAGGGTGGTGCGATAATTAGAGATGCCTTGTCTGTGATTGGTGGTCGCATCTATTTATGCTGTGAGGAACAGAATTGTTGGACCATGTTTTTTTCTGTATAAAGAGTAACAGTGAAACCCATAATATAAAGGTGGGGTAATGCTGTGGTATAAGGATGCACCGCTAGAGCAGACGATAGTTCACTCAATAAAAAACGACATTTGGGTAGCTTGAGGTTGAATGGAGTACACCGTGGCTATTCTGGGGACAAAGTTAGCAGAACTTGCCTCTGTTTTGAGCAACACAGATGATATGAATATACCAACACAAAATCGCACCTGATATGCATTCAATGCGAAAACGAAAATGCAATCTTGTACATGCAGATGGAAAAAAGAGATGTTCTTTGGTAGGAACATCTCTGCTTATGTCGGCGTAAGCATCGAAACAGAGGATGGGTATGTATGGAGTGATGCAAAACTGTAACATAATAGAGTCTGCAGGAATAGTTCAATCATAGAGCCTGGCAGAGCACGCTTTCAAACTTGACTGATGATAGAGCATATTTCATGTTTTCTTCCAGGATCCAGAAATACATACCATTAATTCAGTTTAGCATCAGCGCAGGCACAGAGGGAAATAAACGGCGTGCAGCCCAAGCATCATTCAGCCATAGCAATTTACACACACAGGGCGAATCTAACCAACATAGCCTGTACACATGGGCCACTCTAGTTCCAGCTGTACACTACATATCATAAGCAGAGCAGCGCAGGTAACATCCATTGGTCTTCAAAAGCTGGTCATCGGGATAGACCTCTCTAACTACATTTCCCTTTCAGCAAAGACCAATCATTAGGTAACATGGCACTGCTGTGCAGGTGTCTTCTGTGGCGACGCCAACCATTGGGCAAAAGCATCTCTTCATCTTGACAGGACAACGTTAGCCGATCCAAGGCATCCAGATGTCGATCTTAAACATAAGAAAATTTTTGTTAGGCTCATGGAAAAGGGAAAGAAAATTAAAGGGAGACTACATTGGGTATGGCAATGACCTCATGGTTATGTTAGGGGCTGTCATCTCCAAGAAGGCATCTTCTAGCCTTTGGAACGGTACCAGGGCCTGCATCACTGTAAATATCACAGCAAAGATACAGGGCCATGTTTTATATATTGAGGCTACATGGTAATGACAAATCTAGCGCGCGCAGCAGTGCACAGCATGTCTGAAGCTAGTTTCTTTTTTTTTCTGAGGACCGTCGTGGACACACCCATACAGGCAGCGAAGGGAATCTAGACTACACAGAGTAGGATACATGAGCATGACAGTCCGCACTGACCTTAGATCCGCTATAGTCTCACTGTGCTCTGGTTCGCTCATTTTGCGCTTGAGATTTCTTTTGTGTAAAACGGTTCACGATAGTTAGGAAGGCTACTATGATAGTGGGTTCAACATCCATAACTGCCATACATGGGTACATAATAAATAAAAAGGTTTATGTGCCTAAATAGGGACATACATGCTCAGTTATGGATGGCTGGCGTCTGCTGTGCCAAAGCAATGTCATCGACGGCAGGCCTGTCAGATTGAACACTCTGGCAACATAATTATGCATAGAAAGGACGTGAGCAGCCAGTAGATTCATCAGAACACACCGTTCTCATATGTTTGGCAGAAAATGTACCTTGGTCGTCTGCACCTGACCGTCACCAGGTTCGGCAACCTGTTGTTCGTTGAAGAGTATTATAGGCATATGCATGGTCATATCATGTACTCCCTCCGTTCTCAAATAGATGACGTTTAGGATAAGTAAATTAGTTCATTTTTGAACTAAATAGCATGTCCTAAACGTCATATATTTATGGATGGAGGTAGTAGGAAATTGACAGAAAGGAGAAATAGCCAGTTTGTTTTCTTACTTTGGAAGGTGTGGTTAGAGCTGGCTCAGAGATTGAGGATGCAGTGGCTTTGTCATGCTGGACGTCAGGTTGGTTTTGCTGGAGCAAAGCTTTGTCCTGCTGGATGTCCTGCTGGCTGTGCTGGGTGGCCTCTGTACTTTTTTGGTATTACAGCAGTAAGTAATAATATTGAGAGGTGAAAATGAGGCTATATGAAAGAAGAGCTCAGTCACAACCTATCACAGGGAGAACTTCTTTAGATGGTAAGAGCAAAGGGACATCTGCAGTTCTAACAATACCATCGACCTGGTATATGATGTCGGTTCTCTGAAGTGAGGCCCTGGAAACGCTTATACACAATTCAAACTGGCGACCGTACAACTCAGTGATGCGAGTTGGTAGGAAAACGCCTGTTCCGCCTTCGGCGTTAAGAAGCACATGTACAGGAACTCCAATGATCTCTCCTGCTATAGTTCCGAAAAAACCACTTCCACCGTCGGTTCTTTGTTTGTATCAGAGGCTGGAACAGGATCGAAAACAATGACAGGAAGACGGTATCTAATTACAATAGCAGTTTATTAGTTACTGGAGATTTCATATGGCACAATAAGGAAAACACAGGGACATGTAGGAAAAGATTACCTGGGTGCGGCGCTAGTGGATGGGCATCTTGGGTTAGCACATTTGTACTTGTCTCCATCTGGTTGGGCCACTCTATTGCATTTTTCGCAAGCCATATACCACCATGACTGGTTGTGTGCGATTCTATTTATCCTGGCCACAACAATGTACCTGTTGTTCTGCACGAAGTAAAGCAAATTTTCCAGTGAGAATAAAACTAAGGTGGTTCTTAATTTCCAAATAGAACTTACAAAAATCACGTGAGGGTTATCAAATTGAGCCAGATCTGCAATGGTTATCTTTTCTGGATTGATCTGGGCAGCACCTGGGCCATGCCACACAGGCGGGTCTATCCTTCCGGCACACCTGATATATTTTCATGTACATCACGAAGCCTTAGCTTGTCTCTTTTTCCATGCCACAGGAAAAAAACAGGAACAAAAGCGGAGATCTGAAGTCACCTGGCCTGAAGCGCGGTTGCCTCTGGTATTTTCGGGTTGGCATACCATTTGCAGAGCGTTGATCCCTGGAGAGACAACTTTCCTAAGCACAGATACAGTGAATATTATTAGTTCTTTGGTTCAGGGAAAACAAAGTTGCCGATATGATACAGCGTCACCTTCAAATTGACCACAT
This sequence comes from Alloteropsis semialata, assembly GCA_004135705.1. NCBI lineage: Eukaryota > Viridiplantae > Streptophyta > Magnoliopsida > Poales > Poaceae > Alloteropsis > Alloteropsis semialata. The sequence continues at coordinate 46,237,131 of CM014276.1, read as the reverse complement.
GTCGTGGCGACAAAGAGGAAGACAACTGGGCCATGCGTGCCCATCTCCATATACGACTCGGCATCAAATGTTTCTGCATGATTGTTCCAGAGTGCAATGACAATTGTTTCCCTGCAAAACCATGGCACATTTTCTTTATGGATAAGACGTGATATGGAATAGGTATGAGCTATTTATGTTGTACGGTTTACTGGAAACACGCTTACTTTCCATCTGTGAGATGAACGTTTCGAAGCTTTTTCTGGCCAGCTCTTGTGTTTTGTATCCTCACATGTGTGCAGCCTGTAAAAACTCCTATTGTATCTACATTGTTTTTAATGTTAGGTCGGGGCAATGAAACAATAATTATGGCAGCAATAGCACATAGTCATGTTATTTTTATTCAGATGGAACGCATGATAACGAAGCGGGATAAGCTATAAGGCAGCCATTTAGCACCGTTTCACTTGTATATATAAACATAAATATCACAGCGTGTTGGATGCGAGAAACAGAAGCATATAGTTGCAGTGAATAGGATTTGTAAGATCATAAATATATCTAGTGGCTACACAGGTGCAGTTTTGCCAATCCTGGCCCGCAAAACTTCATAGCTTGCTAGAGAATACGCATATTTAGGAAAGGTATCAGGCACAGGCGCTATCTCCGTCACCTTGGTGTGCGATGTAAATTTGATCATATAAGGATGATCAACTGGCCTATAGGAAATGCGAGCGTCGCAGACCTGGAAGTATCTGATGTAGTAAACAGATCCTTCCCTGATCAAAGATTAAAAGAGGTGAACCCATCGTTGTGGAATCTGTGCCTCCATAGATTTTCCCCTGTTCGGAAACACCATGTTTCGGTTTTGTTAACCTATTTTGGCAGGCAGAAATGAAGAACAACGCAGAACATACCTCTTCATCAAGGAGCACCAAGTCGATTCTCAGGGTTTTTCTAGGCGTTTCATTGCTGAGATAATGTGAGAACCGCACCATTCTCACCCTGACCGTCCATTGATGTGATTCTGAGTTTACATCTTTTAACATAGAGTGGTTCATCCTGCAGATCACAAAATAGGGATGAAAAAAAGAGTAAGCAGCAGAACCAAAGGCACGAATACGCAGTCAACACACATGTACAATATCGTGGTGATTGATATCTGGCACGAACAGTGTGCAAACACCCTCAAAAAAAAACTATGACCTCACACCAGAAGACATGTATTTATCACAGTGAACTGAACTGGACAACCAGTAACTACAGGTGGCACAGCCAAGATGCAAGGGATAAAAAGAAGCAACTATACAGCTTTAGACACAGACATGAACTGTCTGACTAAAAAGTAAACCAAAAGACATGGGACTCTATACATATTGCAGAATTTCTTCATAGACTATGTTTCTTGTTTCAGAAACTGGTTCGCCATCATTGTCTTCGATTAATATTTTTAGGCCGTGGTCAGAATTGACTCGAGACACAGCTACATATAGCTGTCCGTGAGCAAAAACTGGTTCCCTAAGATATACCCCTACTTTTCCCAAAGTTTGTCCTTGACATTTATTGATCGTCATTGCATAACAAACTCAAACAGGAAACTGGCGATGCTGCAGGGTAAAAGGCCATTTGGGAGTTGTTCCATTAAGGACAATCCGAGGTATGCACACTATGTCACCTGCGTGATTCCCAGTTATTATGCGGCCTCTAAGCAGACGATCACCTAGGCCTCAATAAGAAGGCGTGTGCCATTGCACAGGCCAATCGATTGATTAATGTTTCGTAGTAGAACAACAGGAACACCAACTTTGATAGCGAGCCGATGCGATGGGAAGTTATTGATGGATATCGAATTTAGGAATTCTGGTGGGTACAACATTTCGAAATCAGAAGGCTGTTCTATGGAATTCGCAATTGTGTCAAAGCTAAGGTATTCCCTGGCACATCCAGGGACCTGAGTCAGCATAAAGGTATTGATCTCGTCGACAACAGAATTGACAGGGCAGACTATGCTCCTCTGTGCAAGATATGGCACCGAGGAGTAGAACAAATGAAAATCATCATATATACCTGATGTAATGGATTCTATCTTCGGTCCTGACGGGAAAAGGATGAACTCATTGGGAATTCTGATGAGGTTGGCATCTGATTCACTATCGCTAGTATCTGTGCGCACACGCCCTTCTTCAATATCCAGGACCCAGCGGGCAAACCTGTCCATGCTGGTCTTTTGCTCGGCAGAAAGGGATGGATTGGACAATCTCATATTCATGGATAGACGTACCACCTCAATGTGACGCCATAAATAGGAGCCCAACAGAGACGCTTTGATTACCTCTGCACGGGTACCCCCTTCGACAACAGGCAGTACCTGCCTGAAATCCCTACCAAACAGGTTCGGTTTTCCGCCAAATGGCAGAGAGGCGTTTCTATCATCATCAACAGATAGTACATCGCGCAGCGAACGGTCTAGGGCCTCAAATGTGTAACGATGGCTCATAGGGGCCACGTCCCAAATAATGAGGGATGCTCTACTTATAAGGCCAGCTAGATTCGTACCCCTTGCTATCCCACAGAGGCTATTCTCATGAATCTCCAATGGAATCTTAAATCTGGAATGAGCAATTCGGCCCCCAGGAAGAAGAAGTGAGGCAACCCCGCACGACGCGACCGCAAGAACAATATGGTCCTTTGATCTGAGCGTGGCTAAAATTGTGTTCCACAAGAAAGTTTTTCCAGTACCACCATAGCCAGAGACAAAGAAAGCAAACGGCTTTTTTGCAGAGATATAAGCGAGAACTCTATCATAGATAGCACGTTGGTCGCCATTGAGAGCAGCAGACATTTTTATGGACTCAGCCAGTAACTTTGTCTTGTCATACGACATCTCTTCGAGAATAAGTCGGTTCCCACCTGCATCGAAAGATGTGACAGCTATGTTTGGCAGGTCATACGCTGCCATAGATAGGCCGTTACTTGAGAAAAGATGGCTGAGCTCGTTGAGAAGGTTATTTTGCAGAACAGAATCAGGTACAACGTACTGAGAATTGGAAAGTGCGTTTCTAAGACGATAGGCAATGTCATCAGCCATATACTTCCAATACTTGTTGAATAGGGCTCTAACGTTGCCAACATCACAATAGACTAAGATTGTCATGAATAAATTTCTTAGCTGATAGGCAGTTGCCCAGACAATAGCCTCATCAAATAAAGAGGTCCATTCACTGTCGTCACCAGTTAGGCCTCGAGCCTGGCAGGCACCCCTAAATGTCGAATGAACGACACCTTGGCAGGTCCTGACGTCCTCATAGCTTTTAGCGCCACGGACAACCATGAGAAGCATCCTGAGATAGAATGTTTCTCCTGTGCTTGGATGGACGTACCTTAATCTTCCTAGCTTAGGTGCCCTCCTTCTGTTTTTCCATTCTTTATTATCTGCGTCCTAGATATATCTAGATGGAAACTGGCAATACGTTAGATCGTGGCCAGCAGATGAGAGACGGTTAGCAGTGAACCATTCGGTGAGAGAGCTTTTCTCAGAATCTGGATCATCAACGACGTCCTCCAGGTCTGTGTCCTCATGAACGGTAACAAAGTTGAGACCCGGGAGGTGGACAAAGAGCCTCTCTACAGCTGGGAACTTGCCATGAATTTCAAACCCAAACAACCTCCACGCTGCCTCACAGCATGAGAGATATCTGGATCGAATGTATTCAGCGATTTCATCGACGCCACCTTCACATGGCTCACCGTTTTCACCCCCATTGCCAGTAGCAGACGAAGAGGAGGGCTGGTCAGCAGGCTGGGCAGCAGAAGGAGGCTGTCTTTTGGCAAACCCAACTTTCGCACAATCAAAACCTTTATTGACATATTTAAATAGGTATTTAATCAGGTATGTCCTGTTACAGGATTCAACGTTGATATGGGCCTGGTATTTTTTGAGAGCAGTCAGGTTATGAGGGACGACCCAACGGTTATCAAGCTCAACGTTGTTCTTGCAAACTGTCCGACCATTGTCTCTACGTCTATACAAAGGATAGCCATCAGGGTCAAAAGATGTTTCCTTCTGGAACGGTTTTGGATATCTTTTGGTGCACACACCATCCCTCATACATGGGCTGTGTGGATTGGCTGCACCACAGGAGCCATGTATCATAAATTCTTAAACCAGAGAAAATCCTAGTGGATCATCTTTAGGATTTGGTAATTCAGCGGATATATATTTATCAACGTCGGCCACAGATGGTTCACGATCTGTGTTGGACTGCCAAACCACAATATGAGAGTGTGGCAGACCGCGTTTCTGGAATTCGTTAGTGTGAGCAACTGCAAAAGGAGCCGTGGAAGAACAGATTTGAGGACAGAACGCAGATGAGTAGAAGAATAGGTAAGCACGATAATTTTATCTGGGAAAAAAAGTAACCTGCACGAACAGGGCCAAATATGCGTCCTTCTTTGATGTCCTCCAAATATTCCTCCAGCTTCATATGAAAGACACGCACAACCATGTCGGCTCTATCCGTTGGTTTCTAGACTGGCTCAAAACAGATCGCCTCTGTAATCTCTGGCCATTTCGAGTTGCAGGTAAAGGTCGTAAACTTGTCAGGTGGACCATACACGCAGCAGATGGCCATACAATCATGATAGTTCTGTTGCATATATCTTCTGCTACCAATATGAGACGCAGGTAACATCTTCTTGACCCCGACGTCTCTTCCAGTGCTGGCCCCATGACCAATAGCATCCGATATTCCCTGATATGTCTCACATCGCAACAGATCTTGATTGAACATAAAGAAACTTAGCTTATTCGCCTCGACACAGGAATATGAATTGACTTGGTACTGCTGGGAGAGTCTACCTGAACAGAGGGCGGGATTAGGCTCACCCTTACGGTAGTGCATCCCATATGCATAGTACTCAAGCATAGAAACATTATCCCTTCCAGAACTGGAGCCATCAGCATCTCTGAGCCTGATACCAGTATGGAACCCGACATCACCATGTGGGAAGAGCAAAGGATATTGCAAGGCCATGAGGGCTGGATGGGTAGGCGAGATGTGCTTGAATTTGGACATGTGGGACTCTACGATGACATCAAAGGAAGAAACATTAGGACTGAGGCCGCCAATCAGCAAGCCAGCCAGTTCTGAAGCTGTGGGCAGTGAATATCTATCACCATGCCTGTCAACGGAACCAAATAGTCTCATAGCAATTTCGGGAGTGACAGGTGAGAGCAGCCTTTCCCTTGCCGTTCTGAACTGACGGACCAGAGGATTATGCAAGTCCAGCATTGCTATAAGCTCTAAAACTATCTGAGCATCCGGTCGGTCACGACCTTCAGACGACACGATAGCTAACCTATTCTCCACCTCATTGGTAGTATCATATATATATAGCTGCGCATATTCAGGGCGTCTTCCAACAGGAGGAATAAGAGAGCCGATCTGATGGTGGACAACACCATTTATCCGGAACACATAAGGTCCATTGCCGGTATTGATAGAGTTGTCGACATTGACGCCTAGGGATGTAAATGCAAATAACGAATTGTATTGCTTGATTAGGCGCATGAAGTTATTAGAACGACTGCCACCATTAAAACAGATCAGCTGCTGCAGGGGAGGCGGCAATGCTCTATTTTTAGGCAATGAAACACGACCCGACTGGCAACATTGATTATACACAATGCTGGATCGGTTGCTACGTCCCTTGATCCGCTCATGATACCAAAAGATAGCACAACAGTACCGGCAAATATAGTCGGGCCCACCATAGTAGGACCGATCAGAGTATCTAGTTGAACACAGTAAACAGAAACAACAAAGCACACACACATAAGCATGAATGGAACAAAGCAAAAGAAAGCAAACAAACGGACACACTATGAATACACCAAATATACCTTTGAGCATGTCAATGTACTCAACAGGAAACGACATGACTGGGTCCACGTAAGGCGCGCAGCAAATCCGATCTACAGATGCCCGATTGAAGGCACGAAAGAGCAAAGAAACACAACAAAGACAAAATGAGAGGAAAACACGAACCTCTAATGGCCTGAGCCTTGACCTTATTTCGTGACATTCGTGAAGCGCGGTTTCTGCTGGACTGAAGCCTAGAAACCGCGGGACAAAAGTGGTCGCCTGTCAGAACACGACATAGTTTATGCGCGGGGCAGCAGGACATATACGATGAAGCAGAGCGAATAAATGAGAAGGTCACTAACAGACTACGTGACGCCACCCTGATGTCTGCACCAAGGCTGGGACAATCCCAGAAGAACGCCGAACCGAGAGAGCAGACCTGCAGGATGCAGGCACAGAAGGATGGCATGGCTGTGATGCACCCGCAGAGCGCGTTTGGGAGGGCCGTGTATCAGTGTTCTGTGCTATTTGTAAACAACCGCGCGCACGTCTTTGAACCTTAGCAGGCATCGCAGGCAACGGCAGAACCGTCAATAAACCTAGCCTGCCAGGCAGTTTGAAAGCATGGATGAAAGAAGCGCACGGCACGCATGTCCCACAATGGTTAAAAAGAGAACATAATACTGCATATTTCAATTACCTATAAAAGAGAAGGCATAAACATATCCAGTAAACCAGTATGCAGTGAAAGAATGAACAAAATAAGAGACCCCAGCAGAACCCTAACCTCGCAGCTACATCAATCATAGGATGGCAGAGGCAGCAGAGCAGGACCTACCTGACAAACACCGGAACCCTAGAAGATGACAGCAGCCGGGATCCAGAAGCAATCACAAACCGCACAGCCGCGTGGATCCAGAAATCAGAGGGAGCAACAAATGACGAAGGAGAAACGCACCTGAGCAACAGCGGCGAGAAACCCCGGCACCCACAGAAGGCGACGGTCCGGCGGCGCGGGCCGGCGACGGAGGCCCAAGGCGTGATGCAGCGAAGAAGACGAAACCTCCTAGAGGAAGACCCTCAGGATCCCGCAGACGCCATAGCTACACAAAGATAGCACACACACCAACGGTGAGAACCGCAAGGGGAAGGGGAGACCACACCAGATCCAGGCGGCCCAGGGAATGAGCGGTAAATCAAGGAATAGGCACCCACCCGAACGCCTCGCAGAAGCAACAGTCGCCGGCGGACAGCAGCGGCGGAACAGCGCCCGCGAGGCCGGCAGCGGCACCGAGGAAAGCAGATCTCGGCGACAGAACAACCAGTCCGGCAGCAGCCCTGCACACAGCGAACAACAACCAACAACGTGAGGAGCGGAAGGAAAACAGGGTAGCGCGGCGGAGGCGGCGGACGCGCAGAGCTCAGCAGGCACACCTGGCGACGGAGACGGCCGTGATGGGCTGCGGCGAAGGAGCCGAGGCGGGGAGGAGGCCAAATGAAAGCGAGAGGCAAGGGAAAGAAGCGGCGGCGAACCCTAGAGCAGCGACCGAGCAAAGGAGCGGCAGGCCGCCTAAACAGGCCGAATTCACGACCGGACACGGGCTCGCAAACGGCCACGGGCCAGAAAGCCACACGCGCATGGCCCACCAACCGTAGAAAAAATACGGTGAACAGTGCGTCGTGGCCTCCCAGCGCCCGCATTTCACCAGCGATATGAACTTTCTTATATATACGAAAACTCGTGAATAGTTTAAAGACCCACGGTGAAATTCACACTTTATTTTTTTTCAACGCGTCGGGTCGGATGACACAAGCAAACTACTACTATGTCGTAAGCAATCACAGGATGGGTCCTACGCCTGCCGTCGTCACGTAAGGCGTCAGCATCGCCTGCATCCGAGATCTTCAAAGAAGGGGGGACGACGAACAATCGATCCTGTCGATTTGTCAGTTTGTCACCCCAAGCGGATTGTTCAGCTGATCCCTCGAGTCGACGGCAGGCAGCCATTTGGATCCTCCAATAGGAATCCTCTCCGGCCATCTGGTCCCCCCAGCTCGACCCACACTACACTCCTCACTTCATCATACTGTACGTGACCGCCGGGACAGCGATCCGCCGCACTACTATTCTATAACCTCGAGTCCCGACAAATTCCGGGACAGCAAAGTCGCCAGCCGCACCGGCCGCAACGGAAATTTCCGGCCCATTCTCCCATTGAAAACCGGTCACTAAAGCCTATATGCCACTACCTGCTCCTACAAAGACGCATCGAGCTGGGGTCTGAATGCGATCGAGAGCTCGGTCATCAGCTCAGGTCTACGTGGTCAAGTCTTCGTGTCGCTGTCTGCGCCCTCCGGGCCGTAACGGGTATCCCTCAGTACTACGGCCATGAAGCGCGACGACTTGTGACTAATTAATGAAGTCAATGGCAGTAATCTATCTGCTAATTGCGTTTGCGTGTATAAAAAGGGAAGCTGCAGTAGTGTGCACACTACTGTCAGAGCAAGGCAAAGCCTCCCTGCTCAAGCTTGCAGAAAAGGGCAGCGTGCTCTGCTCTTGCTTTGTGCTGCCTCCTAGCTCGCCTGAGCTGTCAGGAGATCATGAGGGTAAGAGATAATAATCCTCCTAGCTATATATAGTTATGATTGATCCTCACCCTCTGTCAATTAAGTCATCACTATGCGGAGGCAAATGTTTTGTTTGTGATAAGCCACTATAAAATCTCTCTTTCGTTTCTCTAACGTTCATCTGAAACCTCTTGCAGAAGGAGATGATCATCAGGGTGCAGACGAGCTCTGAGAAGGGCCACTGCAAAGCTATCAAGGTGGCTGCTGCAATCTCAGGTAAACAACACGTGCTTTAATTCGATGTTTGATCCATCCCTTAATTGATCACCTAGGCCTCTTCTGTCCTCATCAGAAAAAAAAAAGTTTATTACCAATATCTAGTTCGTCGACACTCTCTGTCCTAGTGGTGACATGACATATGCTTTGGATCGATGCGTCGAGCAGGGGTGGAGTCCGTGACGATCGCCGGCGAGGACAAGAACCTGCTGCTGGTGATCGGCGTCGGGATCGACTCCAACCGCATCACCGAGAAGCTGCGCCGCAAGGTGGGCCACGCCGAGGTGGTGGAGCTGCGCACCGTCGACGCCGACGAGCTCGTCGGGGGCCTCGCCGCCGACCACGCCTACCGCTACCACCCGAGCCCCAGCCCCTACAAGCACGCGGCCGCGCGCGACCACTACTACGCCGCCGGCAGGGACCACCACCCCTACTCCGGCGGGTCGGGCTACGCGCCGCCGCAGATGGCCTCCCGCGACTACTACTACTACGGCGGCGCCGGCGGGTACCCGGCGGCGCAGTACCAGCAGCAGCACGACTACTACTACCCGGCGGCCGCGAACACGCACACGGTGGTGCACCACGAGTACGCGACCGACCCCAACGGCTGCTCCGTCATGTGATCGAGGAGTGGTGTGGTTGCGTTGGTGTTTCGCGTGATCTCTGCTGGGCATGATGGATCGGACTTCCTGTTGCGTACCATCTCGTGTCGGGTCGGTCGCTCGGTGACCTGATGTTAAAGTCAGCGTCAGATGCAGACACTCTATTAGTTTCTGATTCCGTGTAATTAGTGTGCATCAAGCACTGCATGCGTGGCTGCGTGAACCTGTGTGTAAATTTCTCCAGCTGCAAGCTTCCTACTACGGTGAAATGCAAGCCTTACTGCTTGTTTGGAACGAAGGAACATGACTTCGACATGCGTGTAATCTCTGGCTCAGGAGCAAAGTTGAATAGATGAGCGCCATGCTGTTTGTCCTTCATTCCAAAATCGAGAAGCTTTCGAGCGCCTCGGCTATGTGAATTTTCAGCTATGTACCTGAAAACTCTACGCTGCAAGTACGAGCTCTTGCTTTCAACGAACAGCCAAAATTAGAATATGCACCCTCCGTTGCAAGATTCTAGCATCCTAATTTTCACCTCCAAAACATGCTACTTCTCGTTTCTTTTTCTAATTTCCCTCATCACAAATATAGGTTTATTAGCACACCAACACGGTCACTATGATGGTTAAAGCTAAAAAGGCTTGACTTGGTACAAAATTAAATGCACTTATATATTTGTGATGAGAGGAAGAACTACACAATTTTAGACATGTGGCAGTCTCCAACACGTGTACTTATCTATTACTTGCATTAGTACCAAAAGTGTTTAAAAGTATAACAATTTAAAATTAAAGTATTTTTCATGAAAATCTACTTAATACAGGAGTATTTCAAGTGACAAACCATAATACTTGTGTATAGGAATGCTCAAAGCCTAAAACTTTCGCAAAAAAACACATCACCTCTCAACTCCACGCATCCGATTGATCCTTTTTTTTTCTTACTAGTTCCCACGAGCAACATTCCGCTGGGATATTCCATGTATTATTGAAAATAAGAAGAAAATATTGTAAATAAATTGTAAGATATCTAAGATCCATCAGTGCTATATCATCACCTCTCTCTGTTGATTCCTGTCTCTTTTTATCCGATGAAAAATGTGATTGGAAGAGCTGCCTAATTACAAGAGTAAGCTTATTCGCAAAAAAAAATTACAAGAGTATGCTCCAACATTTGCTATAATATATCCCCTGTCCTTTTCCTATGCAAGATTTTTCCTCTCATGCTCTCCGGAACTGACAGCATCCGCTAAACCATGCCATCTTTCTCGTTTGTCCCCTCGCAGAATGAATTTTAATTTACTTGCCAGTTACACGTCCACACCACACCACTGCTTCGTGTAGGATAAGCACGCGCTCAGTTAGCGGAACCAACCAAAGGATTCCAAGTCAATTCTTCCCTACACTCAAACCGTGCTGGAAATACAAATTCAAGCATCCTGACCCCACCAATCTGCCAGTGCAGTTTTTCTTTCCCTGCACGACGCGTATAAACTGACGTGCTCACGGCGACGCCAAGCCCTCGCAAGCTTCAGACGTCAGGCGTAGAGAGAGTTTGGTCAGATTTGCGGCATCTACTTTGCAGCTGCTCTAAAGATTCTTCTTGACCAAGCCCATCCGGCAGATTTGCCATGTCTCTCGTAGCATACTGAACAAAGTAGGAATAACAACAAACATGCCGTGACAGTCACTGCATTTTCTATACGGTGGCGAGTCACTGACAGAAGATGGACTCCGGTCGTGGTTAGTGGTTACTTCGCTGGCAATTGGAGGCCAAAGTTAACGGCCCAAATTGAGATCTTGCAAGTTGCACTGCATATGCTGGCTTATATTCTACTATGATCTTGATTTGTGCTTAAATGAAGACGTGTTAACTTCTGTTTTGCCCCCAACGTTGACCGTACTAAAACTGAAGGCACGTTTGTCCTTAGTTTAATTTGTGGATGATGAAGATTAGCCAACTACTGATGAACGACTCTGCTCAAACCCCTGACATCAACTCCAATCTTTCGCGATTATCGACTCTACTCAAACCCAGGATCATGACATCGCGATTATTCTGCGTGCTTAGGAGCAAATGTCTAAATTGTAAACTTTGCATAAAGCTGGACCATTTGGGATGCATTGTTTGACCTGGGCACAAAGTCTGCCATGTCGAGTCACCATCACTTTTTGAGTTCAGAATCGCCATACCGTTTTCTGAAAGTTTGTTTAGCCTCTGCTTAATTCGTTTCAACCAAGAGTCGCCTGGAGCAGTTATGAGTTTACTAGTCTTTAACCAGCTGTAAAAATATAACAATGGTTAACGTCACAAAGATGGGAGCTGGGTAGTATATATGAGTCTGATCAGTTTCCAGTACACGTCCTGCCGGTACTTTGAACTTCCAGCAAAAACATTTCATCTTCCCTCAGCATCAACCCAATTGGTTTTATATTTGGGTTCCCAATGGACGGTGTTGCGCTTGCACAACCATGAGGGTAAGAACTAATTTCTCCTGAAATCTGTACTTCTGCTGCTGCATCTGTTTAGCAACAACTAACACCAAAATTGCCAAATTTTCTTCAGAAGGAGATAATCATTCGAATGCAGCCAGATTCGGACAAAGGCCGTAGCAAGGCGCTGGAAGTGGGAGCTTCAGTCAGCGGTATGCTACTACCCCTCGTTCTTAGTGATCAGAAAACCGATCGAGAACATCCGAATTTCTGGGGGCGCAATGGCAGATTGACATGGAAGCGTGACATTGGTCAGGGGTCCAGTCGGTGACGGTGACCGGCAGCGGCAAGGACCTGCTGCTGGTGATCGGCGACGGCGTGGACGAGGGCAAGCTGATCAGGAAGCTGAAGAAGGAGGTCGGGGAGGCCGAGATCGTGGAGCTGCGGACTCTGCCGGGCGGTACCGGCACCAGCGCGCTGCCACCGGGCGCGCAGTCACCGTACCAGCGCCACCCCACTCCTGGCCGGAGCGTGGCCGGAGGCGGCCGCATCGAGTGCCCGGTCGCGACCGCGGCGCGGTGGCCGGGCGAGCACGGCAGGCAGCCGGTCAGCTACTACCACCGCACCCCCAGCCCGGGATACTACCAGCACTACGCGCCGTCACCGATGGCGGCGCAAGGCGGCTACGGCGGCTACGCGGGGGGCGGCGGCGGCAGCTTGTACGCGCGCGAGGTGGCGCGCAGCCACCCGGCGCACTACTCCCCGATGATCGCTCGGCACGACTTGCGCGCCGTGGACCGCCCGTCGCCGCGCGCGGCAGGCGGCGAGGGGCGGCGAGAGGCGAGAGCACGGCGGTGGACAGCCCAACTGTTGCTCGATATTGTAGCGCGGTTTTTTTTTCTTCGTTTGCCGTGCGGCCGATCGAAGCTGTTGCGTGTGTTCCCAAGCTAATTGCATGTTTTGCCAAAACAAAAAAAAGCTACTTGCATGTTGTATTCGCAAAAAAAAAAAAAAGCTATTTGCATGTTGTGTGCATAAACTGATTTGCAGATACGTTTTTTTCCCCCTATCAAACGGTGCTTGCGCTGCCAATTGGCAGTGCAAATCCATGTCTAGTGCTAGCTACTCTACTAATGCTAGCTACACTACCGGAAACCGGCTGTTTGCCGAGTGTCTGGTGGTTTGCCGAGTGCATTCTATCGGGTATTCGACAAACAACCGCTTTGCCGAGTGTCGCACAAAAGATACATGGCAAAAAAAATTGGCAAAAATTATGTTTGCCGAGTGCCAAAAAAAACACTCGGTAAAGAATTGAATGACACACGGCAAAGACAAAACACTCGGTAAACTTGCTTGTTTGCCGAGTGTTTTTTTGCACTCGACAAACAAGATCTTTGCCGAGTGCTGAAGAAAAAACACTCGGCCAAGACCCTGTTTGCCGAGTGCTGGAGAAAAAACACTCGACAAAAAAAAATTCAAAGCATATTTTGAAGCAGTAAATTAAATCAAATTAAAAAGTTTTTAACTACAAAGTTATATAACTTCTCAAGATCTACAACTTTGATATTAGTCATTTATTGATTGAACAAAGCGATAGTTACATTGTTCACAAAATCTACAGATCTCATATAGTTTCATGAAACTAAAAATAAGATATATATTTTGTGAGCAATGTTACTACCACTATGTCGGATAAACAAATGATCAAAATAAAAGTTGTAGATCTTCAAAAGTAATACAATTTTTGTAGTTGAACTCTTTTAATTTGAATTAATTTTGCCAATGAAAAGTACGTTTGAATTTCTAAAATTTGAAATTTGAGTTTTTTCAAATGACCTCGGATGGAGAAACAGCCAAAATGAGAGTTGTAAACCACAATAAGTTATGAAACTTTGTAGTTGATAACTTTTTTATTTGAAATCATCTTATCAATAAAAACTAAGTTTGAATTTCTCAAATTTGAAATTCAAATTTTGTAAACGACCTCAGATGGAGAAACTACCAAAATTAAAGTTGTAGATTTTGAAAAGTTATGAAACATTGTAGTTGACAACTTTTTAATTTGAATTCATTTAGGGCCTCAAACAAATAATTTACACTCGACTTAGTATAATATGTGAGGAACCAAAACGAAGTATAGACAGTGAGAGTGTGACACAGTGGTAGAGGAGGTTACCCGTTAAGGGGGAGGTTGCCAGTTCAAATCCCACCTATCGCGTTGCACGCAAAATTTACGGTGAAAAATGCCTCGACTTGCTGGTGGGGGCCTCTCCCCATTAAATTATTTTTTGCTATTCTTTTCGGGTGTTTTTTGTTCACATTCTTTGGCGAATGTTTTTTGTCGAGTGTTGTCCACCGGGTGTTACGCTTGACAAAGCTTTTGCCGGTGTTTTTAGGTCTTTGCTGGTGATTCCCGTAATGTAACCTAGCATAATTGCCTGCTGGGAACGCAGTCAAGTCAAGCAATCCTTTCCATGCCAGGACCATGATTTAAAACCGCTCACAAAGTCAGCCAAGTCAATCTAATTATCTACAAAATCCATAGTTGCTAGCAAAAACACGCAGATTTCTGATCCTAAATTGAGTTTTATCACTAAATAAACAGTTCTAAAAATGGAGGGTGTGGATTAAACATGTTCAGATGTTTTGAGCAAGTCCAAGAATTAAAATTCAGAAATAATCGTTTTCGATCGTCATAGCATGGCGGACTAGAAAAACAACCCTACTTCCAGGTTGAACCGTGAAATTGAGACTAAGCTAAAGGGCTGGAGTCCCTGTGAATGACAATCAGTTTTAAATCGGCGCCCCAAGTCATACGATTTTTCGCGGTAATTTATAGGTGGCATGGTTCAAATCGGTATGTAATTTACTGGGTCATAAGACTATCGGGATGGAAAGCCCTTTCCCCAGTAGTGCTCCATAGTCTCCCAGCATTATGCCCTTTTCCTGTTATTTTTTGGTTTGTCCCAATATCTTCAACCTAACTCTCTTCAAATAGCAGTAGAGTTCATATCTTGCCAATATCATGGTTTTATATCCCACAGTTTTTTTTACAATGCACTCCTTGCATGTGTCATTGTCTTAAATGCTGTCACCCTTGATCTGCCACCCATCCTCACACCGGGACCTAGTAAGGTAAACCCCCATCCCCCCCCCCCCCCCTCTCTCTCTCTCTCTCTCTCTCCATCTCTCCATATGCACATATGGCCAATCTAAAAATAGTGCCATGATCTCCCCGTTTCTTTAGGAATAGCAAGCCTAGCCCCAAAGAATCCAAAAGGCCAAAACCTAAACATGCCAAAAATAGAAGAGAACATATTATTAGAAAGATCTATATAGGAACAGCAAAAGTAATCCAACAAAAAAGATATATCGACTAAGGAAACTGACGAAAGCGTACTAAGCATCCCATGCCTAAATGAGTCGGGCGATACCGAGCGACAACTTTCATCAGGCCTTCTCCTCATCCTATGAGAGTTTGGCCTCGTGAGTGCCTTGCTAAAGATTTTTGAAAAAGATGTTTGCACACAAATTAAGATCATTAGCATTTTGGTTAACAAAAAGAACTTCATTAGGGGGCACCTGCCCCCCTCGCCAACCCACCTGACTGGTCAAAATGCTGAACAGGGTCATAGACTGGGTTGGTCATAGGCTAAACTTTTTACCTGAAATCTAGAAAAATCCAACCCGATAATTATACACAAAAATATTGGGTTTAACCCAACCTGACCATACATAGAGTACGACACCTGACAAAATATCAGCTCGGTGGTCGGGTCTACTCTTTTTAGCATGAGAAAAAAAAAGACAGTTTTTAGCACGACCCCATAAAAGATATGAGGTCAAAGACTGGATAAACCAGATTTAGAGTTAGTATTTCACATTTGGTTCACGTGCAATGCGCCGGAGGTGGGGAGAGCTACGAGAAACATAAGCGTGAAGCAAAGCTGCGATATCGCATGAGGAAGTACAAAGCCACCGGAGTGCTTGACACATGGCCCACGCAGATTTTTGTGCTGGGTCTATATATGAGGACTCCAACAAGAGTTGTCTGAGAAACCCAAAAACTTCAGGCTTAAGAGGTGTGCTCAAATAAATGCAGTACCTTTTCGTGTTTTCTATTAAAAAAAACACAAATTTCGATTGCTTCAGCAATGTACACTAGTAGAAAAAAACATCTTCGCTGCGTAACTTTAAGAAATCTCAATAACGTTCAGGCCTAAAAACAACTCGTATAACAGTCCTACAGCCCAAATGCAAATCGAAATGCTACAGTTGAAACGATGGTAAAATTTTTAAGGGGCCTTCAACTCAGAGGACAAGGTCATCGAAAACATGTCCATTGAGCCACCTGACTGCCTGCTCGGCATCATCTCTCTGATTAAACTCAACAATGCCGACCTGCCTGCGCGATCCAGCGGTCTCCTCATCCACGGCAAGGTTGAGAAGGTCGGTACAGCCAAACGGGCAGGACAGGTTGTAGAGATCGTCCTCACAAGTACGCTCCGAGAGATTGGTCACGCGGATGAAGGTCTCGGATTGTCGCAAGCACCTCTCGCAGATCGGAGGAGGAACGAACGGCGCCGCCCACTCGACCCGGAGGACATGGCCGCCGTAGGCGTCCCCGTCCAGCCAGTCGATAGCCTGCTCCCCGTCCTGGACCTGGTCGAACTCGACGATGCCGAACCGCCCCTGCGACCCCGGCTGCTCGTCGGTCGCCGACGAGAGGAAGACGGAGTCGAGGGGGCCGAACGGGGAGCAGAGGTCGCGGAGGTCGGCCTCGCTGGTGTCGTCCGGGAGGTTGGTCACGCGGACACGCCTGTCAGCAGCGCTATGGTCTGGGTTTCGTTTGCATACTGGACAGAGCCCGGGCGATGCACGGTGGGCTGCGGGAGGAGATCCGTTGTCGAGGAGATCCCTGTAGGGACAATCTGAGGCCACGTGGTCGCCCTTCTTCCCGCAGGTCGTGCAGGCCATGGCGACGGCGGCACCTGCGTCGTTGGTGCTTGACATTGGCAGTGGATCGCCGGAAGAAGTTGGATCCTCGGCCTCGCTGGCTGGGCGAGGGCTCCGCCCGAGGGGGATCTCTCCAGTGGAGGCCATGGCGAGAGTCGAGGGGGTCGATCCTGC
Organism: Alloteropsis semialata; assembly: GCA_004135705.1. Lineage (NCBI taxonomy): Eukaryota > Viridiplantae > Streptophyta > Magnoliopsida > Poales > Poaceae > Alloteropsis > Alloteropsis semialata. The sequence goes on along the minus strand of CM014276.1, from coordinate 46,220,280 downwards.
AGTGTCCGTCGTTCGCCGAGCTTGAGCCACAAGCGGCGCGCGATGGCGGTCCTGGAGCAAGGCGTCGAGTCGTCGACGATGGCGCTCCTGATGGTGACGAGACGACCTTAGCCTTGTTGCCGTGGCCCGTGGGCGTCCAAAAAAAAGAAATTCGAGGTCCTTGTGAGGCAGGCTTGAGGTCGGATCACCGTTCTTCGGTTTGATCCGTTTCCCCGGTTCACGTTATTTATTCCCTGCTGACTGCTGTAGCGTTACGAAATCGGATTGGACAAGGAAGGACAGCTTGTGGCCCATACTAACTTTGGGCCGGGCCCAGTCCGAGTAGGATACTGCTAAGGGCTCGTTGGCAAGAAAGAAATCCATTTCCATGAATTTTCATCAGAAAGTAAATTGTTTAGAGGACCAAATTATGGACAGGGATAAGACGCGACGGGTCACGCGGAAGAGGAGCGCACGACCCACCGCGCGTCGCCGCCGCCGCGACGTCCCGGCGCCAGCGTCCTCCTACAGGTGCTCCACCTCCTCCTTCCTCTCCTCCTCTCCTCTCTCCCTCCCTCGTGGTCTTCCTCCCAGCCTGAGGCCCCACTGACCGCTCGTCCCACCGCTTCCACCATTGCCGACAGTCGGCAGCACCTTGCCGCCTTGCCGCTCCGTCCACCTCCCACCCCCGCCCTCCACCCCGCCTTTCCTAACGTCAGGCAGCTCCTCTCTCCCGCCTTCGGCTCCGCCTAGCCGTCATCCCCCACCGCCCCGGCTGGTGGCTCCATCGCTGCCCGGCCCTCCGCCCGGCGACCGTCCCCACCGCCGGGCCGGCAGCCACCCCCGCACCTCCTTCTAAGTCCACAGACCAAATTTCCCCTCTCATAAACCCAAACCTAAACCCTAACCCTAACCGGCCTGCCGTTCGGCGGCGGCGTGAGTGCGTCGCACGATCGCGCTTCCGCGCGACGGGTCTTGTTTATTAACGCAAATTATATCCGAGGAATTACAAAACCCTGTCTTTTCTCTCACATAAAAAAGTGGATTTTATATTCCTGCTGGGTTGCAGCTAAGTGAAATATGTCTAATGCTGGCGTTGCGATTTTTACCGTTGTGTCTGAGCATGCATTGGTTTATTTACCATGCATACTCGTGATAGAAACTAATCTATGCCTATATGTTTAAATTTGTAGTGCTCGATCTCTAACCCGGAAAAAAGAAGAAGATGACATTGTGATTACAGCTGACACTACGAGTGAGTCGGCATCGATGACAAGGATGATATCGATGCCGGGAGATCATCGACATTCTCGTCAAGTCTCCGGCCCCGCCGCCGGCCGGCTGGTTGCACTTAAATGATGCCCGACAACGGGCAAGTAGCTTGGTGGCTGGCACGGGGGACTTTTCCTATTACACGCAGATGCAGGTTCCACGGTGGACGGCACGTCACTTGTTCCGATGGCAACAGAGTCCTGTACTGACACGTATCCCAGATCTACTCCCTCCGCTCTTAAATTTATGACACTGATGACTTTTTATTTCAACTTTGACCAACAATATTTCATTAGTTAGTTTATTAAATAAAGTAAAATGGGTACCGATACATCTAATATCAATAATGCTTTGGATTTAACTCATATACCTATCTTTTTACATAAATATTTGTAGAAAAGACAAATAGTCAAACGAAGGAAAAAAGTCAATGGTGTCATATATTTAAGAACGGAGGTAGTATGTAAGATATTTGCCAAAACCAAAGTTGCAACAACTGTACTGTAACGACCCGTGCCATTGTTACCTTAGATTTGACACTAGCCCACGAATTATTAATCGATAAATACAAGATTTGTTTAATAATAAGCATATAATAAAAGTATTTTTCTCTGTCACATTGGCTGCCGGGATTTGAGTTTCATCCTTTATCGGCGGCAGGGTTTTAGGCCCTGCTAAATCGAAGATTAGGAGGACTAAACATGATCTAATTATAAAACTAAATACACGGATGGACGGGAAATCGCGAGACGAATCTATTAAGCCTAATTAATCCGTCATTAGAGATTGTTTACTGTAGCACGACGTTGTCTAATCATGGCCAAATTAGGCTCATTAGATTCGTCTCGCAAAGTTAGGGGGGTTATGGAATGAGTTTTGTCATTAACTCAATTTTAGTACTCCATGCATGCAAGATTCCCTTTGATGAATAGTGAAGTTGGATGGATAGTGAAATTTGTCGTAGGAAAACAAGGCCTTAGATCGTATGGCTTTGGGCCCAAGCTTTGGCCCTCTCTTTCTTTCTTTCCTTGCTTCCTTTTTCTCCTTTCTCTCTCGGTTTTTTATGGTTTTGTTGTACTGTTGTGTTGTTTCTTCTCTTAATAAAATACTGAAGCTATATCATTATTTCCTTAGCTTCGCCTTCCCTCTCTGTTGCTAACTTGTTTTCCATCACAAATTAATAAGCCGGAGGAGCAAGCATTTTTCTGGCTCTCTTGCTCGCAGTCGAGAGGTTGACGGCAGACTAGCTTCTCAAGCAACTTGGTACGTCGTTGCCGTCGTGGGTCCTATACTCCTCCTCCTGCATACACACGTATCTTTTTTTTGCGACCGTGCCTTAGCATGTTTTTCATTAAGAGGAAAGCAATGCAGTTTACACACCGGGTCCCATGCAGAGGATGGGTCGGTCAAAACAAAATAAAGTTACTAAACGTTTAACCAATCGGCGACCACGGCAGCATCAACCTCCTCCACCTCCGAGTGGACTAAGGACAACGGTGTGGCCAGGTGACTCCATCCCGCCAGAACCCAATATCGACCCTCAACCATGATCGCCTGTACCAACACATGCGGCAGACGAGACTGTCTATTGAAGATCCTATTATTACGTTCCTTCCACAACATCCACGAGATGAGGATGACGGCGGTGTCGAAGGCTGGCCGGTACGTCCTGTCAATTCTTTTTCGAGCCTGTAACCACCAATCCGCAAAACAAAGTACACCATCTGGCGGGGCGACCGACTCCCAACCAGCAGCAGCAAGGCAAGAGAACCACACTTCGCGTGCATAGACACAAGAGGTCAAGAGGTGGGAGATCGTCTCAGTCTGCTGACAGCATAAGGTGCAAGAATCATCGTCCTGAAGACCATGTCGCTTACGGCGATCGTTTGTCCAGCATCGACCATGCAACACGATCCAAGCAAAGAACTTGCATTTCGCCGGCGCCTTTACCTTGCAGAGCTCCTTGGCGCCTAGAATGGCATGCTGGCCAAGAAAAAAGGCTTGATACGCCGAGGCCGAAGAGAAACGACCATCAGCCGACCATTTCCATCGCCAAACGTCGGGTGTGTCTGGAATGAGCTGGACAGTGCGCAGGCGCGCCCAGAGCAAAAGGTATTGGATGATGACCTGTACAGTGAGGGCGCCCGTTATGTCCCTTGCCCAACGGCGGTCATGAAGGGCATCCCGGACCGTTCTATGATTGCGCACACGTGTGCCGACCGCTTGGACCAAACATGGTACAATCTGTTGCAAAGAACAACCATCGAGCCATTTGTCCTTCCAGAACAAACAATTGTCACCATTTCCCACGTCGACCGAGACGGAATTCTCAAAGAAAGCCAGCACCTCGCTTTCCGAATGATCAGGCAGGCGCGACCATGGCCGTCTTTCCGATTCAGTACGTTGGAGCCACAGCCAACGTAGCCGAAGGGCGTAGCCCTGTAGCCTGAGGTCTGGAACACCAAGCCCACCAAGAGGTGACGGCCTGCATACACAACGCCAGGCCAGCAGACAGTGTCCACCCAGGACGGTCTCAGTGCCCTTCCAAAGAAAAGCCCTGCGTCGCTGGTCAATGCGCTCGATGACCCAAGTCGACAGGGTGACCGCGATCGCCGTGTGAACCGGGATAGCGGATAGCTTTGCTTTGACAAGGACAGATCTGCCTGCACGGTTGAGCAAGCCTGCCTTCCAGGAAGGCAAGCCCTTATAAACCTTGTCGACAAGTGGCAGAAGATCTGCCTTACGCAGTTTGTAAATGGACAAGGGGATGCCCAAATATGTGCATGGAAAAGGCTCAAATCGTCCCGGAAAGAAGCGCATCAGAGTAGCCGAGGCGTCCAAGTCGCACTGAATTGGCGAAATCAGGCATTTGCCCGGATTGAGCCAGAGGCCGGACGCCGCCCCAAACATGTCGAGAGCTGATCTGATCAAGGTGAGGTCCTGCTCATGGGGCACGGCAAACAACACGACATCATCCGCATACAGGAACACACGCTCCTTAATGCAAGCTGAGCCCAGCGGTGTAAGAAGGTGTAGTGTGTCTGCTTTCCGCAAAAGGGCATTGAGAACCTCCATTGCCAACACGAAGAGCATAGGTGAGAGAGGGTCACCCTGACGTAAACCACGCGCGTGGCAAATGCGTGTGCCTGGTCCTCCATTGACAATTACTTTGGTGCTCGTGGATGTGAGAAGCATCGAGATCCAGTTAATCCACCGCCTGGAGAAACCCATGTGTGATAGGACGGCAAGCAAGAAGGACCAGTCCACAGTATCAAACGCCTTGGCAATGTCGACCTTGATAAGGGCCGCCGGTTGTCTGTTGCGATGCAACAGCCTGGCAGTGAGCTGAACCGACCTGAAATTGTCATGTAGCAAGCGCCCACGGATGAAGGCGCTTTGATTCGGTCTGACCAAATCATGAAGATGTGGGGCCAGTCGTGTTGCCAAGACCTTGGTAACTAATTTGGAGAAGCTGTGGATTAGGCTGATCGGTCGGAAGTCGCTGATCAACTTAGCCTCCGGCCTTTTGCGAAGTAGGATCATATATGCCTGATTAAGCAGGTAAAGGCTACGACCATCAAGTGACCAGAGCGCATGGAAGGCAGCCATAATCTCACGGTGAATGATGTTCCAAGTAGTCTTGTAGAAGAGGCCTGTAAAGCCATCTGGCCCAGGCGCTCGATCCGGCGGCAGTTCATCAATGGTTGCCTTGACCTCTTCCTCTCTAAAACAAAAATCCAATCCCTCAAGTGGCAGCTGTGGTAAACCCAGGGAGTTAAGGTCCAGTGTCATAGAAATATCCGAGCGAATGCCCAAAACCTCAACAAAATGCGAGGTAATGGCCGCGACCTTTTCCTTTTCATCAACATAGATGGCATCATTTACCTGGATGGAAGCAATGTTGTTCTTCCGCTTGCGGTGACAAGCTTGCAAATGAAAGAATTTGGTATTGGCATCTCCTTCCGCTAGGAAGGTTAGCCTCGACCGTTGTCTGATGATAGAACGCAACATAGATGGCAGCCCGAGACATTTCATCTTCATACGTTTGCGGAGGCGTTGCTCTCTTGGCGAAAGTGTCCTATGCTCCATTGCCAAGTCAAACCGAAAAACAATCTCCTTGGCGATAGCCAGCTGTAACCTGACTCCACCGATGTGTTTTGCACTCCAGCAGCGTAGGGCCCTGGCCGTGGCCCTGAGCTTGTGGTCCAGGACCCGGAACGGATCAGAAAGAGGAGGTGCTGGTGTGTCCCAAGCCGCCTGGACAACATCCTGGTAGCCCGCAAACTTCGGCCATATGTTTTCAAATTGAAACCGCCGAAACGTGGAGAGTGCCGAGCATGTACGCAGTAGAAGCGGCGCGTGATCGGAGCTCTCCGTGGACAACGCGTGCAAGCTGTGGTTCGGATGGACCAACAGCCAATCCTCCGAGGCGAAAAAGCGATCAATGCGTTCAAGGGTCGGAACCGAACGTTCGTTGCTCCAGGTGAAACGACGACCCTGGAGAGTGAGCTCCTGTAGCTCAGCATCGTCAAGAAACCGCCGAAAACGGTTCATCATGCGTGGGCGTAAAGAGCCATTGCTTTTGTCGGCGGCCTGATAAATCAAGTTGAAATCGCCGCAGAGAAGCCACGGTCCAGGGCGACTGGCTCTGATGTCAAGTAGTTCCTGGAGGAAAGCGACCTTGGCGTCATCTGTGTGTGGCCCATACACGCATGTTAGCCACCATGCCACCGAAGAGTCCTGGCGTAACGAGACCTTCACTGTGACCGACCTCTCCTTCACCATCATGGAGGAACCAACCCATACATCCGTGCGCCACGCCACAATAATCCCACCAGCGGTGTCAAGTGCAGGCAAGCAAGCATAGTCAAAGCCGTAGCCCAACATATCCATTACTAGAGCGTCATTACAAACATTAAGTTTAGTTTCTTGCAACGAAATCAGGGAGACACGCTCCTGAGCGACCAAAGTACGAACAGCATTACGACGGGCGCGACTGTTGAGGCCGCGGGCATTCCAGATGAGAATGTTTTGTGCTTCCATGTTGAAACAAATAGCGACCACAGCAGCACACAGAGTTCAGGACTCTGACGACTGCTCCTCAAAGGAGAGCTCAGGACCATTGCGCGGAATCAGGTCATCAAGGGCGTCACACTGGGAATCGGTCACCTGTCCGTTGAACAGGTCCACAAACTGCTGAAACGTCTCGGCATCAGGTGGTGTATCTGGAGCTGTAGTAGAGGCCGTCAGGTTGAGCTTTCGCATCATAACGTTCTGAGCTTGCACCACCGGCTTTGATGCACGAAGGCGCGACTTGCGCGCCAGACGCTCACTCCGGCGTATTGGCGTGACAGAGCGGCTGGCCGCCAAGCGTGGACGACGCAGGCGCGGCGTCGCTGAGAGAGCAGATGGTGAGCGTTGCCTCGCTACCGAGTGCGCAAACTTGGAAACGGCCTCCCGGACAGGTGAGGATGCATCAGCAGCAATGGGAAATGGCAGCACCTGTTCTGATCCCCTGGAAAAGCGGACATGACAGTCCACCAGCGATGCCGGGCCCGAAGGCCGGTCAAGAAGTAGGGGCTCGGCGCATTCCTCGAACCTGACAGCTTCCAGGTCACAGGCCGAGACTGCGTCCACAAGATCTGGCCCGGGCGAGATGGGTTTTAAGCCGGGCCGGTCGACCACTCCCAGAGATGCCTCCACGGTCATTGGGTCTAGGCCACGACCCGGCTCAAGTTCGAGGCCGCCCGACCGTCTAGGAAGGGTCCAGGGGAGGCAGTCCAGGAACGGCGGGCACGGCCGTGCCGCGGGGGACGACCGCTGCTCCATCAGCACAGCTTCAAAGCGCATGGGGTCAGTACCAATCTGCACCCCTGCGCGAGTCGTGTCGGAGTCCAGCAGGCATGACAGCTCCACCGTGGACAGCCGCGGCGGCGATTGGCCGGGGTCCGGCGCCGGAGAGACCACAGCAGGGGCCTGTGCCACCGGTATGCCAGTCTCACGATGCGCACATTTACCAAAACGTAGACGGCCCGAGAGCGACCAAGCCCACTCCGCCGCGCCACGCCGGTCAGCTTCCCCACGACCGGAGCGGCCCTGGGCATCGCCGGAAGCCGGCTCCCTCGCCGTGGGCGCGCAATCCCCCGAGCCCCCGGCCGGGGCAGAACCAAAGACCGTACGCTGCGGCCAAGGTTTAGAGCGGCAACCCTTCTGGAAGCCAGGGTAATCATCATCAGAAGAATCACTGGATCCGCCATTCGGGCCATCACCAGGATCATCCTCCGAGTCTGAGGGTTCATTCCAATCAATGACCTCCACAATCGTGACCACAATGCGGTAGCGCATGGTCGGCAGGCGATGCAACATGATCTCCTCCGGTCGAAGGTACATGACCGGGTCACCGTCACGGTTCACCGGCTCAGGAATGGCAATGATAACTTCGTTGGGGATATGATCAGGGTCTGAACACCAGGTGACAACCTCGTAAACACGGTGATCACCACCAGCAACCGTTCCGGGGAGAGGATGAAGCTCAGCGCAGACCGTTCCCAGGATAACCTGTGCGACCTCAACCGTCCGCGCATGGGAAGGGACCCCACGGAGCTCCACCCGAGCCTGGAACACCATGTCCCCAGCGCTCGCCATGGATTGACGTCGCCAAGGCCGGAACCGCAGCACAAGATCCGCGACCGGCAAAGGTGGAGCATGGAGAACCCGTTCGAGGATCTGCCGGTCGGAGAAGACAATGAGGAAATCTTCCGGTCGGAAACGGTGGAGAGTGAAATCTCGCTGCCCAAGCTGGTAATTCTCCATGAGGAAATGGCGAACTTGGGGCAGGGTCACAGAAGGGCGGGTGCCCACGACCAGGGCGACCAAGGCCAACGACGACAGGAAGTCATCGCGAGCCTGCAGATCAGCCGTCCGAGGAACGACACGCAGCTCCAGAGGCGGCCGACGCGCTGGATGGCCACGTGGATACTCCGGCGGCGGTGGAGGCGGCGTAGGTGAGCGACGCGGCGAAGGCGCGCACGGCGACGGCGGCCCGGAGTAACCCCGACCCGTCGAGGTGGATTGCGCCGAAGTTGTTGAAGCTGACGCCGCCGAGTGCGTCACGCGAGCAGAGGGTGCGTCCGTGGCAGAACCGCGACGGCGCACAGGCCGTCCACGATTTGCCCGCGGCTCGAGCACGGCCGCCAAAGGAGGACGACGGCGCTTGCAATGTCTGGCCGCATGGCCTTCCTCCAGACAACGCAGGCAACGGGAGGGAGCGGTGCACCTGGCCGCGACGTGGTGCGGAGAGGCAGTTGAAGCACCGGCCCACCAGATCTGCCGGAACCGGACGCCGGATGCGAGGAGGACGACGGGAACGGGCCTCCTTGCGCAGGCGACGGCGGTTGACCACCATCTCAAAACCATCCTCGTCAAGTAGCCGACGCGACCGACCGGGCGAGGACAGGGTACGACCTTCCTGTAGCGACTGTGGCGCGCGACCCTGCGGCGACCGCGGTCGGGCCGGCGCAGAAGGGGCCCCACCAGGATGAGCGCGGCGGGCATCGGCCATGAACCCCCCGCACTCCGGGCGCGAGCTACCCCCCTCCCGCGGCCGGGGAGGGGCCGGAAGCACAGCCTTTCCCTTACCCTTGTCCAGGCAAGGAGCGCCCCTGGGAGTGGACCAGAGGAGCTCTTCCTCGTCGTCCTCCTCCTCGGAATCCGAGAAGCGGAGACCCTCTGGAGGCAGCTCCGAAACCCGCGAGGGTCCAGCCGCATCCACCCGTGAGGGGGAGAAGGGGGGCATTGGGATTGAGGGCTCTAGATCCGGAAGCACCAGTGTTTGTGTTGTTCGACGGGGGAGCAGAAAGCGACGGTGGCGTCGATGCCGCGGGATCTGGTGGTGGGGAAGGGCACATGGTGGTGGGGAGCAGGTGGACGCCGGGCCCGGAGTGGGGACCCGGCGGAAGCTGCTGGGGGTGGACGCCGGGGCCGGGGTGGCGCCCGGCGGTGGGGCGGCCTCGCTCGCTCGCTCTGCTAGAGAGAGAAACTAGAGAGAGGATATTGTCACACCATTGTTGCTTAGATCTGCCGTCCAATTTTACAGTTTCACTTTTACCTCAGATGAATCTGTGACCACCATTGTGTGCGTACACACGTATCCATCTGCTGTCAAAAGCATGCATGGTTACAAGCCACAAATTGTGTCGATCGCTGGCCGTACGTATACGTGTGTTGGAGCGTGGCAACGAGCCAACGACTTCGTGCTGCCTGCGCTTCGGCCCGCGAGTTGGAGTTGACACGACGAGGTCACTGCAACGCGCGCATCCTTTAGCTTTCCTATAGGAGAAAATGCGACTAAACTATATGACTAAAAGGGAGCTACTTCTCTACCTATATGGCTACATGTATATATATACACCAGTACTGCATTAGTGTACGACCAGTTTCCAGTGTACAAACTGCCAGTACGCTGAAACTTAATTTCAGGTGCGCCCATGAGGGTAAGAATAAATGAACTCTATTTTTTTTTATTTTTTGGGTTTCTTGGCGCTTATTTGCTGCATCCGACTCCGGCTGCTGAATTTCTTCAGAAGGAGATTCTCATCCGGGTGCAACCTGACCATGGCAATGGCCACCACAGTAAGGCTCTCAAGGTGGCCGCTTCTATCAATGGTATACGCTACTCCTCCTCCCTGCTAGAGCCTTATTATCTGATCGATGCAATGGCACCGAAGAGCGGGTGCAATCTGAATCTGAACAAATTAAATTTTCACACAGACAAATGCTTTGGTGACGATCTCTATCGTTTCAGGAGTCGAGTCGGTTACGGTGACCGGCCGAAACAGGGACCTGCTGCTGGTGGTCGGCGACGGCGTGGACGAGGCCAAGCTGGCGAGGAAGCTGCACAAGGAGGTCGGCGAGGCCGAGATCGTGGAGCTGCGGACCCTGCCGTCGGGCGCCGCGGACGCGCTGCCGCCGGTCGCGTCCATGGACATGGTCGCCGCGCTGTCCCCGTACCACCACCACCACCACCACCGCGGTTCCACCCCGGGTCGAAGCCTGCCGCCCCTGCCCGGAGGAGGCCGGCGAGCTCATCAGCCAGCAGGCGGGATACTACTGTTATCCCCGGTGGCCGGAGCCGGGTCTGGTGGGCGAGGGCAGCAGCTAGGTGGCTACGGCTACGGAGGCGGCGACAGCAGCAGCAGCAGCAGGGCGCGAGCGGTGGCGCGCAGCCACCCGGGGAACTACTCGCCGATGATCGCGCGGCACGACCGCCGCGTGGGCTGGGGCGCCGGCGCGGCGGGAAGCCCAGCTGCTGCACGATCTTGTAGCTGTACTGTACGTACGGCGTCGACGTTGTCACCTGCAAGGCTGCGAGGCGTGAGTGGATGTGCTCGTGTGTAGTTCCTCGCTGGGTAGAAGTTCGAGCACGAGATTCTGTATTCAGCTGAAAACAAAACGCCAAGTGCAGTTCTTGCCGGCATGCATGTACAGTAAAATGGCTCACGGAAGGAGGGGCCGGAGTCGAGCCACCACTGTGTTCCGCCTCTGGGCTCGGGTGCAGTAATAACATGCGACTTTTTCCGTTACTCTAGCCCGTAGGTTACACATCAGACGTTAGAGAACTTTTGGTGATTTCCGCTCTTCTGTAATGGTTTCAACAGTGGGAGAAGAGTGAGGCAAGTCAGGCGAATCAAAAGTTCAAAAGAATCAGTTTTTTTTAGGGGTCTTGTTTAGAAAAAAAAAAGTCGGTTCTGAATAGACTTGGGACGAATTGGACCCATCGAAGAGTACATGATTATACAAGCCCAGGACTACGTCTCGCAACAGAAAAAACAAAGCCCAGGACTAGAAAGGCCTGTCTCGATGTTTCTGACTTTCTGGGGAGCAGGCCTGGTAAGCCCTGGATTGCATTTAGCAGATTGAGCCCAGATCTGCAACTTCGCTCAGGCTTTTTCTCTTTGCAATAGTGGATTTTCGAATAAGAAAAACTTCTTCAAGGTCCCGGGGAGCAGGCCTGGTAAGCCCTGGATTGCATTTAGCAGATTGAGCCCAGATCTGCAACTTGGCTCAGGCTTTTTCTCTTTGCAATAGTGGATTTTCGAATAAGAAAAACTTCTTCAAGGTCCCGGAATAAGAAAACGTTAAGTCTATAGTATAGATATAGATAGACCCGTCGCGCTCGATACTAATCGCGCGACCTCGCGCTGTTGGGCCAGCCCAGCAGCTTGGGCCCCACACACATCTAGGCAACCACCCCTGCGCCATTTAATCTGCGTTAAGTCTATCTACCAACCGCACACTCGCGCATGCAACCTGAAACAAGGGAGGGAGGCTTCTGGTCCACTTTTATTGTTTTGTATCGTTTCAAAAAAAAGTGATAACTTTTTTTCTAAAGCGTCCATTTTCAATTCCGATTGCACCACTGCGTCCCTTATCATGAAATCTATAAAACTAGATCCATGATGCATATATTTTGAAATATTTTTAAAGTAGTGTCAATTTATGTTGAATACAAACTAATTGTGTGTATCAACTTACGTGTAAACCTTTAAATATAAGTTGATAGCAGAACTTTTTTCAGTATATTGGACATCAATATAAGTTGACAGTACTAAGAATTATAAATTGATATATGAAAGATGAGTGTAACATACCCTTCACGGTTGTTTTTTGCGCGTACACTTATGGCGGAAGGTTTTGTGGGGGTTTAACCACCTGGGTAGAGGAGGGAGCTAGTCGGTAAGGGAACTTGATGGAAGGAAGGAGGCAGTGGCGCTAGCCCAACGCTGCTGCCACTGGAGTCATGCTGTCATCCAACCGCTCTCTCCTAGGATGAGAGTCTCATCATGATGTTTTCCTGCCATATTCGGTTAACTAATTAGGACCAACCATGTTGCACTGCCATACTTGGTTGTACGGAGTAGAGCCGACCATGTTACCCTCCTATACTAGGTTGTTCTGATTAGGGTTTAGGATTTGAGGTTTTAGGGCTGTAAGGGCTACACCGTTACCGTATACTCTTCTCTATAGGGTTTACTATCTATGTCTAGTTGCTCTGCTATACTCGGTTGTACCGATTTGGACTAAATATGTTGCACTGACGTACTCGGTTGTACTAACTAAGATTTAGAATTTGGACTCTAGGGTTTAGGATTTGGGTTTTATAGTTAGGATTGTGGGGGCTACGTCGTTGCTATATACTCTATCCTATATAGTTTAGTATTTAGTCCTAATCAACCTACATGAAATCTTTGCCAACCCATATATGTTTTCAATATATCTTTGTCATACTCGGTTGCACTGATTAAGGGCGACTTTGTTCCCCCTTGCCACTCTCGGTTGCATTGATTAGGGTCGATTTCGTTCTCCTGCAACACTTGGCTGCACACATTAGGGCCGACCACGTACCCCCTCCACACTCGTTGCACTGGTTATGGGCGACCTCGTTCATCCTGCCACACTCGATTGCACTGATTAGAGTCGACCTCGTACCCCCTGCCATAGAAGGTTGTACCAGTTAGGGTTTTGGGTTGTTGGGGGCGACTCCGTCCCATCGGGCTAAGTAACTATGAATTTTTCCTTGCCATACTCGATTGCACTGATTAGGGGCAACCTCGGCGCCCCCTGTCGTACACGTTTGCACTAATTAGGGGCAACCTCGTTCCCCCTGCAACACTCGGTTGCACTGATTGGGGGCGACCTCATTCCCCCTGTAAAACTCGGTTGCACTGATTATGGCCAACCATGTACCCGATGCCATACACGGTTGCACAGATTAGGGGCGACCTCGTTCCCCCTGCAAAACTCGGTTGCACTGATTATGGCCAACCATGTACCCGATGCCATACACGGTTGCACTGATTAGGGCCGACCCCATTCCCTCTGCCACACTCGGTTGCACTGATTAGGGCCGACCACGTATCCCCTGTCATATCCTGTTGCATTGATTAGGGTCAACTACGTACCCCCTGCCATACACGGTTGTACCGGTTAGGGTTTTGGGTTGTCAGGGGTGACTCCGTCCCATCTGGTTTAGTAACTATGAATGGCCGCCTGCCATACACGATTTTACTAGTTATGACCGACCATGTCCACCCTGCCATAGAAGATTGTATGAGTTAGGGCCGACCATGTACCCCTGCCACAGAAGGTTGTACCAGTTATGACCGATCATGTCCCCATCCCATAGAGAGGTTGTACTGATCAGGGCCGACCAGGTACCCCCTACCTTAGAAGGTTGTACCAGTTAGGGTCAGCCGAGTGGACGACAATGTCCCCCTTATTACTGTTGGTTGTGCTCATTAGTGCCGACAATGTACCCCTGCCATAGAAGGTTGGATTTGCTAGGGCCGACCATGTCTCCCTACATACGTTAATATGTAGTTTGCGTATATAAGTTGATAGTTTGCATTTACTGATACATTCTCTATATATAAGTTGATACGATCCCTATATACAAGTTGATAGTTTGCATTTAGTGATACATACTCTCTATATAAGTTTGGTACATATACAATCTCATGTGTAGCCTATAAATATTTTATGCATTATTAGTTGATTGTGGATTATTTGGAGTATAGCTTGACACTAACATTGTGTGTAGGTTGCCATTTAGTAACTTTGAATTGCCCCTGTTCATACAAAACCTGTATTGTTCATTCAAATTGCTTGACACACAGGCTGCCATGGATTTATACACCTCTTGCACACCGATTGAGAGAACATGCTGCGCGTAAATTGATACACATCTTGTGAATAGATTGATATATTCTCCGATGCACTGATTAGGGCCGACCTCGTCCCCCTTGATAGGCTTCGTTGCACTGATTAGGGCCGACCTCGTCCCCCTGATAGGCTCCGGTGCACTGATTAGGGTTTTGGGTTTTGGGGGACGACTCCGTCCCATCGGGTTCAGTAACTATGAAATTCCCCCTAATAGGCTCCGGTGCACTGATTAGGGCCGACTTCGTCCCCCTGATAGGGTTCGGTGCACTGGTTAGGGCCGACCTCGTCCCCCTGATAGGCTCCGGTGCACTGATTAGGGCCGATCTCGTCCCCCCTGATAGGATCTGGTGCACTAATTAGGGTCGACCTCGTCCGGTTTTCCAACCTGATAGGCTCCGGTGCACTGATTAGGGTTTTGGGTTTTGGGGGGCGACTCCGTCCCATCAGGTTCAGTAACTATGAAATTCCCCTGATAGGCTCTGGTGCACTAATTAGTGGGGCACTCGTCCCAACCTGATAGGCTCCGGTGCAATGATTAGTGGGCACTTGTCCCACCCTGATAGGTTCCGGTGCACTGATTAGTGAGGCACTCGTCCCAACCTGATAGGCTCTGGTGCACTTATTAGGGTTTTGGGTTTTGGGGCGACTCCGTCCCATCGGGTTCAGTAACAATGAAATTCCCCCTGATAGGCTCCGGTGCACTGATTAGTGGGGCACTCGTCCCAACCTGATAGGCTTCGGTGCACTAATTAGTGGGGCACTCGTCCCAACCTGATAGGCTCCGGTGCACTGATTAGGGTTTTGGGTTTTGGGGGCGACTCCGTCCCATCGGGTTCAGTAACAATGAAATTCCCTGATAGGCTCCGGTGCACTGATTAGTGGGGCACTCGTCCCAACCTGATAGGCTCCGGTGCACTAATTAGTGGGGCACTCGTCCCAACCTGTTAGGCTCCGGTGCACCGATTAGTGGGGCACTCGTCCCACCCTGATAGGTTCCGGTGCACTGAGTAGTGGGGCACTCGTCCCAACCTGATAGGCTCCGGTGCACTGATTAGTGGGGCACTCGTCCCAACCTGATAGGCTCCGGTGCACTGATTAGTGGGGCACTCGTCCCAACCTGATAGGTTCCGGTGTACTGATTAGTGGGTCACTCGTCCAAACCTGATAGGCTCCGGTGCACTGATTAGTGGGTCACTCGTCCCAATCTGATAGGCTCCGGTGTACTGATTAGTGGGGCACTCGTCCCAACCTGATAGGCTCCGGTGCACTGATTAGGGTTTTGGGTTTTGGGGGGCGACTCCGTCCCATCGGATTCAGTAACAATGAAATTCCCCTGATAGGCACCGGTGCACTGATTAGTGGGGCACTTGTCCCAACCTGATAGGCTCCGGTGCACTCATTAGTGTGGCACTCGTCCCAACCTGATAGGCTCCGGCGCACTGATTAGTGGGGCACTCGTCCCACCCTGATAGGCTCCGGTGCACTGATTAGTGGGGCACTCGTCCCAACCTGATAGGCTCCGGTGCACTGATTAGTGGGACACTCGTCCCAACCTGATAGGCTCCGGTGCACTGATTAGTGGGGCACTCGTCCCAACCTGATAGGCTCCGGTGCACTGATTAGGGTTTTGGGTTTTGGGGGGCGACTTTGTCCCATCGGGTTCAGTAACAATGAAATTCCCCCTGATAGGCTCCGGTGCACTGATTAGTGGGGCACTCGTTCCAACCTGATAGGCTCCGGTGCACTGATTAGTGGGGCACTCGTCCCAACCTGATGGGCTCCGGTGCACTGATTAGTGGGGCACTCGTCCCACCCTGATGGGCTCCGGTGCACTGATTAGTGGGGCACTCATCCCAACCTGATAGACTCCGGTGCACTGATTAGTGGGGCACTCATCCCAACCTGATAGGCTCTGGTGCACAGATTAGTGAGGCAATCATCCCAACCTGATAGGCTCGGGTGCACTGATTAGTGGGCACTCGTCCCAACCTGATAGGCTCCGTGCACTGATTAGTGGGGCACTCGTCCCAACCTGATAGGCTCCAGCGCACTGATTAGTGGGGCACTTGTCCCAACCTGATGGGCTCCGGTGCACTGATTAGGGTTTTGGGTTTTGGGGGCGACTCCGTCCCATCGGGTTCAGTAACAATGAAATTATCCCTGATAGGCTCCGGTGCACTGATTAGTGGGGCACTCGTTCCAACCTGATAGGCTCCGGTGCACTGATTAGTGGGGCACTCATCCCAACCTGATGATCTCCGGTGCACTGATTAGTGGGGCACTCGTCCCACCCTGATGGGCTCCGGTGCACTGATTAGTGGGGCACTCGTCCCAACCTGATAGACTCCGGTGCACTGATTAGTGGGGCACTCATCCCAACCTGATAGGCTCTGGTGCACAGATTAGTGAGGCAATCGTCCCAACCTGATAGGCTCGGGTGCACTGATTAGTGGGCACTCGTCCCAACCTGATAGGCTCCGGTGCACTGATTAGTGGGGCACTCGTCCCAACCTGATAGGCTCCGGTGCACTGATTAGTGGGGCACTCGTCCCAACCTGATAGGCTCCGGTGCACTGATTAGGGTTTTGGGTTTTGGGGGGCGACTCCGTCCCATCGGGTTCAGTAACAATGAAATTCCCTCTGATAGGCCCCTGATAGGCTCCGGTGCACTGATTAGTGGGGCACTCGTCCCAACCTGATAGGCTCCGGTGCACTGATTAGTGGGGCACTCGTCCCACCCTGATGGGCTCCGGTGCACTGATTAGTGGGGCACTCGTCCCAACCTGATAGACTCCGGTGCACTGATTAGTGGGGCACTCATCCCAACCTGATAGGCTCTGGTGCACAGATTAGTGAGGCAATCATCCCAACCTGATAGGCTCGGGTGCACTGATTAGTGGGCACTCGTCCCAACCTGATAGGCTCCGGTGCACTGATTAGTGGGGCACTCGTCCCAACCTGATAGGCTCCGGTGCACTGATTAGTGGGGCACTCGTCCCAACCTGATAGGCTCCGGTGCACTGATTAGGGTTTTGGGTTTTGGGGGGGCGACTGTCCCTCGGTGAATGAATATAAATGGGTAGATCCACCGTGCGTAAGTTGGCAAGTAGACATACAATATAAGCTGCTATATGATCTTTGCATAAATTGATACATAGTTTTACATAATTTCGATGCATATATAAGTCAGTACATTGTCTCTTTGTAGATTGATTGTACTAAATAATATAAAGTGATAGAACCACTACATAAGTTGTAGTGATGTAAAAATTTTCACACATTCTGTACTTATATTGATATTAATAAAATGATTCAAAATCTCCACGTACATAAAATGTACTACTACAACATAACAACATAAGTTGCTATGTATGAATTTATATCAATGTAGGATAATTTATAATCTATACAACACAACATAAATTGTTACATAACTTGTGCACACATTGTTACTGTTTATTCAATATAGATTGACAGTCATATAAAACAGCTTTAAAACATATCAAATATGGATCTAGTTTTATAGATCTCGTTACAAGAAACACAATGGTGCAAACGGATTTGAAAATGGATGCTTGATGTGAGAGTTATGGTCATCTAAGAAAAACACGTTCATTTTCTTAATGCTAACGTCAGTGGTGACGTGGCCTGAAATTGACAATTAAAAAAACAAAGGCATGTAGGATGGAGGAGAGACACACGCTGCATGTAAAAAGCACGCTGGGAATAGAATGTGAATAGAGCTTTTTACTGGAAACGGTATGCGCTGTCGGGGTCGCGCACCCTCTATCGCGTGACCGGTCGCGGTATATCCTGGTCCTAAGAAAAATGTATATACCAGCCTCTACACCTGCGAATATGTCGATGAAGTTTTATAATACATATTAAATACACGAAACACGGACAATAAATCTTTGCTATTGGCAAAACTAATGTTGTAATCTCCAGAAGGCGATAATGCATATTTTGTTCAGCTCTTTTTTTTAAGTAAAAAGTCCATAAGCAAGTCTAGAGACTTTGGTCAGTTTCTAACACCAAATACCTGACATTCATCATACGACCTCAAATTCAAACGGAGCCAAGCAAAGCTGGAGCTTGGACCAGACCATTAACCTCCGCTAGCGCCGTCCCACCCTACCATCAAGGTAATTTGAAAATCGGAACGTATGCACCCACCAGCGCTCGAGCTTCCGAAGCCACTGTGCACGCATTCTCATCCACTGCACCTGCACTCGTTAAAAAAAAAATGAAAGCCACATGCTGCCACTGGCCACTGCCAGCGGCTCTGCAGCATGCCGGATCTCGCCGAGCCGACCGTTCGAAATCCCTCCCCAAACCCGGCGGCATACGGAACGAAAAGGATACTCCAAAGTGTGGGATCAGATGATCGGAAAGATGGAGTGCCAGTGTGCCACACTGCTTGACTCCTTGCCCTGCGTTTGAATTCCCGTCGGGCTCCCGAAATAAATTACTCCACAACCCACCCATCTGGCGGCCCACTCGCACGTGAGTGCCCTGTTCGGGGCCCCGCGGCGGATGGGTCCTATCTTTCAGCGCTGTGAAGCACGGTGCCCCGGTTGCACGGGCTCGCTCAACCGAGTTGAACTCGCTGTTACTGTTACTGTTACTGTTAGTTGGAGTTAGCCACTTGCCCCCCTGAGAGATTCAAAATATTGCGAGGCGGCCCCTGGGGAGTGTCCGTTAAAGAAGTCCCCACCGCCCTCCGCCTCGGGGTCGGAGCTTTTCAAACGCCCCCTGGCTCTGTGGACCGGTCGTTGCTTGCTGGCTCTCTCTACCGTTGCTGCGATCCGCGGGGCGGGGGCGAGGTCGGTGGTGCGAGGAGGCGATCGACTCCGGCCGCCGCTGGCGTCATGAGGTCCACGGCACCGGCTGCGGGAGCGCACGACGCGGGGATGGCCCTGCGCAAGGCCGAGGAAGCCGGTGAGTAGCCCTGCCCTCCCGCCCGCCCGCGCCTGAGAAAGGGGCAGCGGTGATCCGTTCGCGTTTGCTTTGTGTTTACTGCTCTGCTTCATCGTGCTGCGCGTGGCGGCCGGGCGGGTGATCCGTGCTCGCGCCGCTGGGTGCTTCCGCGCGTGCGTTTGGTGCTCCGGTGGCGCCGAGCTTCGCGGCGGCGGGGGGCGCCGTCGGCGAACGCGGCGCCCGGCCGTCGGCACTGGAGTGGAGGAGCTTGGTCGCGGCATCTCCACGGCTGCTGCTAGTAGCAAGTTGATTAGTACTGCACGGTGTTGAGTTATTACTGTGCTACGTATATGCTAATCGTACGCCTTCGCAATTAAACACACTGCCTCCCACAAAGGCAAGCCGTACAATGCATATGCAAGCATGCAGGGGAAGTATAATCACCCAAGCATTAATCTAGATCGCGTTTGTTTTAGGCCATGCATCTGGTAATGGTACCTAGTATGCGGCATTCATTAAACACGCGGTATTAATTCCGATCTCGTCGATGTGATCGGGAGTGGTTGTGATTTAATATTTCAAATTTCCGTTACCGTTATTTCATATTTCAAAAGTAAATCTGGGAGGATCCAAATTGGCAACAACCATCGTCTCTCGGCAATTCCTGATCCGCAACAAACGCGATCTCTCTGATCTGTTGTTGCCGTGCTGCTGCCGCTGCAGCTGCCCGGAGATGCGAGGCGGCGCGATGGCTGCGGCAGATGGAGCCCGCGGCGGTGGAGTCCCTGCCGGAGAGGCCGTCCGAGGAGGAGTTCTGCACGGCACTGCGCAACGGTCTCGTTCTCTGCAAAGTGCTCAACCGCGTCAATCCCGGCGCCGTCCCCAAGGTGCGTGTCAGATGCATGCCAAATTTGGGGAGAAAAATGTCACTGTTTCTCGTTTACATGGAAATTGGAATACCAGTACAGCATGCCGACGCTTTGTTTTCTTTTTCTTCTTCTGTGAATCTGTGATAGGTTGTGGAGAATCCCGTCATCACAGTTCAGACATTCGATGGGCCGGCACAGTCTGCAATCCAATACTTCGAGAACATGAGGAATTTCCTTGTTGCAGTTAGCGCAATGAACCTGTTGATGTTTGAAACTTCTGATATAGAGAAGGTACATAGTTGGGCCGTGTTATTCCCATTATTGCTATATACTACATGCCATGAAATTTTGGAATTATTGTGGGCAGTTTGATCTGCTCAATTGTAAGGCTTAGAGAATTAACTGAACTGTTCTGTCCATTTGGAAGAAAATAGGTGACTATTTTCTCACTGAAAAAGTCTATTCTATTTTTGTACCTGACTATTATATATCAATCTATAGGTTGGGTATGTCAATCAAGAAAATCCCCATCTTGCAGTCTGCTAGGTCATAGTAGATGCAGAATGCTAGCTTATGACTTCATCATTTTTTGTTTAGATCAAACTTATGACTTACCTCACTATATTAAACTTGTCCAATCTGAAACCACCTACAATGCTGACAGGGAGGTTCGTCAATGAAAGTTGTCGACTGCATACTCTGCCTCAAGGGATACCATGAGTGGAAGCTCTCAGGTGGCATTGGTATATGGCGGTATGGTGGCATTGTGAAAATTGCATCCTCAAGCAAAAGGCCTGCTTCACATTTAACCAGAGGTGGAGGCTCGGACCAACAAATGCTGGAATTCGTGCATCTTCTCTCTGAGGTCTCCCTTGAGGAATCAAGAGTTGAAGAAGCTCAGCATTCTCTTTTCCAGCAATTTGTTCTCCGAGTTGTGCGGGCATTCCTTCTGGAATGGGGTGAAGCTGAAGACTTGCCTCTAGATGATATGGTAGGTGAGTTCTGCTTATTTTATCTTCTTGTCTGACTGATGCCTAACCACAATGACACTTGGACTGAAATGTTCCATATGGCGGTGAATATTGCAGGTCCTTGAAACAGTACTTGAGCAAGCTTGTAAAGAATTTACCATTCTGCTTGCTTCTCATCGAAATCAGGTACTGTACTGTCAGTAAATGGTAGAATATTGGATCTGTGTTCTTCGCGTTTCTTTATATGATGATGTGACCTCTATGCTGTTACCTTGGCATCAATATATTTTTCCTTGGAAAATACATTGGCATAATTTAAAACTAATCCTGTTACTGCCAGCCTTAAAATTAGAATATCCACAATAATAATTTATTACTTAATTTACATCATCTCTAACAGGTCAGATCACTTCTAAGGAAGATGATGAAGAATGACAATGGAACTCTTTCTAAATCGGATTTGGTTGAAGCTATTTCAAAATGTCTGAAGAAGAATAGTGCCTGCTTGTTTTCTTCTTCGCGAATACCTCATGGCAGCCTTGAACACTTGGATGATGGGGGAGTACTTGAAAGCCAACAAGAAGAACTGGAGGTAATTGTGCCATTGAGCTTGTTACTTGGTAGTATATCCAATGCAAAATTAGAACCGTTAATTAATACCTTTAAAATCCAGCACACATGCTTGATGCTAAGCTTAATCTGTAGCAATTCCAAGATTTACTTGTCAGAACCCCTTTTCAACTTCCAATGAAATATTTTTTGGGTGTTGTTGAAAATGTGGACACCTCTTCTAGCAGCAAAATTAACATCATGTGACTACATAAGTCGTCTGTATTGTGTGCGTTGTTGGCTTGTTGCATTTTACTAATTAGGGTTAATCTATTTGTATTTGAAAATTCAGAAGTTAAAGATGTCCTTCAATGAGATGAAGCTTCAAGTAGAATCTACTCGTGTTGATTGGGAAGAAGACTTGAGGAGGCTAGGTTGGTGCTAGGTTTGGAATTATATCTACATTTTAGCATTTAGTTGCTTCATCTCTGAACAATGTTTTAAAAATGTAGAAAGCTACTTTGAGGCACAGAACCATAATGCGTACCACAAGTTGCTCGAGGAAAACCGTAAGCTGTATAATCAAGTACAAGATCTTAAAGGTGACCTGCAAATTTCAATTTATTAATTTCATTATACTAGTATAAAGGATATTTGATTACTGATTAGTTCAAAAAATGTGGCAGGTAGCATTAGAGTTTACTGCCGAGTGAAACCGTTCCCAAAGACACAATCTGATCAAAGGTCTACTGTTGATCATATTGGCGAAAACGGAGAAATCATGATTGCGAATCCTCAAAAACAAGGGAAGGATGGAAGGAAAATATTCACATTCAACAAAATATTTGAACCTAATGTTTCACAATGTATATAATCAATTTTCATTTCTCCTTTACTTTAGAAAATGTGATATTTGTGCCTTCACCCAATGTGCCTAATGTTTATGACCTTAATTTATTTTTTCTTTGTAACAGCTGAAGTTTTTGCTGATACCCAACCATTGATTAGATCTGTCATGGATGGCTATAATGTCTGCATATTTGCATATGGTCAAACAGGATCTGGAAAAACTTACACAATGGTAACTCTTCACATCTTAGAACTTCACAAGTAACTTTGCTTCAAACCAGAACATTTGTATGGAAGTTCAAATCAGAGGCACAAAAGTATAACAAGGGAGTAGTTATCATTGGATAGATACCTAATAACAGTATCCTATTAGAAGATCTTATTTTTATTTGCATACCATCAAGTTTATTGCTTTCCTAATGATAATTTATTTTTGGATGTGCTACTCAGAGCGGTCCAGATGTAACAGCAGAGGAAACCTGGGGTGTGAACTACCGATCATTGAATGATCTGTTTGTAATTTCTCAAACCAGAGCAGATTCTATCATGTACGATGTTAAAGTTCAGATGATTGAAATATACAATGAACAAGTGAGAGATTTATTAATGACTGATGGTGCAAACAGAAGATATCCTTTTATGATTAAGTTATATTTATTTATTTTAATATAGATATAATATGAATAAATTTGAAATTCCCTCCATTAAGTGCATATGAAATATGTTAATGTAATAATTTTGTTCTCCCTTTTTGCTTTACTGTCAAAGGTTTGTTTTCACGTGTTTTTCTTCTGTATTTCCTTAACCATGAAACACATTAGAGATACGTAACAATTCTCATGTAAATGGACTCAACATCCCAGATGCAAACATTGTACCCGTTAAGTGCGCACAAGATGTTTTGGATCTGATGAAAGTTGGCCAGAGAAACCGAGCGGTTGGATCAACTGCTCTTAATGAACGAAGTAGCCGCTCACACAGGTATTCTTGAACTCATCCATTGTATTTCATCACAGAATAGGGCCATATGATCAGTATATCTGGATGATATACTAGTGTCACTGTACTGTTGTAATTGTATTGTTCTTTTTTTCAGTGTGTTGACAGTTCATGTACAAGGAAAAGAGGTAATTTCTGGCTCAACTCTAAGAGGGTGCCTTCATTTGGTGGATCTCGCTGGAAGTGAAAGGGTAGACAAATCTGAAGCAACTGGAGAAAGACTAACTGAAGCCAAACACATAAATAAATCGCTCTCTGCACTTGGTGATGTTATAGCTGCACTTGCCCAAAAGAGTTCCCATGTTCCATACAGAAATAGCAAGTTAACACAAGTGCTGCAGGATGCCTTAGGTACTAGAAGCCCTTATACTCTTGAAATTGTTATTGTCAAAATACTTCTCTAACCATTTGCTTTCCTGCAATACAGGTGGCCAGGCAAAAACATTGATGTTTGTGCACGTGAACCCTGAAACAGACTCCTTTATTGAAACAATGAGCACTCTCAAATTCGCTGAGCGTGTAGCCACAATAGAACTTGGTGCAGCCCGTGCTAATAAGGAAGCAGGCCAGGTCAAAGACCTGAAGGAAGAGGTATGATGCTGTTTTATTAGAGTCACGATAAATGCATGTACTATTGGGACTTCGATTTCATGACTCATTGTATGAGAATTGTCTGCCAGATTGCCAAGCTGAAATTGGCATTAGATGAAAAGGAACGTGAAGCGGCGCAGTTTAAAGATCTTGCTAACCGTGCGACCTCTGAGATGAGAAATGCAAAAACAAGGTCACCTTTAACTATCAGCATGTCCTTGAAACCTGAAGCTGGTCAAGAATCTAGTGTAGACACTTGTTCAAGTGAGGTACTTTGTTTTTTCTGAATATTCTTATGTTCGTTTTTCACTGCATATTTTTTGAATTTCTCCAAGTTGCAGCACACTGCTCTCATATCTTGAAAGCCACTTATTTCTCAAATAAGCATTCTGAGACATGACTTGATCCATTGGCAGATAAGAAGCTCATCGTCTGGCAAGCAGAGAAGGTTCCGTTCACCATTGTCAGTTAGAGAGCTAGATGATAAGTCACCTGTCATCAGCAGGGAACTATACCTGAGCGCGCGAAAGTATAAGACTCCATCTCCTCCAGTGAGAGGTTCACTCTCTGCCGAGAGAGGCAGCTTTGCCAAAATTGTGGAGAACACCGGAAGCATCGATTGCACACCCATATCGAAGGTCGAAGTGCCTCCAAAAGTACTGTCCAGCAGCTCGAGGAACACACCTTCGTCAGTCTTAACAGCTCAGAGTCTACGGAAATTCAGGGACTCGGAAGAGAACAGATGCAAAATCCCCTCTGTTCGGCAAAGTATGACAAAGAGCAGGTCCGACAGCACGCCAAAGGCTCACAAAGAAGAGCAGTCGGCAAACAGAAACTCGGGTAGCAAAGTGAGGTCAGAGGCCAAGAACAGGGACTCGTCAGAGATCGAAAATGAGTTCGCAGGCGATGAGCCCACCTTCCACTTCAAACGAAAAGCTAAGAAGCTCCCGACGCAGGCGATAAGACAGTCCCAGAACATTGATCTTCGGTATGGCTCAAGCTCATCCGCTATTTGTTTATATGAAAAAAAGCTCTCATCAGCTATTTCTGTTCCCTGATACTCCCTCCGTTCTTAAATATATGACACTGTTGACTTTTTATCTCAACTTTGACCAACAATATTTTATTAGTTAGTTTGTTACATAAACTAAAATTGGTACCAATACATCTAATATCAATAATAATTTGGATTTAACTCATAGACCTATGTTTTTGCATAAATATTTGTAGAAAAGACGAATAGTCAAACGAAGGAAAAAAGTCAATGGTGTCATATATTTAAGAACGGAGGTAGTAGTAAACAGTAGCATTCCTTTCACTTAACTCATCCTGGTTTATAATGCCCAATCCAGAGGTGAGTCTACTTAACAATTTTGTTTTCCTTACAATGCCAGGGCCTCTGTCCGGGAGATGGAACCTCTGACCGAAGGGAGGCAACGCCGGAACTGGAGCAAGCCGCCCTACGCCGAGAGGACCAACATCCCCGTGCCGGACGTCCGGCGCAGCATGTCCCTGCCGCGCGGGAAGAACCCTCTTGCGTGAATCTAGCATTCTTTCATTGATTGTTACCTTGTGGTCGGATCCGTGTGTGTTCTACGGCTGGGTAGAAGACCCCATCCGGATCACATCACATGTTGTCTGTTTAGTTGTCCCTAAGATGCTATGGTCCTGAGTTCTACGCTCTTTATTAAAGCGATGTAAAAATGTAGCAGTTGCTACTGTATCTCTGCGTCTCTTCTCAATGGTGATTGAAAATGTGAACGCGCTGCTTGCGTATCAACGGAAGCCGTGTCGTCCTCGTCCATGTTCACGAGTTCTGATTGAGATTTTTTTTTTTTACCATTTCTACTCGAGTCTTCTGCCTCGTGGATCTGGAAATTTGTTAATAAATCTTTCTTCCGAAAAGAATGCCTCTTTTGAATTTTGAATGAACTGAGAAAGAATATATTTTCATTTTAAACTTTTGTTTTGTGGAAAAAATTTCCATTATTCATCGAAGGGGAAGCGTCAAAACTCGAACGTCGTCGCACACTTCCTTGTCACCTATGAACCTGTACACTCAAGGCTCCCCGGCTCCAGACCTGCCACACGAGCACGCGGGCTATGGAGGAGGCAGCAGCAAGGGAGCGGAAGAGGCCGCGCGAGGGCGACGCGGCTCCTTCCGCCGCCGCAGCGGCGGCGGGGGAGGCGCAGTACGTGTACCTGCCTATCGCCGACGCGCTCAAGGCCCCCGGCGCCCGGGTCTGCCTCTTCGCCGCCGTCTCCGAGATTGGCGCCGCCGTCCGCAGCCGTGGCACGGGTGAGCCTCGCTCTCCACCCCTCCCTTTCCCTCCTTCCTCCCACCCGCTGCCCGTCTCCTCCTAGGGTTTAGTTCGGGGTTTAGGACAGGGTGTCAGGGTGAGCGGTGGAGTTTGCCGGTCTGTGCTTAGGCTGTTGAAGAGGTCGTCAGTTTCTGCACCGCTTGATGACGCAAGCTGTATGCTTCCTTCTTCAGTTCTTCTCCAGTCTGATTCACAAAGTGCTGTAGAAACAGGGAACTTATCTGGTTAGGTTGTGCATTTTTGCTTATTGAGGGGAAAACCCCATGCTTTAGTGTGTCCCTCATCCCTACATTGCCCCCTTTTGGTGACTTTTTTGCATTAATTCATCATGTAGTGAGGGGGGTCGTCTGTTGATTCAGTCATGTCCTACTCATGTTCAATGGTGCTTACTTTACTATTACTCCTCAAATCAATACTGGGACTACTGGCCATGGTTTTTCTTTTTTTTTTTGCAGATTTCACTCTTACGTTGAGGATTGCGGATCAATCACGCCCAGCTGGGATCTCTGTGACATTTTTTGCTGACAACACTGCCCTATTGCCCTACGTTAAGTCAAGCGGAGATGTGATCAGTCTTCACAATGTCGTGGTATAGCATAAAACTTTATTTAATTATGCCATTTGTCACAGTCCTGGGTATTTGTAAGAGCTATAGCTTTTCATGTACCTTTTCTGTGCATGGTTATCCAAGCCTTTTTTCTCACTGTTTTGAATTTTTAATGGCATATTTGGCAGCAAGTAGTTCATGTTTACTTTTATCTGCAGATAACAATGCATGGAGAATTTTTTGTTACATTTAACAAAAAGTTTTCTTCATTCGCCCTATTTGGAGGGAAAGCCTCTACAGAGTGCAGCCCATATCAGACATCTATGAAATATCATGGGAGCAAACATGACAGTGAACTTTTGACCCAGATGAGAACGTGGTTTGCATATAATCCTCCAGGTGACTCCTAATCGATAAATACTATTGCTGATTTCTTTAAATCCACCCATGCACATGGTATTTTCTGTGATGCCTTAACCATGCTCATTCCACTCTATTTTTATGTGCGAATGAAATATTATGGTGGTGAATATGTTCTCATGAAGCCAGCCTATCTATCATACTTATAGCGCTGAAAGATTAAATTCAGTTTTTTATTACCTGGTCCCACCTATTAGCATGATGTCAATGTGCTTGAATTTATTTAGGCCTATTGGGCCAATTAGTATGCGATAGTCATGCAGTTTATGAGCACTTCTTACCTGAAGGGATAATTTGTTTTATAAATTTTGGATACAACAGGACTCGCGTAATCTGATATCATCCCTTAGTTAAGGGATATATATGCCTGCTTTTCAATCAAACATAACAGCTGCTTGAATTTCATTGTCTACAATTGTTCCTATTTTTGTTAGGTTGTCAGCTTCTTGTAGTGAACTTATGTTACCTTAAACTACCTGCTATCCCAATATCTGATTAATATGTGCTATTCTGCTTCTTTAGGATATATACCTTTATTATAGCATGGATTATGTGTCTGTGTTGGTCTCTGGGCAGAGATTCATTAAACATTTGTATGTTCATGAATACGTGCTTTACCAGTAACTTCTGTGACGTCTGCTTCTATCTAACTATTTTGCACCATAGGTATGAAAGATCTTGAATTGCAGTTAAGGACTTTAAAGTCTGACACTACTTTTGATTTAGTATGCAAGGTTAGTTCTTCATTCAATCACATTGAACTCAAGAGTTATTTTGGCACAGAGTTCACTCTAACAAAACACTCTCTCTGCCTTGTAGGTTCTTCATGTCCATGAAAATAATGGCGAGTGGATATTTTATGTTTGGGATGGGACTGATACCCCTGCAGCTGAGTTTCAGGCAATGTAGGATTGTAGGTTTGTTGTTGTTTATTATTTTTAATTCCAGCAATAGCTAACAAACTTATCTATGCAATATATGATGGTGATCTAGTGTTTTTGAAATATTGGATCAGTCTTTAATGTTTAATTCTTTATTGGCATGCTCTTAAATGGTGCCCTGAATTTGAGTTTAGTTAATGAAAAGCAAATAACTATCATCTTCTTAGAAAAGCATTTGCTTGTGTTACAGTTCTTTCATAACTAATATTTTTTTGTGCTTCTCTGTTATTTTGATTGAGAACATGTAGTTTGGATGCTGAGGTGGTTGAATCATCCCCTCTACATCTTGAAGGAGTACCTCTGCCCAGGGAGGTTTTATGCACAATGCCATGTGTCGGAACTGTTCTCAGGGTTTTTGCAAACAAATTTCACAAGGAAGTATTTCACTTGAAAAAGAATATTTACTGGGCTAGGTTCTGCAACATAACTTGCAAGCAAGAGTTTGGCATTTGGAAAGGCATTTTGGTGCCCTCTAGTAGGGTTCGCCTTTTATCTCATGAAGATGGCAGTGTTGTTGATCGCCTGAAGTAATCTTCTTTTCTCTCATGAAGTTGAATGTATTTTGAACATTACGTCAGTAAATTTTACCAATTGCATTAACACCTCCAGGATTTATGACAGCCGCATCGCCAACCAAGTTCATCGCCAGCCAATGGCAAGCCTCCCTGAGGCCTCCAATGTTGCTGGTATAGATCATAGTCTGATCGTTTCTATTGCTCCACTGATCAGTATATTCAGTCTCATAGTTCAGACCCAGCATTTAGCTTCTGATTCAGCATTTAATTGATTAGAATAGCAATATTTAAGTTTGTTCATCAGGCCTTCATCTTCATAGTTACCTGAATTAGTTTATTATATAGCAGTCCCCTGTTCTATGTGAACATGAATGTCGTTGTGCATGAAAAAATAGGCCTCATTAATGTTTTTCGTGTGGTGTGTATCTATGGATATCTAAATGAGCACACGATGATCTTCCTTATGTCGAAGTGCTTGTTCACATGTTTCTATATTGATGAAGTGATGCACAAAGTTACATTGCGCTTTTCTGGCCGTCTGTTTCCCACATATGACTTGCCAAATTTTTCTTGACACATGACAATTTTGTTCTCAATTTCGTCAGATGTAGAGTATGAGACAGCAGGTTACACAACGTTAATGGAGTCTTTAACTCATGATCAGGTATTACTTCTTTCCCGTTTTCTCCAGTTATTTATTAGTTTTATTTCTTTGTTAGATTTTCTCTAATGTCATCTAATGCCCCAAGATCATGCGAGCATGTTTTCTTTAGTTTGCATCCTAGTGGTTTGTCTCTCACTTCTCATAAGAAAACTATATTTTGAGTGTGTTTCGAACTCTATCTCTAAAGCTACCCAGCTTTAACATCTACCCCTTTTTTCTGGTTATAGGTGACGCACAAATTCAAAACCCTGGTCCGTGTTGTGGCAGGATATCCATGTCGAGCTAGTGAACTCCGTTTACTTTTGACTGGTAGCTTTTGTCTTCGGTTGACTCTTGAGGATCCTACAGCAAGAATTCATGCATATGTCCACAAGGATGATGGGGTAATATGTACTAAATCACCCTTATGCTTGATTGCTTTGCCTACAGACTGTCCCTAGTGTCCACATTAACCAGTAGTGAAAAAGATCAGTATTGGTAATAGTTACGGATGCCTGAAAGTCTTGCTGAATTAGGTGTTATCCTGTCTTGATCTAAACCCATGGCAGGCCAAGTTCTTCGGTGGTTTTCTGACTGCGGAAGCATTGATCAGAAAGATGAACAAGCTACTGGGCATCCCAGAAGAGGAGGAAGGCGCTCCCTTGATCAGGAACCCACCTTGGATATGGTGTTGCTTGAAATCTTATCGTCTGGACAAAAACGACCCCTGGGGCAGCAGAAGATATCGGGTCTTCGGCACAGAGATCAGGGATTAGTGTAGGAATGCTGCTTGAATGTGCAGGGAAACAGCCTTGCAAATGAATAGCGTGCATATCGTGTAGTAGAATTTGTATGTTCTGTTGCTAGCTACTACTGTATTGCCTAGAATTAGCATGTTGTTGCAATACCGTCGCTGGCTGCTTGTAATGGTTATGCTTATGTACAGTCCCTATCTAGAACACTAGTGTCTTGTGCCATTCTGTACCCTGTATCTGCCAATCCTGCACCTGCTGTGCAGTCCTGCACGCTAATATCTAATGAGATGTCCAAGCTTGGGTTTGGAGCGTGGCAAGAGTCCTTTTTCATTTCTTTGCGCTGTTGTTTGGAAGTTCCCCTTTCCAGCGAAATCTGTGCCGTTTCTTGTGTAAATTCCTGCGTTCTGAAGTTCCTGAATGACTGCCTTTTCTCCAATTTCAGAAATTCCAGTGGTATTTTAGAGCCTCGCCTTCGACTTCCCGGTATTTTTGCATAGCATGTAGGAGTAGATGGCTGGTACTGGTAGACTACAATGTGGCGCCAGCGAAGCGGTCAGTAGCAGCGCAGGGGTACAGCGCCTAACGGCTAACGTCTACCCCAATCCAATTAGCCCCCTTCTGCTCGGCGGCGCCTCAAATGGAAGCACTCGCAACCGGATCCGCGGCTCCCCGGGCGGGCCTCGCTGCCCCGACCCGCTACTCCCACCTCCGCCGCCCCGGAACCCTCGCCGCCACAGCCACCTCCACCGCGGCCGCGCGCCGCCCCCTCGCCGCGGCCCTAATGGACGTCGCCGCCGGTGGTCGCCCGAGCCCCGCCCCTCCCCGCTGCACCCGCGCCGAGACGGTCAGCTCCCCGTGCCCCGCAGCTCTCGAGATCGATTCGTCGCCAGATTGCGAGTTGTGAGGCCCGTGTTGGTGTCGTGCTGTCGTGCAGGACTCGGAGGTGGATGAGGCCGCGACGAGCTCGCGCGCCGCCGCGGAGGCCGACGCGGCGGGCGCCACGGAGCAAGGGGACAACGGGAGCCCCGCGGCGGACGCTGCGGCGGCCGGGGCCTCCGCAGATGTCGCGGGCGTCGACGGGATAAGGATCCGGCGGCGGCCCGTGACGGGGCCGTCGGTGCACTACGTCGGCCCATTCCAGTTCCGCCTCGAGAACGAGGGGAACACGCCGCGGAACATCCTCGAGAAGATCGTCTGGGACAAGGACGTCGAGGTTTCGCAGGCACGTCTGTGAGATTTGTCACGGACGCAGAGATGTCCCTGTTGTGCTCTGAGTAAGCCAGTGCCTGCCTTGGGCTGTGCTCACATTTTGTGCCGTGTTTGCGTTTGGCAGATGAAGGAGAGGAGGCCCCTGTACATGTTGAAGGGGCCGCTGGAGGCTGCTCCTCCGGCGAGGGACTTCGTTGGGGCGCTCAAGGCGTCGTATGATCGGACTGGCTTGCCTGCCCTGATTGCGGAGGTCAAGAAGGCTTCGCCGAGCCGGGGTGTTCTCAGGGAAGACTTTGATCCGGTGAGTTTGGGGTATGGCCAAATTTTGCCGTGTGGATCTCCAATCATTTCATTTGTGTTATCGAAATTTGTCTATTTGTTATATGTGAATTACAATCCTTGTGTAAGAGTAACTATAATTCCAGGGATAATTTGTCCTGGGGACATTTGCGAAACCTTACTAATATGAAATTGATATATTACTGACTGAACTGATTATCATCAGTGGTATAACAAGTCATAATTAATAGTTGTCTAGGAATACTGCAAAGAACTTTGAGTATGCCAGGATGCCTGTCCTTTTCCGTATAACATGCGCTACGGGCCAACAAAAAAGATGCAAAGGATTAGAATAGCCAAGTCTTTCAAGTTTTATGTATATCATATGCCCCGTATATGTTGCGTGTCTGCTGAAAAACTTTAAAAGTAAGTGAATAAGAGTTTATCTAATTAATGTTGTTTGTGAATATTGCCTAGTGATAGTGATAGGTTTTATTTGTTGGCATTCTAAAATCTTAATGAACATACATTATTTCTGTTTTGAAACCAATCAGCTTCTTTTACCATGTAATAATACTTGTTGGGACATAAACAGGTTCAGATCGCTCAGACATATGAGAAAAACGGAGCAGCATGCCTTAGCGTTCTTACAGATGAAAAGTACTTTCAGGTCATTAACTTCTTCACATTAAGATATTTGGTCTCATTTCTGTCATCCGTTGTAAAGTTATGTATGCTGAAGACACTTGCTTTAATACATGATCAGGGAAGTTTTAACTACTTGGAGGCTATACGCAATGCGGGAATCCAGGTGTTGTATCCTCATTGTGTTTATAAATTTCAGAAGTCAATTGTGTTCAAATAGGATACTTCAAGTGCATGAATAGCTCAAGTTTTGAATTACTAAATGCAGTGCCCTCTTCTGTGCAAAGAGTTCATTGTTGATGCCTGGCAACTTTACTATGCACGGTCCAAGAGTGCAGATGCTGTTCTTCTAATTGCTGCTGTATTGCCTGACCTCGATATCAAATACATGTTGAAAATTTGCAAAATACTTGGGATGGCTGCTTTAGTTGAGGTTAGCTGAGTTGTTCTTGCGATATATTTTATACGTTCGTCTCAACTGCCACCTCTTGTTCTTCTCCAGTCATTTGATTTTGTGGTTCAACTGGATTGTGTTACTGAAGGTTCATGATGAAAGGGAAATGGACCGTGTTTTAGGGATTGATGGTGTACAGCTCATCGGCATCAATAACCGTAATCTTGGTATGTTGTTTTTGCAATTTTTAACACTGAACTCAATTCCTAGTGAAACCAGACAAATCTTTTAGCTATTTTATCACCTGGAAGCTCAATTCATATCACAGTATCAAACTTTTGGCTTATGCATCTCAAATGTCACCATACTATGAAGATTTCGTTGCATGGTAGAGAAGTGATTGGGGAAACATACAGTTAATCTGGACAATTTAAGTGTTTGCTGTAAATTCAGAACTAAGTATAACATGGCAATGTGGTCACTGTGTGAAAAGCTTATTATATACATTATATTCTACAGTAATTTTCCATATCATATTATAAGGTTGAATAAGATATTGTGGACATTTCCTTTTCCAGAGACATTTGAAGTTGATATTTCAAACACAAAAAAACTTCTGGAGGGTGAAAGAGGACAGATGATAGCCCAGAAGGATGTAATCGTAAGTATTTCTTTGGCATGAGTCTTGTGGGAAAAAAATGTCCTGCTTCTCTGTAAATGTCTACAACTAGTTTTCTGTGCAGCTATGCCTCTCACTATATATAACTATTCACAAATCACACTTTTGTATACTTGGAACATATGTAAGGTAAACTTTGCTGTGCAGATTCTTGTAACTAGATAGAATGAATCACTGATCTGCAATGTACTAACCACCTTGCAATGCAAATATTCCACAAGTAACTATGTTTTACTTAGTAAATTTTGACATCAGTAGCTACAATTGGGGCAGCAGTTCTTTGTCACGTCATTATTGTCATCTTAAACTGCCTCACTAAATAGCATATTGCACTGCGCTGTGAGCCTATGAATCAGGCATATGGTAATTGGTAACTTCAATTCAAACTTTAATATGTGGATGCCATTGCACCTATACTGAAATCACTATCCAGAAGTTATGAAAACAACTGCACCACGCCACACATTTGACTGTGCCCAGGAAGTAGTACTTCATAGACCATTCATGTTCTTTGTATGTTTCAGGTTGTAGGAGAATCTGGGCTATTCACTCCTGATCACATTTCATTCGTTCAAAATGCTGGGGTCAAAGCGGTAAGTCATCAGCCACCAGAGCGCCACCAAAACAAACTCCAGGCTCATCTGACAAATTGGCATTCCTTTCCTTATTTACTGAGCTGACGATGCTTGTGCATTCGCTGTAGGTTCTTGTCGGGGAGTCCCTCATCAAGCAGGAGGATCCAGGGAAAGCAATCTCTGGCCTTTTCGGCAAAGATATTTCGCTCAAGGGTGCTGCCTGAAAACACAGAAGGGTCGGTCGAAAAGC
Organism: Alloteropsis semialata; assembly: GCA_004135705.1. Taxonomy (NCBI): domain Eukaryota; kingdom Viridiplantae; phylum Streptophyta; class Magnoliopsida; order Poales; family Poaceae; genus Alloteropsis; species Alloteropsis semialata. Next base: position 46,186,388 of record CM014276.1, on the reverse strand, counting down.
GAGAAACACAATGCTGGATCCCATCATCTTGTATAGCATGGGGGAAAATGAGTCCTTCGCCGCTTCTTTGGGTAACAAAGTACATTCCAATACATGTGGATTGGAGTGGACATATTGTCCTACCAATGCCTCTCATACCTATGGACCGGAGTGGATTATCTTGTATCCAAACAAGCCCTCGAAGGGTTTTGATCGGTCGTTTTGTTTACTCTGACCTGATCAGCTACTTTTCAATATTGGTCTCTTTTTGTGACCGGACCTTCTCGAACAAATAATTACAAGATCAAAATGCACGAGATATTTTTAATGAGTTGAATGTTATGAGTGCAGCTTGGTTTTGCCATTTATGCTCGTCTACTCGTCTTGTTTGGAGCATGACAAAAACTTCATGCTGTACAGAACGTAATAATTTTGTGGAAATTTGATGAAAAACGGGTTGATTTCTACAGAAAAATATTCTGTGAACCTTTTGAAAATTCTGTTCATGCAAAATGTCTACGGATACACAGCCCAATTTCAATATAGTCTTCATGGACATGTTGGATATATGGGCCATATGCCTACACTGGGTTTACAGTCCACCCATCCATCAGGCACGAATCAAGCCCAATCCCCCGCTCCCCCGCGGCGCCGCCTGCCTCCACCCGCCCTCCAGCGACGGCGGCGGTCATGCAGGGCCGCCTCCGCGGCGCGCCGCCGCCCATGGCCCTACTCTCCCGCGCGCTCTCCTCCTCGCCGCGTCCAGGCGGCGGCGGCAATGGCGGCCGCGGGGTGGCGGTGAAGCAGGTGACGCGGGGGAACCTGGCGGAGGCCCTGGAGGAGCTTCGGGGGCGCGTGCGGGAGGCCGCGTTCGTGGGGCTCGACCTGGAGATGAGCGGTGTCACTAGCGCGCCCTGGAGGGACACCTTCGAGCTCGACCGCGCCGATGTGCGGTACCTCAAGCTTCGCGACTCCGCGGAGCGGTTCGCCGCCCTGCAGCTCGGCGTCTGCCCCTTCCGATGGGACCCCGCCAAGTCCGCCTTCGTCGCCTATCCGTGCGTCCCTCTGTCTCTCCCAAATCTCCTCTCTGTTCTAGTAATCCACCCATAGCTGAGGATTCATGCTTAGTGAGCTGAATATCTGATTGGTTTTGTGGTTTGCGATTTGCGACTGGCAGGCATGTTTGCTTCGGGCCACTACATTTGGCCTTGTCTTTCCTGTAGAAAGTTTCGTGGTGATAATCTTTTGGTGGAGAAGTCACATTGAGGGCTTTGTCTTGAGCAGTTGTTAGCAAAACAGCCAGTATTAACCTTTGATCCTAGTAATAACCGATCACCGTGCTTCTTGCAATGCTTTGCAATGATAAGCTTGTATTTAGATAGGAATGATGATGGAGACATGAGCACCTTAGGAAAATGCTGAGCAAGAATGGCTCATGAACCTGTTGTGCCATATGCCAAACTAGGTTGCACTGCCACTCTGCAGAATCTGGGTGCCAACTGTTAGTGTTGAGCACCATGGTGGGCACGGACACTGCTTTGGCACACAGCTGGCTGTGGCAGATTAACTCCCACTTTGGAAAATGTTATGGGCTTCAGAGATGTTGAGGGCAGAGCTAGGCACATGCCCAACACTGCCCAGGCCCAATATGGAATCCTCTGTATCTATGTTTGTATCTGCCTTAGTCGTGAGGATTTGCACCTTTGCAGCATATGTAGTTATTGGCGTATTGCTGATTTTTAATGTGATGTTAATTGTTGATTGATTGATCACTTGCTAATCAGCTCTGTAGCTGATATTTGTTCAGGACGTAACCTTTTTCTTCTTGGCAGGCATAACTTCTTTATCTTCCCACGCAAGGAGCTGAGTGATTGTTCACCTCATGAGTTTCTTTGTCAGACAACTTCAATTGACTTCCTAGCAAAGTATCAGTTTGATTTCAACACATGCTTCCGTGAAGGTGCTTTCTCTATAATACTTTATAAAGATGTTACTTTATGCATTTTCTCTGTCAGTTAAGATTACAAGATGCCTATCACACAGTTCTTCTTCATTGTCTAGTACATGAGAGATAGCTCCATGCATGTTATTCCCTGAGATACTTCTTCATTTACAATATTTGGTTAATCTCAGGAATATCTTATTTATCCAGAGCACAAGAGGAAGAAGCACTACAGAAATTAAATTTGTTGCATCAAGATCAAACATCTGCATCTTCCACCATTTCTGGAGGGGATGGAGATATGCCTTTAAATAGGGCTGCTGATATTCTTTTCACAGAAAGGATGAAAATGAACTTCAAGGAATGGCGTGATGTGATAGTCAGCAAGCCCGACAGCCATTTGTCAGGAAACATTAAATGCGCCACAGGACAATTCCAGACAGTTTTCTTCAAAATGCGCCCAGCAGTTATGCTTAATGGATTCTCATCACATCAATTGCAGCTAATTCAACAGGTATTATTTTCCCTGGAATTTAGCGATAGCTGGGCAGCTAAGTGTTGAAAAAGACAATGTATTCATTCATGAGTTATATCTTTGATAAAAAAATTCTGAATAGTGTTCTGAGGTGATACTCCTTTTTATTTTGTGTTATACCTACACGCGCTTAAGATTTTATGTGTTATACTTAAATGCGCTTATGATGGAAAAAACCAAAAATGACCACATGCCTCCACTAAAGTTGTCTCTTGGTACCTTATTGATTGAATCTTTCAATTTGTTTTGTGTTCTAGCATCTAGCACTCAAAGTGACCAATGGCCAAAGATATCGAATCCCATAACTTGTATAATGTTGCATGCAGCGAGTGGGTTGGGAGTTGGGACACTTCAGGGACATATACATATCTTTCTAGCGAATACTATTACTATAACATCAAATAGAATGGACACTTTGCACTCCTAAAACATCAAAAGCAAGCATTAATCCTTATAAGATGCTTCTTATCCAACACTTCTGGCTGTTGCATTTTGATAGTAACTCTGCCATGTAGTACATTTACAGTGGGTTTAGATTTAGGATATCTTAGTACTATCGTGTTTTTCTTCTGCACAATATCTTACTAAGCAGTGTTTGGCAGATTACTAACGCTTCTTGTTACACTCTATATCTGTTTCTGCTCATATAGAATGTTTGTCTGTGCAGGTTTTGAGAAAAAACTTCAGGGATCTTGTTTATGTCTGTACATTCGCTGAGGATGACACATCTGAAAAGAGAGTAGTTTATTCGGACACCGATGAGGACAAAATATTGCTGATGGTAAGAAATTAACTTATTTTATTTGAAACAGCACATGATTTATTATTCTTTCTATCTATACTGAGCCTATTTCAAAAGCTGGAGGTCATCTATTTGACTTTAAGTTCAAATGATGCAGTCCAGCTTTCGGAATTTGCGCTATATTTAAATTGAAGAGGTGCAATCTACTGACATCACTATATTTATGATTATTGTTTCACTAATCTAAGCAATGGACCGTGATATATGTTTCTACTTCAATGCAGAAAGATGTGCAGGAAGATCTACTGAAAAACAAGGAAGCAAGAGTCAAATCAGCAATAGGAATCCGCCATGTCATTGACCTTCTTTCATCGGAAAGGAAGTTGATTGTTGGCCATAGTTGTTTCCTAGGTATGTTATCTTTTGTCCTTATAGATAATTCATGAGAAGTGACTCCACAGTTGACACATGGTAAGATTCCCCATGCACTGCAGTAACGATTTCCTGGAAATTTCTGCTCAGATGTGCTGGGTATTTGGACCAACCGATGCCAATTGAATTACTTATTTCTCTAGCACTAACTTGCTTGCTTCTTCTCAGAAAATTTCTTTTGTGTTGAAACAGATATTTTACAAGTGTACAGCAAGTTTGTCGGTCCTCTTCCTTCATCTATCAAGGAATTTGCCTTCAGTATCCACAAAATATTCCCATACATCGCAGATACCAGGTATCTTATGTCTGCCAACCAAACAGTTCAGACTGTGATGAAGCAGAAAAGCAAATCACTGTCATCAGCTTTCTCATTGTTGTGCCCTGCATCTAATTCATATGCTGAGAAGCCATCCAGTCTTTCTCCTGTGAAAGTTGAAGTTGAAGGAGATGAAACAACGTACGGTTTATTCTGGATCCTTGATATTTGACGCACTTGAATTGTTTTGATAAAATTTTATATGCTTATCTGATTATGCCCAAAACTTCTTTGGCATGTACAGAGAACATTTTGATTGCAAACTGACTATTGATCCATTCTTCTTTTCTTTGTGCTGCTATCCTGCAGGTCTTCTTGCTTCATCTCAGGTGCTAAGCACGAAGCAGGGTATGATGCATACATGACTGGATGTATTTTTGCACAATTGTGCACTTATCTTGATATCAAATTTGAGCAGCTCTCACCACGGGATAACCTAGCAACAAACAAAAAGCTGCAGAAACACGTCAATCTTTTGTCCCCAAGCTGGAACAGTGGAACAGTGATTGATTTAAGTAGTGGCATGGAGAGACCAGATTCTGGTTATATGAGAAGGTATCCGGCTGCTGTGTATGATAATATTGTTCTCATCTGGGGATTCATGTCTAAGGTCAGACCAAAGGAAATTAAGGACTGCATTTGCAAAGTGTTTGGTACAGGATCAGTCACATCTGTCTTCTCCATCGATTCCACTGCTGCCCTTGTGCAGTTTACGAAACGAGAGTCTGTAAATGATTTTTTGGATTTAAAGGCTGTTTTGGAGAGGACAGATAGTGCTATCTCAATTCTACACCCATTATCTACTATATTGGAAGGAGGCCAAACACAAGCTGTGAAATATGATATCTACAGAGACATCTGCAGCTCTTCTGAATCAAAATATCTTTTTGCCGATCAAGCTAAAGTAGTTTGTGCAACTTCAAAGGATCTGCTCCAAGAGAATGTTGATGATGATCTTATATCTGATGTGCACCAGAGTATTCTTGATGGCACGGTGCTTGCAGCTGTAAATAAGAGAGATGGAACAAAATCTGGTTCCAAGAATGAAGATGATGCTGATATTACATGCCAGCATATCTTAGATGCTCTACACAATGGCAGAGCGTCGTTTGGCAGATGAATGAGAAGCTAATGACTGCTATCCACCTTTTCCCACAGGTTTTTAGCCTTTTACCCTTTATTTGAGGGTTACTGCTGAGTCTTATAGGGAATATTTAGTCAATGCCTTCACTCTTTGGGCACAGTGCCAAAGTGCCATCCCTAGCATCCGCACGCAGTGCAAGCTTTAACTACAGTGTATGCTTATGCAGGGAAGCATTCTTCCTGATGTCATTTACAAGAATGATCAGTGCATTATTCCATCCTCTTTTGCTCATTGAGTGATGTCCTGACTCCTGAAGTCTCTAACCACGCCCTTCGAGTAATGGATGTGTAAACTTTTATTATTGGTAGCAGGTTATAGAAACCCTTTACAAAGTACTCCAAGCTGCCAGTAACCTGTGGCTCCTTAACACACCCGTAGCATTCCACTTGTGTATCTGTTGCGGACTTGAGGTCAAAACCATAGTAGCACTGAAGTATAAAATACCACAAATGGCGGATGGGCAATCTTTTTTTCTTTTCTTTTTTTATACGTGAGAGGGGGGTTAAAATGGTCATCCGCATGCTAGTGGCAAATAAAAAATAAAAGAAGATATCGACAACATAAGCGCCTTGTCGCTGTCAGGTATATGACATCACGTGAAGAGTAGTCAACTGTAAACACGAGAACTCGTGCTACGCTGGGTGTAGAGGGAGTCCAAAATATCTTTCTCAGCCCTTTAGGGGCACTGCTGCCTAACCTCTGCATTTTTTGTTCTTCTATTTCTCTATCTTTATGCATATAAACTCTACATTAACTCTATTTTCACGATACATTAATTCAAACGTACAAATATCTTTTTTAGCACTTTAGGGGCCACTGCTGCCCAACCTTTGCATTTTATTTTCTTCTATTTCATTATCTTTATGCATATACACTCTACATTAACTCTATTTTCACAATATAATAATTCAAACTTTTAGAAGAGCATGCGGACTGTCGCCATAATCTTCCTAAAAGAACTGTGGCCAAGATACCCAGCTGCATTTCTTTTCTGGTTGAAGTACGGATGCTAGGCTTCAACGACATTTGCAATGCGCAAGAAGATACACTAAGCCATCGCCTAAAAGTTGCCTCACGATACATGAGGACCTCTACAAAGTAATCCTAGGCCTGCTAACGGGGCTAAACCCACCCCTTACCCAACCCATCCCAAAGCTTATCAATATCAAATGGCAACCCACCCCAACCCAAACACTCAACTAAATAACCCGCCCCGCCCTCGCCCCATTTGATGCTTAAACCCGTGGGTATGCGTACCTAGGTCTGCTAATGGGTTAATTAAACCCTCATCACCCACATTTAACTAATAAGTAACTCTCTCTATATATATATAGAAATTTCATAGCCTGACTTTTGAGGTGGGGCCCACGTGTATGTCTAGCCACACTGCTTTGCACAGAGTAGCTGCCAGTTATACTGAGTCATCTGCAACAAATTTCAGTCAATTTGGATAAAATTTTATAGTGTGAACGCGACATTTTATTTCTAGGGTCCGGCTCTTTATGTGGGCCCACGTGTAGGTCTAGCCACACTGCTTTGCACAGAGTAGCTGCCAGTTATACTGAGTCATCTGCAACAAATTTCAGTCAATTTCGATAAAATTTTATAGTGTGAACGCACGTTTTATTTCTAGGGTCCGGCTCTTCACATGGGCTCACGTGTAGGTCTAGCCACACTGCTTTGCAAAGAGTAGCTGCCAGTTATACTGAGTCATCTGCAATAAGTTTCAGTCAATTTTGATAAATTTTTATAGTGTGAACGTGAGGTTTTATTTTCAGGGTCCGGCTCTTGACGCGGGTCCATGTGTAGGTCTAGCAATGGACATTCTACCAAGAATACACCCATTCCAACGCTCTCCTCCTAACCCACCCCAACCCGCATTTACATAGAACCCGCTCCGCCCCACCTCATTACCTAGTACAACCCATTTCAACCCATCCAAACACACTCCACAGCAAAACCCACCCATAAAACCCATTTCAACCCAACCCATTAGCAGGCCTAAGTAATCCTCCGCGAGCTTATCCTGGCCTTGCTGCTTGTTTCCGACGAACCACCACACGGCATGGTACATCTCCCTCCATCCCAATATAAGTATCTATTTATGAGATAGGCATATGAATTAAGGAAGAATGAAAAAGTAGAGAGTAAACAGGAAAAAAATGAGGGATGGAGGAGAGAGAGTCGTATTGAAAAGCGAGATGAACATTTATTTTAGGATAAATTTTGAATTTTATATGGACACTTATTTTGGAATGAAGAAAATACAACCACTAGCTTTAGAGGACACTTGCTCTCACTGTCAGAAATCAAAGCTGCCACTGCCGTCATTCATTCAAGACATGGCTATGAGCTAAAAGGACAGAAATGCACGCCTCATAATAGCCAATACATATCGTGGCAACAAGAATGTATTGTAGGGTTTCGAAGTCATCCAGTCATCATAGTCACCGTTTTTAAAAACACATATGCACAAAATCCATGTACAGTTCCATCGAACTTCATCATTCTGATCATACTAGTTTTTAAAGAAGAAAACACTGGATCTCACGTTTGGAGGAATTGGTCAACCACCTTCTTGTCATGAACCTCTCCGCCGATTGGAACAACGCGGGAATGCGATATGGTGGGGTTGTGGATGGCTTCATTCAAACCACACCGAAGCTTTGCCTGTGGCCTAGCTTAGGCCAAGCCCAACGCACCATCGCGGCTGGCTGGCTAGTGCCTAGCAGCCTTACATAGCCATGTAGACTCGGATGCCACATGGAGGAGAGAGAAGACCAAATAGGGAACTCGTGGTGTCAGAAAGACCCACATAAGCACGGGTAGCTTGCACAACAAAAACAATAGCTTGAGCAAGGAAAAGGTGGACCAAATCAGTGAGAAGATCACCCCGGAGGAAAAAGGAGAAAGGTGATAAATAGTAGAGCCATTGGTGCATGTGCTTGCGTTGGGAGATGTGGTGGCTTTAATCCATGGGTTTCTAGATGGACAGTAACATTTTGCCGGGGCTACCATTTGTCAATGCCTGCATTGGGCTTGGTGGACCAAATCAGTGAGAAGATCACCCCAGAGGAAAAAGGAGAAAAGTGATAAATGGTAGAGCCATCGGTGCATGTGCTTGCGTTGGGAGACATGGTCGCTTTAATTCCATAGGTTTCTAGATGGACAATAACTTTTTGCTGGGGCTACCATTTGTGCATGTCTGCATTGGGCTTGGCCTCATGCCACGTGGTTTTGCCATAATACAGTAGTTGTACTAGATCCCAGTTGGAACTTCGTGTAGCGAGGGTCAAGTCAGGAGGGGGCACGGGTAGAGGTCAAGCACCACAAGGCGATAATGGCAAAGGTTGGGTGGCAACAGCTAGTCAGGATGTGTGGACGGTTAGACAAGGTGTGAGGCTGTTAGAGGATAGAAACTTCGCTCGAAAAAATAGCTATTGGGGTTGGGCTTCCCCACCTAAGGTGGGATGGCTATTTTGCTTTCCCATTAAAAAGTTTTAGGGATTAAAAACCTTAATACTGATAATTGTTTAGGTAGAATTCCTCCTTTGAATATAATTTCACCATTTTAATCTCGTATCCGGAGATATGGCTAGGGACATGAATGTTCAAAATTTTCAAATTGCGTGTTTTGCATCCAACATTCGCCGTCTCTCGGTTGGGATTCCGTGATTCCGTGAAGCCGTGAACATGCTTACAGCTGTCGAAAGGAAGATGAGCGTCGCACTGGCCCTCCCAGCCGGCCTTCCCACCTCTTCTGCAGCCTCTGCGCCGCGTCGCCGTGTCGGCTGTCGCTGCCGTGCTTGCGCTCAACATTACCACCACCACCCAACCACCCCAAACCACACGCTAAAACCCTCGTCTTCGTCCTCGCCGCGCCCGCCTCCCCATGGACGGGGACGACGCCGGCGGCCAGATCGCCGCGGGCTCCGCCTCCCCGCACGCGGGGGAGGCGATCGCCGCGGTCCGTGACGACGCCTATGCCCGCCTCCCCACCCCCTCCGACGACGAGGACTGCGACGACCTCTACGGCGACGTCAACGTCGGGTTCCTCCCCCTCCTTCCGCTCTCCCCCTCTCCGGCCTCCACCTCGCCTCCCAAAACCCCCTCCCCCGGCTGCTCAATCCCGTCCCCATCCCCGTCCCCGCCGCCGCACCGCGCCCCGCCACCGGAGCCCCAGCCCCAGCCCGAGCCGCAGCCGAAACCCACCACCCCGCGACAACAGCCGCCGCGGTCTCCTCCTCCCGCCGCGCCTCCGAGACACCACGTGCCGCCGCAGCCGCAGCGCGCGCCGCGCGGTGGCGGCGCCCCCTACTCCTCGCCGCCCAGGTGCACGTCGCTGTACATCAGCGACCTCCACTGGTGGACGACGGACGCGGAGGTGGAAGCCGCGCTCGGGCTCGCGCCGCACGGCGCCGCGGCCGCGCTCTACGGCCTCCACTTCTACTCCGACAAGTACACCGGCAAGTCGCGCGGCATCTGCCGCGCCGACTTCCTCGGCTCCGCCGCGGCCGCGTCGGCCGCCGCCACGCTCCACGGCCGCGCCTTCCACGGGCGCCACTGCATCGCCTCGCTCGCCCGCCCGCCGGCGCTCCAACGCCTGGGCGACGACTCCGACTCCTGCGCCGAGGCGGCCCGGGCCCCGAACCCAGCCCGAGGCCTCGGCAACGGCGGCCGTGGCGTGAGCAACGCGACGACAGTACGAGGCAATGTGGGTCCTGCGTTGGGTGATCGGCCGACTCTAGCGCCGCCCCCACCGTCAGTGGTTCCCCGGCCGTCTCCTGGGCCGCCGTTCGGTGCCGGTATGGGAGCTGTTGGTGGGTACGGTGGATTTCAGTCAATGGGGCAGTACAATGTGGGGTTGGGCGCTGGCATGGTGCCATCGCCGGTGGCGCCCCACGTGAACCCATCGTTCTTTGGTGCCGGCGGGATGGCGATACGTGGTTTGGGAGTGTGGCATGATCAGGGGATGGCTGGGGGCTTATGGGGTGCACAGCAGCAGTGGAATTTCAGAGGTTGTCAGATGCCATGGCAGCAGCTTGCTCCACCAGGGCAACACCAACAGGCACACCAGCAGTATGGGAATGGGGACTATGGCAAGCGGCGTGGCATGAGGCGGGAAAGACCAGGTAGTAGGAGGGAGGAGAGGAGCATTGGCAATGTGAGTTATCCAGATAGGAGGCAATCTGACCTCGATGTGGGTAATTGGTACAAAGAGCATGACCGCGAGGAGAAGGGTCGGCATCGGGAGCGTGTCATGGAGAAGGAAAGGGATCGACATGGGGATGACAAGAGGAGGCACCAGGAGTACACTGAGCGTGCTGACTTTGATAGGAGAGTTCGGGCGAGGTCGAGGAGCCAATCAAGGGATGATGATGATGATGAGCGCCCAAGGAGGCGGCGCTAATTTATTGCACACCAGGAGGCATCATCTGGCTAAATGGTAATTACAATTCTAAAAAACTAATTCTTTTATAACTGTTCTGTTTTCTCCTATTACTATAAATAGCTTGACTGGTGTGTCGTCCTGAAGTTAGTATTACTCACGTAGATTAGGTTCATTTTTTGGAGCTGCCATCCATAATGTTTTGGTTCTGAGTTGCAACTTCACACATCTTGGTAGACTTATGTATCCCTAGTTCTACCACACAACCAGGAGATCTTCCCATCAGTCAATTTTTGTATAAATGTATATAGACAGCTCTTGTTGTAACTGTGAGATGGTGCCCTCGACTCCTTAAGCACCATGTTGCATTATGGTGTCTAGAAGAGTGTAGATTCCGACACTTGAAAGGCTGATGCATTATTTTTATTCATCCAATTAGGATTCCTTTTCTACTATTATAGAGTCAATGGAGTGAGATTGATGTCTTGTTTTCTTGTCACTAATACTGTGTCTGTGACTGCTCCATTTGATGGTTCTACATAGTTACTGTAACAAGTTAATGTAGTATAATTCTCCTTTTAGATTGCATCTTGTGTGAGCAGGTAGCTGTTTGTTATCGTGCGGTGAATTGTTGCTACTCCTCAGTGGTCAGTTATGTTGGAGATAGTGCAAAAACAGTTCTATATTCATCGTAATCATGTTGGTTGACTATTTTATAACATAATCACGTGCAATTTGGTCTTGGTTACATAAACCATTGCTTTGCTGTCGACTTACATTATCAGCATGTGGCTTTCTCCTGAGTCAATTGTTTTTATGTTTGTGTCATGTCATGCTACATGTATATGCATTCGAGAGTTCCTTCTTCATGAGAACATGTTACTTGAAACATGTGAACCATAACTCATTGATCCTATCCATAAAATTCATCAGTTGGAATCAGGATGCAAGAGCATAACGCTGCCATTCTTTTGGGCACAGTATCTTTTACTGCCTTTTAGCACTCGTGCTAATTAAGTGTTGTGTGGTACTGTATAATTACTTATCAGAAACCTGGCAGATGGCACTGAAATAAACATCCTTTAGTACAACACCATGCTGCCAGATAGCACAGATCAACATTCACCTGCGGTCACTAGCATACATGTTTGGGCCTTTTATGTGTTTAACTGTGCTTATGCATGTCTTCCGTGTTTATGCTGACCATGTACTAGCATATGGTTTGATATGCTACCCAAACTAAACAAGGCACTGAATTTGATTTGTTCTACCATACATGACTGCTGACGTATTACTCATTAGTTTCTTGCATGGGAGTCTTGGCACTGAATGTTAATGGTATAACCTCCTTTTTTTTCACTCTGAGCTAGCTTTATGGGTGTTCTTCTTTCCTTGCCTCTTCTTTTTCTTCATCTTTTGTGAGGAGAGTTTGGTTTCATTGCTGAGAGAATGTTTCGAGAGAGGAAAGGATGAACAAGAAGCGGGAGTTGGATATTAAGTGATTTGAGTGGAAAGGATCAGCTGTACACTTGTACTGGAACAAACCTTGTCAATTTCCATGTCACAAATTCTTACATAGTATTTTTATTTTGTTTCAATCCATTGCTTGCGCCATACGCTGAGTAATGTAATTTTTAGTGAGGGAATTATTATTGGTAACAGATGAAATATAACAATTGGAACATATGATATTGATCTTTATTTGAAATGAACTGGGAGAAGATCCATTCGATTCACCAACAAGAACTAGCGTTAAGATGAACAAACTTTTACCTAAACATACTAGGATGCCTGATTCATGCTGAGAGGTACTCCCCAAGTTCTGAGAATTTGTCTTGAAGTACAGGCTTTGTCCACCCGCTCTGTGGTCACTTGAACTCTTAGAATTCAGGTTTTCCATACTAGTGTTTTACTGACCGGATGTTGGACAAGTGAACCCAGTGTCTCATGGAGAGTATATTGCTGGAATGGGAGATGAAAATCGATTCTATAGATCCTCATGCTATGTTTCTAATGTGCAATTTATAGCATGCTCTTCGACTCGCTTACAGTAGAAGTGCAGCACATAAGTATCTCTCCCATATGACCAACAATAATATACAAATATATTTCACATACAACTATATTATCTTAATTAATTTGTGTTTAAATTAGGATTATTAGAATGGAATTCAATTCCAATGATCCAAATGGGGCCTTCAGTGTTTTTTCATGTTCTCTGAATTGTTGATTGGTTAGTTATGCAGTTAGAGTGTTTTCTCTCGTCATAAAGAAAAAATTACAGTGCTTTCTCGCAAATGTGGATTGGTTTTGTACTCCTGTATGATTCCTATTCAAATACGCTGACCTTGTGATTCGTATCTGCAGGCTGATTCATTGTCTTTTGCGGTCCTGTTCAGCAACTTCTGCTCTCCGGGATTTAACTGCAGAAACCAGGCTTACCCAGTACTACCAACTATCAACTGACTAAAAGGAATTATCTACTGCTTCTGCAGTGGTTAAACTTAACGTAATTTATGGTGACCTTACTTTTGGCGCAGACTACAGCGTTATTATACTCCAGAAATTACTGACTATACTCGACTCCACTAATATAAGCAGACTTCAGTTATCGTTGCGTATCATGTGGACTGTGGGTATGCGATGTATCCGATTTCCCTAGTGTTTTCCCAGCTACTCTGCGTATGGTGATTGCTCATTGTTAGCAGATGACTGAAATTCACGCCAGAGAAAGAGCGCGGTGTGCCGGTGTGTGTAGCCGTAAGATGGTGGTCAATGCCTGCTGGGTGTTGTGGCTGCTGTTTCGCTGATCGCCCTCGTTGAGCCACGAATTGAGCATTGCTGTATGCCCCCACGAGGATGCAGTGGCATGATCTTACCGGGGGGAGCCTGATGAGTGCTGAGTTTTTGTTGCCGTCATGCAATGGTAGTGCGGATAGAGGTAGATGAACCACCTGAACGATGCTCGGCCTGGGCGGGTCAGTAGTTTGTTCATGGAGTCCATTCAGGAGTTGTGCCTACAAACTGGCCCTGCATACCAATGCCATTAACCGAGTGTTTGGAGAGATTGACCGATATGGCTATATGCAGAGAGACTTCCGTTCAGAGATGTTGGCATGTTGTAGATTCGCAGCACGGGATTTCGACGGCGACAGGCAGAAGGATGAACTCAGAACGGGATTGCGGATTTCGGGAGCGGCGGTGTAGTGGGCCGCCACCGGTCCTGGGTTCGTTACTTTTTTCGTACCGGCCCGTCTAGTGGCAGGCAACCGCGCCGGAGGGCAAGTCCTGGGCCGTTCGGCCCACAAGGCCGCAGCAAAGCACGTACCTACCGCTGGTTTTCCTTGTTCTTATCATAATGGCAATGTGGCCGATCTCGACAACGACGCAATCCAAGTCGAGTGCTGACGCAAAAGCAACGCGTCTGCCGCCTGCCTGGTTGCTGCACCTGCCGCTGCTACTGTAGCTGTAGGCTCGTAGTTGCCTAGTTGGTAAGGGCATCCGGATACACCAGCACGTCTCGTTGCGTCCGCCGGCCGGCCGGCGTAATGGCCTGCGGCGGGGAGGTCCATCTTGATTCCTAACCCCCCAAACGCACGGGTGCATGCAGTCGGGCGCTGGTGCCTGCTCTGCTGCCGCTGCCTTTTTTGATGGCCCAACCAGCCACGGCCCACGGCACGGAGCCGGCCGGCGGAGCGTTCCTTTCGGCGAGCCGGCAACGACCGCACCGCACCGAACCTCGCCCCGCGTCCAAAATAAATGGGGGCGGGCAACGCAACGCCCGGGCTTCGGTTCGGTTCGGCTCGCTTGTCGCCTTGTCGGTCCGCCCCATCGCCACATGCACGATTTCACGCCGCCGTGAACAGATCTCTGGACTTCAATTCCTCCCGCCGGCTCGATCACCGGACCGGCCAAACGCCTCGCGCCTTTCGCGGCGGTTCGGCAGCACGCTAGCTACTCCTGCAGCATAGTATGTAAAGAAAACACACACACACATGAGGGGATGGTCCCTCTCCCTCTCTCTCGCCCCCGTCTTCTTCGCTAGCACGCAGAGAACACGGGAGCTGATGGACACGCTACCTTGAACACCACAGCATGACCTCTCCCATGCATGTGATGAGGTAGCGGCCGTGTTCCGTGCCGTGCGTATCAGTAGAGCAACCGAAGGGATCCAAGGTACAGTCGCTCACGTGACGTGATCCCGCACCGTCCGAGAGAGATCGAAGCACGCTGCACGCACGGCCGGAGACGAGAACATTTCTTTTTTGAGGTCGCCGGAGAGGAGAACCTACGGCTGCGGTTGCTTAAACAATGGGGCACGAGAACATGGAGGTGGTGTCAGAGAGATCCTGGAAAATTCTCGGGCCTCGGACTGTGCGGGACAGTCAAATGATTGGGCGCGGCCTCTCTGCACGCACGCAATGCAAGTACAAACACACGCAGCCGATTACGGAGTACAGTAGTTTGGAAACGCAAAACTAGCTGCGCCCCGGCCGGGTCACATGCGTCGGTGAGTAGTGTATTAGTGTACGAATAAGCCTTTGGCTTTGGGGCTGAACTTGTGCTTAAGCTAATCGGTGGTCAAACGGCTCACTCTCACATGGCGAGGTAAAGCACGTCGTGACCTGACCTCCATCTTTTGCCCCTCTCGGAAGTGGAGGGCACAGTGGACTTTCTACATTTTTTATTTTTTGTTATTAAAAAAACATGAGGGGGTAACACAAAGTGAAAAGCTACCGCAGTTCACGTTTGGAGATGAGAGGACCATCCTACCATACGCATGGCCTCAGTGAGCCGGCTTCTAGGGTATTCGACCAGCATTAATCGGTAGATATACAAATCTCCGTTTGTGCATTTCAAAAAGGAAAACTCAAGCAGATACAGATCGAGTAAACATGAGAGAGGTTGTACAGGCCTTTGAAAAAATTACACGTGATGCAGATATAGATCGAGTACTAATATGTTCCAAAGGAGATCTAGATGTTCTCAAGATCAAATGTCAGTAGCACATTTGGGCTTAATTTCCTTAATTAGCATACTGAGATGCATCGACTTTGTTAGGTACACACGCTCCTGTCCAGAGTAGGAGTAGCAGGTTCTATCACGACAAGCAAATCGGACCCGGGTATATTCGTACCAAAAATGACGCCCATACATACGTCCATTTCTTGAAAGTGAGAAATGCCTGACTCCCTGAATTGATTACAGATTACCTCATACTATGCGCAAGGGACCAGTTCAAATCGCCCAACAAGCTCATAAGCTGTCAGCTGTCGATCTTCCCTGCACTGTCCTATCACCATTCATCAGGCCGGGTCTAGTTGAGCAGTCAATTCGATTATCTCATCTGCGAATCAAACTAATCCATGCGACGGGGACGCCAAGCGTGCAGAAACCTAGCTACCTAGCGCCTTGAAGAATCAGATAGCTTCGCAAATAACAGGCAAGCAGCTGCATGAGCCCCATTTGGCTGCTTCGTACCGAACGACGGCATCAGGGATTCAGGGTATAGAGACGTATCTGCTCCCAGTACCTGTGAAGGTCGTGGTGTTATCTGACTGGTAGCGCGTGCCCGTCAGCAAATGTACTACCAGATGTCCACGCGATCACGCGTCCAGCAACGGCCAGTGAGATGGGGGATCGGATCAGGGCCCTGTTTGGATCCACCAGTTATAAAATTTAGTACTACTGTTTACAATTTTGATCACTAATTAGAGGTATTAAATAAAGGTAGTTTACAAAACTACCTCCACAACCCCTGTGCTAATTCGCGAGACGAATCTAATGAGGCGTTTGACCATATGATCGGAGGATGGTTACTGTAGCGTCACTGTAGCTAATCATGGATTACTGTAGCTCATTAGATTCGTATCGAAAAGTTACACTCATCCGTGAAGAGGTTTTACAAATAAACTTCATTTAGTACTCCATGCATGCAAGATTCCCTTTAGCGCTTTTAGAGTTACAAAGAAAAAAAAAACAGGGCCCGTCAAATGGGTCATCCGATCCATGGTGTCCTTCTAGAAATACTCCGGATTCTCTCTTCTTTCTTCGCAGGCACTCCAAGTACCAGGCTACGTCTAGCATCTTTACCGGCGAGGTGCCCTGAAAACCAGCTTGGTCACGCAAAGGCGTGTCCGTGTGTCCTGGTGAGAAGGCAGGCAGGGGCTGAGGGACCTGGCCGAACTGGAACAGAGCAGGAGATGCCGTGCGTGCTGCTCGGACATCCGGCATGGAGGGGCGCAGTATGTCCAAAAAGATTAATTTGTGCCGTAACTTGGGGGCACAGGGACGCAGGCGAAATGACGTCCATGTCTCGGGCTCAAGGAATCAATGGGGTTAAGGGCCGGTTTGGAGTAGATGCTGTGTTATCTAAGGGCCTGTTTATTGGATTGGTGAGAAACTTTGTGAAATTTATTGTAGCAATTTTAAACTAAAGATTAGAAGGATTGAACATGATCTAATTATAAAACTAATTACACGAATGGACAGAAAATCGCGAGACGAATCTATTAAGCTTAATTAATCCGTCATTAGTGATTGTTTACTGTATCACGACATTGTCTAATCATGGCCTAATTAGGCTTAATAGATTCGTCTCACAATTTCACCCGGGATTATGAAATGGGTTTTTTCGGTTATCCACATTTAATACTCCTAATTAGTATCCAAATATTTCTAATTAGTATCAAACATTCGAATTTGCTGTAGCGATGAAAAAAATTGGCGAACGAAAGAGGGCCTAAACCTAGCAAGTTAGTACTTAGAGCATGTGCTCTTTTTTTTTTGCTGTAATACTTTGTTTTTCTTTGTACCATTTTGAAACGATGCGATGGAAAAAGCTTGTCGCCGAGCATCATAGGCTGGTTTCCTTTTGAAAGACCTGTGGCACGGGCCTCTCCGCGTGGCATGGCAATGCTGGACTTCTAAACATGGATGGCTGCTAGTGGAAGCTGCAAAAGGCGCCGTCCTTTTCTCATGTGACCTGGGCCCCTCCTCGACCATGAACTCACCAAAGTCGTAGGCGCACACATACTGTGTAATATGCATGACAAGTGCCCACCGAACCCAACCCAACCGATCGGCCACACAACAGCCGTCCAGCCAGGCAACGCACGCACGCACGCACGCACCCGGCGCCGTCGCCCGCCGTCCGCTCGCTCGCTCCAGCTCCGACGCCGGCCACGGCCCACTGCTCCACCCAACCAACCTGCCTGCGGCGGTGAGCAAAAGCGGCCGGGGCGTGTGCGCGTTGCCATCACGCCAGCCCAGATCACACGGGACCCCGCCCTCGCCTCGTCACCAACTCACCATCATGCGCGCCGCGCCTGCGCCTGGGCGTGGCCGATCCACGGATCCACCGTGCCCGGCCCGGCGCGGGCTCGCTGCGGCCCCCTGCCGTGCGATCGGAAGCCGGGCTGCTCGGTCAGACGAACTGATGGCGAGCTCGTGGAGGGTGACGAGATGAAAGGGACCAAAAGTTAAAAAGAAAAAAAGAAGAGTGCCGGTAATACTACGTGTGTTTGATGGACGACGCGCGGACAATAATGTGTTCTGAACTTCTGATCCAAGTCCGCAGCGAAGAAAAGCCCGGATTAAACCGTCCCCGGTTGGCAGTTGCCGGCGGTAGAAATTTGACTACACGATCCGCGTTCATGATTCATGATGCAATGCACACTAAATGACGAATGGAAGAGATCATTGTTAACTGCAGGGGCTTTCGTATGCAAGCAATTTGGCTGTAAATGTTCAGTAGAGTAATTATTAGTACGGCACAGTCGCTCGTTTACGGCGCGTTTGAGAGGTGCAGATTTGAAGAAAATGGAACTTGTGACAAATCTTTTTTTTTTGTAAATTTAGAAGGGTTGGCTAGGGAAAATATATAATTTGATAAAGAAAGAAAAGGAAGCAAGACCTATCTAGAGCTAGCCATGTTTGCAACTCGTTATCCCCTGGCCCTACATCGACACCCAGCGTGCTTGTGCCAATTTCTGCCTTTTGAGGTGTTGCCTGCCCAGCCAATCAACCAACTAAACTCGATGGCCTTCAACTTGCAGGCTTTGCTCTCGTTGCCTCCCCGCCGCAAAAGGAGAAGAGGACCTACTGTTCCGGACCAGTAGCACGTTGCTTTGTTCTGTCCCTCATCATGCTCTTTTTTTCTGTTTGTTTTTTGCAAGAAGGAAGAAATACTTCGTTACCTCTTGAATTTCAAAAGAAAATTCGTGACAAGCGCTATGCCGATTTGAAATTTCGATGCCAAATGAAACAGCATTACCACTCGAAGCCAGATCCTCCAAGAACTAACGGAAGGAAAACCTCACACTCTTTTTTAAGTTTTAATAACGGGGCCTAAAATGCGCGTGAAATATCGGCATGACGTCAGGCCCTTGCCAATTCCAAACCTTTTCCTCCTCCAGTCCCAAAACTGGGAACCAGCGAACCTGCCCTGCAGGCTGGAACACACATCGAGACCCCAGACGCAGGCCCGAACTGGGCATGATGGCAAGCCCAGCTGCCCAGGGTCAAACGGACGCGTAGACTCCCAGAGAAAGGCCCTGCCAATCTGCCATCACCATTCTCCACCCGGATAGTGGCCTGGCCTGTGGCCTGTGGCCTCGCCGCGCAGGCTCGCGGCAGCCAATCATCCGGCTCACCACCGCCCATGCCTAGATGTGCACAAGTCAATGGCATCATTTCCACCCCCGGCCTCTCTTTTTGGCGCCCCAGAAAGAGGCCGCCTCCTTGGGGCACCGAGAAATCACGAGGATCCCCGGAAGGCCGCTGCTTAATCCTCTTTGTGATCCTCCTGCTAGACAAACAGGATTATTAGCATAAAACAATGGGGTTTAGTCAACTGAGGGCTGAGGAGATGTCAAATTGAGGGGATTGGTACCACTCAACGGTTTTGTGGGCATACAGTATGCTTGAGACTTGGGTTTCTTGCTGGTCTCAACATAATGTTTTAAGTCAAGCTAGTTTAATTTTAACATAGCATCATCTTAAACTAAAGAGTAAGATGTGTAGAGGTACCTTTTCAAGATGAACATGGCAATGCCAATATACATATAAGCTCAAACATTATAGTCAAAACTAAAATATATATATATATATATATATATATATAAGTCTTGACATAATAGGTTTCAGGTACCGACGGAGTTTTTACCCGAGGAATTAGAAATGCTAGTCCAATTGGCATTGCCATGCGGCCATCAAAATTATCGCTCTAGAACTCGCATGCACCCACAATGAGCATGGCACTCCCTATGTTTACTCTAAATACTATCGTTCTTCAGCCGTAGCGATTCCATTGTAAAAATAACATGAGCAAGTAAGAAATTAACATGAACGGTGCTTAAATATATATACATGTGTTCTGTTTGGATCCACCTAGCTAATTAATTAGCTAGCTAGCTAGAATTAGCTGGGTTGGACCACCCAGCTGGATTGCTAGAAAAACATTAGCCAGTACTCATCGGATCCATCTCAGTTAAATTTAGCCATCTACAGTACTAATTAGCTGGTGGATAAAAAAGACCTTGTTTAATCTTTCCAAATATTCACCATGTAAAAATACTTTGCAATTCTATATGCTAATCTTATCACGAAGTATTGTTTTTCTGTTGTTGAGCGCATAGCTTCTCTTCGTTCCCCTGTGTGCGCGCCATCAACATGGGGGCCATAGAGGTAGACTAGACAGTCACATTAGAGTATTTAAATGCGGCCAAGTTGTCTCTTCCTTCCGGTTTGGCCTCGCATTTAGCTGCTAAATTAATAGAGGTGTTTTATGGTGGTTGAAAAGGTACCAGGAGGTACCACGAGGTACCTTTCTTATTTTGATAAGGTACCAGAAGGTACCTTTTCAATTTTGATATCAGTCTCATCTATTTTTGTACCGGTCCCACCTATTTTGGTACCTTTTTTCAGGTAGCTCTTGGTACCTCCAGGTACCTTTTATGTTTTAACCGTTGAATTTATTTTGATGGACGGTCCTAATTTGTTTCAACTATTGTAAAATTCTTCAAATTAATATAATAATAATGCCTCCTTTCCTTTGACCTCTTCCCAGGCATTTCGCATGGACACCCCGGCTTTATTCGTAATTGATCACCGGCAGAACTGTAGTACGTGCCAAGCTTATCTCATCCAGTGATTCTCCTGAGGCGTATCAACGGACAGATTTGCTCCCGGTACAGCAGCACAGCAATGGAAAGAAAACTGAACAAAAGATTTCATTGCGGCCTTACACCCAGAATATATTAATTTCCCAGGACAGCGTATAGTACGATGCTATGCAATCTCATGCACGGAGCTAGTAAGATCTAAACTTATTTAATGTCCATTTTAGGTAGCAGTTAGGTATAAATTGTTTTCCAAAATGTCACTTCAAATGTTCAATCTGGTTCTACAAGGAATTAAAAATTACATATAGCTGCTTGCTGTCTAGAAGAATCGGAAACTGAATATTACTTTTGGAAGAGGATATATCTTGACATTGACTAGTTGGCAACTACTTCCAGATATGCTTGCATCATTACTTCATTAGCGATATGTTGATTCATGTCTTTTTCTTTCTGCGAGATGTTTAACATGTGTTTTCTCTGTTTCTTTTTTATGCAAAGGCGCTGAGCTATGCTTCCATTTGGCTGTATAGCATTCCATTTTTCGGACAGCAGTATATTATTCTCATAAGACGACTGTTTTTTCTTAAAAAAAACTGCTCATCGCCTTTTTATTACTAGTCTGAAACTCTGAATGCCCACTTTTTTCCGACTATCACAATGATCTTCGTATATCTTTACTGATTCTAGGGTGTATTCTTTTGGGACACAAAAAGTCACAAAATATATTAGCCATCAATGCATATCCTTTTAAAAAAGAATCCAATGAATTGTACTAAATAAATGTAATGAGAGTAGTATATACTACAAAAATATTGTGTTCTAGCAACTTGCATTATGGCACCTAAAATATTGAAGAACTACTCTGGGTCCCTAGAACATTTACAGAACAAACCCGCATATAAGAAGAATTGCACACAAGCCTACCAAGTCAACCAGCACGCAGAATTCCCTGGACCGAATAACAAACCGACACCTGCAAATCGCGCAGTCCACTACACCGCTTAAAAAAGCAATAAATTCGCAGGCCCTTCTTCTGGAAGCGATCCAAGGCTTCGTTTCGTGCACCCCGCCGAGGGACCTATTCGCAAAAGGGCCACCCCCCCAGCGCATCAAATTTATTGCACTGCTCTGCTGCCTCTCATGAATGGCGTTTATTTAAGTATCCACCCTCCGCTCCGGGAAATCCTTTTCTGCGGAATTTTTTGGGTTCTCGGGCTCCGCCGCGATCCCGTCCTCGCCTCGCCGGCCCCCGCTGCTCCCGGCGGTTCTCCCGGCGCCTCCCTTTTGGCCGACGCAGCAGAGAGGAGGAGAAAGAATTGCAGCGCCGCACAAAGGTCAGCTCCTGATCCTTCACTCCGTCCTGCCCCCCAACTCGAGTTCTCGGTCTTCTCGTGGTGTTGCTCTCCCCACCTTCGTCCATGGCTGGTTCTGCATGTGCGTGAGGAGTGGAGTCAACTTCGTTTCTTTCTTCGCCTTGTTCATCTTCCCAGTTCGTTTTGTGCACACATCCTTTTCGTTGGTTTCTTCTGAGACTCTGATCTGAAGAACTGGTTGACGAGTGACAGAATCACTCAAGTAGACATTCGACAGCACTGGTTCGGTGCTTGTTTCGTGATTCAGGATTGAAGGCACAATATTTTTGTCACAAAAGAGAGGGAAAGAAAAATAGAATCCTTGATCCAAGCTCCCTCTTCTTCTTGTTTGCTACTCCTTGGTGTGTTGTTCTTGCCTGCATGTAGTTACTCCACTGATGCGGTCTGATGCGGTGGAGTTATAGCCCTGCCACCGGAGTGCCCGAGTTCCTCCGGCCCCTTTGCCAGTTGCCCAGTTTCTTCAGGTGCTGGGATCGGTGGCGCAGCAGCTGGCTTCAGGTTTCCTCTTGTTTCCTTGCTTCCTTCCGAGAGGGTAAAGGAAGAAATCAAGAGGGCGCGCTTGTCCTCCGATCCAACCCAAGTCCTGGACTCCTGGTGTTAGCTTCGTCTGGTAGCGCTGCTTTGTTCCTTTCCCCCATCTCTGCTTCGGCGCGTATAGAAGCTTTGCAGTTTTTAGTTTTAGTATCCGGTGCCTTGTCTGGTTCTGTGTTGTGTTGTCTAGCTGTATGTGTGTGTGTGTACACTGAAGCTGACTTTCTCCCTGGAAGCGCCCGACGTTTGGTGGGGCGAAATGCGAAGGAGTTGTTGGGCACGCCGGTCGTTGCATCTGCTGCTTTTGCTCATCAGAGTTCTCTTTCTTTTTTAGCATCATGTTTTGCGAGATGGTTTCGTCTTTCGATTTCTTTTTCAATCTTCTTTTTTTGGGTGTCTCTGAAAGGGTGTAAAGCGCCTGGTTCTACCAGGACGCTACGAGACTTTTCCTCCCATGGGAATCTTAGGTTACGCGAAACACGGCATTTGTTTGTGGATACATGGACATCGGCATTAGCAAACGCAGCTTTTTGTCCTCCATTCTGGTGAACAGGAAGCATGCACTTTTTTTTTCTTGGGTGGATCGCGGGAGTATTTGACTTCTGAATCTTTTTTTTCAGGAAATAATCAGCATATTATCAGAGGCAGCTGCTGGGGCATGGCTAGGACTTAAGGATACTGTATGTGCAGATCATGAAGATAGGTGAGTGAGTTTCACCTCTAATCTTCTGCTTTTTGCTCTGTATTCATAGAAGCATTTGCTTAGTTGCATCAGTTAAGCAGGGCTGCATTCTAACTTCTGAGATTCTTGAGGTAGTTTGGTTTTAGGCTACGGCGAAAGAGGGAGTTATGTCTTCAAAGGGTAGCTTGTAGATAGATAATCTGATAGGATGATGGATTTCATTTGCTAGGCCAACTGAATTCACTGACGTGCGTTCATACACCACATCATAATTAATTTTCTTTTGATTATGCTTATTTATGAAATTGGCTCACTCGGCAGGCACTATGTTCTAAGGTAATGCTGTGGCAATGTTGTTGTTTTCATATGCCTGTTTTTTTTTATGTTTTAACCCTCATAAAAGGATCCATCATATACTGATCGGTCAATTTTTATTTAAACTCAAAATTTATAATGATTTGATTGTGACACAAGAACACTGCTCTATTCATATTGCATTGTGATCTTCTTTTATCTGGTAGGAAAACTGTCGCTTCTTGGCTTTTATTCCTACAGGACTACCAACAACACCTTAACTAAGCAAATAGTCTTTCTGAGTTCTCTATCAAACAACATTGTGCATTGAAGATGCTTGATTTTGGAGTTGTGAGTCACTGCAGGAAAGTGTAATGTTTACATATGATTAAAGTGACAGAGCAACTAAAAGGGGAAAGGCAATTACATATGAACTCAGCTGAAGTTATCTAATGTTAATTCCATCATAATAAGTTCTTTCTGTATATGTACTGTCCTGATTGTGGTTGGGCTGGTCATCAATTACTATAGTTTAGAAATACTTTTGGTCATTTATTGACTGTTTAAAGCGGAAACCATAAATGTTGATTATGATATGTTTGTTTCAAGAGTGGGTGGCTTTTGTCAAGCAGTGACAAACATTGTCTGGCTGCATTCTTTTTTTGCTTTTTCTCAGCAGTAGTGGTTTGGCTTAAAGCCGAGACTTTGGTTGTTTTTTACTTGCTAGCCGGTTGGTGCTGATCCTCTGTATCAGCGGTGGACCTGACTGCTTTTTCTTTTTTCGTAAGCGCTTAAACATTTTAGGATCGATGTAATTTCGTTGCTGGTATGGTAATGAAATTCAGGCTTAGCCCTTGATGGAAAAATATGTTTGTTTCCTAATGATTTTTCTTCTCTGTTCACTCTTAATGGATGATTTTGGTATCTGCACGCAGATGATGAAAGGCCTTACCAAAGTCATATTTTTCAAGAGCTTCCATCGAATGGCAATCCTAAATTGAACTCCGAGACTGAAAGACAAAGTAAGCACAAATTTTTGGTGGATAAAATGGTTGAACAAACCAATCAATCTGAACATAGTTTTGTGAAGGGTGAACATCAGAATGGAGGTAAAACCAGACAGACATGCATTGAGGATTACTCTTATGACAAGGATGTTGTAGAGATCAAACTGCCAGACACAGTTCTTTCTTCGGATTACGGCGCCCATTTTGTCAAGGATGTCTGCATTGATGAAGGAGTTCTTCATGATAAAAAGACTTCAACGGAAAAGCTAGTAGATCAAAAGGTGTCAATAAACTTTGATTCCTCGGAAGATACAAACGGCGACCTCGAAGACTTAAGAGCTGACCCTACAAAAGATGCACTTGAATTAAAATCACAAATAGTTATCCTACCTGTCATGTGTGCTACTGATGGCAATACTGGGGAACAAAACTCCTTATGCAAAGAGCGTGATCTTGAAGGCAACAATACTGCGGCTATATCTGCCAGTTCAAATGATGAGAAATCAAATCCCAAACAATCCCTATGTCATGAAGGCGCACAAGGTTGCCAGCAGGTTGGCAGTGTCATTTCTGAGAGCAATGAACATCTGGAGCCTTTTTTCAATGGAGAAGCAGCTCAACAGGTATACTACTACTTTAACTTACTGTACAATACATTTGCAAACATCTGCATGATCACCACTTTAATCCTTAAAATTCGTTCTTTCCATTGCCGTGTTTCATAATTATTTGATGATTATTTATAAGCTGTTAACTTAAGTGAACATTGTTGTTTTCTCCGCTCTATTCTCTGAAAAATGTTATTTAGTATTATATCTTCAGTCTACTTGGTTCAATAAATGAGCGACTGCACATATATTTTTTAACTAATAAGTTATATACCATTATCTACACCACAGAGCACATAACATGATTGGTGTTGTTACAGCTTTCATCGAACAATTGTCATGAAACTGGAATTGGTATTGCATCGGAGACCAGTAACATCCTTCACAGTGATTTACCAGTAGAATCTGCTGCTGCAGATTTCTCAGTGGCCATACCTGAAGAAGTTGTCGGTACTGCATTGGATAAGGGAGGATCCAACCAAGCTAATCACTATAACCCTTTTATTGCCTATGGATCATTAGACGAGACATGGGAACCTAATTACTCACTCCCTGCTATTGTGGATGCCGCTTCTATAGCACCCATCTGTCCTGTCGAGAAGACAGATAGTTTCAGCGATCTTGTCAACAGAGCATTGGAAGGATTCGATCCTATTGAAATAGATGAAGCCATAATTGAAGAGAATAGGCCAGATTCTGTTGAAGCAAGTTCAAGTACATTGGATGCCCAAGCACCTGAACAATGTAATGACCAGAGAGATAGTCTCACTGATGATGTGAAAACTGATGTGGCGCATGGAACAGGTATAGCTACATCTCTGTCCACTAGCAATGAAGAGCCTAGTGATGCCAAAAGTGAGGATGGTAAAAAATGCGAGATTGATAGTGTCCAGGATATAAACGATTTTAACCCAAGAGATGCAGAGGTTGGTACAAAAAGAAGCGAGGACATCAAGGATAGTAAGAGTTCACCCCTTGTGCAAACAGAATCCGTCGTTCAACAAAATGGACCTGATAGTGCAAAAGTGACCGCACAATCTGTTATTCGCAATCCCTTTGAATCAAGTTTTTCTGGTCCTAGCATTACGTCAGGTCCACTAACACCCTCTGGTCACATACCTTTTTCTGGCAACATTTCTCTTCGATCAGAAAGTAGCACAACAAGTACTCGATCCTTTGCATTTCCAGTGTAAGTGAAGACTACCTGGTTAACTTTTTTCAGTGCAGAATTTCTTTCTCACCCAGCAATATTGTTGCTTAATTCTATTAAACAAATTAATTTCTTATCTATATACATCTCTGTGCTGTAATTCAAAAAATCTATCCCCGTATAATATAAGCAACTTCATAGTTTACTGTTTATGATTTCATCTGAATTGAACAGCATTGAATTTGTTCTTCTATTATGGTAAATAGTCAACAACATGAATCCTCTGGCTAAAGAAATATAAGTCAGGCATTGATATTTCCTTATCCTAATTGTTATCACGTAACTTCCAGAGTCCCAGTACTTGCTATTATGTTGTCATTAGCTCATGGCAGTTTCTGAGTCTTCGGGCCAATCAGGACATTCTAAATATATGTTATCTTTATATACGAAGCTGTTTGTTCAAGAACCTTTTCCCCTTAATTCACAGGCTACAGAACGAGTGGAACAGCAGCCCCGTGAAGATGGCGAAGGCCGACCGCAGGCGTATGAGGGAAGACCGAGGCTGGGGTTACAGAATCCTTTGCTGTAAATTCTGAATGTGCTTGCCCCTGCATTCTTTTTGCCTGTTGAGTTGAGCCCTTCGTGTCTATCACGCTTCCAGCCCAGCCAGTAGTAGTCCATGTTAAATTCATTCAAATATTTCTCTCCTTTCTCCCGCTTGCTCTCTGTCTCCCCCCATGCCCTGCTGTTCTTATTTATCTCTAGCAGGCTAATGGCTTGTCGGATTCGGTAGTGGCTTGTAATTTACGACACTATGGTGAGTGAGGAATTAAGGTATAGCTTTGATATAGCATTTTCTGTTACTTGTTCAAGTAGTATTATTGTAGATGAACGCCCCTGGAGGTGTTTGAGCCGTGTTACTCTGCTGTGAGAATCACTGAAGTAGGTTCTGTACTGTTGGCCATGGACTGGTTCTAGTATGTGAGCAGGCAACAGAACTACATGACCACAAATTGGTGAAAACACATGTAATTCACTGAATCTGTTACAAGTACATGAGCACATCTGCAAACCTGATACTAGTGCAGATGCATATGCTACACGCCATCTATCCTCAAGCATGAACACCAATGACAAAATTGCCAGACTGCAGCTACATGAATAGGATTCATGCTATCGCAGTCAGGGCTAAACAGGTTGTTCCAGCTTGGAGGCTAGATTAAGGCTGGCCGGATGGCATTATTTGGTATGGGCAACTAAGTATACTGACCCTCCTAATCACCTAGGATTAGCAACTAATAAAGCCCTGAAAGAGCTGCTAAGCTAGTTCTAATCTAACTATATGTACCGATAGAACTAGCCATGCCCAGTTGCAAGTGCCCCTGGTACGTAGTACCCGGGGAGGCCTCTAGGGCTTCTTGTTCACCTGCAACGGCGTGGCGCCGTTGTTGATCGGCCGGCGGCGGCTCGCCTTCCACGCGTAGTCCCTCCGCAGCATGTCGTACATCTCGGCCGCCGCGTCGCCGCGCTTCCCCGCCGCGCGCATCTCCACCGTCCGCGGCCGTGGGCTCGCCGAGGTCGACGTCGCCGCCGCTCCCGTGGCTTTGTTGTTGGCCGCCTCCTTGTTCGGCGCCCCGAGCTTCCGCCCTGAGATTCCCTTGCTGGCAGGTGCAGCATCGGTCGACGCCGAGGCCAACACCTTCGCGAGGTTCTGCACGCAATCATCCATGTATCCTAGTAAGCGCTCAAGCAAGTATCTATCAGTGGATTTAATTTAATTTGCTTTGCTTTGTGAATACAGTGAGAGCAGATTGGACGCTTCCACTAACCTGATTGTCTCCTCTGTTGTTCAGTCCATTGTTTGGGTTCAGCACGACAACTGCAAGAACAGAGAAGATGAACTCAGGGACTCAGCAACGGATCGAGACAAATCTCAAGAACATCAACTGCGGCGGTAACAGAGATGGGCAAGAAAGAACTCACCGTGGCGAGCACTGGCGATGGGGGCGTGGAGAGTGAGCAAGGAGACGATGAGCAGGGCAACTACAAGAAGACTCGTTGCGCTAGTTCTTCTGCAACTCATGGCGTGTGAAATTTCAGTTATTGGTCGACTGTGGTTGTTTGGTGCGTGTGATGTTCTCAGTTGCAAGCTAGGAAGAAGAAAGTGTTGAGGAGAAGAGAGGAAGCAAGGTTTGGGGGGTGGTTGGCCTTTTATAGAGAGAGATCAGTGCAATGCTTCATGCTTGGAGTTGTGTAGCTAGGTAGTACAGCTAGATAGGGATGGAGATGGATATGCAGTCAAAGCAAGGCCGGGAAAAGGACTGAGAATATCTGTGCTAACCGTACGCCCGTGTTAGTTTTCTTTAACAAACCCTAGGAATTGTTTAACGCCTGGTCCTGATTGCGCCTGACCAAGGTATCAACTTAACCTAAGCATCCAAGAGTCTTTAAAAGTTTGAACATGTGTGTGTATACTCTGCAATCTGCACATTTCGTCGACTCATTCTAGCAATAAAGCCTCAGAAAAGCTTGACATCATAACATTACACCAAGTACTACAGATCATAACTCATAACATGTATTATATTTTCTCTGAAGTCAAAATTAACTAGCGTATGCAGTATGCTGTATGCTGATGAAGTGAAGAGTATGTGTTGAGGTGTGTGGAAGCTCGAGAGAGCCCAGACTTTTTGAGACCCCTAGACCGGTAGGAGCGCGTCGTAGCTTGAAGGTAGGTGCCCAAGATCCGAAGGCGGCAAAGGTACGGTCTTGCTTGTTTACAAGCTTCCATGCACGCGGCCGGCCGGCGAGGGATTCTTGTTCCTCCCGGGTTTTGGTCGCCGTGCGCGGCCACTCTGGCATGCAGTGAGCTCTTCGAGACGTAGGCATGCAAATGTCGGCAGGCAACAGTCGGCACTGGTCGGTACACGATGTACGTGCAAGTTCATGCATCAAAAGCTGCGAGAGTGTTGACGTGCATTGCATCCACACGGATCATACGCCCCGGCTCCAAGTTTGAACTTTGCACTGATCTCACCCTGTGATTCAGTTGGAAACGTGCACACTGAGCTAGTGAGCTATATCTACAATGAGTTTGTAGAGAACGATCGGGACCAAGTACAGAATCAGCATATACAAGCAACGAAGTAGTCTGATGGTTCAACTCTAGGTCATGGTACATGTACAGTGCACACGTTGTACAGTGTTCCAGGGTGACCCAGATTTTACCAATCGGTGTGAAGTACGGAGCAGTCGACAGCACCTGATTCTATCTTTTCTTTTTTTACCAACAGTAAGTTGGTGACCTGGCGCGCGGCAGCCTCGCCCTCTCAGGTTTGGCCAAGGCAGATGGAGCACGCGAAAGGAGCACGAGGGGGCGTTCTGCCCCAAGAGCCTGGGCCTGGTGCGGAGTGGTGGGTGGCTTTCGGGAGCCGAGCTCGCTGCCTGCTGGTGCGGCCGCTGGCCGGAGGGCTCGTCGCCGGGCGGCCACGTGCCGCTCATCGTGCGGCGCGACCGCCAATCCCTGGTCGTCAAAAAACTACGCCGCCCGCTCCGGCCACCGGCAGTGAACGGATTCCCCAAGTTGTACTGCCGCTGCAGGCGGCTGCCTTTTTTTTTAAAAAAAAAGTCTCGGGCAGGCGCATATGCGTCCTTCGTCAGTTCGTCACCGTGTAGACCGTGGCGACTGGCGAGGCAGCGCTCTGCGAATTTCACCGGCAGGCGGCGGCTGGATGCCTCTCGTTCTTCAGGTTTCAAAGTGACGACAGTCTCTCTCCAAAGGTGGTGACAAAGTTTCAGTCGTTGCAGCGTATCAGTGGAGATGCCGCATGTCTGGCTGGTGTAATCGTATCTCACTTGAGCTAGGATTCTCCGATTCTGACTGTGCGCGTGTCGTGGACACGAGTCCCTCAACCCATTTCGAAATATAAGATGCGGGCTGACCTAGCACGGCCTTCAAAATCAGAGCTAATCGCTGAGTAAAATTATTTTTATGCAAATCCAGTGATACAACTTTTTGTATTAACAAAACTTATGTCTTATAGAGCTAATCGTTGAATAAAAAATCTAGGATGTTCGAATCTTGTAATAGTTGTGTGTTCTACAAAAAAAGAAATGGGAGGAGTGGCATATAATGTATTTATACACTGATTGATTCCCCCTTCGTTTTATTTACATGTCATATTAGGTTCATCTTAAGTCAAACTTCACCAGCTTTAATCAAGTTTATACAAAAAATATAGCAACAACTATTGTATCTAACATATGTAGTATCAAAACATATTTCATGGTGGATTCAATAAAAACAGATTTTGCATTATAAATGTTATTGTTTTTCTATAATTTGATTAAATTTGATGAAGTTTGATTAAGGACAAACTAATGCAACACATAAATAAAAACAGATAGAATAAACCACCAGAAGTTGGTCACTTCTCATATTAAGCTCACGTATGGTAACAGCTAACAATTTGTTCTATCTCACACAAACACAATGTATCGTAACAACCAGACACAATGCAGTATCAAAACATATTTCATGGTGGATTCAATAAAAACAGATTTTGCATTATAAATGTGTTGAGGCCATAATACCAGGGTACCCGATCACGAGGATTACCGACTACCGACTCCAAGCTACCAAGACTCCGAGCAAGACACGATGGCCTGATCGCAGAAGGGAAGCCCGAAGATAGTTAGAGTCCTACTAGGTCTAGGTCTGTTTTGTCTTGTAAGGCACGTCTCCCTGGATATAAATAGCGGGGGTCCTGTACGTAGAGGGTATGTCCATTGATCTGCAATCTTAGACAATCCACCCGAGGGTACTTGTTACGCATTGTAATCTGTACTCGACGAAATAATACAAGCAGCAACTGGACGTAGGGTTATTACTCGATCTCGAGGGCCCGAACCAGTATAAAAATCCCGTGTTTCTCTGTTTGTCACCGTGATCAATCTTCGCACGAAGCGGGGTGCTTGCCGGACAAATATCTGCCGAGTACAACCTCGACAGAGACGCGCCAGGTAGGGGCCCTTGCGTGAAGAAAGATCATGCCGATCGTCAATGGAGTCTGGATCGCCGACGCGTCGAGTTCCTCGATGCCCTACATGCCCAGTTCGGTCAAGTCGGAAGCGATCGGGAGTTCTGCTTCCGCTTCCGATCTCTACGCTCACCGCCATCTAGTGCCTGCACGGGAGATCCGCTTCGGAGATCTCGTGTTCGAGCACCAAGGCGACTATGAGCTCAAGATGACAGGGATCCATGATCCCGATCTCACATGCGCCGGTCGGGAAGTTTTCGCCACCTTCACGGAGCCAACTCCTGAAGACATTGCAGATCGCACTGCGCAGTTGGATCTCGACTACAGTGGATCTAGCAATGGGACAGAACAATCCGAAGACCGCCGCATCCATGTGCTAAACGCAAACGGGACAGAGGCCGTTGCCGAGTCATCTAGCTCGCGTCGACCCGTGCCTCCTCCACGTTTGAGCAACGCACCGACACTTCAAACGGCTAGAACCCGTACACAGCAGGTTGCATCCTCATTGGCTCCCCGAGATCTCAACAACGATTTCCGGGCCGTCGAACAGGACAATCTGCAGATCCGAACCCTCTTGGAGACCATGGAAGCAATGGCCGAAGGGACTCCGATGGCCACCATAGCCAAGAAGGCTCGGGAAGCAGCGGACAAGGCCAAAGAGCGCATCGAAGCCGCCGCTGCCGTACCACCAGCTCCGTCAAACAGACCACGTGAACCACAGCCGGTTCGGTCTCGATCTGTTAACGGACGACCATACTATCGCCCACACGAGGGGCGCGACATGAGGCCACAACTCGAGCGCAATCGTCGCACTCGCGACGCTAGGGAAACTCTCAATTACAATCGAGATTACCGAGCACGTGAGGGTTACTATCGGTCCCATCAAGATTCGCCGCCACGTGACTCCCGACCAGGCACGGGGGGATGCCTTGCGTACTCCCCAGCCCTGCGCAAGGTCAGGTGGCCCGAAAAGTTTCGTCCTACTAACATCGAGAAGTATGACGGAACAACCAACCCCCGCGAGTGGATTCAGATATAAACCGTCGTCTGCATCGCCTACAGCGCCAACAAAACAAAAAGATAAGTTCTATATACTCTACTCACCCTCGCTTTTATGCTCGGGGGCTGGGTTTTCTATTTTCTATTCTGTTTCTACTCTTTGTTATCATATTGCATACACTAACAAAGAGCCGGGGACTACCATGCTGAAAATTTTCTTTTCAGACCTATTCTATGCGTCCCGAGCTCTATGCTCGGGGGCTCCCCATTTGATCGGGAAGTTTCTTGCAGTTTGTACTTCTAGACTCTTTTTCAGCATGCCAGCATGGCTGTAAAAGAGCCCGGGGGCTACTACGGTACTACTACCATGCAAGAAACGGACTTTTTAATTCAAGAAAGCTAGGCTACGCTAAAATTACCGAACACCATGACTACAAGGAATTACACAGTTCAGAAGGCCGCCCGTGTCTCAGAAACTAAACAATTCCAGAATAGCTTATGGTAACGGGACTTTTTTGGCTATGACAAAGCTATCAGTTAAAAAGATCCATGAAAATACCGATCAGCTCTAAGATTTACGCAAAAACATGCAAGCATATGTTTAGCAAAATGTAACCGCATTCTAAACTGTTAAAGTTTTGCCTTATTACAGGAATTTTGCACAGTGTTCAGAGTGATTTCTCCGAATCACTCAGATGGAGATCAAGTTTTCTGACAAACGGTTCCACCATGGGGTAAAGCTATTAAACATTACCTCAGCTTCTGACTCCGAGCACTTGAAGCCTTTTGAGAGCAGAGAAACGTCCAGATCAGGGAGGTGGCTTTTCAAAGCCCCGATGGTGTGAGTTGCAGCAACGCAGGCACCTTCCATCAGCCTGGACTCCAAGGACGAACTGCGCTTCTCTGATGCTTCAAGACGGGCGGTCAGATCAGCTACGTCTTTATCCCGAACAGCCAATCTTCCTTCCAGATCCGAGTTTTTCTTCTTGAGCACCTCAATGCTCTTGGAGTCAGCTACAGGATCAAAGGCAACATGTGAACAAAAGTTTGAAGATAAAGACTCAATAAGCGAAGCATGAGATTTAAAGCATGCACCTTCTTTCTCGGACTGGAGAACAGTCACCTGGGCTCCCAGTCTGATCACGGACGCTTCTGCAGCAGAGGCACGAGCGTCTAGCGAACGCCATTGCTCTTCAGCTGTCGAGAGCGCGCTAATGATCGGGCCCAGGGGCGTCGGGATGGGTCCCACGATCTCTGCAGTCTTCTCTGGGCTGTCAAGTTGTGCTGTCGAGTCTGGCTCGGGAGTTTTCTCTTTGGCAGATGGTTTGACAGGAGGAGAAGCTGTGGGATCGGGATGCCTGAATTCCCGAACAATCAAATACAGTGAAAACAACATTTAAGAAAAATGCTCATACATAATCAAAGATTGTCAAAGCTCTTACTCGGCCGTCGGGATTTTGACTTTAAATCTCTTGGCACCAGGAATAAGCTTTGATGATTGTCTGGTCGGACGGTTTTCCTGTCGAGAAATCTCCCGATCACGTTTAGCTTTGGTTATGCGATCAAAAGCTGCGAATAAACGCCCGAATACGATCATGCTCGATACCTGGGCAACAGGACGAGGCTGATCACGACTGGGCTGCAGATCGGCGGACCCAGGCGATCCAAAGACTCCCGAATCTAGAACTGTCCCCTCCACACTGCGAGAGCGTTTCCGGGTTCGGGGGATAATCGCCTGGGGGCTGCTCGGGACCTCTTTCTCCAAACCAGGTGATAATTCAGGTTGTTCGCTGGTCGGGGCCCCGGTGTCTTGATCAACGTGCTGATCTCCCTCTTCTTCAACATTGATGGCACCGCTCTGGGCGGGGGCATCAACAATAGCTGGGGCCTGGTCGGGAAAAAAGAGGTGTATCATATCACTATTAAACAAGAAAGAGCTTTTTCTGAGTAACAGTTTACCTCTGGAGGAGGGTTGTCAGCGCTGTAGGGTGCTGGGACATTTTCCCAGTCCGGGAGATCAGCCCCGAACATCTTCTTCAGGCGCGCGGCCACTTCTGTCTCTGGGACAACTGCTAGTTAAGAGTCATGAATTCAAATGACCGAACGAACTCGGAAAAACAATCGAACAGAAAAACAAACGCTCACCATCGGGTTTCATTCTGTTCGGGTCGTTGTAGCCCCTAAATGTCCAAGCGTAGCGGTCGTGAGTCATAAGCGGAATGAATCTCCATCTAATGAAGATTTCTGCTACATGAACCGCCGTCAGACCAGCATTGCGGAGCTCCAAGATCCGATCAATGTGCTTTTGCATCTCCGGGGTGATTCTTGGCAGGGCTTTGGCCTCATCCTTGAGGTAGGGCATCAGATACTTCCCTTTTGCCAGTGAGGTTTGGGGAAGGATGATGTAAAACCAGTGATGTTCATATCCTTTCCAGCAATCCTTAACTGGGAAGGGGATGTATATCTCCCGATTTCTCAGGGAAAAACCGATGGACCCGAGCATCACTTGTTTCTTGTAGTATGAAGGGCTATAAAAATATCTCCACAGCAACAGTGAAGGCTTAATCCCTAACCAGACTTCGCACAGAAAGGCAAAGACGCTAAGCATTGTCAAAGCGCCGGGCTTAAGGTGCACAAGCTCTATCTGGTAATGCTCGCAGACGCTGTGGAAGAAATCAGAAGAAAAAACCCCGAATCCACAGTGGAAGAACTCCAAGAACACCACCATCTCGAGAGTGTTGGGGGTTGGATACGTCTGACCTTTGGCATGGCGACGAGGGAAAAGTGCGGTGTCAGGGAGTAGTCCAAGGTCCTCCAGTTTCTGCAGCTGCTTGGCCGTCGTGGTTGATCTGTACCAGTACTCATCCGAGGTGGGGATCGAGTTCCCACTGCGGAGTTCTCGTCCGGCGGCGGTGCTGTTCTGGTCCCCTGTGGACTCAGTGCCAGAAGATGATTGGTGCGTGGACGCCATGGCGATTGGAAGCTAGCAGGGTTGGAGGAGCAGGTGGACGAAGGAAGAAGCGGTTGAAAATGGCGAATGTTTTGTGGATGCGAACGAGGAAGACGAAGTCCCAAATAGATCTCAAGAGGCCGCGCTTGGGGGCTTTATGGTTCTGCAAGGGAGCACGAACCCCGAGAAACCTGCCCTTAAGCCGCGCAATCCGCAGTGACTGTTGGGTCAAAAAGATTCTTTCCTTTTTCTACGGCACGCGTCGTTTCGAAAAATGTGTAAGTCCAATTCAATGCATTTAGGGTTGTTAGCTTATTTGGTAAGTTATCAGTTTTAAATGACCAACCGATCGGTGTGAATCAAGGAAATGCCCCGATCATGTCTGATCAGGGTCAAATTTCCCGACCACACTAAAGATAGTCGGTCTGGTCGGAAGAAAATTTTCATTCGGGAATTTTTTGTTTCTGGATGAGCAATTTCGTGAACAGATTAACACGGATAAAATTCCAGAACTCAAGGGATTTAAGTTACATCCATCAAGTGAAATTTCTTCATTAAATCCAAAAGAGGGAACATTTCACAATGGATTGATAACTATCCTGAGATCAAAATACTAAAGCGCCCTGATCTTGGGTTGACGATTGACAACCAATCTGATCAGGGCGATGATGGTGTGCTCGCTGGTGGATCATCATCTACCGCGTTCTCTTCTTCAGAGTCGCTGACGAGATCCACGAGCGCTCCGTCTCCAGGGATCCCGATCAGGTCGCGGTTCAGGGAGACGAAGAGGCGCCGGGCGAATTCCTCGTCGCCGCTGGTGTCCACCGGAGCAGAAGACGAAGATACGCCTGCGTGCGCCGCCTCTGGCTTCAGCCGGATTCCGCTCCCTCCTTGCTCTGGCTCGTCGTCGGAGGAGAGGGAGACAGGAGATGCCGGGGCTGGGGAGGAAGACGCAGGGCGTTTCCCGGCGGCAATGCTTGAAGGAGCAGCCTCGGGAGACGGCGGTGCCATCGCCGGAGCCTCCTCCTCTGGTAGCTCGACTTCGACTTCGTCATCCCCATACCAGGGGAGAGCCAGGAACGGAGCCTGAGGAGGAGCAGTGGGTGATGTCGTCGCCGGCGGGTCCTCTGGCTTGTCGGGCGGTTGTTCGCCGGAGCTGCGAGGGGAGTCTCCGAAAAGGAGGCGAGGAAGCTTGAACCTGCAGCTAAGCTTTTTCTTTCCCATGGCGAGTGGAGGAAGAAGGCTTAGGATGGAAGTTTCAAGTACACATCAATCCAGGAGATCTGATATTTAAAGACTCAGGGTGCGACGCTTCGCGCGAGAATCGAGGAGCCAGAGCAGAGCCGTATCGCGTGCGCTGCTAAAGTTCCGGGAGACGTGCGGAGTGGGTTTTTAATGCACTGGGCAGCAGTTACATCAATCCTGGGGCGTTTCACTTTCCAAGACGGAACAGTTCTATTTTATTATTATGGCTGATATTTTTTCTTTGACCTTATCATTCAGATGCAGGTTTCTACATTCAAGAGTTCGGGAACTTTTCTGGCTCTCATACAAAAGTGATTGACGAGGTATTAACATATCCAGAAATCACCCGAAGAGCAAAAAGACCCGAAGGCTATTGAACAATCAACCTTTTCTGAACAAGATAAGCTCGGGGGCTACTGTTGAGGCCATAATACCAGGGTACCCGATCACGAGGATTACCGACTACCGACTCCAAACTACCAAGACTCCGAACAAGACACGATGGCCAGATCGCAGAAGGAAAGCCCGAAGATAGTTAGAGTTCTACTAGGTTTAGGTCTGTTTTGTCTTGTAAGGCACGTCTCCCTGGATATAAATAGCGGGGGTCCTGTACGTAGAGGGTATGTCCATTGATCTGCAATCTTAGACAATCCACCCGAGGGTACTTGTTACACATTGTAATCTGTACTCGACGAAATAATACAAGCAGCAACTGGACGTAGGGTTATTACTCGATCTCGAGGGCCCGAACCAGTATAAAAATCCCGTGTTTCTGTTCGTCACCGTGATCAATCTTCGCACGAAGCGGGGTGCTTGCCGGACAAATATCTGCCGAGTACAACCTCGACAAAATGTTATTGTTTTTCTATAATTTGATTAAATTTGATGAAGTTTGATTAATGACAAACTAATGCAACACATAAATAAAAACAGATAGAATAAACCACCAGAAGTTGGTCACTTCTCATATTAAGCTCACGTATGGTAACAGCTAACAATTTGTTCTATCTCACACAAACACAATGTATCGTAACAACCATTGCAGCTCAGTCATACACTCATACGGCAGGAAAACACTTCAGCTCTTAGCCGCTGAATCCATGTGTCATATCTGTCGCCTAATTGCACATCTTTCAAAATTTAATCCAGAAATTAACTGATGCTATTTTTTCTAGTAGCAAGCGATGTGTTCATCGATAGCGAGATGATTGTGGTCACTGTCAATCTCAAGATCAGAACATCCGGCTCAAATTCTCGAGGCTGCTCATATTTGTAGAGTTTCTCGAGGCTGCTCATATTGGTAGAGTTTGCGTGCGTGTATTCGTATGCATGAGCATGAGTGCATTATGAGTGTGTGCGTTTGTACTGGCGTATTAAAAAAAAAGAGAATGCCATGATTTGAAGAAACTAGTAAGGTGCACGTGCGGCACGCACGTGTTAAAAAAAATTAGGAAATTATAATTGTACAATAAAAAAAATAGTAGAATTGATAACTAGTGTTCGTTTCACATAATTGATAATTATTGTTCGTCAAACATATTAATAATTGTTCGTGGATATTATGAGATGTTGTTAGATCTTAAGTTTAAAAAAGGAAAAGAACAAAACTTACATCTGTAAAACTGAATGAAACAAACAAAGTTAACTTTTATTAATTAAATTAAATAATTAAATACTATAAAGGATAAAAGATGTATTTTGATACTATTGTTTGATCTGCAAAATAGTAATATCAAAATTACGGAGCAATCCCACAGACGCACAGGTCTTCTTCATGTAACTGGCCGTTTGGATTGCGTCTCACGCCAGATCCACAAACGCACCTATCTAGAACAACAGAAGCTGGTTGCATTCGATGACCATTGATCATATACCCATACACATCTTTAATGGAACGTGCGATCCATATTGAATTTGACCCTGCTTCTATTTTGTTGATATCAATGGCGCGTGCTGACACAGCGATCTTAGATGGACTAATAGATGGACTAACGAAGGGAGTATTCTGAGATTTCCGGCGACGATAGCACTCTCTCTCATATGCACGTTTTTTCTCTTTATCAGCCTCAGCAGTGTCTGTACCGTCTCTCAAGGTTACACACGGAGTTTCAGGAGTCATTGTTGAATCTATCCTGCACCCACGATGGGTTTCATCTGGAATGACATCCAATGTGCTAATTGATGTTCCAGCAGTGGCGGCGAATGCATCATTACCACATGCGGGACTAAAAGGGAACTGATCGTTCCTATGAAGCCAGTCATCACAGTCATTGTCCCGAGCATGTGGATCCACAGGTCCTGATTACAGATATTTTTATAAGTCAAACCATGCATAAAAAGGACATCAGCGTAAATAAAACCAAACGTACCAGATTGTGCAACGGTTTTGGACGCCGTGTTTGCAGATTTGCGACGCTGGTAATACTCCCTAGATTGGGCACGCCTCCTTTCTTTTTCTTCCTCGGGTAAACTGGCGTATTTCTCTCTACGTTTACGACGCGCGCGCTCTAGTGGATCTTCATTCTCAGAACCTTGACGACAAAATAAATCTGTGTGAATACATGAACAAAGGAAAATGGATCCAAAGAACATTTCAGAAAACGAACCAACAGCATTGGAAACATCCGGTATTGGCCTTGATCTTGGCCTTGATCTCTTTAGTGATGTTCCTGAGGTATTAGTGATATCACCAAGAACGGATCGTTCAGACATCGTGACAATGACCTACTTCCTGGTTCCTGCTAAAAAAAATCATCGGGGGTGAGGACGGAGAGGACCAGGATGAGTACGATGTCTCTACTATGGGCATTATACTGACCTGGTGGTATTTAGCACGCTGAAGAGTTCCCGACGGAGAGGACCAGGAGAAGAAATCCAGGAGATCTTGTCCTCGGCGAAGCCTCCTCGTTTTCGTTTGTCGTCTACCGTGCAGAGGCAGCGATGTCGATCAAAATGACTGCTCGTGCAGGCGTGTGAGCGAAGGGGATTCGGGGTTGTCCGGATGATTTTATATACCCGACGCGATGCCGCATCCAGGGATATCCTCCGTGATGAGCGGCGTGATTTGCTTTTCTGCCAGCTTGCTTGTCGCGGTGAAGCAGTGCATACAGTACAGTGCAATTTGTAAAGGAAAGGCGTAGGGGCAAGAAGGAGAGGTACATACTATAAATGAAACGATCTATAAAGGAATAGTCGTTCCAACAAATAGAAAGAAAAATTCCGGTGCTAGCATTCCAAAAGAAGGGCGTTCATTTGGAGAAGATTACCATGCATGAGATTAATTAGAGTGATATCAGATCGGAGTAAATAAGGAAAGAAAGGCTACGATTACAAGGGAGGCAAGCCTCCAGTGATTATAATCCCTGGTTTCCTATAATGCATTATCTTAAATTTTCACGTTCCAACAAATAGAAAGAAAAATTCCGGTGCTAGTATTCCAAAAGAAGGGCGTTCATTTGGAGAAGATTACCATGCATGAGATTAATTAGAGTGATATCAGATCGGAGATTACCATGCAAAGAATGCGCGGTGGAAAAGGTAAGAGGCCGGTCACGCGTGGGATTGGAGGCGGCGGGTCTGGCGCGGGTACGCGAGGTGGGTAAGGGGGAAGCGTTGGTGAAAAAAAACAGCGAAAAAAGTATGAAACATTTTAGAAAGCGCGATTTTTTCCAAATGCCAAAAACTTTGGTCATTCTTGAGCCGACGTGTGGGCCTCAACCCGGGGATATGTGAGGGGGTATGGGTGTGTTTTAAAGTGGGAGCCATTTTCAATTGTTTTGGATCCTTATAGTATAGATTCATACGTTGGATAGCAAACTGAAAGGACCTAGATGTCGCCTAGAGGAGGGGGGGGGAGAATAGGCGAGATGACCGATTAAAACCACCAATTACAAATTTAGCCTGCTGTCAGGAGCAACCCGATCTAACCGGTATTGCAACCTGGTTTAACCGGTCCTCGACAGTGAGGCTGTTCAAGTGTTGCTCGTCCCCCTCTTGTTCTTCTAGCACCAAATAAGCTTGGGGCACTGCTTGGACAACTGTTTTTCAGCAGGTTCACAAAGTCCCTGCACACAAATAGAGTACATCCAAGTAGATCGAAGCGGAAGCAAATATAAATCTATAAGTAAACAAATGAGGAAAACCAAAGAGAAGACACGAGGATTTGTTTCCCGAAGTTCAGACCCACTGCATGCCAACCAATAACAAGCTCAGTGGTTCCTAATCTCCGTTGAGGAAGCTTATG
Source organism: Alloteropsis semialata (assembly GCA_004135705.1). NCBI lineage: Eukaryota > Viridiplantae > Streptophyta > Magnoliopsida > Poales > Poaceae > Alloteropsis > Alloteropsis semialata. The sequence goes on along the minus strand of CM014276.1, from coordinate 46,145,664 downwards.
CAACCACCACTTAGGTCAAGCTATCTCCTCGGCTTCATTAAGATGATCTTTTCCTATGAAGGAGGCAAGACCAGCCCTTACAAACTTCTGGCCGCTCACCACACAAATGGGAGCTCACCAGTGACGCCTAGCCATATAGGAGCCAAGCTCTAAGAGTAACAAATGCACAAAGAACTTTTGATGCCAACCACATGTGCTCAAGCTAGAGTTGCTCTCTAGTGCTCTCAAATGATCTTTGAGCTCATACAGCTCTTAATGCTCGCATTGTTTCTCACACACAAAGGCTTCTCTTAATCCAACTCAAAGATTTCTCTCAAATCAAGCAAATCTCACAAAGAGGTGTTGGGGAGAGCTTCTCTGCTGTTAGAATGTGTCGAGAAGGCTTAGAATTCGCTAAGAACTAGCAGCCCTCAAAAGGAGAGGGCTAAGGGGTATAAATACCCCGGCCAACAAACACTAGCCATTAGAATTCTGCCCAAGGCGGTTAGACCGCTATCAATACCAATTAGACCGGTATTTCAAACATACTAGCCGTTGCCCGTGTCAGAGCCCTAAATCGGTTAAACCGGTATCCAATACCCATTAGACCGATATTGGCCAGTTAGCACTTTTCCCTCTTCTCACGGGTCAACTCTCAAGGCTATCTCGCATAGGTCAACTATTGAGCACTTTTCTGGTGTTTTGTCATCAAGTCAATGTAACATCCCCCTTGATAGTATGGCATACCTATACTCAAGAATAAATATGGAAATCCATTCAACTACTTGGGCTTGTATGTCTTCAACCATGCCATACATGATCTCTTGTTCATCTTGAGGAATGTCCACATTGTTCTTGCTGAGCAAAACCAACTTGAGCTAGTGATTTGAACCTTTGTCTTAAAATGAAATCCACTTCTAGTTCAATTCATTTTTTCATAACATGATTCTAGAAAGATTGATACTTGCCAATATGAACACCGTATGTGACCAAGATTCATCAAGTTGAAATCCAAACAAAGTTTCGTCACCCTAGCAAAGATATATGACTCAAACCCGTAACTTGATCATGCATTGCTTAGTACCTTGAAACACTATCCCGAGTTCCAACTCTACATCCTTACATCACATATAGCTTCACACTAGTTTGCATCAATAATGAAAACCAATTCATGATATGCAATATATCCACTTTACTTTGACCTTTCACTTCCTTCAAAGTCATCATGTCTTGTATGCAAGTCATCCTTCAAATATATACCAAGAATGAGTCATATCACCATGTCTCTTGTCCATTCAACCAAGCTTTGCATTATTCAATATTTTTATCCATCATGATCTAAGATATCCCATATAAATGTTAAACAAGCTTTCATCAAGTTAGAGACCAATATATCACACATGTCATCATGTCTCTTTCTTTGTTGCACCATAGCTTGCCAACTATCACATTCATGCATAATGGGAACAATCACTTCTTTATACATGTTAATATGAGCCATACACATTGTATTCAACAAATGAACAATAGTGTATTATAAATATACAATTTAATTTTTGCTCATAATCTTTAACAAACACGTTAGTCCTTTAATCGTTTTGTCATTTAATTCACCAAAACCCACCTAGGGGCCTAGATGCACTTTCACAAACTCTAAAAATCATACAAATTGGTAGTAAATGGGGTAAGATGTGCTGGTTTGGTAATAATAAATTCTGAAATCTGTCCCCCGCACCCGCGAACAAACTTGTCGGATATCAATATCCGACCCTCTCACCGACGGGTGGGGCCACCCAGTTTCGGAATAAGATGGGGACAGGAAAACCCGCAAGCAAGGATAATATCAGGTCAGGGGAGGATCGATTTTCCCCTGACTCGGCCGACCCTTGTCCGTCTCGGCCGACCCTCGTCCGTCTCGGCCGACCCTCATCCGTCTCGGCCGACCCCCGTCCGCCTCGGCCGACTCCCCTGACTCGGCCGACCCTCATCCGTCTCGGCCGACCCCCGTCCGTCTCGGCCGACCCCCGTCCGCCTCGGCCGACCCCCGTCCGCCTCGGCCGACCCTCGTCCGCCTCGGCCGACCCCCGTCCGCCTCGGCCGACCCCCGTCCGGCCGACCCTCATCCGTCTCGGCCGACTCCCGTCCGCCTCGGCCGACCCTCGTCCGCCTCGGCCGATCCACTCCTGTCGCTATCTCGCCCGACCTCTCTCCGTCTCGCCCGAATCGGCGTGGGCCCGAGACGAAGTGGAGCGTCCGGAAGACCCGGCGTAAGGACGTGTCTCCATATGCCCATGCCATTTCCCATCGGCATTAATTGGCCTCACCAAGCACTGTCCGGCGCGGCCAGCGGATGTGACTCCCACTGACTTGCCCGTACGCGGGCGCCACGCGAGGAGAGCCACGTCCCCAACAACTCCGATCAGCGTCCACGCAGGGAGAGCCACGTCCCCAACAACTCCGATCAGCGTCTCGAACAGTGTCCCGTACCACGTCCACAGTGTCCCGCAGGCGGCGGAGCTTCTTCAGCAAGTTTTCTATTTTCCACTCTTTTTGTACACGCCTTGTAAAACCTCACCTCTCCTGAGTATAAATAGAAAAATAAGCCTCAGGAGAGAGGACGGTCACACGACGCACACACCAGAACACAACTCACGAAACACACACGCTCAGACGCACCAGAGACTTGGGAGCCCCTCCCTCTCTCGACCGCTTGTAACCCCTACTACGAGCAACGCGAGTAACACGAGCAGCCTCGAACTGGACGTAGGGCGTTCGTGCCCGAACCAGTATAATCCCTTGTGTCCTCTCGCGAACCATCCGGAGCCCAGACGCGCAATCCACTAATTTACTTGTTGGTTATTTCGCACACCGACAAAACTATTGTGAAACACTTATTTAGTGATCAATTCTTTTATTAATTAATTAATGATTAATGACATCACTAGGTAGTTCCTAGTGTGTGAAAGGACCACTCTCACCAAGGGGTATGTCCCTTGGGAAGAGGCACCTTCATGCCCCTTGGGCTTGTATAAATATGTAAACAATCCCATCAATGAGGATCAATCCATTCCACTCTTTCATTCTTGAGTTTTCACTCTTCAACACGTTATCAGCACCTTTGCTCTCCACTCGTAATCTGTCTCCACCCGAACGAAAGCAAGGAGATGCTCTCACGAAAAGAGAGCAAACACAGGAGCGACGGAATTCTTCCCTGGTGGCCTTGTGTACTCGTCTAAGAAGCCAATCGTCCATCTGCACAACAATTTGACGAGGCATTCAGTGATGAATGCTTGCACAAAGAGACGAGGAGCATTAATTGACTCTAGAACAAGCCAATTGGTGAAAAGGCTGTAAGACATCACTTTTTTCCATTAGAAAAATTCTTACCATGATGTCGTTCCTGTATGTCAATGAATATTGCCGGCGTACACCGAAGAAACGACGGTGATGTTCTCCTTCGAGGCAGCCTCGGCGGACGTTTCCTCGCCGGCCGAACTCCTCGGCCGCGTGCGACCGGACTGCTCCACTGCAAGAACACATGAAGAACAGCCACATGGCTGCAACAAATCTTCCACAATCTTGCTAGACTGAGTTCGAAGAAAAAGGAATGCATGCACACCACGTCGTGTTCCTCGTTGGATCAGGCATGTAGTGCTTCCATTTTCTTTCTTTCTTTCACCAACAGGAAGAAGAAAGGTTGTTTTAGCCTTGATCAAAGAGGGATCCATCGGATCAAGTAACAGAAGTTACGATTATTACCCTCCAATAACGCCATTCTCCCCCGGCCACATCCCAACTCCAACTCCGACATCGTCGGGTGCACCCGAAGCAACGCCGGCCGGTTCACAGCAGCCACTGACGGTGGCGGCTTTTCCATCCCCGGCCACATTGCTTGGCCGTTTCGCGGCCCTAGACCGCCGTCTAGGCACCAGGCATAGCCGGGGGACATGGACCCAGCCTCGCTGGGCCTCTCCGGCCACTGACCGGCCAGCCTCGGCAGGCGGCCGGTGCAAGGTGACAAGTGCGCAACGGAGCAAGGGAGAGGAAGGGGATCTGCGCGGCACACGGACAAAAGAAGGGGAGGAGGCGACGGCGCGCCTAAACAGGCGCGGCGACGGCGCACAGCACACAGAGCGGCGGTGGCTTCGGGACAGGAGGCCGGTTAGGGTTCCCCTAACCACCCCTCTCCCTTTATATGGGCCAGCCCCGACTGGGCCCTGCATGGGCCGCCGCAAGCCGGGCCTTGGCACCTAGCCGACCAGGCTGAACAGCCGGTCACGCATGGGCCGGGCAACTCACAGACCGGGCCAAGTCGGCCTCGTCGTCTTGGACCGGGCCGCAATGGCGAGCCAAGCCGGGCCTCTTTGGCAGAGCAGGCCACATTCCTCGCCCCACATGTCCGGATCTGCCTCCAAAATTCATATAAGCCCTCAGGCTTTTATCTATTTATATGTTTTAACATATATCATATTTAGACTTTATGTTTAAGTCTTTAGATTGTTCTATATTATTTCATGTACATTAAATACCATCAGTATTATTAGGATTAATGTAATCAAAATGCTACAATTGCCGCAGCAATTGAGCATTATTATGATCCGCAGATCTCTCATTGGTTACACATGCTTTAGAACAATCTTTTTCATATGCAATTCTTTATTTGCATTTGATTTATTCAAATCACATTCTACATCAAGTAGAAAATCATGCAAAATTCAAATAAAAGGTATATATTTTGTTTAAACACAAGGTAATGGCAACAAGCATCTACTGCACTCATGCAGATTATGCTTCATTACTGCGAGGTTCTACCTTCAAAGTGTTTAAACAACAAATTAAACTAATGGAATAACACAAGGTGATGGAGACCTAGGCACTGGCTGCAATAAATTCTTTGAATGTATTTGCCCAGAGATTTGTGCCGTGTCCAGCCCGCTCGGTGTGTGGGCTATCATAACCCCCCTGGCTCGGCGACATTCTACATCGACCGGCCCACAAGAGAATAGAGCCCAGCCACGATAGCCTAACGGCCCGTAGAGCGAGCCCCTGCCTATAGCCTCCTCCCCCCTGCGCCGCCGGTGGCGCGTGAGCGCAACGCAAAAACCCCTCCGACAGCCGCCGCCGCCGCCTCCACCACCACCCCGAAGTCCCGCCTCCTCACGCCCTCCAAGCGCCTGGTCGCTGCGCCCTGGTTTCTCTCGCGCCAGCGCCATGGGGCGACCAAAGGGAGGCGCGGCGGCCTCTTCATCCTCCTCGAAGAAGCAGAAGCAGAAGCCGAAGCCGAAGCAGCGCGGTGGCGTCGACTTCAAGGTAACCACATCCTGCCTCTCCCCGGGGTCTGACTCTAGCTCACCGTGTCGTGCCCTTTCCGACGGTTGCAGAAGTACAAGCACAAGGTCGGGCGCAAGCTGCCGCCGGCGAAGAATGCCACCAACACGGAGATCAAGTCCAAAAGTAAGCCGACCCGAGGCAACCTTTTGTTTTTGTTTTTTTTTGCTTCGTCATCCTACAATTTGGGGTTTTGCTGTGCTCAATTTGGGGTTTAGGGTCATTAATTTATGTTTTGTGTGCCTCCAGCGATCGTGTTGCCGGAGCAAACCATGGCCTCGGAGAGGGCGGGCATGGCGGTGAACAAACGCGGGCTTACGCTGCGGGAGCTACTGCAGCAGACGGCGCACTACAATGCCAATGTGCGGCGAGGTGAGCTTCCTCTTCTGGCATGGTGACCCATCAGATAAACTATCGTGCAGTCTCATGCATTCGTGGTAGCTGACTGTATCTATGCTGCTGTCTTTATGCTGAAGCTGCACTAAATGGAATTAAGGACATTGTTGTCAAGCACCCAACAGAGCTTAAACTGCACAAGGTTGCTATAATTGAGAAGCTGCAGGAAAGGATATGCGACACCGATAAGGTGGTCCGTGAATCATTATACAATATACTGCAATCCCTGATCTTCCCAGCTCTGAAAGAGGTATTTCTTCTTTTTCAAAAAGAAGGTATTTCTTCCCGTCTTACCAATTTGCTGGATTGCTAAGGAACATCTTAATTGAAATTGTAATTGCTGTTTTCCTGCTGCATGCATCTTTACGTTTCTGTTTTCTGTAAATGTTCATGTAATTATTAATCTTGCTCTTTCAACCTGAGCCTAATGCTTGCTTATCTATCACATTTGCAAATACATCATTGAATTTCTATCTCACTTTTTTCTGCCCATTCCAAGCACCATCTATCACTTGCCTCGAATTGTCCATTACTTTTCCATTCCAATGACCAGAAGCACTTCTAGCGCTGATTGGTTCAATTTTCTAGCTCTATGGTTTTGGCATCAGACGTGGACTATGTTATTCTATTGCAGGATAATGCTATATCTACGCGGAGTACACTGTTTCTGCTGATGGCTAATATTCTGAATGGAATGACCCATCTATCTATGGATATCCAGTTAATGGCTTTCAGGTTTTTGGAGCTTGTGGTTCTTAATTTCCCATCATCATTTCCTAGTTATGCTGAACAGGTAAGTTGGCTGCTGTCATGGTTGTTGTATTGTATTATGAGACGCCTGTATTATTGTGGGAATTATTTTGTTAAGAGATATACTGTATAATTGTATGTTTAATTGCTGGTACTTATTTCTAAAAGTTGCATCTGTTAGCTAGCAGAACTAATTTGGTATTCCGAGCTTTCATTACCAGCTTATAGTTTCCTTTGCATCATTTTTTTTTCTGACAGGTGTTCAACAACTTTGTTGCGGTACTGAGCAACGATAGAACCAACCTACATGATAGGAATAAACTTAACAGTGTCCTTAGTGGTCTTGGGCACTGCCTTTCCTTGGTTACTAAAGCGACAGAAATTAATGACACATCAAATCAACAGGTTTGTACCGTGACTCATCAAATTGTCAATTACTTAAGAAGTTTCTTCCTGACATATCTGGAGCTATGATGAAGAACTTAGTGAAATAGAAAATGTACATGTTCTGGAATGCATAACTGCATGAAAGCCCATTTTAGTTGTACTCAATTGATGAAAGTCTTATCTCATCACCTACAGGATCGCCTCTCTGCAAGGGAACTTTGGAAATGTGCTGCCGATGAAGATAACTCAGGAGGCAGTTAAGTCTTTTACACTCTCTCCTTTTCTTTTCTGTTATGATCTGCTATGTAATTTATGTTGTTGCACCGCCTTTTAATGGGACAAAATAGTAATTGAATGTATGTTAAATGTTTATTATTAATATAATCACTAACCAGATGTTTGCTTGAAATTAAGTATACAAACAACTCACGTCTTGCTATATTTATTCTCGTTCTATGGTACTTCCAATTTGCTCGCCTTCCTGAAATGAATGATAGAATGCTAAGAATTAGTAGCTCTAGCAAAATACCTGATGTTTCTGTCTGAGTAGCACTCCTGTTTTCGTTAATATCATTGGATTGATAAGTTTTTAATCTGAATTAAGTAGCTAACTGATAAGTACAAACAGTATTTATAAAGATTAAAAGATTTTACTCCCTGAAGTATCATAATATAAACAACTGTGTCGACCCTTCCAGACTTCCAGTCATTTTTTCCTTTTTGGATATTTTTGTAGATGCACATTGTTCCTGATTTGATATTATTTTTGGTTATATCCTGTTCATTGAGCTATTTTATTGTTGTCTTATACTTCTACACTGCAGGAGCATTTACAATGTCCAGTTTATTAGTGAAGCTTCAGAGCCTTGTTCAAATCCTCATTAATTCTGTAGAGGTTTCAGCCTCAGAGCTCTGTGCGAAGTCAGCTATTGATGCTCAGTCAAGCGAAGCATTGTTATCAGCCCTCCATTGTCTGGATCTAATATGTAGGCTATTTATTCATGAGGTGAAGAAACCTCAGTTAAAATTTTCCATAGCCAGAACTCAGTTTGGGCCTGACTGGCTGAGAAGTTCCTTATTGGTACATCTAAAGAATTTATGGGGAGTGAAGCGTTTGTTTCATGAAAAGGTACATAAATTTATTCCCTCGCTTGACATTACCCCATGTTCCTGCCTTCCTGGTTTCATCGAATAACTTCCTGATCAAACAAAACAGAATCATGGTAATTTTATTTTTCCTCGAAATAGAGAGAGAAATGTGCCAGGTCTTGATTTGCTAGACTTTTGTAGAGTGATTACTTTGATATATGGACAGAGTATCTTTTGATCGAAATCAGGAACTGCGATATATGTATGAAAGTACGCTAGAGGCTCTTAGCTAGTTCTACGAATATCTTTGTGTTGTATTGTATTTATGTACCTATCATATGTTTTGCATATGCTTAAGCCTAGTCAAGATGAGCTTAAGCGAGCTCAGCCCAGATCAGCTCAAGCATTATAAAATTGCATGCTCAAGTTTGGTTCAAATAGAGATTGAGCATTTTTATAGCTCTACATGCATCACAGTTTTCAAGGGAGCCCCGTTCAAGTTTCAGCATTTTTTGCTGCTCACTGCCCTATAAGCACACATATTTCCTTCACCGAGGTTAATTTTCCTTCACGATACTTGGATCATAAATTCATGATTCAACAACTATTTGGCTGGATTTTGTTGCTGATGATGTGTTTGTTAACTAGAGTTAACGCTTTGGTTCAAATATCATTGATTTGTCCTGTTCCAATTTCTTATTCCCTCCATCCCTCAGCATTTCATGTTGGTTAGTTCAGAATTTAACCAATCAGCGTCAAATATTAAGGAATAGAGGCAGTAATTGTCTGTTTCTTAGGATAAAGTTCTGGTTGTCAAATATCTTTTGCATATAACTTATTATGAATTTCTTTCTCATGGCAGGGAGACGACAAACTTTTCGTTTTAAACTTGAAGATTGCTGAAATCTGTCTGTGCTTGAGCGAATGGATAGATAGCACAACGTTTCCTTCAGCTGAAGAACTTTGCCACTTTGTATCTTCTCTATTCGCAAAGGTTGTTTCTTGCATATCAGTTTTAATTGCTCATGGATACCGTTTTATGACCATCTTATGGATTTGCATTATTGATTTGGAACTGACAATCTTTTTGTTTTATCAGGCAAAAACACTTCGCAATAAGGATCTCATGGAAATGTATCTGAGTCCACTTATAACTTGCATACCAGGTCTTGTATCCAGTGCCCCAGATGACTCAAAAGGATACTTATTAGAGGTATAGTTTATTTGCTTTTCTAGTCTGTAAAACATTTCGTTATATTGCTATCACATTGCCAAAATAAAACACTTTGTTCAAGTGCAGGCATTTACAGACGCATTTAGAGATTGCAAGGTGGATTGCAAGCTAATCTTGCCATATTTGGATGCAATTGGAGAAATGCTGCTTCCTGTAGGTGCCTTTATTTGACAATATGCTAAACTTTCCATGTACATTAAGTATTAATTCCTCTGTATGTAAATGTATAGCATTTTAAACTAGATTCAGTCAAACTTTTAAAATTTGGCTATATAGAAAATATATCTAGATCATAGATTCACTCATCTGCTGACTGAAAATAGTAAAGTATGTTTTTTTAGAAAATGCTTTTCATCACATTTTCATAGGTTTTGCTAATACAATGTGATAGAATTAAGGTTGCCTCTTGGAAACCATGCCAGGTCTAAAGTGCTACATTTTTATACATGCAACAGTAAGTAGAGCTTGATGAGTGAAAACCACCAAGTTGGTGATGACGTGCAAGTAACTCTGGTCCAGGGAATTCTGATATTAGATTCCCAGAATTGATTCTATGAGATTTAGCTAAGAGATACCTAGAACTTCTTGGTTACACAAAAAAAGAAGATACGTTTGTGGACCCTGTATAAATATCTTCCCCTTGTCTATGGTTAGGAGAAAACAGGCATATGGTTTGCTGAAAATGATTTAGGCATGCTGGGCTATCATGATGCATGGATACATGAGCTACCTCGAATTTTGCTACGATCAATTGATAAAGCCCCCTCAGTAACAAAGGTTTGCTATAGGTTTTGTTATTCACTAATTTTTTTATGCTTGATATATGATATAGAGTTGGTATACTCAGGTTGAGCATGTTTAACCTTGTCACTTTTCTACTTTATGATCATGTGGATTATTTTAGGTTGTTTTGGAGCTTCTTCTAAGAATTGGACAATACTTCCCCACAATGGACTGTGTAGACCTGCGTCCCTTCATAAAGTTATTTGGTGTTGAATGTAATTACTACTCAATGACCATCTTATTGTCTCTGTTTATTTATCATTCTTTTTTTTTATTTTGAATTGGTGTTTTTTTTACTGACAGCATCATCAGGAACCGTGGAGCTTGGTCCTTTTGTTAACTTACCTCGTGATTGCCAAGAACTTGCCATTTCATGCCTTTATTACTTTCCCAGTCTGCTCCCTGATATAATCAGGCTATTGGCTTCATGTTGCTTAAGTATGTTACTTGACTGTAGATCACTATATTTAGTTTTCTTGTTGTAAATACTGGCTAGTTTATAACCTGTGAAATTCAGGTGATGCCGTGGAACCCCTCATACTGTTCAGGGTCGTTGAGGTCCTACAATCAACATACAAGGCTGGCAATTTACAGATAACAGAGCAACTCAGTTTCTTGTCGCTGCTAATGGCAAGATTCAGAGTTCATCCTGGTGATTACTTGATCATCCTTCTCATTTACTTGCTGTGATGTTGTCTGCTAGTGAAATTCAAGCTTCGCTCCTAACTGATTAATCACATTAGCTAAACCTACTTTCTTCCTGATTTTCTATTGGTTACTTTAGCTCGGCCTTTCTTCTCTGACAGCTGTAATTTTTACTTTGTTGAATTAGGAGGTTCAGTTACTTCAGGGGATCCTAGTAAGGTCTCAAATTGGGATACTTTCAAGTCGTTGAATCGCCTAATTTTAACTTCCCTATCTGAAATGGGTGATGGCTCGTTGGTCCTTGAATTGATGTGGAATAACTTATCTAATGCCATTGTGAGTTGTCTAAGCAGTGTTTCTGTTCCATGTTTTATCACAACAACCGTTGGACTCACATGTCATTTGTTTACTGCAGGCTCAAAAACCATCGATGCATAACATGAACGGCTTGTTTAGAATTATTGTTACTCTTGATGCAGGAACTAGTAAGCTCATGAATGAAGATGTTGTGAAGCTTATAGCTGGCTACTTGGTTGATGCTTCTTTGGTGTGTACTTTTCCATATTTAGAACTCTGATACTCGTAGTCATACTTGGGTGATTTTAGACATTTGAGGCATAGTATTTTATTGAAAATCCCAAAAGGGTGGTTATGTTGACACATCACGAGTATAGATCAATGCTTCACTGATAGTGCGTATACTATGTAATAACAGTGAAAAAATCACAATGAATCTGTTATAGCTGCCAATTTATGCATTACCTAGTAACTACAGGATATGTGACACTGAAACAAAACACCACTGATTTATTTATTTAACTGAACTGGCTGTGGATGCTCCCAATTTCTTGTGGTTGTTTTCCTACCATACACGATTGTTTCTGAGGAGGAATTGATCTCATCCCCTGTCATGTTTTATCTGCAGGATCTGTCTAAAACCATTGAATTTGGTTTTGAACCTGATAAGACACGATTATTTCAGTACTTTTTCAAGCCCTGCACCATCGTTTTTGACAAGAATGACAAGGTTCTTCTCAGCACATTGGAGATGCTTAAATCTTTTGTAACGGGAGATGATCATCTGTTTTCATCTCTCTCCAACTTAAATTATCCAGTGGAGCTATCATGTCGAGCTTGTGTTGTCACAACCATACTCATCTTCTTGTGCAATGACCAGAAACTCCATAGGAATCTTTCTTTTGGCAAATCAGTTATTAAAGGCATCCTGGATTATATAAGAAATCAGCTGGTAAGTGATGGTTACCAACACCATAAGTGGTTTTATTTAATTGTCATATCGATTGATAGTTTTTAAAGTTCCTAGTGATCGAATCAGTTTTCAGTTTAATGCTACTTTGAGGGGTATCTACAAAAACAGAAATAATTTTGCTTGTTGACATGCCAAATTGCCAATTGATTACATACTTCCTAACTAAGAAAAAAAAACTCCTTGCTGGTACTAAACTATCACTTAATTGATTTATCATGCAAAAATGTTGTTGTGAGAGTTTGGGACAGACTACTGTTCAGAGTCCAGGCAGACTCGTTCATGTTAATTGTTTCACTTTATGTCAATTCCTGCTGCAGGATCCTAGTGTGCCTGATGTAACATATGAAGAAAAACAGAAATTGAAATCTGCTTTTGAGCAATTGAAGACCAAAGCATTGCAGTTGAACTGCTGGGATAGAAGTGAGCTGGAAAGGCTTTCAATCACAAGATAAGTTGAGGTACTTTTATCATTTTTTGAATAAACGAGGTACTTTTATCACACGATTCACTGGCACATGCAAAGCAATATGATTATTTGTTTCACATGATTGAAGGAGGAGATGAGAGAAGAGAGAGG
>CM014276.1:46102486-46132891 GCA_004135705.1 Alloteropsis semialata | reverse complement strand
AGGGCGAGATTAAGACGTTGGTTATCCGGTCAGTTTAGCTGTCAGTACTGTTGTGCCGTGGTCACTGTCTTTCGTCTAAAGAAATCTCTCGTCAGACAAAATGGATGTTTGGATATTACTACAAGTGTTTCATAAGTATGCATAATTTGGTGCTTGGTAGAGACTTCAGAGAAAAAGAAGAGGGTACTTTTCAGTCTTTTGTGATGTGCCCAACTTTAGATGACTTCCTTGTTCATCTTTGAAAATTGGATGCAGCCCTTTTTCTGCTCATTTCTAACACTCATTTATGAGTTTCAGGGTTCAGCCAAGCAACTAATCTCATTTAATATGGAGGACATGATCCATATGTCCATCACTGAATTCTGCAGAGTCCAACGGAAGGACACTGTGCTCATGTTGGCAATTTCTCTGAAATTACCTAACCAATAGACCATGATTGAGACCAACTGCAACAGGGTTATTGTGCCGGCCCGGCCTGTCTGCAATGGCTTTGTGCCCCATACTGAAATCTGAAACGGAGATGCTCTTTTTTTGCAGTGTTGTCTAAATCCTAGAACCTATCTCTGAACAGAGGGACCAAATCATAGCACCACATGACCCTTCAAAAACAAAATCATACCATAGCACGACATGAACTGCGGCCAAGCCGTGCCAAAAGGAAAGAGGTGTGTTCTGGTACTGGTACACCAAATGATGAAAGGCTCGGCGCTGTAGCTGTTGGAGTTCCACAACATTTCAAAAAAGGAAGAAGATTCGCGCACAAAAAAATGAATCAAAGATGCTGCTGGTGCTGGGCCGCTTTGGACAGGGCGAGACATGGCCGGCCGGCCAATCGGCGATTCAGCATGCAGACCGGTGCACTGAATTGACTTACTGGTCTTTATTAAAAGGCCGTAGCAACCTAACTGAATTATTCCGGTGCTTTGAACCGGGGAGAAGAAACAAAGCAAATAAGCCCTAAAAAAAGGAACAAAGCAAATAAGCAATGCAATTGCATGGGAAAAGTTTAGCGATCATCTGATGCCTATCTGGTCCGGGGTAGACAAAGCAATCGTTTGTATTGCCCATGAATAAATCCATCTCGCGTGCACGTACCTGCCCTAAGCAAGTGGATGCATGGGCGTGCACGCGCCCTGCTGCCGCAAACGCAAAAGCCCATTCCATCTGACAAATATCAGGTGTTTTACTTGCATGATCCTCCTCCTCGCTATATGTAACGTGTGTGCTCCCAAAAGTTAACCATGGTTGAATGTAGATAAAACAATCTTAGAGTAAGGCCTTGTTTAGTTGGGAGTGGAAACTTGCTGAAAATGTCACATCAAGTTTAAGGATAATCGGCGATGTAGGCAAGGAGGAGGGCGTGGAGCAGAAGGGGGCGGCGGCGCTGTGCAGAGGAGGTGCAGGGGGCGGCGGCACTGTGCACGGAGGAGGGCGGTGCTATGCAGAGGAGGTGCAGGGGGCGGCGGCGCTGCGCAAGGCGGAGGGCGGCGCTGTGCAGAGGAGGTGCAGGGGGCGGCGGCGCTGTGCAAGGAGGAGGGCGGCGGCGCATCTGAGGAGGGAAGGGGGGAGAAGGTGTTCGGGAGGAGAAGAGGGAGCTAGGGTTAGGGCTGGGGCGAGTGGGTGCAGTAGATTTTATACTATGACAAAGCGATCCCAACCATTGAATCGGAGATGGACGGCTAGAAATCGTTAGGCTAAGTGGGCTGAATGGGCCTTTTATCATTTTTTTCTCTGCCAAACGTTTTTTCTTTTTCTTTTTTATTTTGATAGTAGAAATATATTAAATTCTAAGACATCAAAAATGATTTCAAATGAGAAAGTTGTCAATACAATAGTTGTAGAACTATTCGCGATCTATAACTATTGTTTTGGTCACTTCCTCATCCGAGTTAGATTGAACTATTTAAATTTAAAATTTCAAAAGTTGAGAAATTCACATATTTTTTTAGGGTAATAAATGATTTCAAATGAAAAAGTTATGAATACCAAAGTTGTACAACTCATCGAGATCTATAAACTTTATTTAGTTCATTAATCCATGTGAGAAAGTTTGAATAATTCAAATTTTGAATTTCAAAATTTGATAACTAAAAGCAAGATTTTGGAACACTAAATGATTTCAGCTGAAAAAGTCATGAATACCAAAGTTTCATAACTCATCAAGATCTGCAATCTTTATTTAGGTTATTTTTTTATTTGAGAAAGTGATAGTATATATTGTCCATTAATCCTAGATTCACTCACATAGTTTAAGAAACTATGTTTGAGACTTGTCAAATTTGTACTATATGTTATTATCACAATTGAAAATGACAAAATGACCTAAATAAAGATTGTAGATCTTGATGAGATATGAAACTTTGCTATTCATCACTTTTCCATTTGACATCATTTAGTGTAAAAAAACCGTGCTTGTAGTTGTCATTTTTTGAAATTCAAAAAATGAATTGTTCAAACAGACTCACACGAGAAGATTTTTCAAAATAATAGCATTAATAAGTTTCACAACTTGATAGAGCATGATTTTAGAAATTTTTAGGAAAAAAATCATCAAATTTGGAGTAGCCATGAAGGAGAAATACTAGATACAAGTTTAAATTCCGGATTAAAAGAAGAAATACGAACTGTTTGCGTGTTCTTTAGTCTGGCCACGTGGCGCAACAGGATTGGTCGAATCCCAAGTTCTCTCTTCCGCATTGTGTTTTAGCTGAAATAAAACACGAAGTCTAAACGTATAAATAAAAAGTAATACCAAAGTTCATCAGAAATGCATGTGTGGCGCAGTGGTCGGCAATTGGAGTCTTAACTTCAAAACCTGGGTTCAAATCCTAGGAGCCCCTCCGTGCGCGCCGTGCATTTTTTGTATTTTCGAAATAAAACATGAGAAACTTACTGTATAAAATGAGTAGCACCATAGCCCATTCACAAACATTCATGTAGCGCAGCGGTTAAGGCGCTTGCCTCTCGGCTTTGAATCCTGGGTTCGAAACCCACCCGCTCCAACTTTTTTGCTGAATTATTCAATGGGCTTCAAGTTTTGAATAACAAAAATTACACAAACAAAAAAGTCACATACCACATCGCAGCCCAGTGGTAAGTGGCTCTCTTTCCTCCAAGGCGCCCAGGGTTCGAGTCCCGCGGGCTGCATTTTTTTTTTGCGCCCAGATTTTTTTGCTGCAATTTTTTCCCGCGGGCTGATAAAAAATAAAATATAACAAAGAATAAAGCGCAATTTTTACACCCCATTTTCTTTTAAAAAATAAAATATAGCAAAGAATAAATTAAAAATAAAATTTGAGCCCGACGGTTATTGAAATTCATCACAGAATTAGGGCCCAAATCTAAGCCCGAATGGGCTATTTGCACATCTGCGACGTTCTCAGACTTCGTCGCGAAAATTCCGTCGCAGATTCTGGGCTTATCTGGGCTAAGAATAAAATGCTGACGTTTTCTGAAACCGTCGCCAGAGTTCCGTTGCAGATTAAATGGTGTGTTGTAGTGATTCTAGCCCTTGACTGAGTAAAGAACAATTCATTTGAGAGCCTCTGATCGAAACACACAATTGCTAGAGAGATTAAATAAACCAAAGCAATGATTGCTTACTGGGGCCTGAAAGTGACATACCAAGGCTTTGTTGATCCTGTTACACGGCGCCAACAGCAACACGGCGTAGACACTAAGCAATTTTGCCACATGGCATTAGGGATGCCAATGTTTCAAAAAAAATTAATAAATAAATTTGTGACATACAACTTTTGTCATATATTTTATGACATTAACAAATACGCCTTATGACATAGCAATTATCGTCATTGGGTGACATTGGAGTACATATATGACATATGTTATGACATACGATTTTTTATTGTCATAAAATCAAAATGGCTAATATATAATGTCATAAAATGAATGATATAATGACATTATGCTCTATTGTCATACTAAATACGTCATAAAGCCACACATTTCTTGTAGTGTATTGAGATCTTAAGGCACTCAGATCTTATCATATCTTAGCTAACAACAACCTAGACCAGAGCATGCTTATGCTACCCACAGACAGACAAGATAACAGAAAAGATTATGCTCGACCAGCAAACTCAAAACTTAAGAGAATAGCAGGTTGAAACATAGGTACAAGAGAGAAATAAGAGCAACTTTTCATCATATCCAAAGGAAAAGATTTAAGCATAGACTTAAAACATTTATGGGATTATTATAAATGGCTCTCATTTACTAATTTTATTTGAACGAAAAAAACTTTATTCAATAATACTTACCTGAACTTACCTGGGTGAGGGTTTTCCCCCCAAGCTAGCTTATTAACACCGATGTACCTGTCGGCGCAGGACTCGTGTTTTACGTCGTCGAGCGAAGACGTCTCCTTTGTAGGATTCAACTTGACGAAGCGGCATCTGATCCTGGAGATGAGGATACAGATGATTTAACCCGCCATACCTGTTTTCCCTTTTTCTGGCGGTCGACAGCCTGTTCCGGTGTTTTCTTCGTCTGTGCTTTTGCACCTCGTGTAGACTTCTTGTTGTGCCTTGCATAATACCGGATGGGGAAATCCTTCTCCCAGAACTTCTCCATGAACTTAATTAGGCTGTCTTTCTCTGGAGGTGTCACTTCCACCTCTTTGACATTCTGACTGTTTCTCCCGTACTTGATCTTGATCATGGAGCATTGCTCCACTTTTGGCCTGAACTCAAACTTCTCCTTCCTTCCATTAATGTTGAGCTGGATCTCTCCAGCACCCACATTAATGTGAGCGTCTGCCGTGCTCAAGAAGGGTCGCCCAAGGATGAGCGATGAATCATTGCTCATGTCCATGTCTAGTACTACGAAGTCGACAGGAACGAAACAATCCCGGATGCGCACCGGAATGTCCTCGGCTATCCCCTCCGGGTAGCGAACCGTGGAATCGGCCAACTGCAGTCTCATGGGAGTAGGAGACAAGGTAGTATAGTTGAGGCGGTCAAAAACTACCTTTGGCATTACGCTGACACTTGCTCCTAGATCACAGAGCGCATGCTCAAAGTGTTGTGTCCCGATTGTACATGTGATGGTGGGACATCCTGGATCCTTCTTCTTCTCCGGGACTTTATTTAGGATCGCTGCACTGCACTCCTCGGTCAGCTTTACGACCTCGGTACTTGGGAGTGGACGTTTGTTGTTGAGAATGTCCCTCAAATACTTTGCATAGGTCGTTACCTGCATAGCATCCAGCAAAGGCACATGTATATTCAATTTCTATATGACTTCTATGAACCTGGCGAATTGTTCGTCCGCGGATGGTTTCTTTTGACGCTGCGGGAATGGCAAGACGTTGGAGTCGTAAAACTCATGCGGCGCGGTCTGTCCAGCTGGTGCTAGTTCGGCTTCTGGCTCTTCTTCCACAGTAGGGGTCTCCTTTCTTGGTGCTGCTGTTTTCCCTGCATGGTTAGGGGGAACCGGGTCCCGAGTAGCCTTTCTGCTCCTCGTGGACACAGCCTTAACATTTTCAAATGACGAATCCGGCTGTCCGGGAATTCGCCCCTTATCACCAGACGGAACAGCGGCAGCTAACTGAGCTAATTGGGTTTCTAACATCTTATTAAAACTCAGCTGGCTTTGGAAGGTGGAGGACAAACTTTCTATTTTAGAGTTGATGCCCTCCAGAGCCTTATCATTAACAGCAAGCCTCTTAGAGATAGACTCATTAATTTTGGCCTGACCAAGGACAAGATCTTTAAGGGAAGGTTGATTGGAGAAAGAGTTATTATTGTTACCTCCCTGGTAAAATGGGTGTTGCTGATTCCAGTTCCCTTGAGGCCGGTACCCGTTGCTGCCGTTCACGAACTGTACCTCCTCTTGTGTCTCGGGGCAGTTCTTCCCCGAGTGGCCAGTTTCTCCACAGACTTCACACGTCATGTGTGAGTCCAGTGGCCCTTCATTGTCGGCGCCTCCATCCTTGGTGCGGTCATCAAGGCGCTTCATAATAAGATCCATCTTGGCGGCCAGCATTTCCACCTCCTTCACGGTGTGCATACCACGTTTGCGTCCTTGAAGACGGTCGTCATTCCAGGATTGGTTTGACACCATCTTCTCGATGAGAAGCTTGGCGGCGTTCACAGTCAAGGAGAGGAATGCCCCTTCAGCAGCAGCATCCATGTGTTCACGGGCTGTTTGAGACTAGAGATGGCAACGGGCAAAATCCGCGCGGATAGTGTCTATATGTATCCACACCCGCGAACAGAAATCCGTGCCCGTGCCCGCGCCCGCGATCCGCCACGGGCAGGAAGCCATGCCCGCGCCCGCAACCCGCGGATATTTCATGCCCGCGGGCAAATCCGCATACCCGCAACTGAAGCTCTCAACAACAAATTACATACACATATACAGATCAGCACTTCAACAGCGAGCAATCAACAAAGTCATATCTCAAAGTAATCTCAACACCAAATTACATTAATAAATAAACATCTCTGAGATCTGAAATATAATATATGCACAATATCCTCTCTCTGGATACCCGTTGTAGCCACAACAACACCACATGCTTGGGAGGCCGGCACTTGGGAGCTACTAGCCATTGCAGCTGCAAAATAAAATTCATGGTAGCATCAGTGCACTAACAAAATTCAGGGGAGCATTGCACTAATAAAACACTGAACACTAGAATTACTGCAGGTCCAGAAAAATAAGGTCTGAAGCGTAAGCGCATAACAAGCAATGGCTAAGACGCACACATTTTCATGAGCAGATCCAGAAAAATAAGGACTTAAACCTAGTGAGGAAATTTTCATCAGCAGAAAGTACAGTGGGCAGGGGAACCGGAGAAGACATACCTACGGCAACGGGCAGGCTCCGTGCCTCCGGCGCACGGACGGGGCGGCGGTCGGCGATGGGCAGAGCAGGTCCGGATGGGACGGCAGGCGGCCAGTCGGCGACGAGCAGGGCGACGTCCGGATGGGGCGGCGGAGCTCCGGGCAGGTGACGGGAGAGGCTCCGAGAAGCGCCACGGGGTGGCCAGCGGCGAGCGCGCGCTGCGCCGTGCTGGTTCTGGGTGGCCCGGGTGCCGGAGTTGGGGTTGGAAGTTTGGATCAGAATTTGGGAGAGGAGGACGGGAGGGGCGAGCGTGGCCCAGGGGGGTGGCGGCCGGGAAGAGGAAAATAAACGAGGGGTGAGAATGAGGGTGAAACCCTAAACCTGACTATATATATGTATGTATGTGTGGGTCTCACCTGTCAGGTATAAATGGAGCGGGTCTCACGGGTTTGCGGGCGCGGATACTGTTTTTCTATGCCCGCGAACAGATATCCTCTGGGTCTGGAGTCATGCCCACGCCCGTGCCCGCGGGCACAACCCTAGACCCATATCCGCGCCCACCGGGTTTACTATCCGCGGGTATGCGGGTATTTCGTGCCCGTTGCCATCTCTAATCCCTATCCTGATTCTTTATTCTTACTTGCTCGCATCGTGAACGTGAACCATGCTTACAGAAGAATGTAAAGACAAGGTGCGATGGAGGATCAATATCGATAGGTACGGTGGCCCACGATGGAGTCGGGGAAGTGCACGTGTTATTCTTGCTCAATTTTAATGTAAAGGAAACCAGGAATATACAAATAGCAATGCAGGTTCACATCGTGGATCATGCAAAGCCTATGAAGCATGGCACTAGAATGTGACAGAATGAAGTATTCAAAGGCAAATCGCGATGGAGGACCGAATCGACGTGGATTGGAGAATGCACGTGTTATTCTAGCTCATCTTTTGTACTGAAGCGAATGTGAGGACAGGGGCGGATAAAGATCAAATGGCGCGGGGATGGCCAACGGTAGAATCTGGAGAAGTCGGAGAGGAGAGCGCACATCGGCACATGTTACTCAAGCTGATAGAGTATGAGGACAAGGCGAGGCACGGAGGAGATGGAATGGTAGGAATGGGCAGCGATGACGACTGGAGCGAGCACATTGTTCAAGCAGAAACCATGCAAAAGCAGACATCTACGTGCCTTGTTGGATCCGAAGCAGACAACAAAAGGTTTATGAGGCACACATATTTTCGCATGGTGGGAAAATTCCCGCTGTCTCGCGAGAATTGGGGAAAATTATTCGGTGCAAAATCTTGAGAACGCATTTTTTTTTTAGCCTGGGGCTCGGCCGCTCGGCCCAAGCACACACATTGCTCACCTGGGCTGAACCCCCAAATTGATCCATTCTCTCACGGAGTAGCCCATCCAAGAAAGCCCACGGCCTCCTCTCAACAAAAAAGAGAAAGAAAGCCCATGGCCTCCGTTCAAGAAATAGGAGGAAGGAAGCCCACGGCCCCAATTTTTCACGAAAAAAAAAATTCTCACCGGCCATATCCGTTGCCCACCAGGCAAAGCAATCATCAGACATCACACACACAGCACAGCAGATTGCGGAACCCAATCGAGAATCACCGCACGATTCCTCCGCTCCGCTCGTCCCCTCTCCGCGGAGTAATTCCGTCGAACGCCTCGCGCGCACGCGCTCTCTCCCGCACCGCCCGCGGCCTTGTCCGATCGAATGCCGTAGCGGGCGAGCTCGCGTCGCACGCGCGCGGCGGTGGCTGCCATGGCTATGGCTTCCCTCCGCCCCTTGTCCGCCGCGCCCTCGTTCCCGCGCGCTCGCGCCGCCTGCTCCTGGACCCGGAGCCCCGCTTCCTGGAGCGCCCTCGCCGCGACCGCGAGCAATGCCTATCGCTGCGGCTGCGGAGCTCTGCCCACCGGAGGCCACGCGACGCTGCGGTCGCGGTTGAGGAGCCCCGTGCGCGCCAAGGTCGACGAGGCGGACAGGGACACGGGCGCCGGCCTGGGGCTCCGGCCGCCCGGCCGCAGGAAGCTGCGCCTGCGCCTTCGCCCGCGGCTGCGCCTGCTACGGTGGCGGCTCCGGCGGCTCTCGCGGGACCTCGCCGCCGACGCCGGGGCCGCGCTGCGGCGCGCCGTCCGCCGCGTGCCTCCCGCGGCCGCGGCGCCGGTCGTCCTGGCGCTCCTACTCTTCGCCGCGCGGCTCGCGCTGCCGAAAAACGTGGCCAAGGAGGTGGCCTACTCGGACCTCGTCGCGGGGCTCCGCGAGGGCGCCGTGGCCGCCGTCGCGTTCGAGGAGGACTCGCGCCGCATCTACTTCAGCAGGAAGGCCGGGGACGACGGTGGTGATGAAGCGAGCGAGGATGGTGAGAGCGCCGCGGCGGCGGCGGCGCCGAAGTGGCCGTATTACGCGCGGAGGGTGCCGCACGACGAGGGGTTCCTGCTCGGGCTTATGCGGGAGGGCGGGGTGGACTACCGGTCGGCGCCGCGGCCTGCTGGGAGGCTGCTGGTGGACATGCTGAGCACGCTGCTCACGCTCTGGGTCTCGCTGCTGCCGATGATGTGGTTCTTACAGCGTCAGATGTCTGGTGCGGCTGGTGCTGACAAGCGACGCAAGCCGAGGAAGCAGAGGATAGGGTTTGACGATGTTCAGGGCGTAGATGAAGCAAAGGAGGAGCTTGTTGAGGTAAATGTGGCTTATGCACTGCTTAGAAGAGATATTTCATCTTATGAAAAAAGGCCAGGAATGGAGATGGTACATCCACATTGATTCGTGTGATTTAGGAAATATCAATCAAGCTTGTTGTATTTATGGTGGGTTTGTTTTTGCTTTGTCATACAAAATCACTAGGCTTATAGCAAATTGTACTGACGTTTAGGCTCGTAACAGAACTATGCTCAATTTATCAAGTGATTCTATTGAAAATGGAAATGTCAAGTTTGAAATTGCCTTCGCTTGCTCTTCATTATGCATTATCAGATAATGTATGACTTCAAACTTCAGAATAGTCTGGTTCACGTTTGTTTGGCTTCTATAAGACCTTAGGTCGTTCATTGTGACACAAACTTAAAGGCTTTGTGCATTGTTTGGCTCAGTGGTCACTTCAAAGTAATTTTTCTCATATTAGAAGGAAGTAAAACTTTGGAATATGAACATTAAATAAGTTCTTTTAACTTTCATTGAGGAGAATTAAGCCTGTCTGCCTTGTAGTAGTTGCTTACTTTTATGATGCGCCTCTTGTAGTAAATCATGCCTTTGTACCATTCTGTTTACAAAGTTCATTGACGAAAATTGGAAATGCTGGGAGCACTCTTAAAATGAACAGAAATGTGACAACTCCTCGAAATCTGGGACAACAGGACTGATATAAACTGCTGAATGGTTAATTTGTGCTTCCATCTTGCAATTATATCGGTCTGTTATAATGTCTTTCAGTAAGTATTGAGTGCTGGGGTTTTAACTAGGAATTGCATTGGTCTGAAGTTGTTTCTTTTCCCCTTGGAGAAATTAGTTTTGTATCTCTGTTTATTGAATCTGGATGATGGTCATCGAGAACCTTAGTAAAACTTTGGCAATTTTCCAATGTAGATAGTGAGTTGTTTGCATGGTTCACTGAACTACAAGAAGCTTGGAGCAAAATTGCCCAGGGGTGTTCTGCTTGTTGGCCCTCCAGGAACTGGGAAGACTCTGTTAGCAAGGGCAGTTGCAGGAGAGGCTGGAATTCCATTTTTCTCTGTTTCTGCTAGTGAGTTTGTTGAAGTTTTTGTTGGAAGAGGTGCAGCCCGGGTCAGGGATTTGTTCAAGGAGGCCAAAGAAGCTGCTCCGTCAATCATTTTTATTGATGAACTTGATGCCGTGGGTGGAAGTAGAGGCAGAAGTTTTAATGATGAGAGGGACCAAACTCTAAACCAGGTGTGTGTTTTTGACACTCTGATGATCTTGTTATCCTGTGTCTAGTGACATCACCAAAAGTATGTTCTCTTGATTTTCCCAATCAACAGCTGCTTACCGAGATGGATGGCTTTGACTCGGACATGAAAGTTATTGTCATGGCTGCTACTAACAGGCCAAAAGCACTGGATGCAGCTCTTTGCCGGCCTGGCCGCTTCTCCAGAAAGGTTGTTGTTGGTGTGCCTAATGTGGAGGGCCGCAAAAAGATTTTGGCTGTTCATCTAAGGGATGTTCCTTTGGAAGAGGATGCCGAAATAATTAGTGATCTGGTTGCTAGTGTAACCCCAGGACTGGTTGGCGCGGATCTAGCAAACATTGTTAATGAGGCTGCTCTACTAGCTGCGCGAAGAGGTAAAGTTAAAATAACTTATGTAAGACACAAAAAGCTATGTTGCATGTCATTTCTTGTTCAAACATCAGATATGATGTTGATGCCAGTGATTATTTCTAAATTCAGTGGTGCTTTGAGTTACATAGTTTAATACTTACGACTTTTAGTCCATTATTGAAACCTGTTACCGAGGTATTTTTCACATTTCCACTTGCTGTTCCATGTTCTACTTTTGCACTTTCAAATAAGGATTAGTTTCTGGAGGTTGGTTAAATCCCAAATGAATGGATTTTAAGGCAATTGGAGAAAATATATTAATATGGAACTCATTGTGTTGATCTGTCCAGGTGGGAATACTGTTTCCCGGGAGGATATTATGGATGCAATCGAGAGGGAGAAATATGGGGTCAACGGTAGACAAGAAACTGATCATTCTGAAAGGCAAGGCCTCACCAAATTATTTCCGTGGCTACCTAAGCCTGGAAATAAACCATCAAACCCTGATGATTTCCGAGGACTGATGGGTTATCATACATTAAGCTAATGTAGCAGCCCTTTCGAGGTATGTTCAGATATGACCCCATTCTGAGGATTGATGATTTTTTTATTCCTTCAAACAACACGTCTAATATTCTTGACGTTCATCAAAATGTTCCTTTTAAACTCATTTAAATTGGTAATTTGTATGCTTGATCAGTTGGATCAACTCGGCTCACTCTTGGTAAGAATTTGAAAGATGTATGCATGTTCCTTACTTGAGAGGTAGTCCTTAACATCATTGGTTTGAAAAATACATATAGGCAATCAGCGTAAACTGTAGGCATATTTTGCGTGACAAGATGGACATAGATTAATTTGGTCTTTTACTTGCCTTTCCTGACAAGACTACGCTAGTTGTTCAGATTTTCCGTAATAGATCCTCTCAATGGTCCAAGATCTATCGTTTACCTTTGGAAGGAAAAAAAAAGTAACACTCAGAACTTAGGAATTTCAAGTAATGAGACCAGGATGTTTCCAGGTGTAACCAGATCCTGGCCCCCTATTGGGTCCACAGTCCACACTTTATAGGTTTGGGACTATCTAGATGACAGGGTTATGAAAAAGTGTAGTATATGTATATCGCTCACATTTCTCCAACAACTATCGAGGAGGGCATTGATTGTTAGACTGAATGGATGGCAAATCATCAACTTTTTCTCCATGTCTTGATTATTCTTATGTTTGCTTAAAATGGATAGTATAGTATTTCATTTTTAATTCATAACTTTTTGGCAATTACAACATTTGGAATCGGTTGCATGCCTTTTACACATGCTTCCTTTGCTATCTGCGATTTCGGTATGCATTACAGCTATAGAAAATCATGACCTTTGTTTTGCTTAGTCTTATTTGGCCTTTTGCTTCTGCTCTGCAGTATCTGGGAAACTGCTGCCTCCTGTTGTATTGTATTGTATAGCAACAAATATACATCTCCATGTATGTGCAAACGATGTTGCAGTCAATGGCTTTTGGTATTTTGAGAAGAAAGCTGTTACAAAATTACACAAGGATAGCTTGTGAAATACGGGGTTCCAAGATTTTTTCCAAGCTTAAACCTGTCTTGTACTCCATAATTTTGATGAAAACATCGCTCAGGTACTGCTCATAGAGTAGTCTAAAATAGCTTGCAAGTTGGTGGTGCTCCTGCTGCTGTACACAAATCAACCACTAATCTGATTCTTACCAACTTGAAGTCGAGAAGCGCTGCTCAAGTTGGATCTGCAACGAGGTATAAGTGTACTAGTCTGCTACTAGAGTTGGGTCTGCAATGCGCACAACGGCAAGAATTGGAGCTGCAATGATGTGAAAGCACACAAGTGCGAATTGGATCTGCATATGTTTAAGAAGTGCATGGCGTCGTATTCTATAGTTCACATTGATCGACATTTTATTTTCATGTTAACTTGCATTACTGCTATTCTGTATATTCACTGAATCACAACCAAGAACATACTCTAGCTCTGGCAGTTTCAAATGCCAAATCGCTAAATCTGTCAACATTTATGTATCATGGTGGCGATGTTTGCCATGCTCATCTATGTGCCATTTTCTCTAGTATTTTCTTGATCATTATCCTTCCAGGATGATATTTTGGCCACAAGGACCCAAGTGTGTAACTGAATGGATTCCTTGACAGTTAGCCGGAGATCGACGCGACCTGATTGACCTGGAAAAGCCTTGTGCTGTCCGAGAGACGCATATCCTACGGCGATGCCGACATGACCTTAAAAATTGGGAAGCCATGCAAGGCCTGCAGAATCAGGACATGTACCCTTGGCAAAGACGAAGCTTCTTCTGCTCTTCCTCAGCAAGGAAAAGGGAGTGAAAGGTAGCAGAGCTTTGGCGTTGCAGATTCTGAATGTCATGAACATGAATGAACTGTATGGCTCGGCTTTGCATGTTGCTTTTTCTGGCCTCTATGTGCTGCTGCTGAGAGCTTGTTCTGCCTGATCAAATCGCAGGCTCAAAAGAGGAAAAAACATGGAAACTGATTTGTAGCTTTCACTCTTTTGTTCCGGCATCTATGACTCTATACTAAGCTTAATCATTTATCTTCAAGACAAATTTTAATGTGCTGCAATATGACACTATTCTGCAATGGTTTTCAGAGATGATGCAGACGACTCATGACCACCAAGACTGCCTGAAGCAGTTGCCTGCAAATTGAGAACTACTGTGAAAGAGTCATCTGGTGGCAATTGGTAAACTATATTACTGTTGTTTAATTGTACGTTTCCCTGTTAATATATGAGTAACTAGTCGCCTTCTGTCTGTGGACAAGAATTGGGAATGGTTTGAGGAATCTTGCACTTAGAGGCTTGTAGCAAAATACGTGCACAGATGACAGCCACTGTTCATACATATATAGGGAGGACCAATTGAGGACAGATGTAAAGGTGCTCAATGATATGTCAATTTTGCATGCAACCCTAGCTGTATTCTGCTACGAAATTTGGAATGAAGGATGCTATGATGATATGACATGATATGATGCCTCTACCAGAGATAAGCACACCTGCATTTTTGCAATGTCCTCATGGAATCAAAAATAAAAATAAATCCAAGGCCAGTTGACGGGAACTAGCTAGATATCGATGACCATACAAGTATACAACAAACTGGAGCTAGGCACAATGCTGAAGTCCTTTGGTTGGCAGTGATTGGGAGTCAAGATACCAATATACTAAAGACACGTGTGTAGCGACGGTTTAGGGTTTTTTATTTCTCAATCAATACACAAATATAAAATTATAAAATAAATCATGACAAGTTATATATGACAAATAACTTTTGTCATATATATGCTAATTGGTATAGATGTATTTGGATGTATCTCCACAGAGCAAAGTGTTCTAAAATATACTCTGTAACGACGGCGGCGGCGGCAGAGAATGGAGATGAGATCGATGAAGGAAAAGAGGATTAAGGAAGAAGACAAGTGAGATGACGGAGAATATTGTAAGAGACAAGAAGCGAAAGCGAGAACAAAGCGGTTCACTGATGAGTGACTTTCAGTTGCTAAAGACCTAGAGCTCTAAGCCGAATACCTTTCTATGGCGTAGGCTTCTGGTTGAGTTGCTTTCCCGACAAAAAGCTCATTCCCACTCGTCCCTCTGCAAGACGCCATTTCAGAATTCAGATGCGTTTTCGTTCACCATATACCTGCATGCAACTGCCAATATGATTTTTTAGCATGCATGCTTATTAAGCTCATGCATGCATTAACAACTTACGTGCGGTTTTTAGAATATATGATTTTTTAGTTTTCGTTTTCCCACACTGTCCTTGCATTATTGCATAGTGTAACTAGCTCATGGTATATCTTTTATCTTTGCAAGTTTTTTTTTTGATTACGTGTACATTCAACATGTTTTTAAAAAATCTTGATTTTGAATGCCACTCTCTCTCTTTATTGGAAAATTCAAACAAACTTTAACTCTGAGAATTAGTACCGCTCCATTTGTCTTCAGAAAATACTTTACAAATATTATAATTTGTGATATTTTGCGTTTCATTGTACTCTTAATTTAGTTCATGTTTTCTTTTAACCAAAAAGTTGCCATGCACATGTTCTTTCAGTGTGCACGTGAATTCAATATCCTATATTTGTGTGCACGACAAGAAAAAATGCAACGTTATATAATTGCGAATAAATGCATGAATTCAGAGTCCACCTCTTCTCTCAACAATACTCATATGTATATGGTCCCGGACTTCTTTAGTAGTTATCCTTCATATATGCTGTGTCCCACTTTGTGTGTGTACCAAGAACAACATGATTATTGATCGAGAGTATTATGTCTAATTGAATATACACATATTATCTGAAGAAATGATATGAAAAAATAAGTGCTAATTAGTGGTTTAAGTTTCAATGCCTTTTACGTACCACACCATTTACACAATTGGGCCAAAAAAGAAACTCTGTATGCATATTCTTAAATTACAGTTTTCGACAGCTTCTAAGAATTCAAAAATAAAATAATAAATGGGTGTGAGACAATAACGTTGAGAGCATTGCCCCTGCTAGTACATAGCTAGATATGGTTTTGTTTATGGTTTTGTTTAGAAAATACCATCATTTTGCTGGATGTAGCTAGTTTATGTTCCAGTCAGCAATAGATCCCTCATTTGGCATGCTGTCATGTATACCTAGGTGGTCAAATATGTGCACATTTTTTTTTTATGAATCACATGTGAAACCACCTCTTGGTAGGGTGGCCTATCAGAGGTGGATGCACGACACTCTTTGCTAGAGTAGCAATCTTGGTACATATGCATTTTGCACACTACCTCAAAAAGCATTTTCCAGGCAGCTAAAACTGATTGCAGGTGGTTCGGGCAACGGCCTACATATACTCGTGGAAATGGTGATTTCTGCAGGCGGTTCATGCACGCTACTAGACATGATTGCTTTCAACAATTTTAGTTTGGAGGAGGGTGATGATGGCGATCGTAGTGCATGCGCCTACAAATGTGCGAGTGGTGTGTTATTGTGGCGTTATTTGTAACCAAATAAACAAAAGCGTGGATGTCTGATTCGGCAGTTCAATTATACGTAGTATGCACTTTACTGAAAAAATAATATTTGCAACAAAATACACACAACTTTATTATAATACATTGATTATTTCTGCAGAGATACACCTCAAATAGCACCATATACTACTAGTATACATCATAGATTTAATCACTCATCATATGATCTCATGCATGCATGCTCAGATTTCTTACAAGTTAGACCCATATATATGGCTACGTACATTATTCAGTCGACCACCGAGCTACATATATAACTAAGCACGTGACCAGTATATATAACACTATATTATATATTTAGATATTTTTTCTATCTCGGTTCTTGATCTCGATTTTAGCTTGGTGTAGATAGACCTGAGGTCGACGTCGAGTTATACTGAAGGCATGCATGCATATATGTCCGGGCATCGATCTGCTATGAGCTAGACAGCGAGGCGCCTCTGGTGGAAGGTGGCGATGAAGTCAGAGGCCTTCTGGTCGACGTCGCGCTCGCCGATCCACCAGCCGTTGTCCTCGTCGCTGGACCGCACCTTGCGCAGCCTCGCCGGCGGCCCCTCCCAGTCGCTCGCCTCGTCGCCGTCGGCGTGGTAGCGCCTCGACTTGCGTGAGAAGCTGAAGATGCAGAAGAACGACCTCCCTCCCATATACTTGCTCTCCCTGCCTCTCTCTTGTAGTCACACTATACCTTTGCAACGTTACACTTTAATTCCAGAAGCTCTGGTTCAATTCAGAGAGGCGAAAGAGATGGAGATATTAGCTCTGCTGCCTGGTGGTTGGAGCGTTGCTGTCTTGCTTGTGGGCAATGCAAGTGAGAAGAGACCACAGCCCAATTTATAGTGGACCGGGGCTTGTGCATGGAAGCTATAGTTTAATGAATTAGGGTTCGTTCCTCGGGTCTAGCTCTAGCTAGCAGATAAGCAATCAAAGATGCCTGATCGAGGAAATCACCACGGACGGCCTGGATCGCATTGTCCGATAAAAGCCAAGATCCAACGGCTAGGATTGCCTGACATGATAAGATGCCAAAGCGCGGTTGGATGTTCTGTAGCGCACGACGATATGGTCGATGAAGCCATCTTTAGACGAAAAAGCAAGCGGCAAAGCGTGGTTTCATTTTTCCAATACTCAGCTTTGGATTGGGGGCGGATCGGATATGACAGAGCGTGGTTGGTCACTTTGGTGGTCATTGCAAGTTATTACCTTTCATTTGTCTCCCTGCTATATACTCAAGAGAACTTGCAATGAACTTATTTTGTAAGAGAGATGTTGTCGAGAGCTTTATAGCCAAAGAATGACATCTACAACACTGTGAGCATGCATTAAGTATATAATTAGTAAAAAAAAACAACAAGCAAGTTAAGAAAATACTAGGAGGTTAATTCTTTATTTTTCACGAAAACCAGCGGAGGGCTACCTCTTATATTGAAAAGAAGTGGTAGACGTAAGTTGAAAAGTCAAGAAAATAGTGGTTAGGCCACACAACATAATATCTATCTAGTTTGCATTTTAGTTGTGCACCCACACTAAGATAATAGCTATAGGAAAAATATAGAGGTCAATTTAGTCTCATTGCATAATTAAGGTAACTGAGGCTGTTTCTCCACGGTAATATTGCCACAATTTCAAAATCTAAGAGGTTTTAGTTTTGTTTGAAGTCAATTTCTCTAACTTTGACCATACAAGTTTATAAAAAATACACCAACATCTATACATCAATACTACTTTAAATCATAAAAAATATCTAGTGCGTTATTTGAAACTGCAAATTAACATATTTTTCTATAAACTTGATCAAAGTTGAAGAAATTTAACTTATGACAAAATTTAAACCTCTTATATGTTACATGGAAGGAATTATATACGGAGGTCAAAATAATGCTTCTTCGATCACCTTCATCTAGCTATAAAAACTGCAAGCTAGCTAATTTTTTTAAGATAGTACGACACTGCTGTTCTTTTAAGATTGTAGGCTCTTTGTTTAAGGTTTACTGTAAGCTGTGATCCTCTAATAATTTGTTTGCCCTAAGGCAAATCATATGGCATCCAATTCAGTCCTACGTTCTGAGCCGTGCACACATGCATGGCTAATTGGCACGCCACCAATAATATAAGCGGAGCGATCAGGGTGCAGTGTGGGATACCTTCCATTAGCATCCCTGCCGTTGTTTACCCCATTTTTAAGCATTTTATGGCTGTTCATCCAAACCTTTTTGTTTGAAAGGAAACACACGTTATTTGGATTCGTACGTCCGTACGTACATGTACACAATGCCTGGGCAGCAATATGTGAAGAAAAATCTGATTCAATAAGATGAAATTGATGCAAGCTTTTCCCCTCAAAAAAATTTGATGCAAACCTTTTATATATTGTCGAAGAGTTGAAATCGCACCAATCGATCCTGCTTGTCTGGCTAGCTGAAGTAACGAAATCAAATTCATAGGTCAGACCAATTTCGTTTCTTGTTTAGGCTGCATTTTTTTTTCCTGCCTCCAAAGTAGCTGAAAAGCGACATGTACAGGCCAGTGTTAAAAAATGAAAAAAAAAGGTGGAAAAAGGTAATGCTGCTGTTACTTTTGATCTCTCGGGGCTCACGATCGAAGTGCCTAGGAAGCTGACCACGCAATACATTATACAACTTAAATCAAGCAAGAATCAACTACAATACAATAAATTATTCAGAAAAAAAGAATCAAGTACAATAATTAATGTTCACCAAATTAAGCAAACCTTTCTGTAGAGAAAAAAAAGTTTCCATGTGTTTCAATAATACATGCACGATATCTTTTAAAAATTCGACCACAGGTCACAGGAAGAAACATCCCCTAGTACATTATCTTGAGACTGGGTAACAACCACCAGTCCACCACTAGCAATATATCTCCCGGAGATTCTCATGCTCAACCACCTTTATCCATAAGAAGGGTACATCGCATGTAGCAGTAATCGCACATCCTTAAGCCCTAAGCAGTAAGCCCTAAAGTACACGATAGATGCTGCAATTTGCTATTCAAAGCGCTATATACACATCGTGTGTACACGGGATTGGCAGATGTGCTGTTGCATCACGAAAAGCCAGAGGCTGTTGTATTGTCTCTGTCGAGCCCTGCACCTTAGACCCTGCAGGGAACACCTGCCTCTCACTTGATCTGAGGCTTGTAACGCAATCTGAATTTGCATCTTTCCAGTTGATGATCATGCATGGGTGGCTGTTGATCTATTGTTGCCAGGTGGCGCGCCAGACTGGATCAATTGTTGCCTGGAGGATGTCTGCGATCCAGCTAAGGCCCTGTTTAGTTCGGCAACTTTTTTCATTGCTATAGTAAATTCGAATGTTCGGATACTAATTAGAAATATTAAATATGGATAACTGACAAAACTCATTTCATAACCCCCCCGGTGAAATTGTGAGACAAATCTATTAAGTCTAATTAGGTCATTATTAGACAATGCCGTGCTACAGTAAATAATCTCTAATGATAGATTAATTAGGCTTAATAGATTCGTCTCGTGATTTCTTGTCCATCTCTGTAATTAGTTTTATAATTAGATCATATTTAGTCCTCCTAATCTTCAGTTTAGAATTGCTACAGTAAATTTCGCAAAGTTTTTCACTGAATCTAAACAGGCCCTAGGTTAAAAGGATTATTGTCAGCATGATATGAGATGCTACATAGTGTGACATCAGGACTGAATGATAGCTGTGTCAGTTAAATAAGACAGCTAAAAAAAGTGGCAGAAAAGAAGTAATTTAGAAAGAGCTGGTATATATGTCAATTCTCGGCTATTTACTAGAATTTTTTTCTGCAGAGGAACCAAATTGAGGTTGTTCCATTTCCTTTTTTTTACACGCTAAAATGAATTGCATAATGAAAAGGAAAATATTTGCAGTGGCATTAGTAAATACTTTCAGATGGCATTTTCTAAATATTTATTATGGTATATGGTACTTGGTTAGTTAAGGATTGCTGAATTCCTCCTGAAAGTTGACTATCAACAACTACAATAGTAGTAGAGAAGCAA
Source organism: Alloteropsis semialata (assembly GCA_004135705.1). Lineage (NCBI taxonomy): Eukaryota > Viridiplantae > Streptophyta > Magnoliopsida > Poales > Poaceae > Alloteropsis > Alloteropsis semialata. The sequence continues at coordinate 46,112,691 of CM014276.1, read as the reverse complement.
ATTTCAATGCTGCAAGACTAAAGAATTCCCTTTGTTTTCCCTTAAATAGTAACATTAACTTATGGCAAATCAGTCTACAACCATCTTATTCTTCGAATAAGGCGTAGAGATCACCAGATAGATAACTAAACAGAAAAAGCCTTTTTGGTTGTCAACAGAGATACTGTATGCTAGATTCTCACTATAAGCAAAACAGGACAAGAAAAGGAAACATTCATTTTTAGGAAGAGCCATATCAGCCATTTGTTCTCTGGAAACAATGTGTTCTTTTAAGATTATAATTGGTTGACATAACCAGGAGTATTAACAAAAATGGGTAGAGTATTATTTGTGGTCACTCTGGGCCCATGAAAGCGATACTCTGGCTCATTATTTAGATCCTTTCTCAAGGCCATTTCAAGCCAGCTTTTGCTGTAGAGAAATAGTTTGCCTGAGAATCAGATGCAACCGGACAGGAATTTGCTGGAGAAAGAATCTATCATAAGAAGCATTCATAGGTATTATATACTGTTGAAACAACACAGGATCAAATGTTAAAGGTATAGGCACTGTTGAAACCGAAATGTGAAACGACATGGTATCAAATCTAAAGGTACATATATACAGTTGAAGCAATATGGTATCAAATTCCCCCGCCAATAGTGTTTCAATTAGGAGCTTAGGTTTGATGGCGCCATGCAATTTAGTCTTGATCTTTTTCAAATGAATATGACAGGATTTCTCCCTAGAATCTATCCTTGAGTAAGCAAGTTTACAGATCTAAATGAGAAACTAAGAAGAACTACACCAGCAAGTTATAACAATAACTTAGCATCAACATATCCAACAAATTAACCAACACAAGAACAGGACGAACAGCAGTAAAAACCAACAGACTGTTGAAAACGACAAATAGGTTGCCTGGAAAGAGCGGGGAGGATACAGTATTATACAAAACACTTGTCCACAGTTAGATGCTTTGTCCCAGTGGTTATTTTTTTAAAAAAACTAAGATGTCATTATTTTTAACTCCTAATTTTGGCTCATTGAAGTCGTCAAAGTAGAGGAGTGTTCCAGTAATCTAGTTTATGTATACTTTAGATTATTCAACTATGCATAGAGTTGCCACATTTGACATATGTCTACCGCTCCTTAGCTTGACTCCAAATGCACTGACTAATGGTATGGGTGAAAACAAATGGACCTCCACTAACCCACAACCCACAATCTAAGTACATCTGTACATCCATAACCATACTTGACACTCTTGATGTTTTAAAAAAACTCAGCCACAGGGGGAGACTCTCCCCAGGTTCTAGAAGGTACACTCTTCAAACCCGGGTTGGACATGAGTTTCTATAACTCCTGGAGTTTAACAATCTACCCGGAGTTTCTAATGTTGGGTTCTGGATTTCTAATCCATACCCAAACCAATTATGGGATACAATATTTTCCGAGCTTTTGGCTTCTTCCATGCCTACGCCTTGGCCGGCAATTGCTAGTCACTAACACTTCATTGGTAATGACGACTGTTTATAGATTGCCCATGACATTAACTTGCTTTTGATTAGAGCAAACACAAGGTGGGTGAGAAGCAATCTTGTGTTCTTCCCAACGCCCATAACCTAAAGGATGCAAAGGGGTATGCGTCTTTACCTCTCTTCTCCCATTCCGTTCTGCCTAATCTTTCAAACTTTGAGCTCCTCAAATTAACCAGCAGGATATGAAGCCCTACTAGGATGCCTCTCTGCTGGGGTGATAATTGGGATACTTGCTGTTTTATGCCATATCAGGAGAAGAGCGAGCAAATTTAAACCATCAAGAAAGGATATAGGTAAGTTCACAAATTAGTCGCAATCCATATACACATAGAAGTTACTGAGCTGGTGGTTTTTACCCACTAATAGCAATACGCAGTTGCACATGTTTATCACACAGAGGTCACGTTGGCATCCCTTGAGTATGAGGAGACTACCTGCAAGCCGATGTCGATCAAAGATATATATACCGCAACTGAAAACTTGAGTCCATCAAACGTCATCGGACAGGGTATTGCAGGTACATGTCCATAATAGCCGATTCAAGGCTATGGCATTTATACCATCAAGCAAACAGATAACAGAAAGTATATTTTTCACCAAAGAGAACGAGTCTTAAAAGGCAGTAATCATACAGTTTAAAGTATGTTGTTCTTGATGCTGTGCAACTTGTTCCTCTCGTTGTGCCAGGGAAGGTGTACAGAGGAGTGCTTGCAAATGGCTGGCCTGTTGCAGTGAAGCACATCGTTAAGAATGAGCATGCAGAGACCTTCCTAAGGGAAGTTACAAGCCTGTCACATGTCAGGCACCCGAATCTTGTGTCATTAAGAGGTTACTGTGATGGGCAGGAGGAGTGCTTTCTTGTGTATGAGCTGTGCATCAACGGTAATCTATCAGAATGGCTATTTGGTGAGTAACAGGATTGCCTAAATATTTAGCATGATGACTAGAACTCTACAGTTATAGACTTTATTTGCTTCAATGAAGAAAAGAATAATTTGATTGCAGGAAAAGATAAGAACCTTTCATGGATTCAGAGGCTTCAGATAGCACTTGGAAGCGCTTGCGGCCTTTGGTTCCTGCACATATATCCTGAAGGATGCATCGTTCACCGTGACATCAAGGTTTGTTGCATGATCAGAAAGGCTTCAATGCATAGATTCACATTTAGTCAAACTCATACTTGCTATGTCAGCCAACCAATATACTTCTTGGGGTTGATATGGAACCCAAGCTGTCAGATTTTGGACTCTCAAGGGTCATCGACTTAGGTGTGTCGCACGTAAGCTCTGAAGTCAGAGGAACCTTTGGCTATGTCGATCCAGAGTACCGCCACAACCACAAGGTGAATGCTGCTGGGGATGTGTACAGCTTTGGCATGGTGCTCCTGCAGCTCCTGTCAGGAAAACGGGCAATCAACATCATGAATACCACTATGCCAATGTCACTGGACAAAATGGTAAGACCATAAGCAATTGAAGTAGGATACTATGTTCTGGGATGATGTAATTGATTGACCCGAATCTGTGTACCTGTCGTTTCCAGGCTTCCACACTTATCCAAGATGGAAATGTACTGGAGTTTGCTGATCCTAGGTTGAATGGAGAGTATTCGTCAGAGGCATTTGATCTCAGTTTGAAGCTTGCTCTGTCATGCACTGGCCACAAGAAGCAGCGGCCATCCATGGAGCAAGTTGTATCAAGGCTGGAGAAGGCTCTTGAGATTTCCATGAGAGATGATGTGACTCAGAACAACATTAGCATCATTGAGTCCCTTGTATAGCTACTCTTGTAATCCTTTAAGCCCCTTGAAGTTTACATGACGTGCTTAAACATTTTTGTGCTCTAAAGTGAAAAGAGCCCAATTGAGTGGTGAGCTATTTACACTAGATAAGTTTTGAGACAAACTGATAGAATTACTTCGTGCCTATAACATGAGGGAGGTAGAGACCAAATATAGAGACAACTGTAATCCAGACTTATAGTATGATGCAATCTTGGATATTTCAGCATCTTTTCTACACTATACAGAGAAGTGCAGTGTAACTACTGCAGAGGAAAACCAATAAAAAGAGAGAAGCATGATACCTCTTAGAAAAGACAAAGATCAAGATAATGATAATGAGTTTAATATAACAGTTGAATTCACTATCATGGTCCAAGTGAATATGCTCTCTTTCAACTTACTACAAAAGGAAACACAAATAAGTACATAAGCCACAGTATTTAGATTGGCAGACATCATCATTTTGCAGCATATACCCACTAGTGCCAAATAAAAAATCATGGGTGTCTTGAATACCAAACTGTACAATCCATCTCCATGTGACCAATGAAAAACATGAAATTCTTTTTCAACAGGAGTCAATGTAATCCATAATACAACTTTATTCCATAACAATATATGTTTCCAGCCTAAAGAATTACAAGGCTATACATAGGTGTGCTAGCAATCATCCAGTTAGTAATTAAATCTAGTTACAACATAATGCAGAAACCAGACTGTTACCAAACTGATCTTCTGCACATAAGGGGAAAAAGCGCACGACAGCTACACACGCTATCGAAGTGGTAGTTCATTCAGTGCATCAGTATAATCCTTTTGGTTCATCGAAAGGACACACAAGCCATGTGGGAGAAACAGATAAATGGCAAGAAAGATTATCACTCCGAGATCAGCTTCTTCACCTATGGCAGGTTGAGGGGGTTGCCGCAGGTATATCTGACTGGCACACCACATACAGTACAGGCTGACTATCACCAGGATGAGAAAGAAAGATTGGTTTGATTTTTCTGTGGCAGACTTTCCATGCTTCACTCTGTCAAAACAAGGAACAAAAATGTTTACACAACTGCAACAAGGAGTTGTAATTGAAATTATTATTTTTCAAAAGGGATAATGTTTTGTAACAACAGGAGTTGTGGAGATATTGAAAACTCAAGGGTATGAGCATTTTTTAGCGTAATCAAAATGTACATTTGTTCGCCATCAACAAAGATCAGTGTGCACTTCATTTTCTTGGATACACAGGAGAATGGCGTATCTTTGCATACGAAGGAAGAAACACAGGTGAAATACACACTAGGCTGCTGCCTTACAGCCTGCTTGACAGAACATTCAACTGTCAGGAAACAACCTAAACCAGAAAAGTTATACAACAAGCAAACTAAGCAAAGAAACAGAGTTGCGAATAATCTGATGCAAAAACTTTTCCCTTTTGGAGTGATGGGGATTGCCTACTTCCATCCATTACAAATGCAGGGAAAAGCGATACAACTGAACATACCAAAACTTAACTACCAAACAACATCATCAATCCCCATATCAAACATGATAGTGACAACCACAGACAGCAGACATATATGTTCTAAATTTTAGTTGTAGCTAAAAAAGTTTTCAGTTTTTATTCAAGTAATGGAGAAAATCATAACTTCTACAGAGAATCAATTAAAATTATTTGTTTCATACAGAAGGAAGGGAACCAAGGCTTTAAATAACGTTTTTGGCAGAATAGTGGCAAAGCGCCAAAATATGCTGCGCCACTTATAGCTGAATATGTCACATAGATATAGCTAGCTATTTAGAACTCTGCAAGGAACTGAATCTAGTTTCTGCGTAACACTTTATTAGTTTGTACGTAGTGATAGTGCAATTAAAAAACTATCACCTGTTGATGTACACAAATCCCCCCATGAGGCAAGTGCAAAGAAGTCCTACAACAACCACTGCATCAGGATTGATAGGAGCACGGTCTTTCCACCAACCAGTGCTTAGGATCCAAGTGTACATTGTAGAATGCCCATTCTCCTGCAGCAGTACAATATGAACTCAGTTAGGGAAATTATACACATCTAATTCCAAAGTTTCAAGGGAGAGCTCCATTTGTGATCTGGACAAATTTTGCTTCAGCATACCAGTTGATTTAGGCCAATATTTACAGAAAAAAAAACTTTTCTCCAAGCTGTTAAGCACACGTTGTTAGGTTGGACACCAGTTCTAAGCTAATGCATCCTCCCATTCACGAGGAAACATTCCTCGCGGTAGCATGCTCACCTCAAACAAGTGGTCCAAGAAAAAATGAGACAGCGAGCCGGCCGAGATAAGCAAGAAGCACTGCCTCTTGTTTAGTGGTACCTGCAACAACACGCAGATTAAACAAATCAGGCACGCATCAGTAGATTGCAACGGAGGCTTCTGGACTCTGGAGCTCTCAACCCTTTCCTGCGACAGAGAGGATTAAGATAATGCCGCATTCGCTAAACTAGCCCCTGACTCAGATACCAAGTTGCTAGACACACAGTCGTACGGAACAGTAGATTCGGAAAGGCGCAAACAAAGATAGCAAAGCCAAGGAATCAAACATTCGAGCACCCACCCCGGCGGGGGAGTCGAGGACGCCGGCGCGGAGCATCCGGCGGGAGAGCCAGGCGTAGGCCCAGGCGAGCGGGAGGCCGAGGAGGAGCGGGTAGTAGAAGGGGTGGTGCACGGCGGCCATTGCGAGGTCCCCCGCGGCGGACGCGGGGCCCGAGGAGGGGAGGAAGGAGCAGAGCCACTCGGCGAAGGAGCCCAGGTCCGGGCCGAGGAACGCGTTGGCGGCGTAGACGGCGCAGTGGTGCGGGCCGAAGCGGCGGTCCCCCGGGCCGGCGAGCCGCGACAGCGCCGCCCCGCCCGACAGCGCGTACAGCAGGTGCGCCCCCGGCCCCGGCATCCCCGCTCCCTGGCTGGGCTGCTGCTGATTGCTAGGCGGATCGGTTGCCGCCGGGCGACCGAGCCGCCGTGGCGCGCGGTGTCTGGTGGTGGAAGAAGTCCAGCGGAGTAGGTAGATGGCGACGGGTTTGGGGTTCTGGTTTGGTTTTAGCTGGGCGAGCTCTTTGCTTTGCGTGATCGCCTCGCCTTCCTGTTCGTGCTCGGTTTCCTTTTTCATGCGGCTAGCTGTTACCGCCAGCCAATGTAACGGTAATAAACGGTCAGGTGTTCTGACCTGGACACAGTCACACAGCCGGCTCCAGAGTCCGTTCTAGGTCCAGCGCTGCCAACTCCATCGATTCGCATTCCGCCCGCAGTTCCAACTTGAGCGTTCGTTTATCGCTGCAACGCCGGCTGCCTCAGCGGCTCCGGCCGGCGGCTGCTCTCCAACCCTCCCCCGCTTTGCCCAGACGACATGCGCCAGCGCCGTCCTCGCTCCCAAGCCTGCGTCCGCTGCAACCGGCCAACTATCACGTAAGCCAAGTCTGCATCTTGATGAATGATGATCACGTACTGATTAGATTGATTGAGTTTGGAAGCCACCTCCTAGCTAGAACCTACGTCTCATGTTTCTTTCAGTGATCCAAATCTCCAAGTGTGCTATTGTACTTATTTGTGATTAAATTAATTACTACGGCGATGAACGATGATGTCATGAAAAATCTGATCAAATTAATTAACGCGGTTTAGTATTATTGTACTTGCTACAACATACAAAAACATATTAGATGTGCCGTGATTGATGAGTCCAATACAGGGTGTGGTAAAAAGTATAGTTTCTTATATGTGTCGCTTAAAAAAGATATAAGTATTTAGAGAATATTCAGTGGACTAATCAATAATTAAATGGTTCTTCTAAGATTCAGTTGAACGGTTTAGTTTGGCGCTTAGCCGAGGGTTTGGATAGCATTGCTACTTGGCCCCGTATGATCTAATCCTGGCTCAGCTCCTTCCACCCCTCCTCGGGCTCCGCGTCGGCCGCGGGGGACCTCGCCATGGCCGTCGTGTTCTAGTCTTCTAGAAGGCCCTGAATCTGGCTAACTATTCTTGTTCATATAGGGGCTGCTAATAATTATCAAATCTATCAACAACTCTTGTTCATATCTCAATCTATCCATTTTATCTATTTCCTTTCATTTCAAATTATAATTCATTTGACTTTTTTAATCCAAAGTTTGACCGCTCGTCTTATTCAAAAAATTGAGCAAAATATTACATATTTTGTTGTGCCTTGCTTTATTAATAAAAATTCTTCAAAAATGACTTAAATTTGACTATATTTGCACAAATTTTTTGAATAAGACGAACAGTCAAACTTATAGTAAAAAAATCAAACGAATTATAATTTGGAACGGAGTGAATAGATATTAGCACTAATAAAGGTCTGAAGTGTAGGCTTGCTACTTTCGGCCATACTATACCAACTCGGGCACTCTCTCGATGGAATATGCGGAGCATCCAGCCAGAGCCAGGTATGTATGATTAGCTTTAGCTAAGCCGTCACGTAATGGGTTATGGGCACCGAGGGTGAGGGCCCGGTTTGCTGGTTAGTTGGTATTGGGACGGCTGCTTAGCAGTTGGCCCTCCTTTGACGCGCTCTGTCCTCTCGGGCGGCAACCAGGAAATGCTTGCCTAGCCGCCTAGATAGCCTCTGGGAGCTTTTCAAACTTCATACACCCTTCTTTTGAAAATATATAAAGTTTATTTCGTTTTTTTCTCTGTAACAAGTCTTCGATCGAGAGTTGCTTTACAATAATTGAAATACATGGTTTTTGGATACTAAAATGTTTGCTATGATTCGAATTTGATATCAATAAATAAACAACAATAAAATATTTATTGCCAAGCCCTATTGTAACTACTAAACAAAATACGTCTCGTAAGAAAACGGAGGGAGTAGATATATATATCCATGCACCGGTAAATCTCAAAGCGAAACCAAACGGAATGGCAAATCATGGACTCCCCACAGAAAGCTCTGACAATCTGCACTCGATATTTTTTACAGCACGCAGCAGTGCTCTGACAATCATTGGCTTACAGTGGGCTTACGGTCACACGGTCCAGTTTACCACTCACATGGCGAGTTCACACTTTCACTGGCGCAGCGGCACTTCCCTCTAGGCGTCGCAGTCCATCGGCACCGCGGCTGCGTCTTCAGCCCGCTTGCGGCACCTCCTGGCCGCCTTGATCGCCAGCAGGGTGTCGCAGGCGATCCACGGGAAGCTCCAGAACCGCTTCTCCCCACGGCGGTCCGGGTGGTACGTCACGTGGTACCATGCCGACGCCAGTTTCGACGTGTCCTCCTCCCTGCGCGCCCTGAGCCACCCCCTCACCTCCGCGTGCAGCGCGTCGACGGCGGCGATGATCCGGTCCTTCATCTCGAAATAGCGCTTGTTGTCGCGCCGCAGATACACAAGCTTGTTCCGGATGTTGCCCGTCAGGATCTCGTCCTCGCTCTCCGCGGAGTAGTAGGTCATCAGGGTGCCCAGCTTCTCGGCGTACGCCTCGTAGTGCTCCTCCGCGGCGTCCAGGAAATCGTGGAACCCGGGGCACTCGAGGTCCAGATCATACGTGCAGGTCGGCGGGCCCTCGGGCAGGAGAGCATCCGCAATCTCCGCGTGGCACAGGGCTGCACGGTAGAGCTTGCCGAGGACGCCGTTGGAGATGTACATTGGCTTCTCCCACCGTTCCATGAAGTCAGGGAACTCCCGGGGCCTCAGCGCCCAGGGCATGTCGGCTGGAGCACCTGTCTTGGCAAAGTCAACCGCCATGGAGTGCAGAGCGGCCAGCTGGAGGCATTCGGGGCTGCGAGCTTTCAGCGGATTACGGTCCCCATGGATCAAGTGGGCAGTGGAGATAACGCCGAGGGCATCATTTATCATGTAACTGACGAAGTGCTTCTGAATTTCCTGCATTTGCAGATGTTCTTTTTGTAAAACTTCACTCAGATGAGAATAACATTGCAAGATGGAAAAAATTGATAAGTGGGCATCTGTTGAATATGCATGGTGAGCATATACTTGGTTCAAACAATGCAAAGTTTTTCATTTTCTTCTGTATTTTCAAGTAGATTTATTGCTTCTAAATGCTGATGCAGATACCATCTTAAATACCATTCTGGCTGGTTTGGCATTCGGAAGTTAGTTGCTGGTTCTATACGCTCGTTATTGCCCTATCAGCACATGTTTCGTGAAGTTAATGCCCTAAATAGATACACACAATTTAGATACATGAAAAGGTTCCTAAGATCCATCTATATCATTAAGATGCCACATATCCATCATCTCATGGGAAAGATGCAGCAATTTATAAACACTTAAACCTTGGTGATATTTGCAGCTATAAAAATCTAACATTGACCAAAGGAAACTTCAGCAAATCAACCAAATATTAGAAGAATGAGCGGAGAAAATATAATACACTCAGGAGTATACCTCAAGTGTAACAACATGGTCCATTATGCGTGGCCTTGTTGCAGTGTAGTCCATTGGTGCATCGACCTTCTCTGGAATCAGTTGGTCATCCCAAGTAATAAAGAAGAGGTCGCCATCCAAATCACCACCAGAGCATTCATTTGGATGAGGCCTAGTTAATTCGAAGATTTCAAGTAAGGATAATGCAAGAATGGACATCATTAAACTAAATTGTTACTAATTGTCAATTACACCATCGGAAACAATATGGAGAGCAGTGCTACCAAAGACCAGTGTCTTGTTTCAATGAAGAGACAGGCTGCTTCACAGCCATGGACAAAGATATGAACCTGACAACCTGAGATAGTCATCTTTCAGCTTCAGAACAACATACCTTTCCCCTCTTTGAGGAAATACAACACAATCAATAAGGCCCCTAGCATCCAACCCAGGGTCATATATAGCTTCAAGTACTCTGACATCACCAGGATGGAGACATGGGTTTTTTGAGATAGCAACTTTTCCA
>CM014276.1:46070221-46101486 GCA_004135705.1 Alloteropsis semialata | reverse complement strand
CTTTGAACTATTTGAGCCAAAATGAAAATACCTTTTCTCGTATTGCTGTCTCTCTCCCTGTTCGTCTTCTCTAATGGGATCCACAAGAGCTTAGCTGCAAGGCCTTCAGTTGTGAATATTGGTTCTATTCTTCGGTTCAACTCCACCACTGGAGGTGTTTCAGCGGTTGCCATTCGTGCGGCCTTGGAGGATATCAACTCTGATCAAACAGTACTCAATGGAACAATGTTACAAGTTGACATGAGGGATACAAATTGCGATGATGGTTTCCTCGGCATGGTTGAAGGTAGACCATCTTTAATACCACTACCATTTGTTTTGCACTGTTTAATAGTCAGTGCTTGTATTCCAGAGTTATGGTAATGACAAAGTATTCCTTTTTTTCAGCTTTGCAGTTCATGGAGACTGATGTTATTGCAATCATTGGGCCACAATGCTCTACTATTGCTCATATTATTTCATATGTCGCAAATGAGCTCCAAGTCCCTTTGATGTCCTTTGCATCTGATGCAACTCTATCATCAATCCAGTTCCCATTTTTTGTACGGACTATGCCCAGTGATCTCTACGAAATGGCAGCTGTGGCGGCAGTTGTTGATTACTACCAATGGAAGATAGTGACTGCCATATACATTGATGATGATTATGGTCGAAATGGCATTGCTGCTTTGGATGATGAACTTACTGCTAGACGCTGCAAAATTTCCTACAAGGTTGGGTTTCCCTCCAATGCTAAAAGAAGTGAGCTCCTAAATCTGTTGGTTACTGTTAGTAATATGGAGTCTCGTGTTATTATACTCCATACTGGTGCGGAACCAGGACTCAAGCTTCTCTCACTTGCAAATGGATTGAACATGATGGGCAATGGCTATGTATGGATTGCAACTGATTGGCTTTCTGCTTATCTTGATGCTAATTCATCAGTCCCTGCTGAAACAATAACTGGCATGCAAGGTGTTCTGACTGTACGTCCACACATCCCTAAGTCAAACATGAAGAGTAATTTGATGTCCAAGTGGAGCAGCTTAAGCAAGAAATACAACCACAGTGATCTTCGCCTAAATGCTTATGGTTTTTATGTTTATGATAGTGTGTGGGCAGTAGCTCGGGCACTGGACGCCTTCTTCGATGATGGTGGAAGGATTTCCTTTACAAATGACTCAAGGTTGCGTGATGGAACTGGGGGAAGTCTTCACCTTGAAGCCATGAGTGTTTTTGACATGGGAAACAAATTACTGGGTAAGATTAGAAAGGTGAACTTCACTGGGCTGTCTGGCCAAGTGCAATTTGATGCTCAAGGTGAGCTCATCCATCCTGCCTATGATATCATAAGCATAATTGGAAATGGTGTGCGTACCATTGGTTTTTGGTCAAACTATACAAGATTGTTAACGACTGTCCTTCCAGAAGACCTGTATTCGAAGCCTCCTAATACTTCTCTTGCCAATCAACATCTATATGATGTCATTTGGCCTGGAGAGACTGCACAGAAGCCTCGAGGTTGGGCCTTTCCTTCCAATGCAAAGGAGTTGATAATTGGTGTCCCCAACAGATTTAGCTTTAAAGAGTTTGTCACCCTAGATAATGCTACTGGGAAAATGACGGGCTATTGCATCGATGTATTCACTCAAGCATTAGCTTTGCTTCCTTATCCAGTTACATACAGATTTCAACCTTTCGGCAGTGGTACTGAAAATCCTCATTATGACCAACTTGTACAGAAGGTTGTGGACAATGTAAGTATGGAAAACATTTTTGTGTGTGTGTGTTTTTTTCCTGTGCATTTCATGACATGATAATGATCGGAGTTACCTTATCCTGCAGGAGTTTGATGCAGCAATAGGGGACATTGCAATTACAATGAGCAGAACTCAAACTCTTGATTTCACCCAGCCCTTTATTGAGTCGGGCCTGGTTATCTTGGCTCCGGTCAAAAAGCATATAACAAATTCTTGGGCATTCTTGCAGCCATTTACATTGGGGATGTGGTGTGTTACAGGATTGTCTTTTCTTGTCGTGGGTGTGGTTATTTGGGTTCTTGAGCATCGAATCAATGATGAATTCCGTGGTTCACCACGGCAACAACTAATAACTATTGTTTGGTAAGGAGCCGAATTGCACCCTTTTGCACTCCCTATAGTACATCTGTTCATTTCACCTACAAATGTTAACATGATATTATGCTGTATTATCTTCTGTTGTTAGTTTTGTCTGTCAAAGTACTTTTCCACGAGTATTGCTAAATGCTTTTCTGATGGCTTGATTCTTTCTGAGTGCTTATGATCTGTTTTATTCTCTGCAGGTTCAGCTTTTCAACTCTATTTTTTGCACACAGTGAGTAAACTAGCCTTTCCTGTTGTCTTTCAGTGCAACCAACCTTCTTCTGTTCTGTTGGGTCACCTCCATCTTTATTTGTTATCAGGAGAGAACACTATGAGCACCTTAGGACGTGGAGTCCTGATCATATGGCTATTTGTTGTTTTGATCATTCAATCCAGCTATACTGCAAGTCTTACCTCCATCCTAACCGTGCAACAACTTGATACTTCTATAAAAGGACTTGATGACCTGAAAAATAGTGATTATACTATTGGTTTCCAAGTTGGTTCTTTTGCAGAAGAATATATGGTCAGGGAACTCAACATCTCCCGGTCAAGGCTAAAAGCTCTCGGTTCTCCTCAAGAATATGCTGAAAACCTCAAGCTAGGCCCTAAGAAAGGAGGTGTTATGGCCATTGTAGATGAGCGCCCCTATGTTGAGCTGTTTTTGTCAACTAACTGCAAGATTGCTGTTGCTGGCTCAGATTTCACCAGTAGAGGATGGGGCTTTGTAAGTACATTGAACTCTACATTCTCTTGAAACATTATCCTATTTTAGAAATTTAAAGGGAAACATATTTGATAATTCCTTGCAAGATTATCTACAGTGGCCTCATGCTATTAACTACAAGATTTCCATCTACTGTCGTCATAGCTGATGGCCACACACTCTATGATTATGGAGCATTTCTTGCACTTGTTAGCAGAAGTCTAATATATAAAGTGTAGATCACTTTATTCCATTCATTCAAAAATAGCATCTTAAAACCTCACTCTTTCAGGCATTTCCAAGGGATTCCCCTCTGCAAGTAGACCTGTCCACCGCAATCTTAACACTGTCAGAGAATGGGGAGCTCCAGCGGATCCACGACAAGTGGCTCAAGACAGGTGATTGCTCAGCTGACAACACCGAGTTTGTGGACTCGAACCAGCTCCGCCTTGAGAGCTTCATGGGCCTGTTCCTCATTTGTGGTGTAGCATGTGTCATCGCACTGCTCATTTACTTCGGCATCATGCTACGCCGGTACCTGAGACATGAACCACCAGAATCTATCTCCACAGAGTCAGGGTCATCGAAATCAAAACGCAGCCTCAAAAGATTCTTCTCATTTGTTGATGACAAGGAGCCACCAAAGCAAAAGCAATCCTTGCGCCTCTCAGGAAGTTCAATGCCAACAACGCCTAAGAGTAATCTCGACATAGAAAGGCCGGTGAGGCCAATCAGAAATGGAGGTGCTATTAATATAGAGAGCTAGTGCCTGTGCATACCTTTTTACCTGGGATACATCATCCTTGGGCCAATCTACACGTTCTTATATAGGAAATTAGAGCCAAATGGCTGTGTCTAATTGTATCTGTTGGGTTTTAGCACCCTAGCGATAGCAAATCGTCTGAGTTTGGCAACTGCAAAAATGTACAAAGGCAACATGGTATGGTATTATGAATGAAATATATTTTGTTTCAACTTTTTTTGTTCTTTCATATTTCTCTTATCAAGTTTTGTAATGTATCTTCTCGCTGCCCTTGAATTGATTTGGCAAGGAAAGTCCTTCATTTGTTTATGCTTCAAATCAAAATAGATTGCAAAGGCTTGAAGTTCAAAAAATAGAAAAAGAAAAAAAACAAGTCAGCGTACAATTAAAGTTTTCATTCACTCACAATTAGACACTGACAAGTGGACACTGAAATTGTTTGAAGCTATATAGTAGTAGGATCTAGCAAATGAATAAATGAAAATTTTAAAACTAATCGAATAACAAAAAAGAAAATAATATAAAATGATGGGAAATGTTGGAAATAAATAAACAAGTGGGGAACGGGATATTCCTGAATTCTGATACCCATCCACCAGGAGCTGCCTGCCGCTTATGGATATGATGATGATGAAGTGGCAGTTGTGCGCGCCATTTCGGCCCCTCGCATCACCCCTCACCTCTTCGACCTCCACCCTACCATATGGCTTCCTCTGCCCTGGCTTCTAGAACCTTCCACCGCTACCCTCTTCTCTCATCTTCTCCTTCTCATCCTTTGAGGGAGGCCTGCACCACGTGCTGCCTCCCTGGCCCCGTCTCCCGGCGGCGAACGGCCGTGCTTCTCCTCTCCGCCGGTTTCTTGACCGCCGTCTCGCCGCCGGCGCCTTCGCTTGCCGCGAGGAGGGGACGCATTGTAGTGCCGCCGGAGGACTATGCCACTGCACGTACGTCCACGTGCTTGCCTCCTTGCACTGTTGGTCTAATTTCTTGGCATCTGCATCTGCAAAGCTACAGCCTTGCTGAACTTTGCTAAATTGACTGATTGAACTCCATTTTGTGTTCTCCGAGCAATCTGATATGAGAGATTTTGGTAGCAGCTGATGGATTGAAGTACTATGATCTTGTTGAAGGGAAGGGTTCAACTGCTGAAAAAGGCTCAACTGTGCAGGTAAAACTTGTCACCTCTGTTCTGCACACTTGCAGCCCCATCCTTCTTATCTGAAACTAATGGCTGTCGTCTCAACTCTATAGGTCCATTTCGACTGCATGTACCGTGGTATCACCGCAGTGTCAAGCCGTGAATCCAAGCTCCTAGCTGGGAACCGAAGTATCGCGCAGGTGATGTGGCAAACTTCTCCTGAGTATGAACTCCTATCTATGCTACTGTGTGAGTATGACGGCTGCTTAAGAAAGGAACTGCAAAAGGTGGAATCCGGTTCGTGGCTGCATCCAAGTCACTGACGGCCCAAAAAAGCTTCGGCCATATGCCTTGCGTGGTGTTTGTCTGTTTGACTATGGCTTCAATTTCTGTGGCGCCGCACCGGCCATAGGGTGCTTCCTTCTGCACTTGTTACCTGTTGTAGCAAACATTGCTCCTTTTCTTCGAAAGAACCGGCAAAGCAGTACTCGGGTTCAAATTCATGCACAATTTACAGATTCCTACGTTCTTAATTTACTTTCCACGAATTCAGCCCAGTTGGGTGAGGTTAATTTCTTAGAAATTGGTAGACGAGAGCATGTCGAATGTCGCCAAAAAAAAAGGTGTTCATGCAAGTTTGTGGAAAGAAAGAACTTGCCCACTTTGTTTTCGGCTAATTTCTTTCAGTGGTAGGTGAAGAACCTGGCAATGTTTCGAAGCCGGGCTTTTTATTCGTTTATTTTGCATTATTATTATATGGGGCCATCATAAATCACTGGCCGATTACTACTGCTAGATATGTTCTTTGATTTATGCATATTAATATTCTCCCAGGTGTCAGTGTCACACTTTGATTTCTTTCCCTCTTAAAATTTATTCTCTCTTCACACTGGAAGAACTGAAAGTCAGCCGATGCACGACCGAAAAAATGACTTTCGGCTGCTGGCATGGTATGATCCAGCTATCCGCATGCGTTTTCGTTTGATTTCCAGCTTTAATTCTTGAGATGGCAAACGTTTAAGCCTCGCATTATATTCAATAAAAAAAATCTTCACATATTGGCTAGTTGCTTGTAAAGCCACAAAGAATTTTTCAGGCAGCATCTGATGCCAATCGCATGCATGTGACGTGTCACCGTCGTCTTTGGTCTTTTTCTGTTCCGAAAGGGGGAAAAAACAAGGACATAGTATATATACTCTGATTTAGACAGCTTGCTAGGGAGTTTGTTCAGTGACCTTTATTCTTCATGTAAGGCCTTGCCAAATAATAATGGAATATAATGCAGTTTATTGCTCAAGCAACACGCAAGAATGCAAGATTCATCAGCAATGTGCGAATCGGCTCTCTTGTTCCAAGCAATAAGGCAAAGCAAGGAGAACAATTAAATATATTAAAGTTGCCTGCAGCTTACTCTCTCCGTCCTAAAATATAAGACAATTTGATTTGTCCTAAACCAAACTAATCTAAGTTTGACCAACTTTATTGAGTAACGTATTAACATCTGATGCACCAATTTAGTAAATTACGAAAACATATTTTGTAATGGTTTCAATTATACTCATTTGATGTCGTAAATTTCACTGCTCTTTTCCATAAATTTGATCAAACTTAGACTGCTTTAACCAGGGGCAGACCCAAGTAGTACCCAGTGAGGGCACATGGCCTCACTCAAAAATTTTAAACAAAGGAAGTTGATAAAATTTCACCATATACAAGTTTTAGGAATTTAACATCTCTTAAGGCATGCCCCCTCTCATTTCTTGCTCTGGGTCCGCCCCTGGCTTTAACTTAGGACAAATCAAATTATCTTATATTTCAATTACTCAAACTATATTCTTGGAGTGGGTATATATGACCCAGATAGGTTGCTACGCTTGAGATGCTAGTAACTAGTTATATTCTTGACTTGGCATGCTAAGGCGATGAAGCATGGAAAAAGAGATGTATTAGTTGCATTATAGCGCAACTGATATTCTTATACCACTTTATTTTTCAATCACTCAAACTATATAGCATGGACTAAAAAGATGGAATAGGGTGAATGAATGTAATTCAGTTAGATAAGTTCCCCGTGATGAAACGTATCAAGTGCTTGTATTTTTCTGTATTTATTTCAGAAATAATAATCAGGAAAGAGGAGTGTGTCGTACATAATTGAGGTTGCTAGACTGCTCTCGTCAGCACGTGTTACACGTTATATTCGCACTCCTTAGTTAATGGTTTCTTGCGAGTCGTTGTCAACGAACGTACGCGCACATAGGTCCATGCAATTTGGTACTTGTCCTTTTCATACTCGATAGCATCACATATATATGCACTGCAAGTTAATTACAGGCTAGTAAAATGGGTGGCTTGCATATCTATTGCATGACTTCTTTCTGACTTGATCACTTACTATAGTTGCTAGCACTAATATACTCCCTCGACTTTTATTTACATGTTGTATTAGATTTGTTCTAAGTCAAACTCAGCTACTTTTGATAAAGTTTATAGGAAAAAACAATAACATTTATAACACAAATTTATGAACCTACGATTGAATATATTTTGATTGTGTATATATTAGTAGTATAGTTGTTGCTATATTTTTTTATAAACTTAGTTAAAGTTGGTTAAGTTTAACTTAAAATAAATTTTGTATGACATATAGATAAAAACGTACGAAGTAATCAGGTGTTTTCTGTAAATTTTTTTATAAATTTTATAAGTAATGCGGAAATCACTGCTCCTCGTCTACCAACAAGTAATTGTAGGAATCTGTAAATAGTGCAATAATGGGCACATAGAGAGAGTAAAAATGTTCCTTTAGACAGGCCCAGTTCTGTTCATGTGTTTTCTGTTTTGGTGCTTGTCTCTTGACTGTTACTACAAAACAATGCCACGGCTTAAAAGACTAGCTCAGGGCTTGCAAAAAGAAGGATTGTATGGCAAAAGTTCAGTTCTTGGTACAGTTACTGCATTTTAGTTTTCTGATATTTTCGAGTAAACAAGTGTTCTTTATAAAGAATAAATAACACTTGTTTTCAATCAGATTTCTTCTTCACCTGGAATATATGATTACCTGACTCAGTCTCCTTACGGCACTTTCATTTGTACATTCACTATCGGAACTATTAAATGTGCCTTTTTCTTTTCCTTACCTGCCTAATAGATCTTCAGAATAGTCATGAAGAAAAAGTCGTCCTTGTTGGTATCACACTTTGTGATGATTAATGGACTCCATTGTGTTGATTGTAGTTCCATCTGGTCATTTGTTTCATTTCGCTGTCATCTCATGTCCTTTTGGTTGTTTACTGTTATGTCGTAGAATGCAAGAATGACTGATTATATACATTTTACACATGCAGCTATTGGAGTTTGACGAGTCAAAAGCTGAAGCGGAGGAAGCTGGTGAAGAAGACCAAGACGATAAATCCAAAGAGGACAAAAAGGTGGACTAGCGTTGTAGCTAGATTTAGGTGTTGATGAGGAGAAAGGAAGGCATAAGTTTTTGTGTAAGGTCGTTGGCAGCTAAATGGGCTTGGCGACCTCTGATACCGGCTCACCTAAGAACTTAGAAACGATTCACATGATACAACTTCTTTTTTGCTTTGCGGATTATGGTTCAGAGAGTTGAAGAGGAGGGTAAAGATGCTGTGACTTTGCGATGTCCTGGCCTACTTCTGTTTTCCTTACTGACTGTCATCTTGGTTGCGTTAAGGATTTAACAGAACTTGTTTTGGCCATCGCATTGCATAATATTTCGTTGGTCTCCCTACCAACTGCCGTTGCTGGTATGTTTGGAATGCCTGAATTTCAGGAACTTTACATGGCTCCGGTGTTGAGTTTCTTTGAGAATAGAAACGATCAAAGGCCACAGTTCTGTTAGCAAGGAAATCCATTCCTTGCGTTCCTTGACTTTATGGTCTGAGCTGCCTTTTGTTTGGTGATTTAAAGGTGGATTTGGAGGAAAGTAGTCTGCTGCAGGTGATGAGAGCTCCTTTCTATGCTACTGTATGAGTATGACGGCTGTGTAAGAAAGGAAGTGCAAAAAATGGAATCCGGTTCGTGGCTGCATCCAAGTCACTGCCGGCCGAGAAAAGCTGCGGCCATATGCCTTGCGTGGGGTTTGTCTGTTTGACTATGGCTTGAATTTCCGTGGCGCTGCACCGGCCATAGGGTGCTTCCTTCTCCTGCACTTGTTACCTGTTGTAGCAAACATTGCTCCTTTTCTTCGAAAGAACCGGCAAAGCAGTACTACTCGGGTTCAAATTCATGCACAATTTACAGATTCCTACGTCCTTAATTTACTACTCCACGACGAGTTTAGCCCAGTTGGTGAGGTTAATTTCTTATTGGTATCTTTATGGTCTGAGCTGCCTTTTGTTTGGTGATTTAAAAGTGGATTTGGAGGAAAGTAGTCTGCTGCAGGTGATGAGAACTCCTATCTATGCTACTGTATGAGAATGATGGCTGTGTGAGAAAGGAAGTTGAAAGGAATCGATGCTCAGCCTAAGAGGGGGAGGGGGTGAATTAGGTTTTTTAAAAACTTACCCTATCACATGCCTTCTCATTGCACAATATGAAACTAAGACAAGCTATCTAGATGTGCAACTAAGGTTTTCTTCTAGTGCTTGCACCCATCCAAAGAGTTGTGCAACCTAGAACCAATCCTATCAAGATACTACTCTAGAAAGGTAAAGGCACATAAATTGCAAGTATGAAATACGAAAGCTTAAAGGGTTAGAAGGATGCAAACTTGACACGAAGATTTATCCCGTGGTTCTGTAACATCCCTAGTTGTAATTTGGTGAATTTAAAAATTTTTCGTGCAACTTGTATGATAACCCTAAAGTGAAACATGTTCCTCTCTAAATTATCCTAATAATTAAATCATGTGCATTGCAATAGGGCAATTATGTGCTAGAGTGATTCGGCTTTCTTGGTTTTATTTGTTTGCTTGAGTGGAAATCGAATTTGAACTCAAACCGTTCAAATTCGAATTCAAAGCCTAACTAAACTAATCCTAAAACCTATACTAACTCTAACAGGCCTAAATCCCTTTAAGCCCGGCCCGTTTACCACTTCACGGCCCGACCCAGCGCACCGCACTCTTCCCTTCCCTTTCTTCCGTGCAGCCCAACTCCGGCCCAGCGTCCTTCTCTCTTTTCTCCCCGCTCGCGCCGGCCCATCAACCACGCCGGCCTGCCCGCTCGCCCGCTCCCCCTTTCTCTCGCTGACGTGCGGGCCCGGGGGGAATAGTTGTCTTCTTCCCCCGGCGCCGCGCCCGTCGCCAGCCCGCGCCGCGCCTCGCCTTTTCCCGCCGCGCGCGCGCCAGCCCGCGCCAAGCGCCGCGATTTGCGCTAGCCCGCAACCGCCGGCCCCACAAGCACGTGCCCCTGCTCCCCCTAGCTTTCTTGGCCGCCAAGAAGCCCCCGGCCGAAGCCTCGTCTACAAAAACCCCCATCCCCTTCTACTCCGGCCAAAACCCCAATTCCGGGCGGAGCCCTGCCCCTTTTCTCCCCAAACCTATCCCGTGGAAGAAGAAGGAGAGGAGGAAGTGGAGGCGCGGGTGTGTGGAAGCCGGTGCCGCTCGAGGAGGAAGCCGCGCCGTCCGTGCCGCCCGCGACGTCGTCCACGCCAAGCCGCCGCGACGCCATCAAGCCGGAGCCGAGGAAGAGGAGAAGACGCCGTCAAGTGCCGCGAGGAGGACCGCAAGCCGTTCCGCGACCCCTGCACCACGCTCGGCCTCACGCGCTCGTCACCTACCCACCGTGAGTCCTTGCTCTTCTTCCTCGCCGTGCTCTGCTCGCCATGGCCGTTGTGATGCGCCCGTTGTTCTCTGTGTAAAGATGAACCCTGTGTCGCCCCTGAGCCCTTGCCTGTCCGGCCTTCGTGCCGTGTTCCTTCTTGTGCAGGAGACCCCGAACCGAACCCCCCTTTTTCTCCCTTCCCGAGTTGCCCTGCTCCGCGCCATGGCGCTCGTCGCCATGGTCGCCGCGTTCGTGTTCCTCGTTGTTCCGCCGTGCCTCTTCCTGGTCCCTAAGCCCCCCTTGCTCGCCCCCTCTTGGACCACGTGCACCGCGGGCAGGAGGCCCGGGTCATGCACGAGGAGCCCCGCCGCCTTGAATCACCTGCCGACCGCTCGGAACTCGCCGCCGGTCGTCGAGCTTCCCCTTCTCCCCAATCTCTTACCCGCGCTCTCTCTTTCTTTTTCCCCTGTGTTCGCCCAGCTTTGCACGCGTGACGCACCGGACAGGAGGTCCGAGCCGCGTCCGCGAGGATCTCAGCGCCGTGTTGCTCGCCACCGCGTTCGAGCTCTGCGTTCGCCGCGGCGAGGCCGCACGCCGGACCACACATGCACGAAGCCACACAGCCCGCACTGGATCCCGCCGAACTCCCTGTTCCACTGACCTGTGGGCCCGGGGCGCCCGAGTCACTGACTCGTGGGCCAGCCCCGTCAGCCGCTCCATCCTCTTTCACCGGACGCGGGCCGGCCGTGGGCCGAGTTCGTTCGGCCCGTTAACCCCTTTCCCTTTTCGGACCGGCGACAAAAGTCTGGAAAACACCCTTTAACTCCTAAAGCCCGTAGGTGATTTCGGCCCGAGAAAAGCCCAGTTCACCGGCCCTTATCCTTTTCCTATCTGACAGCTCGGTCCCACATGTCATTCCCTGCGTCTCACTGACAGCCTGACCCCACCTGTCAGCCACACCGACTCACTGACCAGTGGACCCCACCTGTTGACCGTTGACCGTTGACCGGTCAACGCTGACGTCATCATGACGTCAGCAGTGGCCGACCCCACTGATGACGTCATGCTGACGTCAGCATGCCACGTGGCACGCCCTGGTGTTGACACGTGTCGCGCTCTGGTGCTGCCACGTGTCACTGTATTTTCTTTTTCTTTTTTCGGAAATTCAGAAATAGGATTTAGCTAAGAAAATTCATAGTAAATTCATCCTAGCTCAGAAAATTATGAAACTAGTCTCTAAAAATTCCTAAAATCATGCTCTACGCGTTAGAACAGGAGTTGAGTGCTTTTGGCTCTTTTTGCTTCTTCTTTGGAGTTTATTTGAATATAGGACCGATGTATTTCTTTTCTCGTGAATAGGACCAGCTGAGGAAACACAAGGAGGAGACGGCTACTACCACTACTCAGAGGAACCAGTTGCTGAGGACTTCTACCAAGAGCAAGGTTCACGCCCATCCGCTTTTGAATCCTATTTAGGCATTGCAACTAGTATGCTAGCGCTTTACTTTAATTGCATGATGATGATTCTGTCCTATTGCATAGCCTTGTTTAATTACCGTATTCCTTGATAAACCTGCTTTACTTTGATGCGATGCTTGCATGTGTTATGGGATGGTTGTGATAGGATTCTTGGCGTGTGTGGGGCAAAAACCCGGGAAAGGAGTAAGGGGTTTTGGGAACTTTGCGGGGGTGAGCATATTAACTCGATCTTCGTATCGAGGGCTGGGGTGTGTACTTGGGCACATCCTACGGAGTACCTGTGGCGGGTACATGTTCTTGTGTTACTTGAGGAGTTTGGCGGCAATACCTGTAATGGGTGCGCGATGCGGACCACTGGAGGTGGATACGCAATTTGACGGTGACGCTCACCCCGGCACCAAAAACCGAGTTGGATTGGCAACTGGAGGAAGGAAACCCATGCCCACCACTTACATCTACTGGGGGGTGTTCCAGCCAGCCTAGTTTAGTGCGGTACCCGGACTGTAGGAGATAGCGGAAGTGTGTGGGGGAAAAGGCGGAGACCTTAGTCCCCCGAAAGAGGCTCATACCCCGGGATCTGGCCACCGCGGGGGAGGCCATCACAGTTCTCGGGCACCGAGTTGCGTCCTCAGTGTATCCTAGGCCGGGAAAAGCAGGAGGGTACCGTCACTGGCTAGGGTCTGTGCTGTGGGTTGTGTCTCAAGTTGGCGACGGCCAGCTTTGCAGCCCGAGTGGGTCCAGGGGCATAAACTCTGCAGAGTATAATCTTTACGTAAAGCCGAGTCCACGGTTAAGGACAGCCTTCCCACCTTCCTTTCCGCCATTGTTTTTAGGGATTTCTACCTCCCCTCTAGAGTAGGACCTGCCTCGGGCAGTTGAGATGCGAAGGGTGGGAGCTTTCGCATCGCCTAGAAAGTGAAGAGTGGAAGATTCTTGGTGACGGGTACCTGGTGTGCCAGGATTGCTCGTAGGTGATGTGAGAATGGTTTTGGGATGAAGTGCTGCTTGCATAGGATAAACCTTAAGCCTTTCCTTGATATTTCTTATACTAGATTTAGACCACTTAAAGCTTGCATTACGGATGGTGACGTGAAACTGTTCCATTCCTTGGGAACAGCTTACGATGATGCAGGATACGAGAGCGAGTACGACAACCACGCTGATGGTTGGTACGATTGAGGTTGCGGCTATGCTCAAGTTGAAGAACCTGTGGGGATGATCGCCAAGACAAGAATAGCTACCGCTTCGCTTAGTATTTCCTTTTGTCGCATTTAGCCCAAGAGGCTTGTAATAAACGTACTTCCAGAGTTATCCACTATTGTAAGACTTTTATGTAATGTTTTATGCTTAATTCGAAGTATGGATGTGATATTCGGCTGGAATGAGTTCTGTACGTGTTAGCTGTTGATTCTGGGACTAACACTATGGTACAGGGATTCGGATTCTTAGAAATAAGAATCCGGGTCGTTTCAGTCTTGTAACACCCCGTCCTCCAACACCGCACAGCGCCGCCCTTCCGTAGGGGCTCGCCCGCTTACACATAGCACCCTACTTACACTTTCGTCCTCGCTTCGTGTAAAAGGGTTAACCCGAAGGTGCTATGGCTGGAGGACAAAGGCTTATAAGCTGGTTCCACCCTTGCTCAACTAGCAATGTGGTACTAAACATGTGCACCTGCACTCATGGGCCACAACTGGGCCATATCCAAATTGGGCCGGGTGTCACATACACCCCCCTCAAAGAACCCGACGTCCTCGTCGGTCCAGCTCACCCACACTTGGGCAAATGTCCCAGCAGACCGCCCCCTCTTAGCGCACGACCGTACGTCCAGGGCCCGACATATGCCATGCCGTGTGTCCCATCCCGGGCCCACACGCGCCATGCGCCATATGCCTGCACACTGCGCCCGTACGCGCAACCGCGAGGGTCGGCTCTGATACCACTTGTAACACCCCGTCCTCCAACACCGCACAGCGCCGCCCTTCCGTAGGGGCTCGCCCGCTTACACATAGCACCCTACTTACACTTTCGTCCTCGCTTCGTGTAAAGGGTTAACCCGAAGGTGCTATGGCTGGAGGACAAAGGCTTATAAGCTGGTTCCACCCTTGCTCAACTAGCAATGTGGTACTAAACATGTGCACCTGCACTCATGGGCCACAACTGGGCCATATCCAAATTGGGCCGGGTGTCACACTTGCTACTTTCGGCCATACTATACCAACTCGGGCACTCTCTCGATGGAATATGCGGAGCATCCAGCCGGGCCTGTTCGGTTGGCTGGTAGCTGGTGGCTGGACTGATTTGTTGTGAGACTAAAGTACTGCTGGCTGGCTGGTAGCTGGTGGCTGGTGCTGATTTGTTGTGAGACTGAAGTACTGCTGGCTGGTGGCTGATAAGCACCGAGGGTGAGGGCCCGGTTTGCTGGTTAGTTGGTATTGGGACGGCTGCTTAGCAGTTGGCCCTCCTTTGACGCGTTCTGTCCTCTCAGGCGGCAACCAGGAAATGCTTGCCTAGCCGCCTAGATAGCCTCTGGGAGCTTTTCAAACTTCATACACCCTTCTTTTGAAAATATATAAAGTTTATTTCGTTTTTTTCTCTGTAACAAGTCTTCGATCGAGAGTTGCTTTACAATAATTGAAATACATGGTTTTTGGATACTAAAATGTTTGCTATGATTCGAATTTGATATCAATAAATAAACAACAATAAAATATTTATTGCCAAGCCCTATTGTAACTACTAAACAAAATACGTCTCGTAAGAAAACGGAGGGAGTAGATATATATATCCATGCACCGGTAAATCTCAAAGCGAAACCAAACGGAATGGCAAATCATGGACTCCCCACAGAAAGCTCTGACAATCTGCACTCGATATTTTTTACAGCACGCAGCAGTGCTCTGACAATCATTGGCTTACAGTGGGCTTACGGTCACACGGTCCAGTTTACCACTCACATGGCGAGTTCACACTTTCACTGGCGCAGCGGCACTTCCCTCTAGGCGTCGCAGTCCATCGGCACCGCGGCTGCGTCTTCAGCCCGCTTGCGGCACCTCCTGGCCGCCTTGATCGCCAGCAGGGTGTCGCAGGCGATCCACGGGAAGCTCCAGAACCGCTTCTCCCCACGGCGGTCCGGGTGGTACGTCACGTGGTACCATGCCGACGCCAGTTTCGACGTGTCCTCCTCCCTGCGCGCCCTGAGCCACCCCCTCACCTCCGCGTGCAGCGCGTCGACGGCGGCGATGATCCGGTCCTTCATCTCGAAATAGCGCTTGTTGTCGCGCCGCAGATACACAAGCTTGTTCCGGATGTTGCCCGTCAGGATCTCGTCCTCGCTCTCCGCGGAGTAGTAGGTCATCAGGGTGCCCAGCTTCTCGGCGTACGCCTCGTAGTGCTCCTCCGCGGCGTCCAGGAAATCGTGGAACCCGGGGCACTCGAGGTCCAGATCATACGTGCAGGTCGGCGGGCCCTCGGGCAGGAGAGCATCCGCAATCTCCGCGTGGCACAGGGCTGCACGGTAGAGCTTGCCGAGGACGCCGTTGGAGATGTACATTGGCTTCTCCCACCGTTCCATGAAGTCAGGGAACTCCCGGGGCCTCAGCGCCCAGGGCATGTCGGCTGGAGCACCTGTCTTGGCAAAGTCAACCGCCATGGAGTGCAGAGCGGCCAGCTGGAGGCATTCGGGGCTGCGAGCTTTCAGCGGATTACGGTCCCCATGGATCAAGTGGGCAGTGGAGATAACGCCGAGGGCATCATTTATCATGTAACTGACGAAGTGCTTCTGAATTTCCTGCATTTGCAGATGTTCTTTTTGTAAAACTTCACTCAGATGAGAATAACATTGCAAGATGGAAAAAATTGATAAGTGGGCATCTGTTGAATATGCATGGTGAGCATATACTTGGTTCAAACAATGCAAAGTTTTTCATTTTCTTCTGTATTTTCAAGTAGATTTATTGCTTCTAAATGCTGATGCAGATACCATCTTAAATACCATTCTGGCTGGTTTGGCATTCGGAAGTTAGTTGCTGGTTCTATACGCTCGTTATTGCCCTATCAGCACATGTTTCGTGAAGTTAATGCCCTAAATAGATACACACAATTTAGATACATGAAAAGGTTCCTAAGATCCATCTATATCATTAAGATGCCACATATCCATCATCTCATGGGAAAGATGCAGCAATTTATAAACACTTAAACCTTGGTGATATTTGCAGCTATAAAAATCTAACATTGACCAAAGGAAACTTCAGCAAATCAACCAAATATTAGAAGAATGAGCGGAGAAAATATAATACACTCAGGAGTATACCTCAAGTGTAACAACATGGTCCATTATGCGTGGCCTTGTTGCAGTGTAGTCCATTGGTGCATCGACCTTCTCTGGAATCAGTTGGTCATCCCAAGTAATAAAGAAGAGGTCGCCATCCAAATCACCACCAGAGCATTCATTTGGATGAGGCCTAGTTAATTCGAAGATTTCAAGTAAGGATAATGCAAGAATGGACATCATTAAACTAAATTGTTACTAATTGTCAATTACACCATCGGAAACAATATGGAGAGCAGTGCTACCAAAGACCAGTGTCTTGTTTCAATGAAGAGACAGGCTGCTTCACAGCCATGGACAAAGATATGAACCTGACAACCTAAGATAGTCATATTTCAGCTTCAGAACAACGTACCTTTCCCCTCTTTGAGGAAATACAACACAATCAATAAGGCCCCTAGCATCCAACCCAGGGTCATATATAGCTTCAAGTACTCTGACATCACCAGGATGGAGACATGGGTTTTTTGAGATAGCAACTTTTCCAACAATTACGGCTGTTTTGCCATCATCATTACAAAAGAATGGCTTATCACTGTACTTCTGCTCCTTGCGGTTCTTTGTAATTCTGATGTAAATTTGGCCGTAGTCTAACTTTCCTGTTTCATCCAAACAACCAATAAGAACACGGCCTTTCTGGACATGAATCTTACACCTAGTTCTTATGTCGTTCAGTCTATTAGCCCGATGGGCTTTGAGAATCATTAACAGGTAAGGCTCCGAACTTGGTTCATAGCCTTGCAGCAGCATCTCAGCTGCTGTCTTGGTATCTGCACCACTAATTTTCCCTAGGACAGACAAAGCAACTTCTTTGTTTGTTAGCATTTCATCTGATTCCTGCATGTCATCTTGTTGCATCCACAAAAATGTTTCATCCTTTATACCCAACGTTGTTGAAAGAAGAGAAATAATTTCACGATTCACGTAGCATGGCTGAGACTTGCTCCAATTTGTAATGTTCAGCATAGTGCTTTTTGATTCAAACTTCTTCATACTAGGTCGCAGAGAAAGATTGAAAAAGGAAGTAGGGTCAACAGCAATGACTCCTTTATAGCCACCATACCTTATTTGAAAAGCAGAAGGAGGGTCATTAGGGTCCAATCCAATTGTTTTGGCAATTTGTCTGGCAAATCTCGAAGAAATCTTCCCAATACCATCTGAAAATATGTATTTAGTACCATCAGTTGTGACTTCAATATCAGGAATTACTTCCACATCATATGATGAGACTTCAAATGTCTGTCTGGAGGAGCTGAACAGCTGACCCATTCGAGCTGCACACTTCGATACTGAACGGATATCTTTGAAGTGGCCCATCCAACTTCTAATACTCTCAGCACTCAAAGAATTATTTGAAGCAAACATCCAAACAGAACTGCCACGAAGTTGACTCGCTGAGAAGGCCAAAAATTCATACTTCTTTGGGCCAATGCAAAATCCTTCTTTTAGAATGGAGAGAATACGATGATACAGGCCAGTTTTCAAGGGTGTAGAAAAGAAACCTTGTTCAATTCTAGCTGACAATGCATTGGGAGAAAGCTTGCTCCAGTCTTCATCAACAAAAGTAACTCTAGCAAAGTCAGAAGCATACTTAGAATGGTACTTAACCACATAATTTGAAACTTCTTCCTCAGGCCCCAAGCAGTATATCTTTGATGGTGTGATGTGAATTCTGTAACACCTCATCAATTTTCCTTCACCTTCACCCTTCTTCGACAGCAAGGTTTTCTTACTAATCTTCATGCTGTTCGCCTCATGTCTGATGAATTCCAGAGGTTCATAGCAGGTAGATTTTAATTTGCTCATTTTCTCAAATATCCTCCTTAAAGTATCAATTGGTAGCGCTTCGAGGACTTTAAACAGATCAGGATTAACATGCCTGGCCACTAGCTTCCCCATGTGAACAAGAGAGTTCAGACGAAAAAGAATTTCGTAAGGTACTGAAAAACCACTTGGGCAGTCAACAAGAGGAACCACTTTGGAGGAGGAACCAAACATATCCATCGAAGAAATGGCCAATTCCCCTAATTCTCCAGAGAAGGGTAAACTTTCAAGAATATCTGACACTGGGGCACCTTTGCTCAGTTTCAAGACAAGAGTGGAACACTCCCCAAAAGAGCTATTAGGTGTAAAATCTAGTGCTCTGACCCATGCAAACTTGGCATCCTCCTTGCATGCATGAAAGCGCTCATCTGTGAACCTTGATTTAATTGTAGACCCAGAAATTGCAGTGTGGATCCTTGGTGCATAAGTCAGCTGAAACAAGCATAATACTTATTATCAGACAAGCTTCAGATTCGTTAAAAAAATACCCAAAGAATATTTGCATCTGAAACAAACTGGTAGTCTAAGAAATATGACAAGCACTAGATCTGTAATTCTATATCACTGCAAATGATATGTATTCACCAGGGAAGCTTAATATTAACAGTAAAAACCAAAAGAATACTAATAGTCTACTTGAAATTATTGAGTGAATAAAGCTTAAACAGTTCCCCTCCTGATAAAAATAAGATGGAAACAGTTCTCAAGTTATCGACTCCAAGAAATGCTTGCAATGCAGCTGAAACATGGCTACATTTGCACAAATATGAAGTTAATTGTCAGTTTCCAAGTAAACTCTGAGTAATAATTCAAAATGAAAACGGCTAGAATATGCGATAAATGGATCATATGAAAACCTAGAATGTGTTTGCTTTGAACGCTGCTCACAATATATACTTATAGCGGCCATAGAAGACTAGCAGGCCAGAGAGGACTGCAAAATCATCCTTCTGTGCTGCACATGTCTGTCATGCTCTCATTCTGCTAGGATGTTAAGGCCTTGTCTAGATCGGCAAGTTTCTGGCAAGTTTTTACTATTCACCCATCACATCGAATGTTTGGACACTAATTAGGGGTATTAAACGTGGATTAATGACAATACCCATTCCATAACCCCCAGGTAAATTCGCGAGACGAATCTATTGAGCCTAATTAGGTCATGATTAGACAACGTCGTGCTACATTAAACAATCTCTAATGACGGATTAATTAGGCTTAATAGATTCGAAATTCAATTTCCAGACGAGCTGTCTTCGGATACTAATAAAAAACTAATTACACAACTCGCCTGGAAATTGAATTTCGAATCTATTAAGCCTAATTAATCCTTCATTAGAGATTGTTTACTGTAGCACGACGTCTAATCATGGCCTAATTAGGCTCAATAGATTCGTCTCGCAAATTTACCCAGGGATTATGGAATGGGTTTTGTCATTGACTCACGTTTAATACTCCTAATCAGTGTTCAAGAATTCGATGTGATGGGTGAATAGTGGAAACTTGACAGAAACTTGCCGATCTAAACAAGGCCTAGTTCTATCACAACCACTCGGTTATTCTCCAGGCATGTCAATTGGATATCTGCATGGAGCATGCCATTTATGAATTCAGAACAAATTATCAGCTCACACTTCTGTTTCGCATACTGGGCTACTGGGGCATCAAAGTTTAAGAACTTTCTTCATCAAAATGAATAGCACGGTATAAGCATCTCACCTGCAGCAAGATGGCGCCCGTCCCCTCAAAGCTGCATCCAAAACACTCCCTGATGTCCTCAAAGAGAACCTCTAGCTTGTAGCTCAGGGAATCATGTTTCAAGTAGAGGTCCACGCGCCGCTTCCCCGGGATGAACTCGGCGCGCACGCCGTCCCAGGAGTAGGCCACCTCCAGCTCGCGCTCGGCGACGCGATTGCCTACAACGAGGCTCGAACCGACGGCGCGGAGGGCGAAATCGGGCGCGCGGGGCAGGAGGTCGACGTGGGCAGGGGAGACTGAGAGGTGGGAGCCGAGGAAGGGAGGCAGGCGGCCGGATGAGGCAAGGTCGACGGCGCGGTTGGCCTCCGCGGCGGAGTAGAACTGGACGGACCCGTGGCCGTGGCTGAGCCAGCCGCGGTGGGCGGCGGCGATCTCGCAGGCGAAGGCCGCGCCGGCGGTGGCGACGGCGGAATCGAAAAAAGCGAGGAGCTCGGCGGCAATGGCCGATGGTGGGATGTTGGATACCCGCACCGTGGCCGTGGCGCCCGGCGCGGGGTCCGCCGCCACCGCCGTAGACATAGCGGCAGGGGAAGGTGAGGGCTGCGGATTCCGGCGATGTTTTACAGGTGGGGGTTTTTGTGCTGCGGCCTGAAAAGAGAGGGTTTTGTAACTTGGGGCAAAATGGCCTGCGAGGATAGATTTCCTCCTGATTTTATCATTTTTTGGTCAACACCCTACTTATTTACGACCCGTATAAACCAGACGTATAAACTTTTTTATTACATCAATACTAGCACACATAAGAACAGACAAATCAAATAGCATATGAATTTATTATCCACAGAAACGTATAGACACATGAATTTATGGAAAGGCAACTCCACATGCACGTGGCCAGTCTTATCTTGGCTGTTCATTCTTTTTCCTACAATATTCATACAAACGTCAAGGGGCTCACAGTTGGAGTGGTAAAGGCCACAGGCTGGGGGACTCCCACCCAGGGTTCAAATCCTGGGTGCGACACCATTTCTTTGAAATTTGCGCTGTGGGGTACTCCCCTACAGTTTTCTTTCAAAAAATATTCATACAAACGTTGATTCTCTCACATACCCATTATTCTCTCACCTACCCATGATTCATCTCACCTTTGGTTTTAAGATGAATGGTCTAGATAGATCATGTGGTCACATGCACATGTGAAAAATCCATGTTCAATTTATTTAGAACCGTGATATTCCTTTTACAGGACTCTATATCAATAGCACGTACATGAACCACTTAGAACAAACTAATAGCATATGAATTTATTATCCAGAGAAAACTATAAACACATGAATTTAGAGCCGTGTGTTCATATTCCTTTTACAAGATTCTATATCAATAGCATGTACATGAACTAGTTAGAACAAACTAAATAGCATACGATTTATTGTCCGAAGAAAGCTATATATACACATGAATTTAGAACCATGTGTTGATATTTCTTTTATACTCCTTCGTTCCAAATTGTAGTTCACTGTTGACTTTTTTAAGGCACATTTGATCATTCGTCTTATTCAAAACATTTATATTAGTATCATTTTGTTGACGCTTTTTCTGGTCAACACACTGAGATATGCGCTAGCTCGCGCGGATCCGCAACGGATCGAAACCTGCAGCGGCCCTGGTAAAACGTGCCACCGGATTTCTAGGGTTCGCCGCGAAGACCTACGTACGCCGGCCCGGGAGGGCCCTGTCAGGGCTGGCGCGCCTAGGGTTGTTCTGAGGTCGGCAGGCCGCTCAGAACACCGTAGAGACGAAGCACGAACAGCAGAAGGGGTTGGAAAAGTTAGGGTTTGGAAGGGATAAAAAGTAAAGATATTTGTATTTGATCGATTGGATAACCCTCAATCGGCCGTGGCCCTTTATATTTATAGGGTGGGGAGGTTTTGCCCCGCAAGGAAATCCTTTTACAAGTTATAATCCACACAGATCTCCAAATCTATTAGGACTCTGCCTAAAACCGGTACCACTGGTTTTGTCCAGGTGAAGATCTTCCTGAAGCCATAACTTTCTCACCCGAACTCCAAATCGGACTTTCTATATATGCATTTTGATCATCTCGGCGCAAGCTATGCAATGGTGCAGTCAAAACGCTAATTTGACAATATCTCCAAATCCGGTCCTACCGGTTTATAAAAACCGGTGTCACCGGTTTTGCCTAGACTGCAGGCAAACTCCTTTCGTGCCAATTTTGATCGTCAACACATTTATTTCGTTATTACTTGTTTTATTATCAAAAGTACTTTAAGTATGATTCATATCTTATTTATTTATTTATCTATACTAATTTTTTGAAAGGCGAATGACCAAAGTTGTATTTTAAAGTCAATAGTGCTACAATTTAGAACGGAGGGAGTATTATTCTAAATATATGTTGTCTAGTTAATTGTTATAATTAGTTTGTATGTTGGTCAAGTTTACCAACATGAAGATGCAGGTGTAGGATTTACACCTAACATACGGCCAGTACTCATATCGGTATCGTTTTCTGATTTAAGAAACATTTGTTGGTTCATACTAGGCAACATAATCAATTTTAACCACTACCAAGTTTTAGAAAAAGGTGCAACGGGGCTCCATGCTACTTTGTTAAAAAGGCATGTTCTTATGCAAATTTTTACTTTCTAGAAACTTTTACAAATAGGTTCTGGAAAACTTTTTTTAGAGTTTCATTTTTATTAAAGATATTTTCTAAAAGATTCTAAAGAACACTTGGTGGAAAGGTTTTCTATGAAAATAAAAAACAGAAAAAACAACTTGATGTAAAGCCCACCATGTTGAGCTCTAGCTCTACGCCAGAGTTGCCGCCGTTTTGTTAAAACATATCCTACCACAACATTTAGCCCTGCCACCCACATTAAGCAGATTCCTTTCATCTTGATCCATTAGAGCAAATTTGTTCATAAGTAAACCAAATATTTACGAATACGAATATGAATACAGATTTTTTTGTCGGATCGGATTCATATACGGATAGCGTAAAATATGTCGGATATCGAATGAATATTGATATATGTTCAATATCTATAACATATATCCAGCTTTTGAGTATCCGGATTTGATACCAATCGGATACTGAATCTTCAAATGCGGATATCAGACAATCCATTTCGTGTCTAAACCCCTTTGGTCGACGGATGCATGGACGGACGGAAAATATGACTACAAATATCCCTACAAAGAGAGGGAGAAGGGGGGAGGGGAGATGATAGGTGAAAATGAGCAGCGGCAGCCACTAGTCGGCCTTTACACGATGGAAAATGGAGAATTTCACAAAAAATATATGTGTTGGGTTTGTACCGTGGCTTGAAATGGGCCAAGTACTTTTAATCGACAAACTGTTGTGAAATCATTTTTAGAGATATTGCAAAAAATCATATATTGTCGAACATAAGAATTAGTAACTATATCAGAATATTTATGAAAAAACTATATTAAAATGTAGGCAAAATAGCCAAAGTAGTCCCTAAACTTTACACAAGAGGTCGGGTTCATCCCTAAACTTTCAAAAAGGTCAATGTAGTCCATGAACTCATGTTTTTGATCAAACACGTCCTTGTGCTGACGTGGCGCTACATTGTGGCATGAGATGAAGATGAAATGTCTTTTTTGCCCTTTGCCCTTAGCTCAACGCAACAGACGTGGCCAGCACGCGGAGGCACATCGTGCGGAGCAACGACGGTGGAGCGATGAGCCGTGTGGCCTCGGGGTGGAGGCAGCCCGCAACGACGCGGTGGGCGAGGTCGGCATCTGTCAAAGAGAGATGTGAGGAGTAAAAAAAATCTGATTAATAGGTCTCATCTGTCACTATGCAAGAGCTAAGGCCAAAAAGGGGCATTTCATCTTTATCCCATGCCACTATGTAGCGCCACATCAACACAGGGACATATTTGACCCAAAAACGAGAGTTGAGGGACTAAATGGACCCATTTGAAAATTCAGAGACCAACCTGAGCTCTTGTGCAAAGTTCAGGGACGATTTTGGCTATTTTGCCTAAAATGTACTAGTGGGTACTTGTAATAGATGGTGATCGAACAAAGTGCTCCGGTTCAGCTTACACGACACTATCTCGTGGCTATCACTACTAGAAATATTAGAAGAACAAGCGAAGAGCTAGTGTGTTTTTAAACAGGGAAAGAGCTCTGCATATAGGTAGCACCAATAGACAGGGATTAATGGGATTCTTTTCCATCTTAGTGCATACTAGGCCGGTATCAACTGCTCTCTCCGTTCTAAAATGTAAGTCATTCCAACATTTTTGAGAGCCAAACCATTTTACGTTTGACCAGAAATTTAGAAAAGATCATAAAGATTTATGGCACCAAATAGATATAACTATGAAAATATATTTAATAAAAAATCTGATGATATTTGTTTGATATAATAAATGTTAGTACTTCATCATAAAAACTTGGGCAAACTTAGGATGTTTTGACTTTCCAAGAATGTTGAAACGACTTACGGTTTGGAACAGAGGGAGTAATTGCATGCACAAATAGATAGGTTCATGCTATAACAGATCAGCAGTTGTTTAGGCATAGAATTCCAATTGACGAGAAAACAAAAAATTAGCTCAGATGGTATTTGTAGGCGATGCATCCCGGGCGGGCACTCTGACTTCAAAGCACACTGTTGCAGCTGCCGCGACGACTGAGGCCGGCCGTGTTCGGCGGTTGGGGACAATTTTTTTTTTCTCTAAATACCGTGCATGTATGGAGCCATAAATGAAGTTTATTTACAAAATCTTTTCACAGATGAGTACAACTTTGCGCGACGAATCTAATGAGCCTAATTAATCCATGATTTGCTACAGTAATGCTACAGTAACCATCCTCTAATCGTGCGGTCAAAAGCCTCATTAGATTCGTCTCGCGAATTTGCCAGGGGGTTGTGGAGGTAGTTTTGTAAACTGACTTTATTTAATACCCCTAATTAGTGGTCAAAGTAGCATTTAATGAAGAGACAAAAAATTTATCCCTCTAACCGAACACGGCCCGTCCGCGAAAGTCGCGAAAAGTAAGTTGCAAAAGTTATATTGAGAAGCGTATCACGAGAAAGGAGATATGTTTTTCAATACCTAACTTTTGCGAAAGAAACTTTGCGAAAAAGACGATCGACCATAGCACTGCCAGTCTGCCGCACTCTGCCCAGTGGATATGGCCACTCGTTATTCTATTTTTCTTTTAAAAAAATGTCCTAGAAGCCAGAAATATTTCCTTTTTCTAAAAAGAAAAATAGCATCCTTGACCGGTAACACGAGGACACCAGGCAACGCACATGATCGCTGGCTCGCTGCAGCGGCAGCAGCGCGCCAGCGCCGCTGCGCCGGAGAGACGGACACGGTCGCACGGCGTGACGCTGCGAACCAACACGGACACCGCCAATAAACGGCCGACCTCGCCGCCCTGTGCAGCGCCAGGTAGCGATGGTGCTCCGTTCTTGTGGTGTCTGGCCGACTGGGCATGCATGGTGAGACACCTTCCGGCCTCTATACAGATCGTACCGATCTACTCGATCGGATACAGAGTTCTCCGCGGATGCTGACCGTTGGATTGGAACAATGGATTTCCATTGAGGGGGTGTTTAATTCCGGTGAAAAATTTTGGTGAAAAATTTTGCAAGAGAATCTTACCATTTAGGAGTACTAAATGTAGACTAATAATAAAACTAATTACAGATCTCACCAGGAAATCGCGAGACGAATCTAATGACGGTAATTAATCTATGATTAAGGGATGATTAGCGGATGGTTACTGTAGCATCACTGTTACAAATTATGGCCTAATTAGGCTCATTAGATTCGTCTCGCAAAAGTTACCCGAGGTTGTGAAATGGGTTTTGTCATTAACACATGTTTACTACTCCATGCATGTAAGATTTTCTTGTGAAAAATTTTGGCGAAAATTTTTTTAGGAAATTGAACACCCCTGAGACGAGAAAAACATCTCACCTGCAAACATATGCAAGTGTGATGCTCCTGCCGAGAACAGGCAGCGCGTGACGCTGAGAGCAGTACAGGCGGTGGAAATCCATCGCTTGAATTGAGGTAGTGTTTGGTTCGGCGATTTCTGGGCGTTATCAGATCACAGCGCAAACGAATCACGTTAAATTTGCTTGGTTCAGGTAGACCGTAATCAGATCCCATGTAAACGGGTCCCCTGCCTATACAAATCCAGCGTTAACTACTAATACCCTTCTCGTACGGGGTTAATCGTATCCACTGTATTCATGCTCTCGATGTCTTCGTCATCCTCGCGCACAATTCCCTTGCCAGGCCGATTAAGCTATAGGACGTAGACCTCACCAGCATCATCTCCGCTGAGCACAGCTCCCTCTCCAACCTCAGGAGCTCGATTTCTCCGGCACAACCTCACCGGCGAGTTCCCGACGAGCCTCGGCAACCTCACCACCATGCTCCTGTCCTTCCTCTCGTACAATAGACCTGCCTCGCCCCGGCGTTGCCATCCCAGGTGTCGTCCGTGCCGGCATCACCCACAGAGACGCATGGCCGGCACAAGTTCGTCGGCGGTGTTTGCATACCTCTGTTGCCTACGCGTAGCTAGAATGGTCGTCGAAGAGGCGGTGCGGAGGTCTGCCCGTCAGGGCGCGGACCTCGTTGTCTGGCAATGGCGATGCTCGGGCTCGCCTGAACTTGCGGCATCTGGGCACAGGAGGGGGCGCAATGTGGCGGCGGTGCCGAGGCAACAAGGAGCGAACGGGCGGCACGAAACAATAGCGAGCGGTTAATAACAGAGCCGCTCATCTCTGTTTGGACCGAACCAAACAGAACTAGAAACCTGGCGCGCCGTTGGCGCGCCTGTAGGATCTGTCCCGTGATGTGTTTGCAGAAATTGTGATTATTAGAAATAGACTGGATATAGATATGTGAGGAAAATATTCAGCAAAAAAATGTTGCTTAATCGTTTACTTGATTTGAGAATAAGGCAACGGAGGACGGACTAATGGAGGTAAGAAGCATGGGAGGTCGTTGGCAAAGGTCTAGGCAAACAGCTTGTTAACAAAAACTTTCATTGTTTTACAGCTTAGTAGAACCTGTAGGCATCAAATATAAATTATTGCAGTATAACTCGTAAAAGGGAGATGCAATTGATAAGCAGCCAATTCTTTTGGTCGGTGGAGACCGGAGAGGATAAGTCCTCAGTCAAGCTTAATGCCGCGACAACGACGGGATACGAAGGCGCGGCCGAAGGTGGAGGAGCGCTGGAGGAGCCGAGGAAGTGCGGCGCATCACGGCTCGGTGGAGGAGAGCTGTGCCGAGGAGTCCCGTGTCGTGCAGGTCGCTCCTTCGTCCAGATCGGCAGTTCGGCACCACTGCGCCAACTGTGACGGCGTGGCTCCAGCAGGCACCAGCGACGCGCTCCACGCCGGCATTCGGTGCGACCGTGCGAGCGGCGGTCTGGGCAAGCTCAAGCTGGCCAAACCCCGGATTCCCACGCGGGCAGGCGGCCTGGCGACTCGGGCAGTTCAGGCACGAGGGCCAGTACGCCGTTCAGCTCTGCCGCGCGTCGTCCCCGACAGGGTGGAGCTCTGGCGCCGCGCCGCGGCTTCCCGAAGCTTTTTCCCACGGGATGGGAACGACATCAGTGTGGGCGAGGGGCTATCGCTTCCCCATCGGCACAACGCATGGGCAGTGGCGGCTCGGGCATTGTCGGATTCGGATGGGGCGACCATGGAGCCGCGGACGGGAGTGGTGGTCGGGCTCGTGCAAGACGGGGCCGGCGGTGGCCTGTAGCAGGGGTGGCGACGGCACCTGGTGGCTGGATGAGGAGCTGGCAGAGGCGACGGGGCGTGCGGCGACGAGCGGAAGGAGGCAGCGGCGCTGGGCGGCCAGCGGTGGGGGCAAGCTCGAGTGCTGTTGTGGATACTCTCACGCTCGCTGGTCACCCTGTGATGTCGACCAGGGGGGAGGAGAAGAGGAGCGCGGCGGCCTGCGAGGTCGGGCGCGGCGCCAACATCGAGCTTGCGGGCGAGCGGTGTAGCTGCAAGCGGCAGCATGGCCGAGGTCGAGCATACACCGGCAACCTCGAGCGGTGCGCGCGAGGTACCGCGGTCGCTCGGCTACTCGGCCGAGGTGCCCCACGGGCCGCGGTCGCGACTGCCGCGGCGGCCGGTTGCCATGGCCCATGGGGTCGACGATCGACTTATTTAAGAGCATGGTTAGTAATTTCGCCCGCTGCCGGCTGGGACGCGCGCCGTGATTGTGGTGGGACCTGTTAGCTCAGCCAATAGCAGCGGACGCAGGGCCTCTCCGCCGGCTTCAGCGGGCGCACCGCGAGACGCCCGCCTCATTCTCTCTCTTCGTCCACGTAGATTCTCAGCCGGCTCTCCGCCACCCATAATACTTGCTCTAATGTGCTCGGGACGCGGCGCCGGAGGCATCTGGAGATACCGTGCCGTGTCATGAATGCTCTGGAATCCTAATGCGGAGCAACTGGATCAACGGCCCAATTAAAACCTGGCAGATAAATTGACGGCGTGGATCAGCAAGCGACGTGGCTCAACTACAGCTCGTTTTTGGCCCGATTCCTGGGTCAGGATTCGTCTTTTAGAGAGGAGGAAACATTTACTCTGTAACAATTAACGATGTGAGCTGATATCATTTACGTTTACGATACAGGGGGTGTTTAGTTCCTTGCATTTTACAAAATGGGCTCGCATTGGACCGCGTGCACAGAGAGAAAAAACGCATTGGAAAACGCGTATTTTGCAAAATAGGTTGGTGAGAGGGTGAACTAAGGCTGCCCGCAGTGGCATACTGCAAAGCATCCTGGAGGAGATTTTTACAGTAAAATGAGCTGCAGCGGCGTACGCTAAAAGCTACTCTACCATCCAGGAGCGGCCGGCACCCTCTAAATTTAGCGCTGTGCCGTTCATCCGCTACAAGCAGGCAGCGCGAGCAGGCAGCGCCAGAGCAGGCGCGGGAGAGAGGGGAGAGAGTGAGTGACGGGCCCCACGTTTTCAACTAACTAAAAAATGTTATAACTCACAAACCAAAAACAAATTAAATTCTGATTGCACCATTAAATTCGTTGCAATAAATCCTTCAAAACAAGATCTCAGATGGATATATTTTGATAAAATTTATAGAGGATGACAAGTGGGGCCGCTGTTGGGAGTTAGTATAGAGTATGAGATATAGAGTATGATGGGTGCGGGAGAAACTGCTATTTTTTCAAACTGGCCATTTTGCGAAACTATTTTTACATTTGGACCCCCGATGAAACTTATTCCAAAAATGGACCCTTTTCTCGGCGTACAGACCCTTCACGCCGAGATCCGTGGCTCGGCGTGAGGCAGCGACACGCCGAGGTAGCCACGTCAGCGCCACAAGTAATATCGACGTGGCGCTGGTGCCCCACCTCGGCGTGCAGCACCTTAACGCCGGGCTACATAACTCGGCGTGAGTCCGCGCCACGCCGAGGTCTGGCCTGCCTCAGGTGCAGTACGCAACTTGACGCGACGCGACGCCTCCTGCCCGGGGGATCGATGTGACATGCCCGTTTTAGCAAGTGCTCGGTGACCGAAGCAGCTCTCCTCAGGTATACAGACGATTTGTTTATTGGAGTAGTGATGATTTTTTATGTCCCAAGTGCTCTGTGCATCCTTGAGCTCTACGCCTGATTTGATGCCAGCAACGCCTGCCACACTGGCTGGTACAGTGCGCTGCTTCACGGTGTACTATCTGTCCACTTCCTCTGTTTTTTTTATGAGACTAGGTTCGTGTCCGTGCGTTGTTACGAGAAGGAAACAAAATTATAGAAAGTGATAAAATTGGCGCGACAAAAAATCATGCTTATTTAGATTATCAAATATGCATGATAGAACGCGCATAGACACACATATATTCTATAATTCAATTGAATACACAATAATATAAATAGGTTGGACAATGACTCAAACAAAGTCAGACAAGAGGATGCCGGCGGAAGGCCAGCTGCCCAAACGAAGCGAGCGCCTGGCACCCGTTCAGGCCCTGTTTAGTTCCATAAGTTTTCACTATTCACCCGTCACATCAAAATATTAGGACACTAATTAAAAGTATTAAATGTGGATTAATGACGGATTAATTAGATTTAATAGATTCATGTTTAGTCCTTCTAATCTTCGATTTAGTTTTGCTACAGTAAATTAACTAATCTTTTCTTGTGGAACTAAACAGAGCCTCAATATATTTTTATCGCTTGTTTGCAACTTTGCATTAGGAATGACCACCGCACTTCTTCCTTTTTGTTTTTTTGCTTTACCTAGTGGCAAACTAATTACTCCCTCTGTCCCAGAATGCATGCAATTCTAGAGTTCAAATATTGTCAAAAAAAAAATGCAATTTTAGCCTATTGTACCTACAACACCTATACCAGCCAGTGTGGCAGGCGTTGCTGGCATCAAATCAGGCGTAGAGCTCAAGGATGCACAGAGCACTTGGGACATAAAAAATCATCACTACTCCAATAAACAAATCGTCTGTATATCTGAGGAGAGCTGCTTCGGTCACCGAGCACTTGCTAAAACGGGCATGTCACATTGATCCCCCCGGGCAGGAGGCGTCGCGTCGCGTCAAGTCACGTAGTTTCCCGCACCTGAGGCAAGCCAGACCACGGCGTGGCGCGGACTCACGCCGAGTTATGTAGCTCGGCGG
The DNA here is from genome assembly GCA_004135705.1 of Alloteropsis semialata. Classification (NCBI taxonomy): domain Eukaryota; kingdom Viridiplantae; phylum Streptophyta; class Magnoliopsida; order Poales; family Poaceae; genus Alloteropsis; species Alloteropsis semialata. Next base: position 46,071,014 of record CM014276.1, on the reverse strand, counting down.
TAAGGTGCTGCACGCCGAGGTGGGGCACCAGCGCCGCGTCGACATTACATGTGGCGCTGACGTGGCTACCTCGGCGTGTCGCTGCCTCACGCCGAGCCACGGATCTCGGCGTGGAGGGTCTGTACGCCGAGAAAAGGGTCCATTTTTGGAATAAGTTTCGTCGGGGGTCCAAATGTAAAAATAGTTTCGCAAAAGGGCCAGTTTGAAAAAATACCAAGCGGGAGAAAGTGGTATAGAGGAGAGAATCTCGATGACCAGAATAAAATATTTTTTTAGAGAATAGATTTAGAGTACGACGAGTGCGAATAGCCTAAACACCTCTACAATTTTTGAACCAAAGACGAAATACCTCGTGACATCAATACCGTATGGCTTGCCGTTGGCTGTTGGGGCCGGTGGTCCAGTTCGATCGATTCGCTCGTCACTCGCCAGTCATCGCTGACCAGGGTGGCAGACTGACAGGACAGGATCAGAGGAACGGCGCACCGTGTTCGGTTGTGGGATCAAAAAAAATTGGTCTCTACTTTGTCCACTACTTAAGGGTATTAAATAAAGTCAGTTTGTAAAACTACCTCTACAACCTCCTAGCAAATTCGCGAGACGAATCTAATGAGGCCTTTGACCGCACGATTAGAGGATAATTACTGTAGCATTACTGCAGCAAATCATGGATTAATTAGGCTCGTTAGATTCGTCGCGCAAAGTTACACTCATCTGTGGCTGAATTTTGTAAATAGACTTTATTTAGTACTTCATGCATGCAAGATTCCTTGGAGACAAAAAAAAAAAAATT
>CM014276.1:46058613-46069221 GCA_004135705.1 Alloteropsis semialata | reverse complement strand
GCAGCCGGGACCGCGGAATCCCCATCTCGTCGAGAGTTTCGGCGTAGAGGATGTTGAGGCCGCTCCCTCCGTCCATCAGCACCTTGTGGACGCGTTTCGTCCCGAAGAGAGGAGCAACAACGAGCGGGTACCTTCCTGGTTGTGGGACATGGTCGGGATGATCGGAGCGATCGAAAGTGATCGGGGCCTCGGACCACCTTAGGTAGGAGGGCACCACGGGCTCCGTGTGACAAACCTCTCGGCGGATCAGCTTCTCGTCGCGCCTCGCGGGGCAGGCCGCCGACCCTCAACGATCATCAGGACAGCGCCGTCCTCCTTGGGGTATCCGCCGTTATCGTCATCTTGGCCTCCGGCCCCATCTTTGGCGTTCTCGTGGGGTCTCTTCTTCAGAGTGCCGGTGAGGAAGCTCTTCATGAGCTTGCAATTCTTCAAGGCGTGCTTGACGGGGCCCTCGTGGTTGGTGCATGGGGCCTCGAGGAGCTTCTCGAAGTGATCCCTTGGCGCGTTGCCCTTGGGCTTAGTAAGCTTTCGCTCAGCCGCTGCTACCATGTTGACGTCGCGTCGCCGCTTGTCCTTTCTCTTCCTCTTGTCGGGCCAGGCGGAGGTGCCTTCGTTGGCCGCGTCCGACTGCTTGCCCTTGCCTTGAGGCCGATCGAGAGTTGCGGCGACGGCGTCTTCCCCGTCGGCGTATTCCGTGGCGATGTCGAGGAGCTCCCGAATGGTTCGCGGCTTCTTGCGCCCGAGTTCGTGAATGAGGGACGCACAGAGGGTTCCGAACCGGAACGCGGAGACGACGTCGGTGTCGGCAGTGTTCAGCAGCTCGGTGCACCGCTTGGAGAAGCGCTTGATGTAGTCGCGCAAGCTTTCATCATTCCTTTGGAGGCAGTTACGCAGATCCCATGGGTTCCCGGGACGGGTGTAGGTCCCCTAGAAGTTGCCGATGACGGCGTCGCGCAGCTGCGCCCAGTTGTCGATCCTGCCGTCGGGGAGGTGCTCCAGCCATGTTCGCGCCGAGTCGGCGAGGTAGAGGGGGAGGCTCTTGATGATGAAGTAGTCGTCCTGCGCCCCGCCCGCGTGGCATGCCAGTCGGTAGTCTTCCAGCCATACGCTGGGGTTTGTGTCCCCATCGTACTTGGGTACCGTCGTGGGGGCTCGGAAACGTGGAGGGACGCGAGCGCCGAGGACACGTGGTCCGAAAGCGCGCGGCCCCCTTGGGTCGGGAGACGCACTCCGGCTCCGGTCCTCGCCGCTGTTGTAGCGGCCTCCACACCGCCTGTTGTAAGCCCGGCGCGGACGATGATCATGGTGCTCGCCACGCCGTCGATCACCTCTGTCCGCCGAAGCCCCACGGTGATGCGCAGACTGCTCGCGGGCAGGCTCCCTAGGAGCCCGCTGGCGTGACGCGGAACTCTCCGCTTGCTGAACCGCCGCGGTCTCCAGGAGTGCGCGGAGCTGCTGATGGAACCTTCGATCCTCGGGAGCCGCCGGTTCGGGGTGTCGCGGAGTAGGACAGCAGCCGCTACGAGGTTCTGGGATGCCCGTTTAAAGGCTGGTGCGCCGTGGGCGCCGTCGTTGTCATGGTTGTCGTTGTTGTCGCCGACTATGTCCCGGTGCACCTCCCGTGCGCGCGCGCGGGCGCCTCCTCCGTCGGCATTCTTCCCGAGCTCGTGGTGGAGTCGCCTGCGCTCATCCTCGAGCTGGCACTGCGCCTCGTCGAGCTCCTTCAGCCTGGTCCGCCGAGCCTCGCCTACAGGGTCGTTCTTGGGCGCCGCTTGGCGGGTTTCCTCCTTGGTGGAGCTGCTCGCGGCGTCCCCATCCGGGGTGTGACACATGAAGCACTCCCGAGAAGGGTCGAAGTTCGGCGGAGCCCATCTCAATCGCGGGTACGAGCTTTGCTCGCCCGCCGCGCCTTCAGAGGTTGGCGTGATGCAGGGGTTAGACTCCGTCGGTGTTGGGGCGACCGCCGGATCGCGTGGCAGGCCTGGCTGTCCCTCCGGGTACATGGCGTTGTAGCAGTCGATGAACTCGTCCCAGGGGAGCTGCTCTTCCCCTCCAACTTGGAGGGCGAGGTTGGTGAGCATGTAGGAGATGTTGCGGAAGCGCTCCTGGGTCGGGCTTCGTCCGAGGGCGCCCGCCAGATCCTCACGAAGCAGGTCGAGGACGTAGGCAGCGGCACCCGTGGTGGCGTGGGGGGGGGCTCGGGCCCCCTGTCGCGGATCGTCTTGCCGCCGTTGTCGCAGGCGAGCTTGGGGCGCACGAAGATAGCCCCGATGATGGGCTCCACTGACCTGACGAAGACGAAGTCGAGGGAGCCGAAACGCAGGTGAGCGCCCGGCGCCAGCGAGGCACCGCCGTGGGCCATTCGGGCCCTGGTGAGATGTCGTGACACGCGAAAAGGCCCCTACCTGGCGCGCCAACTGTCGGGGTTCTCTACCGCCGGCAAGTAAATTTCTACGATCGCGTGTCAGGGTCCGGATGGTGACTCAAGAGACAGGGGATTTAGACTGGTTCGGGCCTCCGGAGAGTAACACCCTACGTCCAGTGAGTGCCGATGTTCTCAAGTCCAAGTCTGTAGTAGGGGGTACAAACTAGTCGGGAGAGGGAGAGGGTCCCAAGTCCCTGTGCCGTGTGAGTGAGGGTGCTGTTCATCCTGTGTTCGAATGTTCGTCCGTGAGTGTTCGATGGTGGGATCGGATCGGGCCAGGTCGGTCCCTCCTCACTGGCGTCCCCTTGTCCTCTTTTATAGTCTCAAAGGGAGAAGGGAGTGGGGAGGTAAAAAAGGAGAAAATTACAATGGGAGTTACTGTCCCGAGAGCTTTATCTTGAGCTGGATGCCGGGCCGTACAGGGAGCAGGTGTTGACGGAGTGGGGCGCCTCGCCTGACCCGGGATCGTACATCCCGGGTGGTTGATGTAGAAGACTTCTCGGGTAAGTCTCCGGGTAGTTCCTGGGTCGTGGTTGACTTGCTCGAGGCCTTTGGGAACTCCAGGTGTCCTCCTCGGGCTCCAGGTGTCGTCCTTGGGCGCCTGGGGTCGTCCTTGGGCGCCTGGTGTTGCGCATGCGTTCCTCCCTGGACTGTAGCGTTCCTGTTCGGATGAGACGGGTGCCACTGTGGCTGCTGTGGCAAAGGACGGGCGCTCATCATGCTCTGGCACGGCGGGTACCAAGTTGGTACGGTACCGGATGGGCCAAAGCGGGATGGAGCCGAGTAGTCTGGTCGGGCGAATCGGAGTCTCCTCGGAGGCGGAGAACTTCTCGGGCGAATCGGAGAACCACTCGGAGGCGGAGAACTCCTCGGGCGAATCGGGGACTCGTCGGGCGACCTCCGAGCTATCGGGACATGGAGGATCCGCTTGATTTGGGTCTTCGGCTTTTGTTTTTGAAGGGTGGATTATCGTGAGGACCCGGATTAAGGGCTTGATTGGGTACCCCTAATCCAGACCCTCGTCACCATTTCATAACCCCTAGGTAACTTTTCGATACGAATCTAATGAGCCTAATTAGGCCATAATTTGCAACAGTGATGCTACAGTAACCATCCGCTAAACATCCACTAATCATGGATTAATTACCATCATTAGATTCGTCTCGCGATTTTCAGGCGAGATCTATAATTAGTTTTATTATTAGTCTATATTTAGTACTCCTAAATGGTAAAATTCTCTTGCAAAATTTTTTCACCAAAATTTTTTCACCCAATTGAACGCCCCCTTCGTATTGTCTATGCCATATGTGCGGCCCGAGCAACACGACAGAAGCATGCGACCGAGGCTACACCGCTAGGGTGATGGTAAAGCGGATGGAGTCGACACCTTGGTACATGCCTTTTGCAGGAGTTGGTCACCATATCCATCTTGCATGTTTCGTGTCTTCTTTCTGGAAAGAGCCAAAGACTTCTCGTAATCAATACGCGCCAGCATGCAGAAGTTGATCACATTGGGACAACTGGATTTTTACCCCCTTCGAGCCGCCGCAGGAAGTAATAAGCCGCTTGTGTATGTTCTTTACTGATCCAACACACCAGCAATGACTATCTGCAACAGCAGCCTGTAAAGCGTCCTGGATCTCTAAATATAGCAGTTTTGAAGAAAAAATCCGCTGCAACAGTAGCCTGTAAAGGCTCCTCCAAATTTCAGGGTAATGCTTCCCTCCCCAAATTTCCAGGCGTCGTTTTCTCCCCCAAATTTCCGCGCCCGCAGGCCTGCCCGAGCTCGGCCTCCGACGGCCAGGAGGAGGAGGACGGTTTCGCGCCGCCGTCCGCCTTCGCGCCGCCCGGAGGAAGAAGCCGGTTGCCCCGCCGTCCGCCTTCTGCCACGCCTCCGGGAACGCCTCGTCGGCCTGCGTGCCGATCCAGACGGCCAGCATGAGCTCGCCGCGCACCTTGCCGCCCTCGCCGCGCCGGTCCTCGAGGCGGTACCACTGCGGCGCCAGCGGGCTGTCGGGCGGCACACGGGTGGGCACCTCGGCGAGGTCGAAGGTGACCTTGCCGACGTAGTCGTCGCGGCCGAGCATGTCGCGGTCCTTGAGGAAGACCTCGAGCCCGCCGCGCCCTTGGGCCATTGCTCGCCCAGGAGAGGGTTCGTGTCCTTGAGCTGGAAGTCCTCGTGGTGCGGGTCGCCGCCGGCGCCGTGCCCGCTCATCCTCGACCCCTTGCACTATCCTGCTCTGAAACTCCATTGCAAAACCACACATCGATCAGAGAAAGAAATCCATGAAGAAACTGCATAAATTCAATCAGTCATCATTTCTTCACTTACTGTTCCAGATTTATGAAGCTTGTCTGCAGCACTAGGATTCAGTAACAATGGCGAGAGGCACTTATATGATACCTACAATTCTACAAATGCCAGCACATATGCAAGAACATTTGAAGAAGGGCAGAGAAGAAGCATGTGTTGGCACGCAGAAGAGCAGAGGGCCAGAGGCTCTGATGTCGAGCACGGGCCAGCAGCAGAGCAGAGCAACTTTTGGCTGGGCAGGGAAGCGTATGGCCGATTATGGCCGTGGCCCTGTTGCGCCTGCAGTGGAGCGGATCGTGGCAAGCCTCGCCGGGAAGCAAAGCGCCCGCCGGCGGTGACCCCGGCGAGAAGGAAGGTATACGGCGAGAGACGTCGACAGCACCAATCGGACGCCGGTGCCTCGCCGCGCCCCTGCTGCCTTGCGCACGCGCGGAGCTGCTGCTGCCCCGCCGTGCCGCGGGGAGGGAGGAAGGGCCGGCGCGCGCAGAGCTTCTGCTGCCGCCGCTGCGCCGCCGCCTTGGGAGAGATGAGGGAAAGAGAGAGGGGAAAAAAAGAAATGATAGGTGGGACCTGATAGAAACTTGCAGTTATAACTAGCAGTAGATCGATTCGGGTACAAGGATAAACAACAGATAAAAGGATCCTAAACATTGTCTACTAACAAGAACAGAGAATGAACAAGGGTTTAGAGGTCGACCATCAGCGGTGGCGGCGGGGTTCCCAGCGGCGTTGTTCGCCATGGCGATGGCAGCAGCGTCGCAGGAGGAAGAAGTCGCGGTGAAGCCGTCGGTGGAGCAATCCCGCCGCTGCTGCGCCTCTCTGATCGGAGAGCTAGGGTTTGTCGGGGTGGGGAGTACGGCTGCGGCGAACCTCGTGAACTGAGCCTGCCAGCCCCCACCCCTCTTAATATAGCGCAGTGCGACGGGGGCCCACTAACCATTAGGGTTAGGCGCCCCCGATCAGGGCGCGATTAAGGGGTTAATGGGCTGCCGTTGGGCCAGCCCACTTGAGATCAATCTAACATTCTCCCTCTTGATCTCTTCTATCGCCTTGTGCTTTTCCAACTCACCCCATCACAAATCAGAGTATTGAGCATGTTCCGTCATCACAGTCATTACCGTTAGACTCGACAGCCACAAACCCTTTTCTGTTTAGAGACGAATTCTTGCCTTGGGCCCCCTTGCTATCCAGGTATCACAGGCTTTCCCTTAAACCCATGCCGGCTACATGTCCTCTGAACACGTTGGGCGGTAAGCCTTTCGTAAGCGGATCCGCTAGCATCTTTTCTGTGCTTATATGTTCTAGACTGATGGCGTGATCCCGGATTTTATCCTTCACAACATAATACTTGATGTCAATGTGCTTGGCGGCATTGCTAGACTTATTGTTGTGAGCATATAATACAGCTGGCTCGTTGTCACAATACAACTTTAGTGGTTTGTTGATGCTATCAACCACCTTCAAACCGGGTATAAATTTATTAAGCCAGTTCACCTGCCCTGATGCTTCATAACAAGCAATAAACTCAGCATACATCGTCGATGACGCAGTGTTAATTGTTTGTTTCTGGCTTTTCCACGAAATAGCTCCTTGAGCAAGGGTAAATATATACCCTGATGTGGACTTTCTCTCATCTCCTGCGTAGTCAGAATCTGAATACCCTACTATCTGTAGGTTATCAGTTCTTCTATATGTCAACATTAGACCTTTTGTACCTTGCAAATATCTTAAGGCTTTCTTTATCAAATTCCAGTGTTCCATACCAGGATTACTTTGATATCTGCCAAGCAACCCGGTTACAAAAGCTAGATCTGGGCGTGTGCACACTTGCGCATACTGTAGACTTCCTACAGCTGAAGCGTATGGAACAGCTTTCATGCGATCGCTTTCAAACTTATTCTTGGGACACTGATGTGCCCCATACTTGTCACCTTTAACTATAGGAGCAGGTGAAGGACTGCACTTATGCATATTGAATTTCTTCAGAACTTTCTCTATATATGCTTCTTGGGACAATCCCAATACCCCTTTGCTTCTATCTCGGTGAATCTTTATGCCCAAAACAAATGAGGCTTCACCTATGTCTTTCATATCAAAATTTGAGGACAAAAACTTCTTGGTTTCCTGCAGCAGACCAACATCACTACTTGCCAGTAGAATGTCATCCACATACAGTATTAGGAAAATGTATTTCCCATTCTTAAACTTTGCATACACGCAATTGTCCTCAACATTCTCTTTAAACCCAAATCTTTTGATTGTCTGATCAAACTTTAGATTCCATTGCCTAGATGCTTGCTTTAGGCCATAGATAGACTTCTTTAAACGACATCCCATTCTTTCTTTACCTTTCTCGACAAAACCTTTCGGTTGTGCCATATAAACTCTTTCTTCTAAGTCTCCATTTAGGAATGCTGTCTTTACATCCATTTGATGCAATTCTAGATCAAAATGTGCTACCAAAGCCATTATGATTCTGAAAGAATCCTTGCTCGAGACGGGAGAAAATGTCTCATTATAATCTATCCCTTCTCTTTGGGTAAAACCCTTCGCCACAAGTCGCGCCTTATATCTTTCTACATTCCCTTTGGAGTCACGTTTCACCTTGTAGACCCATTTGCAGCCTACTGTTTTGGCTCCATTAGGAATTTCTTCTAGCTCCCAGACTTTGTTTGCACTCATGGATCTCAATTCATCTTCCATGGCTTCTTGCCACTTAGATGCTTCAGCGCTTCTCATGGCTTCTTCAAATGAAGCGGGATCACCCTCCATCTGAACTTCTTCGCATTCATAGACTATGTAGTCATCTGAAATTGGAGATTTTCTAACTCTTTGCGGTCTGCCAGAAGGCTCCGCAGCTGGCACTTCCTCTACTTGTGGTTGTTCATTTTGAGGCTGCTGTTGCTCTGCCACTGGCTCAACCGGCTCCTGAAGGACAGGTTCCGGGTTACTAGGTAAAGGCAAAGGAACAGCAGGCGCTGGCTCTATTGTGGGGCCAGCGACAACAGGTAGTGTGAAGTAAGGCTCTTGCTCTATCGGGATGGGCACAAACACCCGTTTTTCCTCAAGGTCAATCTCTCGCACTACCTTGCTCCCCCTGATCATCTCTTCCTCTAGGAATCTAGCGTGTCTCGTTTCCACAAACTTTGTGTGCCCACTAGAGCAGTAGAAACGATAACCTTTCGATTTTTCTGGGTAGCCAATAAGATGGCAACTGACTGTCTTGGGGTCTAGCTTTCCTATGTTTGGGTTAAATACTTTGGCTTCAGCAGGACTCCCCCACACACGCAAATGGTTGAGTGAAGGTTTTCTCCCTGTCCATAACTCATACGGTGTTTTCATCACCGACTTGCTTGGAACTCTATTGAGAATATGAATGGCGGTTTTTAAGGCCTCCATCCACAAACTCAATGGTAATGTGGAATAGCTCATCATGCTGCGCACCATATCCATAAGGGTACGATTGCGCCTTTCTGCTACTCCATTTTGCTGAGGCTCGCCCGGCATTGAATACTGGGCTACTATGCCATTTTCCTGTAGGAACCTTGCAAAAGGTCCAGGAACTTGTCCATAAGGGGTATGTCGACCGTAGTACTCCCCTCCACGATCGGATCTTACTACCTTTATTTTTCTTTCGAGTTGATTTTCTACTTCAGCTTTAAATATCTTAAACTTGTCTAACGCTTCCGAACGTTCTTTGATTGGATAAATATATCCATAACGAGAGTAGTCATCTGTGAATGTGATGAATGAATCAAAACCATCCACAGACTTTACTGGAAAAGGTCCACAGATGTCCGTGTGGATCAATTCCAAAACTCCCCCGCTTCGCTTAGCTCCTTTCTTGCTCTAACTCTGAAAATTCTAGTGGTGGGAGGATTGATTCTTTAACTAAGCGTTCTATTCTCCCCCTCGAAATATGGCCTAAACGACAGTGCCATAATTTCGATGAGGAATCAATTCTCTTTCTTTTCTTGCTTGCATCTAATGATAATACTTTCTCATGCTTATTGCTTACATCATTCACATTCTCAGACATAGATAATAAATAAAGTTTGTCTTGTCGGAAGGCAAGACCCACACATTTATTATTAAACTGTAGCTTACACTCATTCTTAGAAAAGTGGCAATCAATACCATAGTCTGACAAACATGAAACTGATATCAAATTTCTAGCTAATGAGGGAACATAAAGGACATCATGTAACTGAAGCTTGAAGCCACTAGCTAGAACTAGAGAAAGATTTCCTATGGCTTCAACTTCTGCTTCAACGCCAGTGGCCACCTTAATTTGTCTTTCTCTTCTTTGTAGGGTTCTCCCTCCATGGAATCCCTTTCTCCAGGCAGTGCCTCATGAACTTAGGGCAGTCATGCTTCCAATGCCCAGTTTCTTCACACCACTTGCACTGATCTTTGTTCAAATCCTTCTGCTGGGCGGCTGGTCTAGAGGGTGCTCTGAACTGTGAAGAATTGCCTCCCTTATACTGAGAAGTAGAGGCATCTGAAGCTTTCTTGTTGAAGAATTGCTTCTTGTTCTGTTGCTTGCCCTTCACATAATTGAGAGTATCCTCTCCTTTTGCTTTCTTTAGCCTTTCTTCTTCTTGTACACACATGGCAATGACCTTTTGTAGGTCCCACTCCTCTGACTTTGTGTTGTAATTAACAACAAATGTCTCATACTCTTTAGGGAGTGAGTTCAGGGCCAAGTGAATGAGGAACCCATCTGCCAGTGGCATCTTCAGCTTGTCTAACTTGGATGCCATAGTACCCATGCTCAGAATGTGATCTCTCACACTTCCACCAGTAAATCTCATCGTTGTGAGTTTCTGAATCAGGTTGGAAGCATGAGCTTTGGTTGAACCAGTAAACTGGCTCTTCACTTTCTCTAGATATTCTGTAGCTGTGTCACACTCTGGGATGGCACCCCTTAAGTTTTCTGTAATTGTCTTTCTGATGATGATCTTGCACTTGCGGTTTGATTTGTCCCACTTGTGCTTGTCTAGGTCATACTTTGCTCTTATGGGAGCATGATCCCACTGCCGAGTAGCAAAATCTGCCTCGGACTCATTCTCAGCCCTCACGGGCTCTTCTGGCTCAGTGGGTTGTGGCTCAGTGAGAGCCAAATCTATCTCTGCAAGTGCTAGCGCTGAATCAAGCTCCTCACGCCATGCAACATAATTCTGGCCAGTTAACTTGGGGATTGCACTGATTAAGTGTATAGCATTTGCTGTTTGCTCTGAAATGAAACATGACACATTTGTGAGAACATAATAATTGAGCTAGGAAAAATCATAATAATTGCACATCTTAATTTAACGTTGGTCAAAATCAAGACATACAAATAACTTGCTTCACTTATTCTAATCACCGTTGGGCAGAATAGAATAAATACTGGTAAAACATGGATCAGTAATATTGCTATTATTAACGTTGGTCAAAAAATAACAACATTACCAAAATACTTGTGCTGAAAAATCTAGGCTTCTCAAATTAAATATTCCGTTGGTTCAATTTAATAAGAGAATAACTATAATAACTTGCGCAGCGGAATAATAAAAAATAACTTGCTATTTTCAGAAACATAATTTGCTGATCTCGCTCTCTAAAAAATAAACACGTTGGTGTAAATTAATTAGTCTAACTGCTGCTGAAAATTCGAAAGCAATATTCAATTTCTAGCGCGGCCCAGCTCGTCCTCCTGCTCGGCCTGGCACGCGGCCCATTTGCGCGGCCCACTTGCGCGCTCGCTTGCTTGGCCCGGCTCCGCGCAGCGCGGCCCGCTTGCTTGGCAGCGTGGCCCAACAGCTATTCGCGCGCGCGGCCTGCTTGCGGCCCACTTGCGCGTGGCGCGGCCCAGTTGAGCGCGCAG
>CM014276.1:46028754-46056285 GCA_004135705.1 Alloteropsis semialata | reverse complement strand
TTCACGGATGAGCGTAACTTTCCGAGACGAATCTAATGAGCCTAATTAATCCATGATTTGCTACAGTGATGCTACAGTAACCATCTTCTAATCATCCTCTAATCATGCGGTCAAAGGCCTCATTAGATTCGTCTCGAAAATTTACTAGAGGTTGTGGAGGTAGTTTTATAAACTGACATTATTTAATACCTCTAATTAGTGATCAAAGATGTATTTAATACCCTGAAAAAATTTCCAGCCTCCAATGAAACAATGAAACAGAGCCGTAGTGTAGTGTGGCGTGGTGAGCAATGCTGGCAATGGCATGGCGCTGCTGCGAGAGGTGATGACGCCTGACGGGGCGCGTCAGGCAGGCTGGGTGACCACGGTCGCGGGTCAATGCGCCAGGTTGGCGCCGGGGCAGGGCGCGCCCAGCGGAGGGCGCAGGCGGTGCCCACCTCTGCAGTCTGCGCCTCGCAGCCTCATCCAATCCAATCGCCTTGACACGTATACAACTGGCATTTTCTTTTTTTAAAAAAAAAACGTACGGGCATATAGTACACTAAACAGTTAATACACAGGATTTGTCCCCATCACAGGGCGCCACACCCCCGCCCAGCAAACATGAAGTTTTTCAGAATTTTAAAGAGAGACGGTTCGAAATCGTCCCGTATATATCCAAAACATGTTGACGAAGGTGGGCGCGCTGGCAGCAGGCGGCTAGCGGGGGGAAAGGCCAGAGGCGAAAGGCCCAAAAGACAAGCTCACTGTCGGATACGTATGCTGCATAGCCATGCATGAACCACCACCATCTGGCTTCTAGCATCTGTGTGGCGGGTAGATCGTGGCATTGCTTGGAGTTGTGACCAGTGAGCCATTTTCTCCCATGGCCGTGCCCCCAGAGGCGAATTCAGCGGAAATGGCCGTCTGGGTCGACTTCATTAACACACTAAATCGGTTTAAGGATAGATATTACTTTACAAAAGAATCATCAAAATTTGTTGGAGTCAGCTGACCACGATAAACACCTCTAGATCCGCACCTGCGTGCCCCCGTGCCGATCGTTTTGAGCGGAGTGGCGGCTCCTTCAATTCGCTGCGGTGCCTCCTGTGATCCTGTCTCTTAACGTTGCTAAGATGTTTGTTTTCAAAAAAAAAATCTTCAATGCCACTGTACCAGCAGCACGGTTGAGCGTAGGGTCAGAGGGTGTGGCCGTGTGGGATTGTACTTGTGCATGCGACGCTGAGCTGCACTCCACCGAGGGGCGGCAGCATCTGAGGGCGTGCGAGGCACTGCCCGGTGCCGGGCCTGCTGTCCTGTCCTGTGGGCGACCGACCTGCCCGTGGCTGCCTCTGCCATGGAGTACGAGCTCCCCACAGCGGAGGCGTCACGCGTCGCTAGGCTTTTGTCGGATCGGGTCCAGAGCAGCACACAGGCACGACCCGGTGCCTGGCCCACAGCCCAGGGAGGGAACAGCTCAGCTCATGCCAAGAGCCGCGAGCCGGTGCCAATGGCCCGTGGAAAGAGGGAATCTTTAGGGGACGGAGGCGGGCCCAGTGTCAGGCGCCCCTGTCGTTTGCCCTGTACGGGCTCGCGTGAACTGAACAACGCTCTGCGCCTGCAGTGTGTGCCCTACAGCATGTGTGGTCCAAAGTCCAAACACAGAGAGAGCAAAGCGAGAGCAGGAGGATGCCCGAGCTGGGCCGGGCTGTCTAGTTCTGCCTGTATTATAATGGGCCAATATTGTCTGCATCTACAAAGGATGTACTGGGCCCGGCCCAAATGGAGAAAAGGCCTAGGGTCTCAGCCCGTACATCTCCAGCTCCCATCCGCGATAGATTTTGCTAGTGTGACGGAAGCGGAAGGGGTTCAAATTTGCGGTCGAAAGGCTGGGAAGTGGGAAGTGGGAAGTGCTTTGACGGCTCACTGTCACTGACACACTACGACGCATCTGCCTGCCCACCGGTGCCCCAGCAGGCCGTGATCGGTTCCTTGGGACAAAAAATTGTCACAAAGAATCTTGTATGTATGGAGTACTAAATAAGTCTATTTACAAAACCTTTTCACAGATGAGTGCAACTTTGCGCGACGAATCTAACGAGCCTAATTAATCCATGATTTGCTACAGTAATGCTACAGTAATCATCCTCTAATCGTGCAGTCAAAGGCCTCATTAGATTCGTCTCGCGAATTTGCCAGAGGTTATGGAGGTAGTTTTGTAAACTGACTTTATTTAATACCCCTAATTAGTGGTCAAAGTAGAGATAAAAAAAATTGATCCCTGCATCTGAACACGGGGCTGGAAATGTTGCTCCGCCTCCACGCCGCACGCCCAGCACTCCAGGCTCCAGCCTCGGTGTGCCGGTACCAACTGCCAAAGATGTGACCAAGTTCGACTCGTGGAATTTCAAATAGTACTGCAACAGCCAAGAAATCAATGTACAGTACTTGACTTGTGTCTTAAAAAGTTAAAAGCATGGAAGTATGGACATCTGTTGTCAAACAAGAGCAACCCACCCTGCCCCAGTGCCCCTGGTCACCCAGGTTCCAGCATCCAACTAGACAACTAGTGCAGGCACTGAACAAAAACAGAACATAGTCATAGAAGAATAACAGAGCATAGAGCTAGTCGTGGTTTCATGAAAGCAACCAGTGTAAGCACTGAATACTCTGGAACTCTTATGCGCTCTCTGTTTGACTTCTTAAGTGAAACTCATACTGAGCCAGCGCTTTGATTTCACTGTGCTGAGAGAAAATTCAGATGCTCCCAATCCTAGATTGAAAACATCAAGGGAGTATCATCTACTTTGATTAGTGATTCCTAGTTATCTACTATCAGAACCATTGGAGTTGCTGTAAGCACCCCGCTCTCTTAATTCCAGTGAGAAAAGTAATTTACCTCGAACATAGAAAATAACAAAGAAATGCACATTTGTCTACTCAGACACTGCTCTCCAGGTCCAGGGGCATTAATGGCTCCTAGTCCCAGCAAGCTTGCAATGAATTATTTACCATGAAGAAAGAAAACAAATGAAGAAATGCACATTTGTCAAGAGCCGTCAATGGCTAGCAGCAGGCTTGGAACACATAATAAGATGGGGACTTCTTCACCATGATAATAAGATGGGGACTTCTTCACCATGATGCAACTTTGAGGCGTAGGGCTTTAACCATAGCCATGGCCAAGGAAAGGATACCTCTCCATGGCCAAAACCTCATCAGAAAACCCACCCATGTATTTCCTGGTGCAAGAACACTAGCCCTGATGCTCACCACAGGGTTATTCGTCTTTCTTCTCTCAACACATCATCCTGTGACTTTCTACTACTCTCCTATGTCAGCTCACATATATCCTCAGACGCCCAAAACCGGTACACCTCTACTCACTAGCATATATTTATCTGCTTTTTCTTCTTCATGCAATATTGCTTTTTTTTTACTCTGGTAGATTAGTACCTGTAGAGTTCATGTATTGCTTTCTTTTTTCTTCGTTCTTTTTAATTTACTAGATCTTTCTTCAATTCCAATATGAATTAGCTGCAGCATAAGATACTATTTCGCTTTGCGGGCATTTGGACGTTATTTTGAAACAAGATACCATGTTTAGCAAGCCTGTAAATTGAAAAATATATCTAAACCTGGCTATTTCTGCATATTCAAGTGGCTTCTTTAGCTTTCAGATAATCATAATCTATATGTAGTATTTCGCAGGCATTTGGATGTTGTATGTTCTTCATGTCAGTTTAATTGATGAAAGCTAAAATGATATACAAAAACTTACCAAACAAAAACTTTATAAAAAGTTAAAAACACAGACAAAAATGATATACAAAGGAAATATGCCCCTATGCAGCCTTGCCCCTGAAAATTCAACCAGCGAGTCATAATACTTTTCAAATGTCTAGGTTGGAAAAACCTAACATTTTCTTATAGTTTCAAAAGCAGCGTCTCTGTCCAAAATTTTCTGTGAGAGGTAATATTGCTCTCCTTTTTTAGGTCATGAAGACAAAATCTGCAATCTGTTCAATGGCACATGGGTCAGGGATTTCAAGGGTCCAGCATACACTAACATAACATGCCCGACGATGCCAGAGTCAAAAAATTGTGGAAAGTATGGAAAGCAAATGGATTATGTGAACTGGAAATGGGAACCACAAGGTTGTGACATGCCAAGGTTTGAACCCCAGCTATTCTTGAATATTGTCAGAGGGAAGACACTGGCGTTTGCGTCAGATTCAATTGGCCGGAACCAGATGGAGTCGCTACTTTGTTTACTGTCTCAGGTGAGTAACTTGTGTTCTAGCTGTGTGAAATGTTAATGTTCTTTCACAAGCTCATCACTTCATCAGTGAAGTCAGTAATAGGAGGGGGGCGAATCTAGCTCTGAGCGGCACCGGGGTCAATGCCATTCCTAGACAGGGTCAGCTCCTTGTTGTAACAGTGCAGCACAGTAATTTCCATTGTATTGGGAAGATTTTATCGGGGTCAGCTGACCCCGACAAATACCCCTAGATCCGCCCCCTGATAGGAGGTTCCCCCACTTTGTTTACCAGTCATCTAAAAATTCACTTGCCTCCCTTCTAGGAAATGTTAAGGAAATGAGCAAAAGAAAGCCAATTCGGGTGAATATTCAGTTCCATCATGTCAATCAGGCAATCCTAATACCTAGTACACATCTTTTACATACCTCATTCATATGGTCGGATGAACTAGAGGCTACGAATAGACCAAAGTGGCTTAAGGCTTGATTTTGTTTATGTGATAACCTAAAATTGGATGACATTAACTTCCATGGCGTCATGAACTTATGTGGACATAACAGGCTAGCTTACCTTAGTGATACAAAACATTTATGATCAGTTCTTTTAAATCTAAAGATTTCTTCCTAAATAAATATCTAATGAACAATCATAGCAATTCTACATTTTACCTTACATCTCTATGAAACTTTATCTCCTGTTGGTGTGAAACTGTGACAAGAGAAACTAAAACAAATACTACAAAGCTTTGCAGGTGGAAACTCCAACCAAAGTTTACAGTGACACTAAAGATAAATTTGTCACTTGGCGCTTCAGTTCCCACAATTTTACACTAATGGCACTGTGGACCAAATTTCTAGTAGAAGCATCAGAAAGGGAGATCAATGGCACAGTGGTTGAAATGCATGACATACACTTGGATAAACTTGATGCAAGATTAGCTGCAAACTTACATGAGATCAATATTTTAGTTATATCGAGTTCCCGATGGTTCTTCAGGCAAAATTATCTCTACGAAAGTGGGAAACTCATTGGATGCATATACTGCTCAGAGGATAACATCACAAACTTCGATGTCATTACAGCTATTCAGAGGGCACTTAGAACGGCCCTAAATAACTTGAACAACTGCCAAGAATGTGGATTACAGTTAACGTTAGTCAGAACAGCAACGCCCGCACATTTTGAAAATGGCTTCTGGAATACTGGAGGATATTGCAATAGAACTGAACCGGTGGGAGAAGTAGAAGCAATCACTAGAACAGTTGAATGGGCAATAAGGAATGCACAGGTTGAGGAAGCTAACAGAGCACAAAAGGAAAGCAGCCACAGGGGACGGATGAAAGTAGAGATTTTAGATATAACCAAACCTATGTCTATGAGACCTGATGCACACCCAGGGATCCATTGGAATAACAAGTGGATGAGGGGTTACAGTGACTGTTCCCACTGGTGTTTACCAGGACCAATAGATATGTGGAACCAGCTATTACTCTCTGTGCTTCACAAATATGGGTAAGGCTTGCAAAATCAATGATGCAAAACAATGAAGGGAAGTACATTTTCTGGTCAAATTAGTTTAAGGCTTTGCTAATTCAAGGTCCCAAAAGGTTCCTTTTTTTCTATTATTTCAAAAGCAATCCTTTTCTGTTCTGTCTTTTGCAGAAGGTTTTGAGTAAATTATCGGTTGCATGATTAGCAGAGTTACATGTGTTTGAAAAGATGAAACTTAGTCTGCTCCATTCACAATTTCATTAATTTCATTCATAGATTAATTGGTGAGTTGCATGCAGAAGCCATTTCTGATTACTGAGTGTATGGACTGTAGCACTGAAACCATGACATGTTACAAACACTTAAATTGTCAATTAATCTTCATGAGATTAGTGAGTATGGAGTCTGGACTATAATAACTAATCAACATATGTGACAAGCATTATCAAAATGTTAACTCAATTTCAGTGAAACATTTGGGGAGTGGCGATAGCCAAGTAATGAATGCCATGATTTCATCACAAGCTATACAACAGTGAAAGTGTGTGATAAACAGAACCCCGTACATTTATACACAAAAAATCAACCTTATGTGTACCTGTTGGTCCCATGACACATTCAGCTTGTCAAAATGTTATCATCAAAGTCATTGGTTGAAATCTCCCTGACAACAGAAGCTTGGGGTAACTCCTTGCTCATCAAATACTTCCGTTTTTGAAGGCTCAGCCAAACCAAAATACTGTCAGTTCGGACAATATTGTATCCAGCTTTTCTATACATGTTGTATGGAACTTGGTCGATTATTCTACAATGAAGATATACACGTCTTTTGGCATTCATCTTAATAGCTAGATCCTCGCATGCCTTGAGAAGTTGCTTTCCAATTCCTCTCCTGTTAGGGAACACGAGGAAAACTTTAGATAAGAACTACAATCAACACATTTTAAACATAACATAGATGAACAAACCACTCAATATAGCATTGTACCAACAAATATCTGACTGGTGTTTATAAATGAGCAAACTGCATCATGCACCAGAAGATCTCTTCCAATCGCTTCTACACGACTACACATGTGACATGTGACGAGAAGGTTTCTTCAGTTGCATCTTACAACTTACAAGGGCGCGCCATTTGATATCAACTCTTGCATCAAACTTATTTTCCAGAGTAAAGTAGGCAAAGCAGATGCTCGACACAGAGCATTATCCACTACCTCCTCAGTGCCGTCTTCACGGTCATGTTACAGATGTACGGGAAGTCCAGCGGCGGGGTTGGCGTGGGCGGGGCCCCGGGCGCGCCCACGGCGTCGAACGAGACCTCCGCCGTGCAAGCCATCTCCCCTTCATCATTCCCCTCCCCATCTTCGCCCCCCACATCTCCGCTATCCTCCAGGGCGTCGGCCGCGTCGGCGGCGCGGTAGAACCCCACGAGCACCGCGGCGTGCGGCGCGAGCCCGCGGCGCTCGTGGAGGTACCTCCGGATGACGAACGTGAGGAGCTGCGCGTACCGCTGGGCCGGGGCCCACCGCACGGTCTCGGAGAACGAGGAGGCCAGGAGGCGGACGAGCGCCTCGGCCACCGCGTCGTCGTCGGGGCCGCGGGTGAGGGCGCGGACCATGAGGAGGCCGTGCGGGAAGGCGTGCTCGTAGCGGAAGGCCGCGAGCTCGTCGAGCTGCGAAAGCGCGCGCGGCGACAGGAAGACGCCGGGAGCGGGGCCCCCGCCCGGGGAGGGGGTGGCGGCGGGAGGGGCGAGGCGGAGGTGGCGCGCCGCGGGGCAAGGGTTGAAGAAGAGGTGGGGATGCTTGGAGACGGCGGGCGTCAGCGAGAGGAGGGCGGGCGACGCCGCCATGGCGATTGGCGAATGCGGATGCCAGTGCGGAGCGCAATGGGGAAGCCGGGAACTCGAGGGGCGATTTTTTGGATTTTTTTTAAAGCAGCTTACGTGGATAAACGTCAACTATGTGTGAGTTGTGAACTTTTTTTTTTCGAGAGGAATGTATACTGCGTAAGTTGTGATCTTCTTTTTTTAAGGGCCCGTAAGTTGTGAACTTGAGACTTGAGAGCTGTGAGTTGTGACTGTGACTGGTCTTTACGCCGCTAGCCTAAAATGTTGAGAGACAGGTGGTCTTGGGCCAAGCTTGGCACAGCATGAACTCAAGAGTCGATTGATTCTACTTCTCCGTCTCAAAAAGAATCCAACTCTCGAATTCTAAGGAGTCAAACAATTTCAAATTTGACTAGATTTATATAAAATAATACTAACATTTATTGTACAAAATAAGTATCATTATATTGATCATGAAATGTATTTTTCTACTAAATATATTTAAAAGTATAAATGTTAGTAATTTTTTTGTATAATTTTAGTCAAATTTGAAATAGTTTGACTCCTTGAGAAGCTAGAGTTGCATTCTTTTTAGGACGGAGGGAGTACATTACAACAGGAGGAAACTTTTCCTGGTTTCTTTGTTTCAATTTTTTTCCTTATAATCCCTAGTTAACCATATGTACTTCAAATTTTTATAATATTGAATTAGCTTTCAGAATTAGCTGGTCGTTGAATCAGTTGTAAAAAAAAATTGAGTCATGACTTAGCACTGTTCCCCTTCGGTTTCGGTTTAGTCATGTAATCAGGCACCGCATAGCCCCACAACAATCAACAAGCCACACTTGGGTACAAGACTTAGGGCAACGCTTTATGGTGACAGTAGGATATGGACTCTAGTCGCCGTCCGCCTCATGTGCTCCCATTCTTCCCTAATCCTCTGCTCAAACCATATCGGGCGATGACGTTCGTGCAGAATACACGGAGACCTGCCAACAAAAAGAATCTGCAACAACTTTTTGCGGCTTGGCCGCACACATAAACTCGCGCCCTCAAGTCGGCTCGCCATTGCAGTTGGCTAGCACCCGTCGATGTCCGTTTGTGATTCGTCCCATCTGCATTCTGATCAGAGTACAATTCCATCGCTGCTCCTTCCATCGCTGCTCCTGCACTTCGACAGACGCGGCGCTGTTTAGTTCCCACCCCAAACTTTACTATTCATCAAATTTCACTTTTTATCAAAGAGAATCTTACATGTATGGAGTATTAAACGTGTGTTAATGACAAAACCTATTCCATAATCCCTCGGTAACTTTGCGAGATGAATCTAATGAGCCTAATTTGGCCATGATTAGACAACGTCGTGCTACAGTTAACAATCTCTAATGATAGATTAATTAGGCTTAATAGATTCGTCTCGCGATTTTTCGTCCATCCGTGTAATTAGTTTTATTATTAGATCATGTTTAGTCCTCCTAATCTTAGATTTAGAATTGCTACAGTAAAATTCGCAAACTTTTTTCCCCGAACTAAATAGGCCCTTTAGTCGCTTACTGTTCCAACTTTCAACCGAAGCCAGTAATGTCGGTCCTATTTAGTTCGTCAATCTTTTTCATTGCCACAGTAAATTCGAATATTTGGATACTAATTAGAAGTATTAAATGTAGATAACTGACAAAACCTATTTCATAACCACCAGTGAAATTGTGAGACAAAACTATTAAGCCTAATTATACCATGATTAGCAATGTCGTGCTATAATAAACAATCTCTAATGATGGATTAGTTAGGCTTAATAGATTCGTCTCGCGATTTTCCGTCCATCCATGTAATTAGTTTTATAATTAGATCATGTTTAGTATTTCTAATCTTCGGTTTAAAATTGCTACAATAAATTTCGCAAAGTTTCTCACCGATCTAAGCGTGCCCAAAACCGGACCCCTGCTGCCAACTGCGAACCAGACCGCACTATTGCTGTCCGGTCACACATCTACACTTTCAGATCAAAGAATCACTCCGATCCAACCTGGGCAGTGCAGCCACAGCCAGTGTCACAATTCAATTTCTCGTCGAGAAAGAAGTTCCGCAATTCAACGGGCACACGGCGCGCGCATGTTACCGTCATCAATCGACGATCGGCGTCGCTGCACGGCGTGGATCTGCTCCGACGGGCGCTACAATAAAGTCGAGCCTGAGCAAGGTGGTTGGATCTCGCCGGAAAACCTTCAATGACCGGCAGCGGCTGCTCTCTCTCTCTCTCTCTCTCTCTCTCTGAAGAACAGCAGTCACGGTCGCCAGGGGAGGGCTGGCCTCTGGTTTGGTTCTATATAAAGGCCGGGCCGAGGTCTCGCCACCCATCGCCAGGCCACGAGCACAGCCCCACACCTTGCACGTAGCACGAGAGTAGGTGTAGAGCTCAGGTGCTTGGTGGGACGGCGGCGATGGCGTCCAAGGCCGAGCTGGTGGTGGAGGTGAAGTCCCCGGCGGACAAGCTGTGGGCGGCGCTGCGCGACTCCACGGAGCTGTTCCCCAAGATCTTCCCCGAGCAGTACAAGAGCATCGAGACCGTCGAGGGCGACGGCAAGTCCGCCGGCACCGTCCGCCTCCTCAAGTACACCGACCGTACGTAATGCCTTGCTCTGCTTGCCGATGTGAGAGAAACCGTGGCGACCTTACCCTGATGTGTCTGCTGCGGCAGGGGTGCCGATGCTGACGTTCGCCGAGGAGAAGCTGGAGCTGGCGGACGACGAGAACAAGGTGGTGGTGTACAGCGTGGTGGACGGCGAGCTGGTGGACTTCTACAAGAACTTCAAGATCACGCTGAAGGTGGCCCCGGCCAAGGAGGGCGAGGGCGAGGCGGGCGGCGCCGTCGTGAGCTGGTCCATGGAGTTCGACAAGGCCAACGACCAGGTGCCCGACCCGGACGTCATCAAGGAGACCGCCACCAAGACGTTCCACGACCTCGACGACTACCTCCTCAAGAACTAGCAGGCGCAGAATCGGAGGCCCCATTCGTCCATCCGTCCGCTGCTGATTCGCGCATCAGTAGAGCTTCACTAGTGCTCCGGTGGATCATGCCGTTGTTTGGTGGTGTCCGAGTCCGTGTTGGTTTGCTAGCTACTACAGGCTACCGCAGGCCGTGTGTCCTTTGTCCCCGGTCGGTGTTGCTGCAGGCGATCATGCGTGTGCGTCGTCTGCAGCGGTTGCAGAACTAGTCCCAAGTCAATAAAGCTCTTCGTGTCCATTGTGCGCTCGATTCAGACTTGCTGGCCTTAAGAGAAAGTTAGAACGCGAGGCCGTATCTTCAGGTCTTCTGGATTGTTGTAAGAACTGAACCGATGGGCAGCGTAGAGCGTGGTCACCACCGACCAGCCGCGCGCAGCGCGCAGACCTGGTCACCACTCGACACCGGCACCGGCACGCTGTGCGACTGCAACACAATCCACCACGCGCAGACTGGACCGAGCCAAGCGGCGACGCCCATAGCGAGCGTGCACGACCGCGGCACGTAGATGACCGACGAGCCGCCGTACGGGCAAGGCCACCGCCCGCCGCCCGCCGTCGCGCAGCTGGGGGAGCACACCCGAGGGGCACGGGTACGGCGCGAGCCGCATGTACGACCAGGGCGCGGGCGTGTTCGGATGAGGGGGACATTTTTTTTTTTCCCAAAGAATCTTGCATGCATGAAGTACTAAATAAAGTCTATTTACAAAACCCAGCCACAGATGAGTGTAACTTTGCGCGACGAATCTAACGAGCCTAATTAATCCATGATTTGCTGCAGTAATGCTACAGTAATTATCCTCTAATCGTGCGGTCAAAGGCCTCATTAGATTCGTCTCGCGAATTTGCCAGGGGTTGTGGAGGTAGTTTTGTAAACTGACTTTATTTAATATCTTTAAGTAGTGGACAAAGTGAAGATTAATTTTTTTGATCCCCACAACCGAACACGGTGCGCCGTTCCTCTGATCCTGTCCTGTCAGTCTGCCACCCTGGTCAGCGATGACTGGCGAGTGACGAGCGAATCGATCGAACTGGACCACTGGCCCCAACAGCCAACGGCAAGCCATACGGTATTGATGTCACGAGGTATTTCGTCTTTGGTTCAAAAATTGTAGGGGTGTTTAGGCTATCCGCACTCGTCATACTCTAAATTTATTTTCTAAAAAAATATTCTATCCTGGTCATCGAGATTCTCTCCTCTATACCACTTTCTCCCGCACCCATCATACTCTATATCTCATACTCTATACTAACTCCCAACAGCGGCCCCACTTGTCATCCTCTATAAATTTTATCAAAATATATCCATCTGAGATCTTGTTTTGAAGGATTTATTGCAACGAATTTAATGGTGCAATCGGAATTTAATTTGTTTTTGGTTTGTGAGTTATAACATTTTTTAGTTAGTTGAAAACGTGGGGCCCGCCACTCACTCTCTCCCCTCTCTCCCGCGCCTGCTCTGGCGCTGCCTGCTCGCGCTGCCTGCTTGTAGCGGATGAACGGCACAGCGCTAAATTTAGAGGGTGCCGGCCGCTCCTGGATGGTAGAGTAGCTTTTAGCGTACGCCGCTGCAGCTCATTTTACTGTAAAAATCTCCTCCAGGTTGCTTTGCAGTATGCCACTGCGGGCAGCCTTAGTTCACCCTCTCACCAACCTATTTTACAAAATACGCGTTTTCCAATGCGTTTTTTCTCTCTGTGCACGCGGTCCAATGCGAGCTCATTTTGTAAAATGCAAGGAACTAAACACCCCTTGTATCGTAAACGTAAATGATATCAGCTCACATCGTTAATTGTTACAGAGTAAACGTTTCCTCCTCTCTAAAAGACGAATCCTGACCCAGGAATCGGGCCAAAAACGAGCTGTAGTTGAGCCACGTCGCTTGCTGATCCACGCCGTCAATTTATCTGCCAGGTTTTAATTGGGCCGTTGATCCAGTTGCTCCGCATTAGGATTCCAGAGCATTCATGACACGGCACGGTATCTCCAGATGCCTCTGGCGCCGCGTCCCGAGCACATTAAATAAGTCGATCGTCGACCCAATGGGCCATGGCAACCGGCCGCCGCGGCAGTCGCGACCGCGGCCCGTGGGGCACCTCGGCCGAGTAGCCGAGCGACCGCGGTACCTCGCGCCGCGCGAGGTTGCCGGTGTATGCTCGACCTCGGCCATGCTGCCGCTGGCAGCTACACCGCTCGCCCGCAAGCTCGATGTTGGCGCCGCGCCCGACCTCGCAGGCCGCCGCGCTCCTCTTCTCCTCCCCCCTGGTCGACATCACAGGGTGACCAGCGAGCGTGAGAGTATCCACAACAGCACTCGAGCTTGCCCCCACCGCTGGCCGCCCAGCGCCGCTGCCTCCTTCCGCTCGTCGCCGCACGCCCCGTCGCCTCTGCCAGCTCCTCATCCAGCCACCAGGTGCCGTCGCCACCCCTGCTACAGGCCACCGCCGGCCCCGTCTTGCACGAGCCCGACCACCACTCCCGTCCGCGGCTCCATGGTCGCCCCATCCGAATCCGACAATGCCCGAGCCGCCACCGCCCATGCGTTGTGCCGATGGGGAAGCGATAGCCCCTCGCCCACACTGATGTCGTTCCCATCCCGTGGGAAAAAGCTTCGGGAAGCCGCGGCGCGGCGCCGGAGCTCCACCCTGTCGGGGACGACGCGCGGCAGAGCTGAACGGCGTACTGGCCCTCGTGCCTGAACTGCCCGAGTCGCCAGGCCGCCTGCCCGCGTGGGAATCCGGGGTTTGGCCAGCTTGAGCTTGCCCAGACCGCCGCTCGCACGGTCGCACCGAATGCCGGCGTGGAGCGCGTCGCTGGTGCCTGCTGGAGCCACGCCGTCACAGTTGGCGCAGTGGTGCCGAACTGCCGATCTGGACGAAGGAGCGACCTGCACGACACGGGACTCCTCGGCACAGCTCTCCTCCACCGAGCCGTGATGCGCCGCACTTCCTCGGCTCCTCCAGCGCTCCTCCACCTTCGGCCGCGCCTTCGTATCCCGTCGTTGTCGCGGCATTAAGCTTGACTGAGGACTTATCCTCTCCGGTCTCCACCGACCAAAAGAATTGGCTGCTTATCAATTGCATCTCCCTTTTACGAGTTATACTGCAATAATTTATATTTGATGCCTACAGGTTCTACTAAGCTGTAAAACAATGAAAGTTTTTGTTAACAAGCTGTTTGCCTAGACCTTTGCCAACGACCTCCCATGCTTCTTACCTCCATTAGTCCGTCCTCCGTTGCCTTATTCTCAAATCAAGTAAACGATTAAGCAACATTTTTTTGCTGAATATTTTCCTCACATATCTATATCCAGTCTATTTCTAATAATCACAATTTCTGCAAACACATCACGGGACAGATCCTACAGGCGCGCCAGGTTTCTAGTTCTGTTTGGTTCGGTCCAAACAGAGATGAGCGGCTCTGTTATTAACCGCTCGCTATTGTTTCGTGCCGCCCGTTCGCTCCTTGTTGCCTCGGCACCGCCGCCACATTGCGCCCCCTCCTGTGCCCAGATGCCGCAAGTTCAGGCGAGCCCGAGCATCGCCATTGCCAGACAACGAGGTCCGCGCCCTGACGGGCAGACCTCCGCACCGCCTCTTCGACGACCATTCTAGCTACGCGTAGGCAACAGAGGTATGCAAACACCGCCGACGAACTTGTGCCGGCCATGCGTCTCTGTGGGTGATGCCGGCACGGACGACACCTGGGATGGCAACGCCGGGGCGAGGCAGGTCTATTGTACGAGAGGAAGGACAGGAGCATGGTGGTGAGGTTGCCGAGGCTCGTCGGGAACTCGCCGGTGAGGTTGTGCCGGAGAAATCGAGCTCCTGAGGTTGGAGAGGGAGCTGTGCTCAGCGGAGATGATGCTGGTGAGGTCTACGTCCTATAGCTTAATCGGCCTGGCAAGGGAATTGTGCGCGAGGATGACGAAGACATCGAGAGCATGAATACAGTGGATACGATTAACCCCGTACGAGAAGGGTATTAGTAGTTAACGCTGGATTTGTATAGGCAGGGGACCCGTTTACATGGGATCTGATTACGGTCTACCTGAACCAAGCAAATTTAACGTGATTCGTTTGCGCTGTGATCTGATAACGCCTAGAAATCGCCGAACCAAACACTACCTCAATTCAAGCGATGGATTTCCACCGCCTGTACTGCTCTCAGCGACACGCGCTGCCTGTTCTCGGCAGGAGCATCACACTTGCATATGTTTGCAGGTGAGATGTTTTTCTCGTCTCAGGGATGTTCAATTCCCTAAAAAAAATTTCACCAAAATTTTTCACAAGAGAATCTTACATGCATGGAGTAGTAAACATGTGTTAATGACAAAACCTATTTCACAACCCCGGGTAACTTTGCGAGACGAATCTAATGAGCCTAATTAGGTCATAATTTGCAACAGTGGTGCTACAGTAACCATCCGCTAATCATTCTCTAATCATGGATTAATTACCGTCATTAGATTCGTCTCGCGATTTCCTGGCGAGATCTGTAATTAGTTTTATTATTAGTCTACATTTAGTACTCCTAAATGGTAGGATTCTCTTGTAAAATTTTTCACCGGAATTAAACACCCCCTCAATGGAAATCCATTGTTCCAATCCAACGGTCAGCATCCGCGGAGAACTCTGCATCCGATCAAGTAGATCGGTACGATCTGTATAGAGGTCTCACCATGCATGCCCAGGACCTGTTTAATTCATGTGAAAGAGTGAAAAGTGTATGCATTGAGTTGCGTGCACAGAGAGAAGAAATGAACTGACACGGTTCTCGATGTAGTACGAGGTAGGAAAGTGACATTAAACAGGCCCCCGGCCAGACACCACAAGAACGGAGCATATCGCTACCTGCGCTGCACAGGGCGGCGAGGGCGGCCATTTGGCGGTGTCCGTGTTGGTTCGCAGCGTCACGCCGTGCGACCGTGGCCCTGTTTGTTTCCGATTATAATCGGTTTATCAGTGGAAATAAGCGATAATCCCACCAAACGTCTCGCTTATTTTCGCTTCTGTGGTAATCTGCTTCAGAGATTTAAACTATGAAAAGCGAGAATCAAGAAGCGAGAAAATCTTCGCTTCTCTGATACACGCTTAGATTACAAGCTAAACGAAAACAAACAGGGCCCGTGTCCGTCTCTCCGGCGCAGGCCGCTGCAGCGAGCCAGCGATCATGTGCAATGCCTGGTGTCCTCGTGTTACCGGTCAAGGATGCTATTTTTCTTTTTAGAAAAAGGAAATATTTCTGGCTTCTAGGACAATTTTTTAAAAGAAAAATAGAATAACGAGTGGCCATATCCACTGGCCAGAGTGTGGCAGACTGGCAGTGCTATGGTCGATCGTCTTTTTCGCAAAGCTTCTGTGAAATTTCGTAAAAGTTACGTATTGAAAAACGTATCTCCTCTCTCGTGATACGCTTCCCAATATAACTTTTGCAACTTACTTTTCACAACTTTCGCGGACTAAGGCCTCAGTCGTCGCGGCAGCTGCAACAGTGTGCTTTGAAGTCAGAGTGCCCACCCGGGATGCATCGCCTACAAATACCATCTGGGCTATTTTTTTGTTTTCTCGTCAATTGGAATTCTATGCCTAAACAACTGCTGATCTGTTATAGCATGAACCTATCTATTTATGCATGCAATTACTCCCTCTGTTCCAAATCGTAAGTCATTTCAACATTTTTGGAAAGTCAAAACATCCTAAGTTTGCCCAAGTTTTATGATGAAGTACTAACATTTATTATATCAAACAAATATCATTAGATTTTACCCGCAAAAAAAATATCATTAGATTTTTTATTAAATATATTTTCATAGTTATATCTATTTGGTGGCATAAATCTTTATGATCTTTTCTAAATTTTTGTCAAACGTAAAATGGTTTGGCTCTCCAAAAATATTGGAATGACTTACATTTTAGAACGGAGAGAGTAGTTGATACCGACCTAGTATGCACTAAGATGGAAAAGAATCCCATTGATCCCTGTCTATTGGTGCTACCTATATGCAGAGCTCTTTCCCTATTTAAAAACACACTAGCTCTTCGCTTGTTCTTCTAATATTTCTAGTAGTGACAGCCACGAGATAGTGTCGTGTAAGCTGAATGGGAGCACTTTGTTCGATCACCATCTATTACAAGTACCCACTAGTACATTTTAGGCAAAATAGCCAAAATCATCCCTAACCTTTGCACAAGGGCTCAGGTTGGTCCCTGAATTTTCAAATGGGTCAATCTAGTCCCTCAACTCTCGTTTTTGGGTCAAATATGTCCCTGTGTTGATGTGGCGCTACATAGTGGCATGGGATAAAGATGAAATGCCCCTTTTTGCCTTAGCTCTTGCATAGTGACAGATGAGACCTATTAATCAGATTTTTTTTACTCCTCACATCTCTCTTTGACAGATGCCGACCTCGCCCACCGCGTCGTTGCGGGCTGCCTCCACCCCGAGGCCACACGGCTCATCGCTCCACCGTCGTTGCTCCGCACGATGTGCCTCCGCGTGCTAGCCACGCATGTTGCGTTGAGCTAAGGGCAAAAAAGACATTTCATTTTCATCTTATGCCACAATGTAGCGCCACGTCAGCACAAGGACGTGTTTGATCAAAAACAAGAGTTCAGGGACTATATTGACCTTTTTGAAAGTTTAGGGACGAACCCGACCTCTTGTGTAAAGTTTAAGGGACTACTTTGGCTATTTTGCCTACATTTTAATATAGTTTTTCATAAATGTTCGGATATAGTTGCTAATTCTTATGTTCAACAATATATGATTTTTTTGCAATATCTCTAAAAATGATTTCACAACAGTTTGTCGATTAAAAGTACTTGGCCCATTTCAAGCCACGGTACAAACCCAACACATATATTTTTGTAGGGATATTTGTAGTCATATTTTCCGTCCGTCTGTCGACCCAAGGGGTTTAGACACGAAATGGATTTGTCTGATATCCGCATTTGAAGACTCAGTATCCGATTGGTATCAAATCCGGGTACTCAAAGCTGGATATATGTTATAGATATTGAACATATATCAATATTCATTCGATATCCGACATATTTTACGCTATCCGTATATGAATCCAATCTGACAAAAAAATCTGTATTCATATTCGTAAATATTTGGTTTACTTATGAGCAAATTTGCTCTAATGGATCAAGATGAAAGGAATCAAAATCCTTAACTACACCTCCTGTTTACTCTCTTCTCCATGCTCCCGCGAGATATTGCACACGTGTCGGCTAACTGATGGCCCTGGAGATTTTGCAAAAAAAAGTCCTCTTATTTAATCTAAATCAACCCTCAGTCCAATCCGGCCAATTCATACAGTAAACATGTTCAAATATTTTTCATATAGACTCTTATACTAAATTTATTTCAGCGCGAAGAAGAGAAAAATCGAAAATGATATCGTTTTTATAGTAAACCCCCTCTATGCGTTTTCTCAGAAAACCCCCTCATAACCCGAACCCTAACTCCCTCACTCCTCTCTCTCTCTCTCTCTCTCCTCCCCGCCGCCGCCCCTTCCTGCTCGCCCCTCCCGCCGCTCCTCCCCTTCTCCCTCTCTGCTAGCGTCCACCGCTCCTCCCCACTGTTGTTCCTCTCTGCTCCCGTAGTTGCCTCCCTCCCCTTCTCGCTATCCGCCTGCCTCCGGGCGGTTGTGGCCTCGCTGGTGCACAACGGGCCGGCGGCGGCGGCGGCGGCGCTGGCGCAGGCCACGGTGGCCTGCCTGGATGGGAGCACGCGGAGGCAGAGGTCGACCTGCCCGCCCTGCGGCGCGGCCTAACGACGGGCCTTGTCCTCCATCATGGGCGCAGTGGAGGGCGCATCTGGGTCCTGACTGCCCTCGGTGGCCAACGCGGCGGGCAAGATCCGGTGCCCAGGGGATCCGTTGGTGGCGTGAGGGAGGAGGACCGCGTCGGCACGGAGGGCGAGGGCTGCGGCCGGCCGCGGAGAGCCGACCCCCTCGACGCGTCTGCCCCAACGCCCCGGCCCCACGCGGCGCTTCGTCACAAACTGGAGCACTGGCGACCTGCGGTTGATGGATACTGCTCTCCCGGCACCATCGAGCGGCTGATCTGCATGGTGGTGGAGCTCCGGTCTCTCTTCTCAATAAGCTCGAGGGCGGTGCAGCCACTCGTCCACCGGACGGCTTAAGGCTTGGCGGCGAGGCCTCATCCTCCCGGCGGCGCTGAGGCAGTCCGTGGCTGATGCCCGTCCACTCATCTCCATGCTGGTGGGTTTACATTGCTTTCTTTTATCCCCTTTCAATTTTGCTTACACATCTCTATCAATTGTGCTTTGCATTTTTAGGTTCAGAGTTTAGAGTTTAGTAGAGATGTTGACATTAGTTCAATGAGTTTAGGGCAATTGCAAAACACTTGCTAGGTAATTCCGGCCACATTGTTTCAGCCATGCATCTTATTTTATAGATAAAGCTGCCATATTCCTTTTTGTGAATCGTGATATTAGTAGTTTTCAAATAAATTTGTTCATTCAAATTTGCTGTCGCTATAGCTAAGTTCTGAGTCCTGCCTGATGTGGTTTTTGGTGCTTCTCACCGCATGGAGATGGGGGCTGGGCTGCGTACAGGCAAAAGGCGCAAGCCTCCATCGCCCGCGCTGCCACGCGAGCGAGCCGTACGGCACCGAGTTCCTCAAGGTCTCCGACGTCCACATCCACACCCTCTACTACGAGCAGTCCGGGAACCCCCAAGGCCACGTGAGCGTCCGATACCCCCCTTCTTCTGTGTTGGATCATGAGATAATTGGGTGATTTCGTCTCCAAATTGGCTGCCCGCCTTGACTCAGCAATCACAATTGCTCAGAAATCAGCTTTATAGTATAGTTGTGCTTCTCTTTAGGATGGGCTTCTTGTCCCCGTCAATTTTTGCGGTGATTTTTCATAGAGGTGAATCTGGTGATCTGGTGTTGTTGTTGTGTTCTTAAATAGAAGTGACACAAACAAAGATGAAACGAAATTAGGTATTCATCTTCTCCCAATTGTAATAATTTTTTTCTGTATGGATGCAGATCCGTAAAATTGGAATCGCAATTTCTGAAATTAGCTGTATACTTGAGATGATTTTTCGCTGCAAGGCAACGATCTTTCTTCATGGTGTTTTTATGGAGCTAATGTGCTTGATAAAATACCTGTAAGATGATTTGTATGACAATAGACATTGTGTATTTCTTCTTAAGTCAGTCTTGACCGGATCACTAAATTTAGATGTTCAGACTGTCAAATCCAGTTTCATATTTTCAAGAACCTATCTATTTGTGTGATGTTGTCATATAATTAGTATATCTGGTTTATATCAGTGTAAATACTTGAGAAATTTGACTTCACTTTCTGAGAGAGAGAGATTGAATTTAGTGGCAAAATGGCACTTCAAAATCCGAGTTAAAAATAGAAAGGTAAACTAAGAACTTATTTTGGCCATACTACAGATTCTTGGATCATTCCTACAAAAGGGCTCTCTGCCTAAATTAGCTATAACTGAAGCAAACACATCCTAAGATGGTTACCCACCTTTCCTTTCTTTAAGAATTCAGATTTCTTGGTTAATTTGTGTTTCTTTAATGTAGTGTGTAAATATTGGATTTGGTTTAACTAGCTAGCTTCTATCGAACTCTGGTGATTATTGATGTTCTCCTCTCTATTAAACCAATGTGAGATTATTCTCTCCTTTTTCTGTACTTCCATTTTGTGCCTTTGGAAGGTATTGTGTTGTCACTTTATTAATCTCCATATAATATCAGAAGTATAGCTGCTATTGATGATGTTCCTTGCCTGTGTTTCATTTGTCTCATTACTAGAGACCACATGTTCACACATTAGCAGTGTGTCTGTTGTGATGCATATTCTAACATACTTGTGTATTCTTTAACTTTTTATGTTACTTGGCAAACTTGTGATGCAGCAGAAATGGAAGGCAAAGGCATTAATGTGACTTATCTTCTTATTTTTCTGCAACAGACAGTGGGTCATATTCAGCCAAATAGAAGTGTAGTCATTTTTTTTTGCCATGTCAGCTTGCCTTTCTATTACTGTTTTGTTCTCATGGGCCTTTTGTATGTTCTGGAAGTAAGGTCAGAAAAAACTGTAGTCACACTCTATTGTTATTTCTCTATCGAACAAACATATATGTTATGGAGTTCTGAACTAATCTATACATTTGAAAGCTGCTACATGTATGTCACGGATACTGACCAGATCTGAATGAGGATTGACTACATTTTGCTTTTGGTTTTATCGAAAGGTAGTGGACACAGTGACATTTAGTGGACAATGTAGCTGCTTGAACTGTCAACAATTTCTCTCTTCTCTGCCAACAGCTACTGTAAATATGAAACTCGGCATACTTTTGGATTCTTTGCAGTAGAAAGATCAGTAGATCGACATGTATAGCTATGTGAAGATTTGATTCCCCATCAACTGCATTTTAGATAACCATTTCGATGTGTACTTACTCAGATGAGTTCTGAATTCTTATTTCCTAATTTCTTTCTCATTGTAAAAGTAAATACTATTCATATATATTCAGAAATCATGTGATTCCAGCTTTAATGTACAGCGTAGGAGTTGTTTTTCAATCACTAGGGCGCGCAAAGCGCGCCTAAGTGTTCTAGTCTGCTTAATGTGGGTGGCAGGGCTAAATGTTGTGGTAGGATATGTTTTAACAAAACGGCGGCAACTCTGGCGTAGAGCTAGAGCTCAAAGCTCAACATGGTGGGCTTTACATCAAGTTGTTTTTTCTGTTTTTTATTTTCATAGAAAACCTTTCCACCAAGTGTTCTTTAGAATCTTTTAGAAAATATCTTTAATAAAAATAAAACTCTAAAAAAAAGTTTCCCAGAAGCTATTTGTAAAAGTTTCTAGAAAGTAAAAATTTGCATAAGAACATGCCTTTTTAACAAAGTAGCATGGAGCCCCGTTGCACCTTTTTCTAAAACTTGGTAGTGGTTAAAATTGATTATGTTGCCTAGTATGAACCAACAAATGTTTCTTAAATCAGAAAACGATACCGATATGACTACTGGTCGTATGTTAGGAGTAAATCCTACACCTGCATCTTCATGTTGGTAAACTTGACCAACATACAAATTAATTATAACAATTAACTAGACTACATATATTTAAAATAATACTCCCTCCGTTCTAAATTGTAGCACTATTGACTTTAAAATACAACTTTGGTCATTCGCCTTTCAAAAAATTAGTATAGATAAATAAATAAATAAATAAATAAATAAGATATGAGTTATACTTAAAGTACTTTTGATGACAAAACAAGTAATAATGAAATAAATGATACTAATATAAATGTTTTGAATAAGACGAATGATTAAATGTGCATTAGAAAAGGCAACAGTGAACTACAATTTGGAACGAAGGAGTATAAAAGAAATATCAACACATGGTTCTAAATTCATGTGTATATATAGCTTTCTTCGGACAATAAATCGTATGCTATTTAGTTTGTTCTAACTAGTTCATGTACATGCTATTGATATAGAATCTTGTAAAAGGAATATGAACACACGGTTCTAAATTCATGTGTCTATAGTTTTCTCTAGATAATAAATTCATATGCTATTAGTTTGTTCTAACTGGTTCATATACGTGCTATTGATATAGAGTCCTGTAAAAGGAATATCACGGTTCTAAATAAATTGAACATGGATTGTTCACATGTGCATGTGACCACATGGTCTATCTAGACCATTCATCTTGAAACCAAGGGTGAGATGAGGGCCCGTTTAGATGGCCAATTTGCCAAAAAAATTTGCCATTTTCACTATTCATCAAAGGGAATCTTACATGCATGGAGTATTAAATGTGTGTTAATGACAAAACCCATTCCATAACCCCTAGGTAACTTTTCGATACGAATCTAATTAGCCTAATTTGGCCATGATTAGACAACGTCGTGCTACAGTAAACAATCTCTAATGACGGATTAATTAGGCTTAATAGATTCGTCTCGCGATTTCCCGTCCAACCGTGTATAGCGCCTTATAATTAGATCATGTTTAGTCCTCCTAATCTTCGATTTACAATTGCTACAGTAAACGGTAACTTTCATTCTTACTCAACTAAACAGGCCCTGAATCATGGGTAGGTGAGAGAATAATGGGTAGGTGAGAAAATCAACGGTTGTATGAATATTGTAGGAAAGAGAATGAACAGCCAAGATAAGACTTGCCACAAGTGCATGTGAAGTTGCCTTTCCATAAATTCATGTGTCTATACTTTTCTGTGGATAATAAATTCATATGCTATTTGATTTGTCTGTTCTTATCTGTGCTACTATTGATGTAATAAAAAAGTTTATACGTCTGGTTTATACGGTCGTAAATAAGTAGGGCTATTTAATCTTTTGCCATTGTTCCCAATGGCAAGCATTCAAATGCCAACTTTAAAATGGTTCCTACATTTTTGCCACCGATGTCGGGGTTCTTTACCGCCGGCAAATAATAAAATCGTGGAGCGCGCGTCGGGCCTCGGGTGGTAGTGCAAAAGGACACGGGGTTTATACTGGTTCGGGCCACCCATGGGGTGTAATACCCTACGTCCAGTTCGTGCTGCTCGTGTTGTTTGCACTGGTTTGTAGTAGGGGGTACAAATGGGCGAGAGAGGGAGAGATTCCCAAGTCTCTGGTGCGTGAATCGAGCTCAGTCCAGTGACTGGCTGGAGGAAGAAGAAGGTCGAGGGAGAGTACTCCTCGGGAGAGAAAAGAGGCTCTCTGCCTCCCGTAGGAGGCCCAGGAGAGAGGAGGAAAAGAGTCCATCTGCCTCTCGCAGGAGGCCCAGGCTTCCCTTTTATATCTCAAGGGAAGGCTGGAGAAGAGGTACAGTTCAAAGGGTAAAACGGGAAAAAAGGAGGAGTGCCTGCCCATGCCATGGGGTCCGTCGTCCTTCCGAGCGTTGTAGCCATGTCCTGCTGGTGTCAGTTGCGTCAGGGAGTGGTTGGCACAGTGTAGCGGCTTGACTCCGGGTGCTTCGGTCTTCCCGGTGGTTGCTTGGTCGCGAAGAGTCGAACCAGTCGGAGACGGAGACTAGTCGGGCGAATCGGAGTCTTGCTGGGCGGGTCGTGATTCTTGTCGGGCGATGCGGAAAACTGGTCGGGCGAGCACCTTGTCGGGCGAAGGAGCAACTCCTCGGGCGAAGGGGCAGCTTGTCGAGCGATGGTAGCAGCCTGTCAGACGATGGTGCATCTCGTCGGGCACGGCGACTACTCGGGCGAGACGGAAACTAGTCGAGCGGGCGAAGTCCGC
Source organism: Alloteropsis semialata (assembly GCA_004135705.1). Classification (NCBI taxonomy): domain Eukaryota; kingdom Viridiplantae; phylum Streptophyta; class Magnoliopsida; order Poales; family Poaceae; genus Alloteropsis; species Alloteropsis semialata. The sequence goes on along the minus strand of CM014276.1, from coordinate 46,032,446 downwards.
TCGGGTGGTGCTTGCATCAGCAAAGCACTCGGACGTGCATGGCTTGCATGCTGGGTGCCAAAGCACTCGGACGTGCTTGGCTTGAGGCAAGATGCTATTTTGTTTTTGGCCGTTTTCCTTCACAGAAATAAATGGCTTGCATTTAGGCCTGTAAACCTCTCGGATGGGCTCCAAACCACTCGGAGGTGCCTTGCCTGATGTCATATGTCGCCGGGGATTTTGATTCTTAATCGCTGTCATTGGATACCCCTAGTATTGGTATCCGACAGGAGCCCCCGAGCCTGGGAGTGAGTCGTAGACTCGCTTGCGGGCTGAATTTATCGTGATGTCGAGAAAGCGGTGAAGTTTCAGGTGGGGGCGCGCGAGCGCACCCGCCGGGTGTAGCCCCCGAGCCTGTGGGCGAGTGGTACACTCGCTCGCAGGTTTATGGCGTTTGTGTAGTAATTTGTTGCGAATTATGCGACCGCGCTGCTGGTCTCTGTTAGCGATTTCGACCCCGTGTGCGTCCCGAGACCGGGGTCCGGACGGGGATTCGTTTCGTCTTTTTGCGTTTTTTCCCCTCACGCTTCCCGTGCGATAGGAAGGAGGGTAAGAGATGCATCGCGCTTTGCCACGCAGGCCGAAGCACGACTCTCGTTGAGCTACAAACGGGTAGGTTCGAGTGAGGCCCGACGCCCCTTCGGTGGGGAGTCGATGGATCAGCTGGTGATCGACCTCAAATTCCTAGTGGCGAGATCATCTAGTTACCAAGTCCGTTCGACCGGACCCAGCGGCTCGTTGCCTTTCCGTCGGAGGAAAAACCATGATCTTTCTTTCCACCAGAACTCGAACGCGGTTCAGGACGCTCGCGGCGCTCGTGCGCCTGAGTACTGGCCGCTGGGACCCATCCTTCACTGCCCCTCGCTCGACAAGGTGCCCGGGGGCGGCTGTTGAACCCTTCGACGGGCCAGCCTTCGAACCCCCGTTGGAATCACCTGTCAGGTCGACTGTCGAAGTCGTCCGTCCCGGTGCCCAGCCCCCGAGCGCAGGGCTGCGAGGGGTCGTTAGGGCCGGCGGGAGCCGCTTAGTTTAGAGAGTTCGAAGAGCGCATTTCAGAAATCGATCACATGCGTATGCTTGACCCCGCGCGCCGAGGTCGGGCGAGACAAAAGGTGCCGTTCCCTGTATGTAGGAGTTGCAGCAAGCTTACCGGAACTTGCCATGCCGAGCTGCAAAAAACAGCGTAATGCAAAAGCGTTGCGTAAAGCGCGGAGTCGGGATTTATTCGTTACTAACGGAAAGTTGCGTACGCCCTGCCTTTATTAGGCTACGTATTTCCTCGGGTAGTTGGCTTATCACGTTTTAAGCACCAAGTTCCGCTGACCACTGCTCGTGGAGAGGACGGCTTACCGCAGACTACACTGCTCAGCGGGGAGGCTTAGGTGTAGGCGGCACGCAGGACGAGGTTTCACGGATGAGGCCATTGCTACCCGAGTACTTTAGCGATACCCAAAAGAGGCATGCGAGAGTGTAAATGGAAATGTATGGAAATACGAAGAATCGTGGTAAAACTTAGCCGTTTTAGCGTCTCATCGTTGAAGCTGAGTCGAGCGAGCCGTCCGAGTTGGGGCAGCACACTCCACGGGTGGCGCGACCGAGTCGGTCGGAGTCGAGGCCGGGGCGCGCGCACTCCTTTGGAGGCGCGGCCGAGTCGGTCGGAGTCGAGGTCGGGGCGGCGCACTCCTTTGGAGGCGCGGCCGAGTCGGTCGGAGTCGAGGTCGGGGCGGCGCACTGGCCGAGTCGGTCGGAGTCGAGGTCGGGGCGCGCGCACTCCTTTGGAGGCGCGGCCGAGTCGGTCGGAGTCGAGGTCGGGGCGGCGCACTGGCCGAGTCGGTCGGAGTCGAGGTCGGGGCGCGCGCACTCCTTTGGAGGCGCGGCCGAGTCGGTCGGAGTCGAGGTCGGGGCGCGCGCACTCCTTTGGAGGCGCGGCCGAGTCGGTCGGAGTCGAGGTCGGGGCGGCGCACTCCTTTGGAGGCGCGGCCGAGTCGGTCGGAGTCGAGGTCGGGGCGGCGCACTGGCCGAGTCGGTCGGAGTCGAGGTCGGGGCGCGCGCACTCCTTTGGAGGCGCGGCCGAGTCGGTCGGAGTCGAGGTCGGGGCGCGCGCACTCCTTTGGAGGCGCGGCCGAGTCGGTCGGAGTCGAGGTCGGGGCGGCGCACTGGCCGAGTCGGTCGGAGTCGAGGTCGGGGCGCGCGCACTCCTTTGGAGGCGCGGCCGAGTCGGTCGGAGTCGAGGTCGGGGCGCGCGCACTCCTTTGGAGGCGCGGCCGAGTCGGTCGGAGTCGAGGTCGGGCGGCAGTTGGTGGAGCGGGCGCTGGTCGGGGCGGAGCTGGTAGACAACGTGATTACGTCGGTCGGCGCTGCAGCTCTCTCTGTCGTTGTGTCGTGCGCTCGTTCGGGGGCGTGCCTCGCCGTGGCGGCCCTGCGCGAGATCATGAAAACAAAAAGCTGTTACAGGTTAGTTGAGGTCATTTGCGGACTTTGGGCACGGTCGTCCTGCCGCGGTGTTCCTCGCGGGGGTCGCCCACTGCTGCTGCGCCGCGGGTGCGCGGCCGCGTGGTGTTGATGCTGCTGTTGGCGGGGTCGCGGTCGCCGTTGGGGATGTCGGGGCCATCGGCGCCGTTGGAGACGTCGGGGCTGTCGGTGCTATAGGCAAGGTCGCGGCCTCCATTGCTGCTGTCGAGCCACCCCTGCGCACATCGTCGAATGCTCCGTCCTGCCTGACTCCCGTGCATCTTAAGCATGCAAGCGCGTGTGTTGCTAGGAGGCTAGCTATATGAAGGCATGCATAGTCTAAGCATAGGCATAATTGCTAAGCTAGGCCTGGACACGCATGCAGGCCTGCGCACGCGCGCAGATTGCATGTGCGTGTGCCGTGCCCAGCGACCCTACATGCATGCCAGTTAAATCGAGTGCCTGTAGACTAAGTAAAGAGAGTGCATGCGTCCACGCAAGCCGTGCATGTGGATTAACTAAAATGGACATGCATGCAACCCGGGAAAGACGCATACACCGCGCCCACACGCATGCGAAGCCGGACTAGCGGGGCTCGGTGGCGTTGTCGTTGCCGTCGTCGTCGACGCCGGAGCCGTTGCCAACAGCGTTGTGGTCGTCGTCGCGGCCGTCGGTGCCGCCGCCGTCGTCGTCGCCGCGGTTGACGGCGTTGTGGTCGTCGTCGCGGCCGTCGGTGCCGCCGTCGAGAGGCCAGCTCGTATGCTCCGACGTGGGCACGTGAGTAGTGGCCGTGGCTCGAGGTGGCGCGGCGAGCGTCATAGCGGCAGCAGCGGCGTGTGAGCTTGGCTGTAGCTCGCGCGCCCCTGATGGGTGAGCTTTGTCGTGGAGGCTCGGCATGGCCCACCGAATCAGTGGCACCGTAGACTTGCGGCCTGCCGCTGCTCCCCATGGCGCTGTCGATGTCGGTTGATGATGCAGCGTGCCGAAGCAGCAGTCCATGACGCCACGGTCGCAGCCATGGGATGGTCGGGTGGTCGAGGTTGACACCGAGTTGTGGCAACGTACGTGACCGCTAGTGGCCGTGCTGACCGCTTTCGCTCGTACGCGACCCTGTAAAAAGAACATGCACTCGGATCCCTCCAATAGCACGAAGCGGAAGGTGACATTAGCAATCAAAGACAAGGACCAGTGCGGCAATTGCT
>CM014276.1:45998914-46013147 GCA_004135705.1 Alloteropsis semialata | reverse complement strand
CAAAATACTGGCTCAATCTTTTGTGGAGGTTATGATAATTTAATACCCATATTCATTATTCTTGCTCTTTCTTTTAAACTTGTCAAGGGATGTTTAATTGCTGAATTTAATTGAGCTAGCCTTGTCATTAATACCTTTTGCAATTGCTCTACCTATCCAAAGCCTAAATGATATATCATGATGAACCGTAGTATAAGAATTATTTTCAAGTGAGTTGATTTAGGACTTATCTTCTTTGGTTCGAGACTAAGAAGCTGACCATTCCTTTTTGTGTACCTTCTCTTTGCTAGCCTATCTATCCATGCATTGTGAGTTTCTACACTGGAAACTTCACAAACTTCACTGGATATCCGCCCTAAACCCAAATTATCTTTTTGTGAAATACCTCCTTGACCACAACCCAATTTGAGTATGGATCATTATCTCGAGGAAAATCTGGAGAATCAAGAGCTTGATACAAGGAACATATATTTGGGAGGCATCAAAGAGTGCATAGAAGAAAAATTAGAAGAAACGGAGGTCCACAACAAGTGGGCCGGCCGGCCTCAACACCATGAGCCGACCGGTCTACACCCTATCCTCCTCCAATGGCTTCAAAGTTCGACGAGAAGATACTCCCTAAAGATTCAAAAAAAAATTTCAGAAGATTGAGATGGATACTTACTCTAGCATTAGCCACCACTTCTATGCTCGAGGACGAGCAATCGTTTAAGCATGGAGGGGGAGATGCTGAATAAGTATTAACGTTGCTAGAAGTTCTAAGGAGCATAAAGAAAAAGTAAAAGAAAGAAAAAAATAAAAGAAAGAAAAAAATATATGTTAGAAAGAAAAAAATATATGTTGACAAAGGAAGAAAGAAAAGAAGAAAAAATATGAAAATAAATGCTCCTTGGTTCTTTTTGCTTCATTAAATTCCATAGTGCCCTAAAGATTATTCTATACTCAAATATCCCAACCATGTGCAATCCGATAACGAGGACTTCATTTGTGCCTTGGGATCAATCTTTGCCATTTGCACATGTCCACTATCTAAAAGCATGTGTTCCATTTCCCCCTTTCCCATAGCTCCAAATAAAGCCTTACACATACATGAGAGAAAGGAAGGTGAAAAGAGTTCTAGCAAGTTTGAGAGACAAGATGAGCTGAGAGTTTCCATGAGCAATTGCAATGAGGTTTAAATTATTGATCTTGGTTTAGTGATTCTTTTGGAACTTACTTCTTAATTTCTGAGATTCGTTTAAATTAGAGAGCATGTGTTTAAAGTCTTTGTGGGGAACACTTAATTCATATCTACCCTCCATACTAGAAAGAGCTGGTTACAACTTGAAGAATTAATTGCAAAATATTTTGAGGGCATTATGTTTTCTCGTGTATGATCAAGTGCAGGGATTGGACACCGAAAGGCAACACTGATTTTTATTGAAGACTTACTCGAGGACGAGCAAGGTTTAAGCATGGGGGGATTGTTGACGCTCCTTAGCGACACCTTTTTCCCTTGTTTATCTTCAATAATGGCATGAATTTGATATATAAACTAATGATCATACTCTATAACCGGGACATTTTTGTATATGCATGTGTTTTTGGAGGAATTCTGCTTACACAGGTTTTTGGGCTAAATTGGAGCATATATGGACAAGGCTTGTGACCAAGAATGACACGGTAAAAAATGAAGGCAAGAGGCCTGAAGAAGAGGCTGGCCGGCCCCACATGGCCTAGGCCGGCCTATGACATTCCAAGCCCCATTCGTGCTCATCTTTGGTGAACCTTCCTCCAAGAATATTTGAAAGGCAAGTGCTTCAAGATAAGGTCAAGAAACTTCGGGGTCAAGGCAAATTAATTTGAGAATTTGGAAGGCCATCCACTTCCCATTCTTATCTCGAAGATATCCCCAAGCAAACAACATCCAAAGGCCCACATGCATAGATGGAACAACTACTGAAACTTCCAGAAGACTTGGGGAAAAAGATGAGGATGAGGCAGCCAGGAAAGAGGCCAGGCCGGCCGGCCTGGGCCTCTCTGGGCCAGCCAGCCTAGGCCCCCCTGGCGCCGCCTCGCCCTCCCCTTCGACCTAGGGTTTCCTCAGGGTATAAATAGCTCCTGTGCCCCCTTGCCCCGCATAATTCATTCATCATTTGATGCTGAGAAGCAGAGGAGCTAGAGGGACACCTTTTGGAGAGCTGAGAGTCGTGCTAGTTGTCAAGGGTTCTACCCTAGCCAACGTGGGAACCCTGTGAGGAAGACCACGTCGGAGTTCTGGAGCTAGGATCATCAAGATCAAGGTAGGATCCCGGTGGTGATCTTGTGATGTACTATCATTCATGGTGAAGTTATATGTGTTTCCGAATCTTTGCTGTTGCTGCCCATGCCTGGCTTGCTCCACCGAGCCTCGCGACTGGTTACCCTGCTGCTCTCATACACATGCATGCACTCTCTGAGACGGGCATGGTGCCGCCTGCCCAACTAACGCTCCTATTTCAATTCGATCGGCAACTTTGTCTTGTCCATACAATGCTAAAAGAACCTCTGGCTACAGGGTAGATACAAGCTGTGTAGAGACAACGAGTAAAACAAGTTACTTATTTTCTATACCTCGGCCTGCCCACTCATACTCTTGCCTGTCACAGCTCAACAGTTTTGGGAGTATTTTCAATGGTTACCTGACAGAACGTTTTCACCAACAATACACTGTGGGTCCATCCTTATTGCTATTATTAGACGAGTCTCAGTGCAAGTTTCAGTGCAGTGCATGGGTACCAAACCTCACAAACTAGGTAACCTCCCTTCTCTCGTCTCTTAATGACCTTGACAAGTCAGCGAAATTGTTGATGTTGCATATTATTCAATGCCCATAAAACTCTATATGAAACTCCCATTGAGACTGGCCTTAGTATGATTTTAATGGTCACATAGGCAGCCAACCGAAGACGATCGTCCAGAACCACATATCGGTGGAAATTCATGTTAGAGCATGTGTTGTTAGAGCTCCATCTGATTCTAGTTCTGCATGGGAGCTGATTCTCTAGCATAAACTCTCAAAATCAGAATAGAGAATCACTTTTTTTTTAATTTTCAGCCTACTAGTTCATTTCAGAATCAGCAGAAAAACACATCTCTGAAAAATTGTTTGATAGAGCTTATGATGGATTCAACAGAGAATCAGTTCTGGGAGCTCTGCCAAACAAGGGCCTTCCACGTGACTGATTGACGAGCATAGGTTAGTTATTTCAACTTAGTGCAGTGTTAGAGCCAGGGGTGGATATCAAGCATGCTAGTCAAGGTTCAGCTCAATCTTCAAGGAATTTGCTCTCATTCTTCATAGGGGCAAATCCTCCTTGAAGCAGGAATTTGTAATTTCTCTTGGTATGCTTTGTTTTAGGGGCTTTCTTTAGGCCTGGTGCCTTGTACCTATACATACCTCTTTTATATATAAAAAGTTTGGTAGAGGCCTGCCCTATTTTTCGGTACAAACATGCAAGGGTTCAGCTTGGCCTGCTCTAGCTCGTGCAGATAATGAGCTGGCTCAGGTACTCCAACTTGTACGCCGAACCAGAATTTGACTTGGTCAAATTTAGCTAAATTTGATTTAGGACAAACCTAATATGACATGTAAAAAGAACAGAGAGACAACGTAGTTAAACAACCCTACGTACTTTCATTAATTAGACCACAACATGCATGAGATTAATTACTTTTTGAGATTGACCCTGTAATTTTCACATTGTTAATGAGCCATGCATGTTTTCATGTGGTTATGCCTCTTTTTCCTCAACCATCTTGTCCAAATAGCATTTCAGTTTCAGTGGATGCATTCACACAACAAGAAACATGGGAATTAAGTATTTTTTAACAGGCCATAAAGGAGGAAGAAAACACGTTAAAATTTAAAACTGTAGAACGTCAAGTAATCTTTAGCTATTCAAAAGGCTGTAATGCTAAGTGCATACTTGACTAGAGGGAATGCATGCTAAACTTTTTCTGAAAAACAAGTTGTGTCATGTCTTGATATACATGTTTTTTGGTGGGGCAGTTTGAGTAGTAATTAAACTCTACATCATGAACTTCTAATGATAATTTAATAACAAATAAACATATTCATTTGTATGATGGACCAGGATAATACGCGACAAGTCATGCTACAGAGGACATTTCTTTTTAGGCAATCAACGAACAATCATATGACGACAGTTGTGCAAAAGCCGATGAAAGAACTGTGCCTGTGCAAAAGCCGATGAAAGAACTGTGCAAAAACATCACTTTCGAGCTAACATCAACATTTAAAAATGAACATTTTTTAATGAGAAATAACTCTCTCGCATTGGCGAAGCTGTGTGTTCAGTTTAGGTGGTACACATGGACCACCGTAAGAAACAAATTCACTAGTAAATAGTTTATTTTGACAAACAAAATTAGCAAATTTCTACATATCTATACTCGTGTGCACCATTCTAAATTTTACCCTTTCTCCACCCTGGCCTTAGGTTGTATCTGCATCGTTGCACTCTAGAAAAAAATTAACGTTAGAGACCAAAGCGATGTGACAAAGCCGAGTGTTTTGTTACTAGCCTGTTCGGTTGGCTTATCAACCACCAGCTAGCAGTACTTTTCTCTCACAACAAATCAGCATCAGCCACCAGCCACCAGCCAGCCAGCAGTACTTTTCTCTCACAACAAATCAGCACCAGCCACCAACCGCCAGCCAACTGAACAGGCTGTTTTCGAACAAAAAAAAACACACAATTCATGTGTAATATTTTTCCCGGCTCGAAACAGTTCCTTGTCCTACACAACGGCGCCGTTCGGCTGATCAGAAACGGGCAGAACTGGACTGAATGTGTACAGTGCCAGAGTTCAGCCAACTGAATTCGGCTGACAGATTGGAATCAGCTGAATTCGGCTGAGTTGATGAGCTGGCATATTCAAATCAAAAAACGGCGGCAACTGCAACAGTTTATACATTTGAAACTCAAACCGCAGCAACAAGCAGATTCACCCTATTCATTACCGCACGAATTATCAAATGAGCCACTAATCACAGTAATTCCAAATAATCAGTACCACTTATGACCCCATCCATAAGGTCTGTACAGTTCGCTACATCGTACATATAAGTGGACCATTTACAAAATTTGTAGCCGTCATGAGCCACTAATGACACAGCTACAAGTCTCACAACTGCATCCATGTCCTAGACAAATTGGCACTGCACTAGTTTATAAATTCACCTAATGAAACTAATTTCAAGTAGTACCCATAGTAAGCAGGCAAATTCATCAACCTCCAAAAGCCATCTGCAACCCTCTTCCTCAACCAGCCAGTCCCTCATCCCCATGCTCCCAGCCCCTTCCATACCTCATTCATCAAAATCCTCATCCTCCATGTCCTCCCAGTAACTGCATGTTTACAAATGATTCATTAGTACCAACTTTGGCCACAGTTACTAAATATTGATCATTGCATACTAAATATTGATCATTGCAGACATGTATGTCAAGTAATAAACAAGTTTCACATACTTGTTCCCAAGGAGTCCAAGTCCCAGCGTAATCCACTCTCGGACTTCTTGTATAGGTGCATCAGGACTTAAAGCTATAGAGGCAATTTGACTCAATTGGCCTAGTCCAGCACGTACCCTACGCCTCGATGGATGTGTAGGCCCCTCCAGCTGATGCACAAAGTTGTGAAGTGCCAGTCCAGCCATTATAAGCTGTGATTGCTTTACTAGCGGATAATGAGGTACGCGATCCAACATTTGCCACTTCATTTTTGCTGCTCCCAAACTCCGTTCAATAACATTTCGCAGCCTTGAATGGTGCCTGTTGAACACCTCCTCTGCGCTTTGAGGCTTCCTTTTCTTGAACTCCTTCACATGGTACCTCCTTCCTGGATGTGGCGGCATGTAACCCTCTTGACAAGTATACCCAGAGTCCACCAAATAATAGCGTCCTGCAAACAAATACACACATTTTCATTACAACAGCACCTAATTAACAGGCTGCCACCATAAATTGTACATGCATCAGGGTTTTATTTTGCAAACAAACCTTTTGGTGGGCGCGGGAACTTGCTATCCATGAGAGCCCTCTGCTTCAACACCCGCATGTCATGCGCTGAACCCTCCGTGCCAACGCCAACATACGTGAACATCATTTTGAAGTCACAAACACAAATGACATTTTGGCTTGTCCACCCATGCCTATTAGTGAAGTCAGCTTGAACTCTTTCAGGAACACTCACCTCAATTAGCGTCCCATCAATGGCTCCTATGCAACCATCAAACAGAGGTGAGTACTCCGCCAACTCCTCAGGCAATTCTGCATAACTGCTGTCCGTTGGCCTAAGCACGGCATCTGCAAAGGGCATCATGGCGTTCAGGACATGTTGGATCAACATGCTGCAAGTTCCCAGTCCCCTCCGGATTCTCTCATGCATTTGCCTCATTGACTGCTTAGTCCCAAGAACCCACAGGAACAAGCCTAAAGCTTCTTCTGTTGAGATGTCCCTAGTTGGTTGTAGCCCATAGTAGTTGGTTAAGATGTGATGCAACTTGTAGAAGTTCTCAGGCTGCATACGAAAGTTGAGAAAACATCTGTTTGGTTTACTCAGCACATTGTTTACCCACTGACGGCCGGTGAGGTCCGGCACAAGCACTTGTTTGAATGTTGGCGATGCCGGGGCCATCATCCCAGACATTGCATAACCTACTGCCAGAGCAGCATTTGCCAGTTCATTGAAACTATTCTCACTAGAATTGTCACTATCTTCATCATAACTGTGATTGGTATGGTGCTCCATGATTGTTCTGCCTTCACGAAATGTACTTATGATTTTAATTCTACTACACATAAAAAAAGGGGCACAAACTTTAGCCTGCAATGGCATTTAAAACTAAATTATAACTGAAACATTTACAACGATGTGCTTCCATGGTCAAACTTGAAAGATATAACAGGTAAACAAGCATGCTACAAAATAATTGGTGTGCATGAATAGTCAGTGCATTGTAGTGCCTATTTAATCTCATTTTGCATAATGTAACAATGGTATGCAAGTTGTGGTTAGCTGAAAGAAAGAGGCGTGTATGAGCACATGGAGAATTATGTAAGAGATAGTCTCTACATGGAGAACACTAAGGCACAATAATTCGATAACAGAATATATGTGACCTAGAAGATATGGTACTTCATTTTATTTTTGAAGTTCATTTTATTTTTGAAGTACAAGATGAAGCCACAGCTGAACACCAACATCGTCAAATTTTGGGTATAACTAATTTATGTCATAGAGATTGGAAAAAAAGTAGCTATTAGTACCTGCCAATGTCTTGAGCAGAATCACACGAGGACACAACTACCTCTTGAGGTGCTTCTGCAGAACCTATGAAAATAGGAAGATCATACTCAAATAACTCAATGAAAATGGTCAACATTGACCTACATCTATAAACATGCATTCTCATTCAAGATGACGTTCACAGAGGTACGGTGAATTGACATTTGATCTGTGCAAAGTGGGGAAACTATTGGTCAGTTCAGTGTCTAACCATGTGTGCTGGAACAGCGTCAGATAAACACATAACTAAATTTTGGTGAAGCCAAATCATTTATGCTAATCTTGACAATGCTGCGTATATACTATTTGGAAATGGACTTTGCATTGATGAAATGGACAATTTCCATCATAAAACTTACATGGAAACTGTAGGGTTCTTGAAATTAATCTAGTGGTTAATATGTGCTAATTGTCATAGTATAGGCCATTGCTATCTTTACCTGTTTATTCATCGCACTACTCATTCTTGTTTACTTCCTCTTCTCTGATACCTGACAAAGGACGCAAACACATATATCAAAAGGTTTCAGTTAGAGTTTAGGCCCTCAAGGAGAAGGGCAGAAATAATAATAAAAGAGTTTACCTAAAGTAAAGCTCTAGATCAGCACTTCTAAATGCACAAATACGATCTATATCCAACATAGCGATTAAAAAAACAAGCCCTGGAACTAGAGCTTAATCTATAGAGAGTGTGCATTAAATTAAGTGGGTTCAAAATGTGCTGAAGACTGAAGAGCAGTGGTTATTCTATAATGGAGGCACTGAGCTCTAGATCCACACTTATAATTAAGTGAATAGATATAATCCATATATATTCAATATAATAAAAAAATTGTAGACCTTGCAACTACATAGTATATACAGGGGCCATGTCAAATTAACAAGGCCCAGAATGTGATCAGAAGTGAAGACACTGGTTGTTCTAAAATGGAGTCATCAGCCTAAAGAGTTACTGCATGGAGACATACTACAGAGGGCATTGGCATTTATCCTATCAACTACAGAGGGCTTTGGAAAAATTATTAGGAACAGAAAAGCAAATTGAATCTGTAATCTACATCAAAATTCCTCAGAGAACAGTCAATGGATATGCTAATGCTATTCTCCGGAACCAAAACATGACACATACATTGTAAAACAATAGGATGCATTCCTTCTTGAAAAAAAATAGGATGCAATTCATATACCTCTAGTATACCCCATCAATCATATTTCTTGAAGATCAGTCCCTAAATTTAGAAAACAGCACCATGAATCGACATATGTAGTGTAGCAGCAAAAATATAATTTCAATTGATGGAAGTATACCGATATTAGAATTGATAAGTACTAAGTGCCTAAAGTAAGAATCTGCAGATTTATTGACATTTAGTGAAACATGGGTGTCATTTTCGATCCAATGAAAAACAGCTTATGCTGAGTTATACTAAGTGAAACATGTAAGCTCTATATGTCAGAGACAGCTCTAGATGACATTCATCTGTCATGGTTGGATTAACAATCCAGTTTCACCGGGCACTCCAAGGTGTTCTGACCTACTAACCATTACCTAAGTTTTGGGTAATATGTATAGATAAAATTAATCTAAACATAACTCAGGCATAGCCATAGATCTATACTCTGGCATAACCATTACCTAAGTTTTGGGTAATGTGTATAGATAAAATTAATCTAAACATAACTCAGGCATAGCCATAGATCTATACTATCAAGACACAGCTTCAGATTTCTAGAATAGGATTTTTTTAGCTGACTTTAACTAACTGAAAAGCTATCATAACCAGAGGTTAGAAGATCAAGATATTTACCAGGTAAATACTAACTCACACAGCACAACTTTTTATTTCTGGGGTTTGACAGGATTACATACAAAATTATTAGCAATTGGTCTCTGCAGTACATATATGCACATACTCATGTTGCATCAACCTATGTGTAGACCTCACATCAGAGGTTGTTGCTCACATAAGCTGATTAGAAACTTCAGAAGCTTAAGCATTGTTTAACAGGGTCTATACCAGCCTAAAGACAAAGCACATGATATGTCCCAACCAATCTGCTAACATCAGTTAATTCAGGTAACCTCACTTCAGAAGGTGGAAACAAGAATATTTACAATAGCAACAATTAATCACATATTCAGGTAAGGAGAAGTAATCTGCTAACATCAGTTGTTAGTCCAAAGCAGAAGCCTCACCTTCTCTGCTCCTAGAATATCCTTTTCCCTCCAAAAGAAAACTGTCTGCTTCTCACCTACAGGAAAACAAAAGGCACACTGATCAGTCCATATTTTGAAAAAATGCATCAATATTCCTGTGCACCAGCAATATGCATTGTTACATATATGAAAACATGCTCATGTAATAAGACAACATAGCAGCACGATTATTACAATCCAAGTCCGTTAACAGAGTCAAAATTATTACACACATAGTTTTGCACAGTACATAAAAGAGGCATTTAAACCAATACAGTCCAACTAAACGACAGCCGAAACAAGCGCTTGTACTCCAAAGACAGCCGCAAGGACTACTTCTGGTTCTGTTGCTTGAGCCAGGTCAGCCAAGGAATACGGACTTCTGGGCCATCCATGTTGAGGAACTCTCTACGGAGCACAGAGCTTTCGAACGACTTCAAAGCTGTGAAGTAGAGGTCCGAAGGGATTGGCACACCATCGTCTCGTAAGAGTTGCATTGCTGCATCAACCTCTTCCTGCTCACGGTTCCGGGCACGATCCCGAGATGAACTCCGCGCAGCAATGCTGTCCGATATCTTCCCCAACATTTGCCCAACTTCGCAGCACTTCTTATGTGGGCTCTGAACCTCTTGGTCGCCACGGGCCCTTTTGGATCCAGAGTGATAACTGACAGGGCCACTGTGATCGTGCTGACTCATAACATGAGGAGGTGTTGACGAACCAATGCCACCTCCCGATATGTACGTGCCAGAGTTGGTGACGCGGTCGCCAAAGAGGGCATGCAGTTCATTCAGGAAAGCCGGTGGGTGGGCACGATCTGCAGCAGCGTTACTTGTTTCCTGCAGTTAACATAGGTGTTAGTCTGTGCGTGAAATTATGAATCTTAACATAACAGTAGAGAACTGAGTGGTAGCAGTATAAGTAGTAGTAAACTAACCACGGGCTGCGTACAGTCGTCGGGATCATTAGGCAAGCCGTACTGGGTCTGCCAGTACTCTGGTTCAGCGGCTATGCCCCCTGTGGCTGTGTCCCGTCCGAAACCGGAGCCTGATTGCGCGTCCTTCCAGTCTTTGTACTTTTTTTGAGATAGTCAAATTTGTTGGTCACCTGCTTGTGTGTGTATTGGGGGAAGTGTGGATAAATGTTGCGCCAGCCATCCTTAGTTATACCAAACTGGCTCCAATTGTACTTCTGCTTCTCCTCAATGGCAAGTTTCAGCAGAAGAGCTATCTCTGAGGACTCCCAACGCATCTGTGGGGACGTGTAATGGCTAACTTGGATTCTGTTGTTCGAAAACAGTAGAGAGGTACAAGAGGAAATGCTACAACGCCGTAACTACAAGTGCAACGACAAGACGAGTTGAGAAACAGATACTTGCCTTGGTTTCTCGCTTCGCTCGTTTGGCACACAAGTTGTACAGACTAGCTTCCGACGGTGACCACGAAGCTGATGACGAAGTTGCCAGTGTAGAGGACTGTTGAGAAGCCACCCGATGGTACCCAGCCTGAGTCCAGGAATTGTAGGCCGCCTGCACGCACAAGTTCACTGATTCTTTCGATGCCGGTTGCCTAGCTGTTTAGGTGAAGTTCCTGCATGCAGCAGTTGGAATTCAGGAACATTAGATACGGGAAATGCAGGAAATAGAGGAAGTACACAGCAGATTACCACATTGAACTTCAACCCAGTCAGTTAGCAGCTAAGTAGTAGTGTTATATGTAAACCAAATTTATGAAGAACGTAGAAATTAGAGGGAAACAAAAGCACAGGTACTCACAGGTTGCCCAAGGCAAGCAAAGGCAATTGCACCACAAGTAGCAGACACGATAACAACAACAAGATCTGATATCAACCTACAATACTATTATAATCTACATTCAACAATCAAGTTTACATGAAGAAAGGATATTTTCATTCACCATGCAAATGACTGAGTAGCAGTTTGGAATACATATTTGTTGGGCATATATAAAGAATTAAATATTGCAGTTGTTTCATATTTTGTTGACTGCTCAAGTGGTACTATGAGTAAGCAACTCATTTAGATCTGCTGGGAAAAAGAAATTATTTGATGATTTAAACTATAGCTGCAAAATATAAGCAATAGTTAAACTCTAAGAATAAGCCCAAACTTATGACTCTTGAGAGAGAACTATCAGGTAGTGTCTGTTTTTGCAGATGTAGACATATTGTTTTCTAAATAAGATTGGAGTATAATAACATTGAGTAAATATTGAAGGGGTTCATAAATGATACATGCTGGCAATAAATATGAAAAGAAATTGTCCTATACTGATGTAAAAAAACTACAAGAAATCTTATGTGCTTATTTGATTACACTCTAGTACTCTACCATACAGCCTTAATTGTTCATCTCGGCTGCAAAACAGACTATATGCTTGCTTAATTGCACTCTACCATCCAGCAGGAATCTCGTAGCTTTAATTGCTAAACGCGCTCTTGTTGAATGACAATGATTCTAGCATGCACAGAAAAAAATTCCGTGAGTCGTATTGCAATAAATTTGGGAGAACCCCATGCCGCTGGCATACAAAACTTGCGTGCTCCTGTACCCTACGCAACGACGCGCTCGACGATTTTCCCTTGATCTGGAGGTGACGATAGGAAAGGCATATTTGAACGGGAGGCAATCCGCCGGAGTTTGGCAAGCGAAATCGCATTCCCCCGTGGATCACGCCTCGAAACAGGAGCAGAATCCAGCTCCCGCTGCAGAATCTCTCGCACGTACGAGACAGAAAATCAATCCCCCTCCTATGGAACCGGGGGCCGAATTCAAGCACCCGGATCAACGGAAACCAACAGGACGAAACAAATCGAACGGGATCCTAACAGGGAAGGCGGCCCAAAGCGGAAGCTAAGCAGCGCGGCGATGGGGATGGGATCCGCGCCGGCGCGATCCTCGCCGGGATCCCGCATTCCGTGCCCGCCACCCGAGGATTCAATTGAATCCAATCCAATCCAACCCCCCTACGCGCAGCGGATTTGGTGTAGGATCGCGAGCGCTCACCTCGGGGTCGGGGCCCTGCGGTTTGGGCGAGGAAACCCTTGCTCCACTCCGCTCGGCTCCGCGCTCGGGCGTGCTTGGCCTTGGCCACCGCCTCGCTTTAGCTCGCGCTGCCGTGTGGTTGGGTTCGGCGGCCGTCGGCGTCGGCGCTGCAGAGGAGAGAGGAGCGGAGACGACGGGGGAGGAGAGGAGAATTCGAAGGTGGTGGGTGGGGGCCGGTCGGCTGAGGGGAGGAGATGCGGGGGTGGGGAGGGGGGGCGCCGATTAGGTCAGCGTCGGCCAGCCGAACGGCTGAGGCTGGGCCAGCCGAACGGCTGGGCTGATAAGCCCATCGGCATTCAGCCCAGTTCAGCCGGTTTGTGATCAGCCGAACAGCCCCAACAACTCAAGTCTTCCAGCAAGAAGCTGACAAAATGCGAAGGCGAAGGCAAAGACAGCACTGGGTGCAGCTGCATCCACAAAAATTTCAAAATCAGCTAATTTCCACCATACAAACTGCATATGATTTGAAATACCGTACCCCCTCTGTTTCCCTCCATCTCTGCCCGGGGAAGGCAGAGGAATGCACGTCCTCTCGTCTAGATGCATGCATGAGTGTATTCGCGGTCCCTAGCTAGAAAACGACTCGAAGCTGCCTTATCCAAAAGTTTTAAAAATTCCGATGCTAAAATAGTAAAATCCAAGGTGGAAAATGAGTGGATCAGGGCCCTGTTTGATCTTGTTCAGCCACTACATCACGGTGCTTCTTCTATGTTCTCTGGCTCCACAAAATCTGATTTATATTTTTTTAACAAACAAATAACCTCATTTATATGTTTAAAAATTCAAGGATAGTATGCACCGGGTCACAAAAACAAGCACCTATAAATAATAAACGAAAAAATGATAATTTAATCACAGTGCCATTCCTCAGGTGACAGTACTTTTGAATTCCCTCTTTCGAATTTAAAAATGTAATCTGCTAAACGTTGTTAAAAAACCATTCAGATTAATTCCATTTAGGAGTAATATTTCTTTTTTACGATCACGCTCCGTGTAATAAATTGATGGGCCTCCGAATAGGCGGGTCAAGTCCAGATGGGCCAGGTGGGCCCATCCGCGGACCCCCACCTGGCCCGGCAAAATCTGGCGCGCACCACCTCCTCGCGCCACGTGTCTGGCCTCTAACGAACCGGAGCCTCCTCCTCATCCGGTCCTTCCCCGCGGGATTCCCGTTGGTTCCCGCCACTACTATTTCTCCGACCAAAAAAAAGGATTTTTTCTCAGAAAATAAATTAAAAACCGCAGCGCGAGGGAGGAAGCGCGCGGGTATTGCGGAAATGCCCCTCCCGGCGTTCCTGGCGGCGGCGGCGAAGCTCGCCGTGCTGGTGGCGGCCGCGGCGACGGCGGCCAACGCGGCCTCCTTCGCTCGGTACCGGCGCCGCCACCTCCGCCGCGTCCCCAACCCCATCGACGAGTCCGCCGACCCCGTCGCCGACTTCCGCGCCCTCCCCTACTCCGCCGCCGACGACGCCTCAGGTCTCGCTCCCCGCTTTCCCGTGTAGATGCTAGACATCTTCTAGTTGTTTCTACTGCTTGGCTCCATTGGTAGTCGGCATTGCTCTGAAGGTGCGGTTGCCAATTTGGTTTTCAGGACAGCACAATCGACCGATCCGTTTGGGTTCAGTCATTTTTGCCCCCCT